>JALGQZ010000007.1:40112591-41312591 GCA_023105745.1 Austropuccinia psidii
TTGGGGCAACTGCTTGAGTGAGTTGTCCCATAAACTGAGTCATTTGCTCCATCATCTTGAGGAAATTTGGTTCAGCTTGAGAGACAGAAGGTTGATTAGAGAGGGCTAGATTTGGAGGAACAGGAGCTTCAGGAGCACCTGCCAAGGCAGCTGCCACTTCAGTCTCCTCAGATTCTTCCACTTCCACAGACTCCTCCCCCTCCTCATCTTCAGCTTCCCCCAATCTACTTCTAGGCCCTTGAGAAACACCAGGATAACCACCCAATAGTCCAGAGAATGATCTTGATCTTCTAGACTTGTAAGGTGTGGATATGAAACTTTGATTAAAAATCAAGTACTTTTCCTGTCCTCAAAATTTGTATAAGGTAAAAATCAATTAAAAATAGTATGAAATATTATTTTTAAGAGAAAACACGCCAATTTTATTGTTTATAACTTTATTAGTATAAAACAATAATATTATAAAAATTTATTGTTTTACCAACAATAAAAATTTATCCAAAAAATACTCTACAAGAGATATTTTAAGTCTACAAAAGAAATTTCTTCAAGAGCAATTTCAATTGGAATTAATTGAGCAAGGAACTGCAAGCAATTAATTAAAGAACAAAGTCTTTAAAAAGAATATTAAAGAGAAAACACGCCCAAAAGTGACCAGAGTGAATTTGGAAACAAAGTGACAAAGTTTACAGTGATGAAAGATGCTTTAATTCACTTTTGGGGTGGTTCAGGGGTAAAAATGATTATAAGAGTTACAAACAATGATTATAATGATTTTTTCACGTGGTTAAAAGGATTAAAATGATTTAAAAGTGGTGGTTGGAATCTTTGATTGATTGGTTTAACAGTTTTAAACTAATTAATAAAAGGAAAAGATTCTAACATGAAGAGAAAAGTGGGGCAAAGAAGACATTCTTTTATAGCCATCAATTCTCTTACTCCAAAAGTAAAATTTACTCTTGTCAGTCGTGAAAAACAGTCTGACAACAGAAAAGCCAATTATGGCATCATTGAACCCTGGTTTAGACCAAAAAGGGCTGGTTTAAGCCATTTTTAGCCATTTTTAGCCATTTTAGACCCTTAAATCAGCCATTACTATAGCAATACCAGGCCTAGAGCCTTCAAAACACGTCAGAATGTGTGTCAGAGGCGTAGAAACCAGTTAAAACTGTTTTTATTATGATTGTTTTATCTTAAGGGTAGTTTTACCCTCTTGGCAACAGCTAAAACTACCCCAGTGGGTATCAAAACCTCATCATCAATTGAGTCCACAGACCCTGTAACTCAATTCCAGGCCAAAAGTGATGAACTTTTGCGTGAATTTTGACATCCCACGCCTGTCAGCAAGGATTTTGGGGGTCTAGCTCCCCCTTAGAGCTGGAGTTCCTTTTCCCCCCCAAATTTAATCTTTCCAATTTATTTTTCCTTTAATTCCTCATCATGTATTATACTTATAATTTACATATGTAATTCAATTCAATTGTACAGTACAATACAGTAATAATTGACAGCTCATATGTAATACACGCGCACATTTTGACATTTCAATTGAATTCAATTGAAAATACTTCAATTCCTCATAACTTCTAAACTAAACACAACACCTCAATTTTAACAAAAAAATTGATGGTTAACACCACATGTGGTGTGAATTAAAATAAGGTTTTGAGGATTTTCAACTTTTGTATTGAAAATACTAAAAACTTAATTTTTTCAAGTATAAATGTAATTTTATATTTACAAAATTTAATGTATTTTTTATTTTTAAATTATAATTAATTTTTTATTTTTAATATAATTTTATATTTATATTTTGATTTTTATTTTAATAATATAAATAAATTTATTTTATTTATATTAATATGTTATTTTTTATATTTGTGGTCTTTTGGGTATATGAAATTACCTCTAAGGCTCACAAGACTTCACATCTCCTCTTCTGGAGGGTGCTGCTCCTTTCATTGGTGGTCCTCTGTCCAAATTTGCACTCAGTTGATGAACTGATGGTGTGCGGTCAAGAGGAGCCCTTGGTGTAGGAGTGAGAACAGCTTGATGTCTCTGGGATCTTGTATTCTTGGCTGGTGGGCTATGCTGAACTGGCGTCTTGAAAGAAGAATGAATAAAAACTTGATGATACTTTGAATAAAATAAGGCTTGACAAAAACAATCAAATGAGAATCTTGATGAACTTGAGAAATCAATCAACAGTCTTGAAGTGAATCAATATGAATAAATATTGAAGAGTGAAGATGACAAAGTCAAATTCTTATGAATAATCAATTTCAATCAATAAGTCAAATCAAGTAAATCAAGTCAATTCAAAATCAAATCAATTAAGTCTTGAGGAATTCAATCAATATCTTCAAAAGTCAATTCAATTTTATTCAGGAATCAAATTCAAATCAATCAATTAAATCAAATCGTGAGGATAAATCAGGTATCTTGAAGAATCAAACCAAGTCAATCAAATCAAATCAAATCAATCAAAGTCAATTCAAAATCTTGAGGTGAAATCAATTTCTTGAGGAATCAATCAATCAATCAATAATCTTGAGAAATTTCAAAATCAAAATCACTGAATACCCCAAATCAATAAAATCCCTGAATGATGAATCAATTAACCCAAATAATTCCACTCAAATAACCTGATAAAAACCTGAATTCAGACAAAAAGAGAAATGAGAATGATAAAGAATAAAGTGAAATGGTCAGCAGAATTTTTTGAAATGAGAAAGAGAATCAATTTTCATTTGATTAAAATGAATGAGATGAAAATTGATGAGAGAGAAAAAAATCATAAAAAATCATAAAAATCATGAAAAGATCATAATTGAAGAATGAGAGAAATGAATAAAATGAATGAAAGAAAAAGAAGCAATTATGAGTTAATTAAAATAATGTCACAGGGGGTCTTCTAAAATGAAGAGGGCCTGGCACTCAGTGAACAGACCTACTTATGGAGGGCTCAGAAGGAATACTCAAATGGTGAGAGTAATGGAAAAAGATAATAATTTCCTAGTCATAAAATAATAAGAATTAAAAGATATGAGAGGAAAACAAAAGCAATAATAAAGAGCCAACCACAAATAATCCTGTACCACTGTTTCAACCTGTTCAGAAAAGAGAAAAGGATTAATAAAGGATATGGCCACCAGGACTCTACTGAACAGGTGAGGGAAGGCAAAGACTAACTTAATAAATAATAAAATAATATTTCTTAAATGAGAAATAAAATAAAATTAAATAATAAATCCAATATTTTAATTAACTGGGGGAAAAACCCCCAGGTGGATGAAGAGGGGCTGGTATATGTGAGAAATACCACCCTTGGAGTTTGAGTGTTGAGATACTTGTCTGTATGCTGGAAGAAGTTGGATGTGGGATTGAATCCTGTATTGGTGAATCCAATACAGGTTATACAGTCAATACAGGTATTTGCGCCCGTATTGATTACAGGACTGTATTTGGTGAATCCTGTATTTGGGTCTTGCCTGTATGAAACTGTATTGAGGTCTGAAAACTGTATTTGGAGAATGTTGAATGAAACCCCCTTGCTGATTGGGTTTTGAGGGGTATCAATGAAATAATGATTGTTGCTGATTGGGTTTTGAAGGGTATCAATGAAGTAACTATTGTTGAAGATGATTGGTAATGCCCCTGCCTTCTTGGCTGTGACAATACCATTGGTTTATGGTATTTTGGCTGTCATGCTTGTGCTCTGGTTTTGAGTCCAGGCTAACATTAGGATTCCTGTGAAAGTCTTGGACCTATTTAAAGGTAAACCAGTCCTGTGATATTCAGAATGGCATAATTTGGCAGTTTGGGCTTCATTCCCTTACCCTTGTCCTTCTGTAACTAATGAGCTTCTACCATAATCATTTCTATAACATTTTTGGGAGCTGCTGGAGGGGTTATAGTTGGCCCCTGATTTTTTTGAATGCGTAATTTAAAGTAAAAAAGCTTAAAAAAGTAATTTTATCACAAACAGTTACCATTGGCCAAATTCTTTGCTTTTGGGGGAGTAGTACTAATGTCCAAATCAATTAATTCTGAAGAAATTGGTTGTGATCTCTTCTTATGGGTTATGATAACTGTGCTATTATGGTCACAACTAATTGTCCTTGCTGGAATAACTCTAGTTAATTTTGAATTTGTTTCAAGTTTTTCTTGTTTTAACACATTTTCAGAAACCAAAATTAATAAAGAAAACAATTATCTCATCTAAAAGAGAGTTTTTCAAAAGAAAATAAAAAATAAAGCTTCACTTATAATATGAGAAAAGCATATTTTTTACAAATTTTAATTTTTTCAATATGAGAGAAAAAATTTAAAAAGGCAAAAGAAATACTTAACAAATGAAAAGTCATTTCTGGGCCCCTAAATTTAAGATTTTGATTTGAAACTTTGATTAAATTTAAGGTACTTTTGCTGTTCTCAAAATTTTTAAAAGGTGAAAACAACTATAAATAGGAATTTTTATCATTTTTAAGAGATATAACAGAAAAAATATTTTTTGGAGCTATGTTAGTATAAAAGAATAGTATTATAAATGTTTTTTGCTTTACAAACAATAAAGCATCTATCCAAAAATACCTCCAAAGAGATACTTTTGGCTACAAAAGAAATTTCTTCAAGACCAATTTCAATTGAAATTTATTGAGAAAAAAACTGCAAGAAATTAATTTGAGAACATCATCTGTAAAAGGAATATCAAAGATATAACACACCCAAAAGTGACAAACCTAACAGTTATAAGATATTTTTAATGCACTTTTGTCATGCTCCAAGGTTAAAAGTGATTATAACTATTTTTTGTGTGGTTAAAAGGCTCAAAATGATTTCAAAATTGTGATTGTGATTTTTTAGTTATTTATTAAAAATGCTCAACCTAATTATAAAAGTAAAAGATAACAACATAAAGAGAAAAGAGGGAGGGAAAGATATTCTTTTATAGCCACAAATTCATTTCCTCCAAAAGTAAAACTTTCACTACTCAGTCATGAGAAACACACTGAAAACAGGACAGCAGATTATGGAATTTTTTAACCCTGGCTGTAGTCATATTAGTGCCCTGAACCAGCCATTGCTATAGTGATAGTTGGTTTGAAGCCTTCAAAATACATCAGAATGTGTGCAAGTGATCTTGAAAAAAGTGGAAAACATTTCTATCAAGTTGGTTTTGATTTAAGGGTAGTTTTACCCTCTTGAAAACAGTTTAAACTGACCTGGTTGCTATCAAATCCTTGTCACAAATGGAGTCACAGATCCTCTGACTCAATTGCCAGCTAAAAGTGATTAACCTTTTTATAAGTTTTGACATCCCACACATGTCAGAAAGAAATTTTGGGGAGTGTGGCACCCCTTAAGCCAAGATTCCTTCCCCCAAAGAAGCAATATTTGAAATTTCTTTTTCTTTAAATACTCATGATCTATTGTACTTAAAGTATCAAAAATTTAATTCAATTAAGAAATTAAAGTAAAAAACTGTAATTCTTAATCCCACATATTTAAACTTCAGTTCACTAATGTAATAAATGTGCACATTTTGACATTTCAATTGAAAATACTTCAATTCCTCATACCTTCTATAAAATACACACCAAACCTAAGTTTTAATTCAAAAATTGATGGTTAAAACCAAATATGCTTTAAATTTAATAAAGGGTTTGGTTATTTGCAGATTTTCCTACAGAAAATACTGAAAACTTAATTGAAGCTATTTAGAGTTGAGTTACAGAATTTTCACTCAGAGTTGACCCCACCTCAAATTTTATTAATAATCCATTGGTTAAATAATTTTATATTAGTGTATTCATTGGAAAAGAAGGTATACGACTTTTAATTAAATTTTTACAAAACAATATTTTGTTTTTTAATGCTTGTGTTCAAAAATTATTTTTACTTAATTATTCAAAGTAAAAATGTATTTTTACATTTTGTTCAGTTTTGAGCTTAATATAAACTTAGTATTGATATTTTCTCATTCATTTATTGTTCTGAGGCCTTCATTATGTCACACTGGCCCAGGTACTTTGTTAATTGAGATTCTGTAAACTTTATTTGGGGCAATAAAACTGATGGTTTTTCCAAAGAATTTTGTTTTTGAAACAAAAGATATATGTTCTCTTATAAATAATTTTGAAAAAGCTAGAATATTGGTACAACTTGAGTACTGAATCCTGAAGCAAAAATACCAAGTTATTGGTTCACAATACAAGTGTTTCTTATATTGAGTCTGAAAAGTTTGCATGTTTTCAAAACCTAAATTCAACACCTTACCATAAGTTCCTCTTTAATTGAGTAAATTTTTGGAAGTAAACAATGTAGGTCAAATTTGAATCTTCATGAAGAATTTCTATTCAGGAGTCATTTTCAAAAAAACTTCATATCATGTTGATTCCCTGTTTGAATTGCAGCTCAGGCCCACAGGGACTGCGTTTTTATCATAGTGCCGTATTAAATATTCTAAAACATTGATTGTCAGCCTGTGACTCAAAACCAGAGCACAAACATGACAGCCAAATACCATAAACCAATGTTAAAGCCAAGATACCACCAAAACATGGAGCTGAGCCAAATTAACTCAAAAGGTATCAAAAGAAAGAGGAAGATCACGTCTTTCCAAATATAAAAGTCCCATAATCATAGGACAAGGAATAACAAAGTTATTCCTGCTTAAAGCGGTTGCTGAGCATAAACCTTAATTTTCACCTCCCATCTGAAATCCAGAGGAAAAGGCTTAACCCCATCAAATGGGTATTGGCATTTAAGCTCCAAGTCAGGGCTATCCAATGGGACTAGCCAATCTGAGCTAGCACCAGAATTAAAGAAGTTATGACCAAAATGAGGTCAAATAAGGGTGATTAAAATATTCACCTCTCATCTAACTTCTACAGTTTTAGTGTGAGATACCCAAAGTGGGGTCTTTTTGGAGACAGCACAATCAGGGATATCTAATTGTGCCATCCAATTCCCCATATTGTATCTAGAACAAAAGATATGTAGCAAACAAGTTTCATACAGTTTTTGGACAAATCATAAATGTGGACAAGAAAACTTGTACATTGCATAACTTTGCCATATTTAATGATAACCATACCAAATGAGGTACCATTGTGTAAATAACATTCAGGGCTACACAATTAACCAATTTTGAGCTCAATATCTTAAGAACTGACAAAGATATAGCAGCTTTAAGGTTAAAATCCAAGAGTTTGGCCAATACAGCCTTACAGTGGGATACTATCCCGTAAGTATGATTATGAGGTGTCAAAAAGACAAAGAAGCTTGTTTATACTTCAATACCTCATAGTGAAGTCAAATAAAGAGGTCCATACAGGTTCTGTACAGCTTCTGACACGTCAGAAGCACCAGAAAACACCTGTAAACTCCATTGGTGAAATTTCTCACCCTGTATAGTGTAAAAATGACTACTTGTGGTTCTAAAACGACATTTCCACACAATACTAGTCTGTATTGAGTGTGTAGAACCACAAATCAGCCCACAGTAGTTAAAACTTTCACTCTGTGGTGGTGTGCAGAGGTAAACCACCTCCCACTACCCCAGAAAAAGATAAAAGGAGGCTTTGCCCCACCAGGAAGCTAATCCAGCATCCTGTTCTTGATATTCTTACTTGGTATAACTTCTTAGAAGAAGTGGTACCCTTAGAATTTAACAGGTTATAATTACAAGTTGTAATTATTGTAGGGTTTGTTATTGTAAACCCACAGGCAAACACTGCAGCCAGGGCTATCAGCAGCACTCACCATCACTAAATTCATTTAGTATAGCCCTTTTTACCCTTTATTATTTTAATTATCATCATTATTTTTGTGTCACACCCAGAGTTATAGCTTTTATTTGTCATTTTACAGCTATATCATAGAGTCACCCTGACACTTTGGGGACCTGGCCTGCATTTTTACCTATTTTAGACGAAATTATAGCTTGTTTTCACTATTCTTAGCTTATCTTCATGCTTTTTAGAGTTATTATACTTGTTTTTTTGCTTATTTTCACTTTCTGTTAACCACAAGAAGCCCTGAAAGGGATTAATTTCGTTGTTTTTCTCTATTCTGATTTTTTTACTTAAAAAAAAAATAAAAAAACAAAGAAAACTGTATAAATATTCCTTTTGAAAAATAATATTTTTCATCATTTTTGAAGAGTTATAAATATATAATTTATATTTATAAAACACTCTTTTTTCATAATAAAATAAAAATCATATTTTATTATTGTTTTTTTTCATAATATATACAAAGTATATATTATTTGAATTTTTCTTAAAGAAAAACTGTAATGATTCATTTTTTCACCCAAATTGGCGTGAACAATTGATTATTATCATTATTATTGATAATTTCAGTAATAATAATTCATAATAAAATACAAATCATATTTATTCTTGATTTTTTTTCTCATAATATATACAGATTATATCTTGTTTGAGTTTTTCTTAAAGAAAAACGGTAATAATTCATTTTTTCACCTAAATTGGTGTGAAAAATTGATTATTATCATTATTATTGATAATTTCAGTAATAATACCTCATAATAAAATACAATTCATATTTTATTTTTGATTTTTTTTCACAATATATACAGAGTATATATTGTTTGAAATTTTCTTGAATAAAAATCCTTACAATTCATTTTTTCACCCAAATTGGCGTGGAAAATTAATTATTATCATTATTATTGATAATTTCAGTAATAATAATTCATAATAAAATACAAATCATATTTATTCTTGATTTTTTTTCTCATAATATATACAGATTATATCTTGTTTGAGTTTTTCTTAAAGAAAAACTGTAATAATTCATTTTTTCACCAAAATTGGTGTGAAAAATTGATTATTATCATTATTATTGATAATTTCAGTAATAATACCTCATAATAAAATACAAGTCATATTTTATTTTTGGTTTTTTATCACAATATATACAGAGTATATATTTTTTGAAATTTTCTTGAATAAAAACCCTTACAATTCATTTTTTCACCCAAATTGGCGTGGAAAATTAATTATTATCATTATTATTGATAATCTCAGTAATAATACTTCATAATAAAATAAAAATCATATTTTATTATTAATATTTTTTTTCATAATATATACAAAGTATATATTGGTTGAATTTTTCTCAAAGAAAAACTCTGATAATTTATTTTTCACCAAAATTGGTGTAAAGATTGATTAGTATCATTATTATTGATAATTTCAATAATAATACTTCATAACAAAATACAAGCCATATTTTATTATTGATCTTTTTTTTACATACAAAGTATATATTGGGAAAAGTTAATTTGATAATTATTGAGATTTTCAACAATAACTTATCCAAAGTGACTTATAGATTCCTAAAAAACAGGGATTTAATCAACTAGATGAAAATCTCACTTTACAAATAAGAAATGATACCAACTCATTCCAAAGAGTGTGGATTTCCAAGGGATTATTCGTTACAAAGAGAAACGACCATCAGTTGGAAGAGAGGCCTGGAAAAGAGAGAAGTTAAAGTTGTTCAAAGTCATAATAAATGGCAAAATGAACCTTCCTACACCTTCCAAGATGGCTTTCAACCGCAAAACTCCAGAAATTGCTTTGTTAGAACAGTTTATTCTAACCCATCAAATCTTCCAAGAACTTCTCCAATGGAGAGTGGCAGACAGGCAATTAAAACCAGATTTCCACTACAAAGAACTTGTAGAAAGTATTCAGAAGATTTCCCTCAAAGAGATATTCTTCAAATATCTTATTATAGAAGAGAAATGGAACCAGAGATTAGATACTCTGACCCTCTCAGGCTCATGAGGACTGGTAACCCAACCAGACTCCCTCGTGGCTTCAAACCACGCAGCCACAAGCAGATCAGTGACTAAGAGTCGCCATACTTTCCAATCCAATATAGAATCCAGGAGAGGAAGAGGATCTATATAGGGCAAGAACAAGACTTCTTGCAACCAGAGGCAGAAAGAGTCAGACCCTATGATGCGGGAATTGTTGTACCTGTTGCCAGAAGTACAAAGAAACAACAAACAATTGTAAATACTTCTAATGCAGCTAGCAGCCCTATGATAAGGAATGATATCTCCACTCAGATGAAACACATTGTTTTGATAGCTGAGAGTACCATAAGTAGTAATAGTCTATGGTTACAATTTGCCCAATTTGTAGAACAAACTCAAAAAGAGTTTGAAATTCTCCATGAAAGTATTTCAAGGTTACAAGAGGTTTATACCTGACAAACCAAAACTATTCATACTCTTCAAGAGGACTATACTGAATTGTATAAAGCCTCAGAATATACCAAAAAAAGACTAAATAAAGTCTTAGAGGATCAAAATCACTGCAAAAGGGATAAAGGATAGCTTGATCAAGATATTTACAAATTGTTCAATTAGTGCCAAAAAATGAAACCCCAAACACAAGGGCATTTTTCTGGAAACACCACATAACACCAGGAAAACATCAAACCAGATACCTTTTTGGAGAATAAGCCAAGATTTCAATCACAATACCAAGATGGAGATAATATGACTTATTCAGAGAAGGAAGCATTAAAACAGCTTCCAGAGGCTTCAAGTTGGCCCACATTCTCTGGCATAAGAGAATATGATCATATGGAACTCATTGATTATATTGATCAACTCTTCACTGATGTACCAAGTATACCAGATTACTGGATTACTGCCAGATTAAATACAGCTTTCAAAGGACATGCTAGTATTTGGTAAACAGAAATGAAAGACATCCATGGTGGAGGAGCCAAATAATCCAAAAGTACATAAATGATACATGGATATGACAGAAAACCCTTTCATTTGGCAATTATAGATACACAGTGGACAAAGATCCATATGATTGGAGTCTGAGACAGTCAAAAAGTGTGAGCCTTGGGGTATATCTTACATACCCAAATAGGCCACAATTATCTTAAAAAAAGATTTTGAATTATGCATAACTCATAAGTCATGCATATATCCAAAGTTCATCATTTTTGATTTCAGGAAAGATGAATAACTTTTTATTGAGTAAGTAAATCCATGGATTTAAGGCTAGATTTGGATTCTACACAAAAAAATCACCTAGGGTAGCTCCATAGGGTGAATAAGCTCAAATTAACTCTTTGAGGTGGTAAAATGGAAAATACTTAAATACCACATCATCAATACCACATAAAAGATCCGTGAAAACTTTTGTTTTTCTTAATTTCACGCCAAAATAATGGTAATGTGAGAAATCCCATGTTACATATACACTGAGAATATTGTTATGCATGTTTTGAGCACTTAATACCATGGTATTCTTATATGGACTTTTGCTACACCAAGAGTAGATATCTCACTTGAAGCTTAAATTTCTATTTTGACATAAAAAATGAGCAAGGGGGACAAAAGACATCAAAGAGAGCCAGTGTACCCGACTTCTGACGCCTCAGAGGCGTGGACAGCTCCCAAGATTGGATCCATGGCTGATCTTGGCCTAATTGGTAAACTAAAACCTTTTGGGAACTTGGTTACCATGTTACAACTAATGTAAATCTTAAGAAAATAGCAAATAACCTGCTATTTTGACGTGCCAAGGAGGTAAAGAGCTACTTAGACTCCTGTAACAATGTCAATTCTCAATTATTTTCCATGGATAAACCCCAAAAGAGTAATTAAAACCCTTTTCTCATAGCAACCAATTAAACACTGATATTTACAATTCTACGTAGAAATGAGGTAAAAACTTCAAAAATTCATTAAACATACAATTATTAATGAATCTTTCTGAAACTTTCAGGACCAATGGAGAACAGTATCATCTATGGTACAACCAAAAAGAATTACAGTTTTACTAGTAAAATTAAAAGTTTCACGTACAGTCCATTTTTGACCATTCTACGTGAAACACTGAATCTTCAAAAACTCACAGTAATTACAACCTGTGATGAAATTGGCAATAACATTGATAACTTTGAGAAATCAATGATTATAATGGAATAAAAGAAGATTTTCAGATGTTACTCCTTTTATTCTTAACCATATTGGGGTTGGTAGTCACATAAAAGCATCAATTAAGTAATTATGACAATCTTACATGACAACAGATGATGCAATCAATAATCAAAAAGGGTTTATTGTTTTCTCACTTTCTGGGTTTTCAGTTTGCTCCATGTCCCGCCTCTGTGAACTGTTGTTGACTTAAAAGGGGCCTCCTCTTGCTGTTTTTTCCAATAATCATCTTATTATCATTTAAATCATTATTACCAACACGCAAGTATTAGTTATAGTTATTCTTAAGTGTTTTAAGTCTTTCAGAATCAATTAGAAAGACGTTAAATCATATAATCCAACTATATATTGCTGTACTACTGTTATAAATTCATTTTGATCCTTAAAATCCACAATTCTACGTCAAATCTCTCTATCTCATCTTTCAATAAGTTCTTTGGAATATTACTGAGTGATTTATTTTTAATTATTAAAGTTTTTTTCTAAAATTAGTTTTCTTCAAGAATTACCATTATAATTATTCTTGCAAAAGATGATTATATATTAAAACAATTTTATTATTTTAACAAAAGAAGTTTTATTATTAAAATCTTCTTCTAATTGATTCTTGTAGACAATTACTTACTCACTGTTAAAATCACTAGTAGTGTTTAACACGTGAAAGAAATAATTCTTTAATTATTTAATTGTGGTTATAATAACATTTTGTTATTATATTTCATAAGAACAGTCATAGTACTGTTGATTAATAGTAATATTATCATCAGTTTCATAGACAAATCTTACATTTGGGGGCCTGGCTGTGTTTTTTTAACCTTGTGCCCTTAATTGATATATTTTTAAGTTCTAAAATATATCAATTTAATAATTTCTTGTTTCATTTTAAAGCCAAAGTAATTCTTTTTTTTGAAATTGTTTTGGAAATCTTTTCATTGAGGAATTTGGTTTGATTTTATACTGTTTTTACACGTGGCTTTGTCACATCCAAAAGCTTATAAAATTATTCTTTGAGTTACTCTGAATTAATTTTCATTCAAAATGTTAAATTTCAATTCTCTTTCTTTAAAAAGAATAATTTTTTTAATATTAAAAAATATAAAACTTATAAAAAATCATTGAAAATATTTTAAAAAAGTATAAAAAATAATTTTTTCTCTTTTATAGTTTTTTCTAGAGTCTTTAATCAAATACTGTGCAGCTGGCAACAGACTCAGTAAAAGATATATCACTAGTCCAGAATCTTCAGAAGCGGAATCTGAAGACAGTATTGAGGTGCAAATTTCTAAAAGAGGCACCTTATTTAACTCAGAAAAGACTAAATTACCACCAAAAAGTGTGTATTTTGTCTTATATTTTCACCTTTTACTTTTAAATTGACGTGAAAATGGTGCATATCAGAAATGGAAGCAACTATTCAGTCCAACCAGATGGATGTGGACAAAGAATAGGCAAGACTAAATCCAGAAGTGCCAAGTCTTCCACAAGAAAGACACATTTGGAGGATGCCAGAGTTGCCCCCCATTCCCCAAGGTCTGTACCCACAGATTTTGACATGAATTCTGAGCCTGAACTGATTCATGACAATATTTCCAGGGCTGAACCATTCTCAAGTGGCAGAAATAGAAATATATCAATGCCAGTACAAAAATTGGTTCAGAGCAGCCAAAGAAGAGGAGTGGTAAATATGCCCAAGCCTTTGGCAGGGGGCCATGAACTCCTACTTACACATCAAGAGCTTTCTGGGTCAGGAGAAGACCATAGAACTCTTAGGAGGATGGAGTCCCCTGTCTTTCAAAGCCAATGTCCGAAAGATAAAGAATTGGTTGAAGAACCAAAGTCTTTTATCCATAGACCAGAAGAAGGAAATGGAATTGACTCCAGCTTTGGAGACAGAGGCCCCAGTGGCGTCTACCAGCTCCAAACCACCTGCAGAAATGTCCAAAGACAAGCCCAAAGGACCTCAGAAGAAAGAGAGAGGTCCCAAGAACCATCAAGGCAAGGGCAAAGGCAAAGCCAATTGGCGCAAACCTTACCCACAGGGGTACAGGCTCCCCAAATTGGAGCCTTCAGCTGTGGACAGTGTGTTCAACATGGCCAGAACTCTCATGGAATTCACAGCCAAGGACAAGAAAGGATGAACAGATCCTTTCCACGCAAATAGATGATGTACAAAGAGCTATTAATGTAGAAATTGGTAAACTTGATTCAAAGTTAACTAAAATAACATTGGAAATTAATGACTTCAAAAAAACATGACAAGAAATATACTGACTGGTATGAATTAACAAATGCCAAAATTGATTCAATTATCAATTCTGGTAGCAGAATGGAGAGTACATGCCAGATTAAGAGTGATGAAATGGAAGATCTGTCTATTTTTTAAATTAATGATCAATTTAAGACTCTACAAGACCATGTCTTAAAGATAGTTGAGAATACCAATCAATTTGCTACACATTTAGCAAAAAGTGACAGTGAAAGGCAGAAGTTAAAGAATGAGATCATTGCACATGTAGAACAAATTCATAAGAATTATGAACCACATATGCCAAGAAATTCTACACCTTTGACTGAAGAAAAACCTTCTGTTAAAGGAAGTTTTACCCCACTTTTAGGAGGAAATATTGTCTCTGTTAAAGATATTCCCAAAATGGAAGAATGGCCAACATTCTCTGGTGAAGGGGAATATAACCACATTGAGTTCATCAGGACTATTGATATGTTGAAGGAAGACTTTAATATACCTGATGACATCATAGTGGGTGAATGACACTGGCTGTTTACCAAGACTGCAAAGAAATGGTATTACAAGATGAGGATAGATCATGGTAACCATGATTGGTCTTGATGGAAATCTGAAGTGATTACCAAATGGGCCAATAATTCTTGGAGGTTTAAAATGGAGAATGCTTTTGAAAGTGCCATTTTTAACTCAGAAAAAGATAAAACACTTACTTGGTTCTTCAAGCAAAAAGACAGATTATCTGCTCTACACCCAGATATGTCTGACACTATGATTAATATGAAACTAGTAAGAAAGTGTGGAGGAGAACTGGAACATGCTATCAATGGCAGATGTGTAGAACCCTGTTCAAAAGAGGACTACATTAATGCAATGGAAGATATCATCACCAGAACAAGAATTGGTAAAACTTGGACTAAAATCCCTATGGAATCCAAGATGGTCCCAAAGATTCCCAGAGAAGATAAAAGACCAGAAAGACATGTCTTTAAGTGTCATAAATGTGGAAGTACTTCACATTCAGCAAACACTTGCACCAAAAAAACAAGAATCAATGAAGTTCAATTCATTGAAGAAATTCAGTGTACTGAAGAGAAAGAGGAATCTGATCAAGATTTTGCAGTCTCTGAAGATAAACCAGTGGAGGACTATCCCATTGAAAACATTACAGCTTTCTTTGAGGTCACAGAAGTCCATACCCACTTGCCACAGTACAGTGAGGATTGCTGCAACCTGATCAATATCCAAGATGCCAGAATGTGTAAAACAAAACCTGCTAGAGGAAAAGGTTACACTGCTGGAGCATCCTGTATCACATCAGTTTTGATGAGTGATATTGAATCCACAGTAAATTTGGATACAGGGGCATTTTGCATATGTGTGGGCAAAGATTATCTCCAAGTAATACTTCCTGAATGAAAAAACCATCTATTACCAATAGAAGGTGTGCAATTTAGTAGTTCCAGTAACAATATGTACCCCTTGGGTATATTAGACACTAATCTTTTATTTCCACACCCAACAGGAAGTGTAAGAATGAAAACTGGAATTGTGGTAATGGATAATTGCACATCTCAGCACATCATTCTTGAAAATGATTACTTGAATATTTATGGTATTGACATCAATAACCACAAAGACAGATATTTCACAATTGGGGATAACAAAAGACAAAAATTTGCTTTTCCAATATGCCAAAACAAATATCTCTGGTATCTTCTGTTAAGGATACTGATAGAGATGAATCTGTGTCTAATCAACTTTTTGAAGCACAAATTAATCCATCATTATCACCAAAAATGAGGGATGAACTTATTAATGTGTTATACACATACAGTAATGCATTTGCCTCTGATAATGAACCATTAGGTGCTATAAGGTGACATGAAGTTGATCTTACTCTTAATATTGACAGACCCTATCCTCCAGTACTTAGAAAACCAGCTTATCCAGCCAATTCCAGAGCTAGAGAAGCCTTGGAAAAACATATCCAAGAGTTAATTCAACTTGCTGTACTAAGGAAAGTAGGCCATAATGAGGAAGTTGAAGTAACAACACCTGTTATTATTTCCTGGCATAATGATAAGTCAAGAATGGTAGGAGATTTCAGAGCATTGAATACCTACACAGTTCCAGATAGGTATCCAATCCCTAAAATTCAAGACACCTTGACTCAATTGTCTAAAACCAAGTATATAACATCAATGCATGCATTGAAAGGCTTTCATCAAAATGTTTTGATGCCTAAAGCTATGAAATTACTTAGAGTTACTACTCACTGTGGTATTTATGAGTATCTTAGAATGCCATTTGGCATTAAAAATGCTCCATCCCATTATCAAAGAATGATGAATACCATCTTTCCCACAGAATTGTCTGAAGGATGGCTTATCATTTATATTGATGATATTATCATATGTTCTGATTCTTGCTCCTTACACCTTGAAAGACTTGCAATGGTACTTCACAAGGATGCAGAAGTGAACATTAAAATTTCACCTAAGAAATGCAATTTTGGTTTTGAAGAACCCAAAGCATTAGGACATATTGTTTCTGGTTTGAGCTTGGGTATTGACAAAAACAAAGTAGAAGCAGTGTTACTTGAGCCAATACTCCAGAATAAAAAAAGAAATGATGTCTTTTCTTGGTTTTGCCCGTTATTATAGGCAACAATTGAAAGACTTTTCAATTCTAGCCAAGTCACTTTATAGAATCTGTGATCAACAGACTGTATTTGAGATGACACAGGAGAGAATTAAAGCTTATGAGAAGATAAGGAGAGCTCTTACAAAAGCACCATTACTCCTCATGCCTGACTGGAATATCCCTTTTAAATTTTACATTGATGCATTTGAAGATGGATTAGGGGCTGCCCTACATCAAGTCCAAATTATTGATGACAAACCTACAGAAGGACCAGTTTGTTTTATCTCAAGACAAATCAAAACAACAGAGGCCAGATATGGTGCAAGCCAAATGGAGTTCTTATGCTTGGTATGGGCACTTGAGAAATTACACTATTATCTTGATGGCAGTGTTTTTGAAGTGATAACTGACTGTAATGCAGTAAAATCACTTCTTAACATCAAACCTCCCAACATACATATGTTGAGATGGCAAATAGACTTTCAGGAGCATAGAGGAAACGTGACTATAGTCCACAAAGCAGGAAACATTCACAAGAATGCTGATGTACTTAGCAGGTGGGCATTAGCCAACACTCCTGATAACCCAGCTTATGTACCTTTGGGAGCTGAACCACAGATTCCAATTGAAAGGATTAACCTAACTGATATTGGGACTGAATTCTTTCAAGAGGTCAGAGAATGTTATAAACAGGACAAGAATTTCCATATCTTGACTTCTTTATTAGATAAAGACTGCAAAGATACATCTTTGGTCAATGCACTAGATGAAGTTTAGAGAAATTCCTATTTTGAAGGAAGATTTCACTTGTTTGATGGGATTATTTACCACAGAACCAAACATTCTTGTGTAATGACATTATGTAGCAGATTGCTTATTAAAACCATTCTTCATTAATGCCATGATAGCATCTACTCTGGACACCTCTCAGAAGACAGAACACTTGAAAAAGTAAATAACTGTTCATGGTGGCCATCGTGGAGAAAAGGAACCATTGAATATTGCCATACCTGTGACAGATGTCAAAAGGCAAACAGGAGTACAGGCAAGAAATTTGGACTTATGATCCATATTCAAGAACCAAAATCCCTTGGGAAGTTGTTCACATGGATTGGGTCACAGCACTTCCTCCAAGTGGTGACAAAAGTTATAATGCTTGTTTAGTCATTGTATACAGATATAGCAAGACTGTCACAGGGGCTCTTCGAAGTGAAGAGGGCCTGGCACTCAGTAAACTGGGACTCACTTATGGAGGGCTCAAAGATATGGTAAGAAGGAATACACTGAAGAGTGTTAAAGATAAATTGCTAAAAGAATAAATATAAGAAAAGAAGCAACAAGAAATAAGAGTAAGAAATAGAAGAGCCAACCACAAACAAGTCAAAGTCCACTGTTTCAACCTGTCAGAATGGAAAGAGAAGGGTTAATAAGGATATGGCCACCCAACTCATACTGTACAGGCGAAGAGAGAAAAGGCAAAGACTAACTTAAAATTAAATAATTATAATACCCAATTATAAGGATAAGAATAATTATAAAATAATAAATAAACTAAACTAATTAACTGGGGAAAAGTCCCCAGGGGGGAGCAAGAGGGGCTGGTATATGTGAGAATCACCAGCCCTGATCCAGAGGAAGAATTTTCATGAGAATAATTGATGATTGAATTGAGTCTGGCCAATACAGGTCCTGTACAGCTGTACAGAACCTGTACAAGAGGTGTGGTGTATTTGAGTGATCATACAGCTTCATACTGGTGTATTGAAACTGTATTGGGTGAATCCAATCTGTACAGGTATTGACAGGCTGTATTGATGTACCAAGCTGTATGCATGTTTCAGAATGAAGATTGCTGAAACTGAATGCTGATGCACATACTGGATTTTCTGATTTGGGGTGTTTGAGTGGGTGTATGAATGAATACCCTTACCCCTGATGGATGGTTGTTACGGTTTCCCCCTCTTGAAACTGGTGGGCTCCTGAACACCATAATACCCTTCCATTGTTGAGTGGCATCTCATTATCCCCACATTTTTGTCAAAAAATTTCTTTTTAATTTTCTTTTCCTCTTGACCGTTATCCTGAAAATCCTTCATTACTCCTTCCCTGTCAAAATCAAGTGATTCCCCCCTTTTCCAAGTTTGAGTAAGTATTCCACTTCAAAATATGCATTTCTTGTCTTCTGATTCAATCATCCATGCCCTTGGGATATATCCCAGAATAAGGACCACTGAGCTCTTGTGCTCAAAAAATGATGCCCAATTAGTATATGAAGTGTACTCATTGGGCAAGGCTTAATCCATTGAAAAAATTGAAAAAATTCCTCCAAGGGGTCTTGTCCCCATTACCCATGGAAATGGCCTCAACAGCCCTCCAAATTGTTTTTGGGCTGTGGCCTTTACCCTGATGATTCTTGACATCTCTTGATTTTTATGGCCTTTTGGGCCTTTTGGATTTTTTGGTGAACTTGGGTCTTCCTATGATTTTTTGGCCATAATTGGCCTTTTGAATGTTTTTGGGTTCCTACGGTCTGCGGGCCGTGCGCCGCGGTGGGCGGTCTGTGGAGGTTAATGGAGGCCCCCTGGTCCCAAATTTGCTGGGGACCCAGGGTGACCATGGGGCCCAGAAATGGCCCAAGCATGAAATTCACCCTACATGGCCTGGACCAATTGATGGGGTCCAGGACCATCAAGATCCTGGCCTCCCCAAAATTGCAGGGGAGGCCCTGGGTGATGAGTTCAGCCCCAAAGGGGCATGAACCTTCACCTTAGAGGCTTTGAGGGGGGCATAATTGAGTTATGGCCCCATTTCCTTGAGGTCACATTCTTTTTTCTTGATATGGAGTGGATTGATCCTGACGTCTTGAATCTTCTGCTTGCATATTCTTCAGTTATGAGTTCCAAACTGACTGAACTCACTGAATCTTCCCCTTCTGCACTGCCACCGTCTGTTCTTCATGGTTCTGGCGTCTTCAGTCAATTGTCCTCCCTTTCCATGGCTTCTTCTGGCCATTTTGATCCTTCCCAAACATATGATGGGTTCAGAGCAGTTGAAGTTCTTGATCCTGCCTGTACTGAGTGTTTGGCCAAGGGAAAGGATTGCTTTCAACACTACAATCCTCGATTATCAAAATGCCATTTTTGCTTTGTTGGGAAGAAGCCATGCCGCCGTACCGGATCAACTTTGTCCCAGGTCAGGAGGCACTTATGGAGCAGGAAAGATGGGCCTTATGTGCAGGAATTCCCCATTCTTGAGGAGCCTACCCCTGATGCAACTTCTGGATTTTCTCAATGTGAGTTATTTGCATATCTTGATTGAATTGGTGCTGATATCTTGATGTAGTGACTGGTTCCAGGCAGAGGGATGTGGCCAGATGGACTAATGTTGGAGGGTCCATTCCAATTGGTGGTAGGCCCATCCACTACAGCTCAGAAATTCTGATGGAGTGGTGAAAGTAGTGAAGAAGCTAAGAAGAATTGTTGATTCCCCATCAGATCCAGATGCTGAAGGAAGTGATGAGTTGAATGGTGAAGAAGTTCAAGTTATTCCTCATTCCATTGGCCATCCATCCAGAAATTCCTCTTCTCAACCTCTTGCCAACACCAGATTCCAAAGTCAAGTCATTCCCAGTACTCCAAGAACCTTCCAACCAATGCTTGCCTCCATTCCTACAACCCTTCCTCCTCCTTCACCAATTACTTCCCACACCACCAGGCCTGCCTTGAATCCAGCAGTAAGACCATCCCCAGTTCAACAGCCCAGGAACCCACCCATAAACACCTCCCGTCAACTCCAACCTGTGGCCAGCTCCAGCAGAAGAAGAGATGGATTGTCCCCTCTGCCGTTTCCTGCCGCTCAAGTTTTTCAAAGAAGAGAACGTTGGCCTATCCGGGTTACCAGAGAAGATCCCAACGCGGCTAGTGAAAGTCAAGATGCTGTGGCCAGATTGTTCAGGAGGGTTGATAGGAATAGCAGAGAGGTGATTATGTATGCCAATGACAGGACTATTCCAGCTACTGCTTCTGAAGAGATGGCTGCAAAATCTGCCTGGTATGAAGATGAGTTGATAAATGATTTCCAGAGAACTTTTGATGATTTGGGTAGAGATAACTAGTTTCCTTTTCCTTGTTTATGTTTGGTTTGCCTTCTATCCCCACTCTTATAGATAATAGAAAATGAAAAAATAATGGAACCTCCCAATACATAATTTGGGAGGGGATGCTGCTGCTTTAAGAAATAAAAGAAAGAAAATTATACAAGTAAATAAAGAAAGAAAAATAAAAGAATAAGAGAAAATGAGAGTAAAGAAAGAAATAAAGGAAAATCCTGATGGTTGGTCCTTCTTGTAGTGAGTTGCTTGATTCTGGCCAAAAAGTGTCTGAAGAATGGGGGGATGGAACTTACTTTCATAACTTCCACTCCCCACCAAGCACCATAAAATTGAAAAAGATTGCCATAAATGACTTCTGAGATGAATTGCCATAAATGACTTCTGAAAAGAATTGCCGTAAATGACTTGAAGTAATGAATGTCTTGAATTATGATGATTGGCATAAATTGAAACGATAAATGAAAAGAAAGAAAAGAAAACAAAGAAAGGAATATTTGGCCAAATCTTGATAAGGTCCAAATCGGGGGGTATTGGTGTTGTATGCTTCCTGAACCTGTCCAAAGAATTGACAAGTGCTCACAAAGTGGCCAAGGTGATGCTTACAACAACATATGGGTAGAATACCCCCTTAAAGGTGCATGCCAGGAGAGGAACTTACTTTCATAACTTCTTCTCCCCACCAAGCACCATAAATCAAACTCTTGAGGTATTTGGACCAGGCTTGTCTGGATACAATGAATGGAAGTCCTTGACAAGATCTGGTGAGTTGGTAAGGTTTGAAGCTGGTTCCCAAGTGGTTCTTTCTGGGTCTTCACTGAATCCTTTCCACTCTACAAGATACCATAATTTACCTCTTTTGAGTTTTGAGTCCAGAACCTGAGCCACTTCCCATTCTTCTTGCTGCTCCACTAAAACTGGTGGTGGCGGCAATTGATGACGATTTGGGATAGTTGAATGCTTGACTGGTTCCAATAAGGACACATGGAATACAGGGTTAACTGTCTTCCATTGCTGAGGCAACTTGAGGTGATATTCATGGCTGCCAATCTTCTTCAGAACTTCAAAAGGTCCCAACCATCTTTCTGAGAATTTCTTGGTGGGTCTTGTTGTCTTGATGTTCTTGGAAGCTAGCCATACTTTGTCCCCAGGTTGGAAATCAGGTGGAATTGCTCTATTTCTATCTGCATACTTCTTGAATCTCCTGGTTGCTGGCTCTAATTCTTCTTTGACAAATTGCTGTACTGATTGGAGTTTTGTTGATAACTTTCCAGAAGGTGAGTCTTGAGAAATATGGATTGAGTCAAAGCTGGGATTTCTTCCATAAATGGTGAAAAAAGGTGATTGCTTGGTTGATGAATGTTCTGCATTATTATAGGCAAATTCAGCCAGAGGGAGCCAGGTGTACCAGTCATCTTGATGATAGCTGACATACATCCGAAGGTACTGTTCTAGTATCTGATTTACCCTCTCTGTCTGTCCATCTGTTTCAGGGTGAAAGGCAGTTGAAAGATCTCTTGATATCTTGAGCTGCTGACACAATTGAGTCCAAAATGATGAAACAAATAAGGATCCTCTATCACTGACAATACTGACTGGAAGTCCATTCTTGGAAAATGCATGACTAATGAAGATTTGAGCCAAATCCAGAGCAGTGATTGTGCCATAAGTTGGAATGAAGATTTCCATTTTTGAGAATCTGTCCACAACTACTAAAATTGAATCAAAGTTGTTTGACAGTGGCAATTGAGTGATGAATTCCATTGATAATGAATTCCAAGGACCAGGCGGAATTGAAAGAGGCTTGAGTAATCCAAACTTCTTGTGATGAATGTTCTTGTTTCTTGAACATTGCTGACATGAGGACACATAGTCCTTGATGAATTGATTCATTCCAGCCCAATAAAAATCTCTCTTGATGAGCTTGAGGGTCTTCTCCTGGCCAGGATGGCCAGCCAATGGTGAGTCATGACACTTTTGAAGAATATTGAGTTGAAGTTCTTCATTGCTTGGGATTACCACTCTATCTTTGAATAATAATAACTTGGCTTTAGGTTCAAGAGAATAGTCTGGAACTTATTCACCTCTTGCTAGTTTCTTGAGTATTTCTTTATAGTCTTTGTCTTGCCATACTTCTTTTTGAATCTTGTCCACTAAATCTGAGAAAATTTCCACTTTGATTGAGAAGAATCTTGACTCTTGAATTCCATCTTGCTTAAGTACTTGATGAAAATTATGAGGATTCATGCTGATGAAGTCCACCCCCCTCTCTGGGTACATGTCGTCCCGACGTGACAAGGCATCTGGTAAAGTGGCAGCCTGCCTGGGCGGTAAGTGATAGTGAAATGAAATTCTGAGAGAAATTCAGCCCAACGGGCCTGACGACAAGTAAGAACTTTGGAAGACATGAAATACTGCAAGGAAGAGTGGTCTGTCAAGACCTCAAAAGGATTGGAAAGAGAAAGAAGAAATGCCCTCCAGCGCTTGAGAGCCCAAACTATGCCAAGGAGTTCCTTGTCATGAATTTCATAGTTGAGTTCAGCTGGTAAGAGCTTGCGACTATCAAATGCAATGGGATGCTTTCCAGAGTCATTCACCTGACTCAGTATGGCGCCCAATGCATAATCAGAAGCATTAGTCTTTACAATAGTAGGTAGAGATGGATTTAAATGGGATAAGATAGGAGCAGAGGTGAAAGCTTCTTTGAGTGCTTGAAACTGACTAAGAGCTTCCTCATTGAAGATGAAAGGAGAATCTTTTTTGAGAAGGGAAGTGAGAGAAGTGATTTTTTGGAATAATTTTTAATGAAACAACGATAAAAATTGGCAAAGCCAAGAAAGGATTGAAGAGCCTTGATGTTTTTGGGCTGAGGCCAATTGAGGATTTGCTGAACGTTTGAAGAATCCATCTTGAGGCCATCACTTGAAACAACATAGCCCAAGTATTCCACCCTTGAGGCATGGAAAACACACTTGGAGGCTTTGGCAAACAGATTATTGTCCCTCAGTCTTTGGAGGACAGAGGCCACATGTTTGACATTTTCCTCCTCAGAACTGGAAAAAACCATAATATCATCTAGATAAACCACAACAAACACATCCAAAAAATCTGCAAAGATATCATTTACTAGATTTTGCAAAGAAGCAGGAGCATTGGTTAAACCAAATGGCATGACCAAATACTCATAACTGCCATATTTGGCTCTAAAGGCAGTTAAGTGCTCATCCCCCTCTTTGATTCTCAGAAGGTTATATGCACCATGCAAATCTATCTTGGAGAAGATAGTGGAACCATTGAATACGGTAAGAAGCTGGTTCATAGGAGGCACAGGGTATCTGTTCTTCCTAGTGACAGCATTGAGTTTGCAGTAGTCAACACACAAACGAAGACCTCCATCCTTTTTCTTGACAAAAAGGACAGGTGCTCCTGTTGAAGAGGAGCTTGGTCTAATGAAACCTTTCCCTACATTCTCTGAAATGTAGGCCCGCAGTGTTTCTGACTCTTGATTTGATAATGAGTAGATAACACCAATTGGAGGTAGAAGACCCTCCAATTCGATATGGTGATCACAGGCGCGGTGTGGAGGAAGTTCCTCTGCTTTCACCTTGGAGAATACATCCAAATATTGGTGATAAGCAGGAGGAACAACCTTCAACACAGTTTCAATTTCTTCTGGCTCTTCCTCCTCATCCCACTGCTCCTCCAGGGATGCATGAAAAGATAAGGGAGGAAGGTCCATATCCCCTTGAAAGAGATGAAGTGAATATATGGCAACATCTTCTCCAACATCCTTTATCTCTTTGAAGGATCATCTCTTGATGGAAGTAATGACTGAGAGGGAATAATGGAAGGGATATGGATAGAAGAAGGAAGGGAAGGTGTCTTAAGTTCACCGACCAGAGCAACACTGTTGACAGCAGTGGCTAAGTCATTACTAGTAGAAGGAATAATACCACTAGAATCATAGGTGATCAATCCATTTTTCCAATCAATAATGGGATTAAAATGGTAAAGGAAATCATAGCCCAATATCAGGTCTTCTCCCTTGGGTGAATCTATGATAAAGAAGTCCCATTCAAAGCTTGGGAAGGAAGGCAAGTCAACTACCCACTTGGTATAATGGGTGATGAACAAGGGAGGGGATTCAATAGAATCCAAAATGAAAAGAGGAATCTTTTCAGGGAGCTCTGAAAGAGTCAATGAGTACTTGAGAGCAAAATTCTTTGCAATAAAAGAGTTTGTAGCACCAGAATCAATGAGAATACTATAAAAAATATTAGAGACAGAAGAGAAAATAAGAAATTTTAAAGATTTCTTGACACTAGTATTCAGAGTGCACAATTGTGCTCTTGAAGGAAATAAGTGAGAACCATTGAACACATCATGATTCCCACTCAGGCTTTTCCCTGCTTGCTAGGGAAGCCTCTTGATGATGACCCAGGCTTGTTCTGAGGTCTCTTGAAGCATTTTTCAATTGGGTACTTTCCACCACAATAAGTACACAACCCCTCTTTAATCCTCCTCTCCTTTTCAGAACCAATTAATTTATTGTCCTTATTGAGGAGAGCAGCATGGGGCTTGTCCTTTGAAGCTTGAAATTGCTTGCCCTTCTTGTTCTTCTTCTGGTGAGACCTCTTTGAAGATGAGTTTTGAGGAGGCCTAGATTGATTGGATCCAATGACTGGTGGCTTCTTCTCTTGATTGCCACCCTTTTCTTTTTGCCTCTCATGATATCTTGTGTCTAATTCTAAGGTGACATCCATAAGTTCTTGAAGAGTATCCAAAGTTCCAGGGTGAGAAGCCAACTGATCCAATAATCTTGATGCCAATCCTCTTCTGTAAACATGGATATAAGCTCTTTCCCCCCAATCTCCAATTCTTGACATTAAGCTTCTGAAATCTGCAATGCACAAGGAAACATGACCACTTTCCTTCATCCTCAAATTGTCCAACTCTTGTTCAGCTTTCCTGACTTCATTGGGATCACCAAACAGAGTTAATAATTGATATTCAAATAATGGCCAATTATTGAGGAGGTAGGAAGGGTCTTCATTGGAAATATTTGAGAGATAGGGTTCAATCCACTTTCCAGCTCTACCAGTGAGAAAAGAAGTTGAGTAAAGAACTTTCTTCCTGTCAGAGAAGAAATTTGCTGGATCATTATGGAAGCTTAATTGACAGGATTGGATCAATCCTCTCAATTTATGAGCTTGAGTACCATCAAAAGAATCATGTGCCTTCATGGATGGAGTCTTGAAAGCAGGGGCTTTGGAATTGTCCCTGGGGGCAACTGCTTGAGTGAGTTGCCCCATGAATTGAGTCATCTGCTCCATCATCTTGAGGAGACTTGGATCAGTTTGAGAGACAAGAGGTTGACTAGAAAGGGCTAGATTAGAACTCTGAGGCACCTCTGGAGCATTTTCCAAGGCATCTGCCACTTCAGTTTCCCCAGAATCTTCCTCTTCCACAGACTCTTCCCCCTCTTCATCTTCAACTTCCCCTTGTCTTGCTCTTGCACCTTCAGACATGCCAGGGTAGCCACCCAAAAGTCCAGAGAAAGATCTTGATCTTCTAGATTTCATTCCACCTCTTCTTGAGGGTGCTGCCCCTTCCATTGGTAGTCCTCTGTCCAAATCTGCACTCAGTTGATGAACTGATGGTGTGTGGTCAAGAGGATCCCTTGCTGTAGGAGTGAGAACAGCTTGAATTCTTTGGGATCTAGTATTTTTGGCTGGGGGACTATGCTGAACTGGCATTTTGAATAAAATGAAATAAAACTTGATGGTACTTTGAATAAAATAAGGCTTGACCAAAACAATCAAATGAGAATCTTGATGAACTTGAGAAATCAATCAATAGTCTTGAAGTGAATCAATATGAAAAAATCTTGAAGAGTGAAGATGTCAAAGTCAAATTCTTATGAACAATCAATTTCAATCAATAAGTCAAATCAAGTCAATCAAAATCAAATCAATTAAGTCTTGAGGATTTCAATCAATATCTTCAAAAGTCAATTCAATTTTCTTGAGGAATCAAATTCAAATCAATAAATCAAATCAAATCTTGAGGATAAATCAGCTATCTTGAGGAATCAAATCAAGTCAATCAATCAAATCAATCAAAGTCAAATCAAAGTCTTGAGGTGAAATCAATTTCTTGAGGAATCAATCAATAAATCTGAGAAATTTCAAAACCATAATCACTGAATACCCCAAATCAATAAACATCCCTGAATGATGAATCAATTAACCCAAATAATTCCACTCAAATAGCCTGATAAAAACCTGAATTCAGACAAAAAGAGAAGTGAGAATGATAGAGAATTAAATGAAATGGTCAGCAGAATTTTTGAAATGAGAAAAAGAATCAATTTTCATTTTTGATGAAATGAATGAGATGAAAATTGATGAGAGAGAAAAAATCATAAAAAATCATAAAAATCATAAACTCATGAAAAGGTCATAATTGAAGAATGAGAGAAATGAATAAAATGAATGAAAGAAAGAATCAAATATGAGTTAATTAATTTAATGTCACAGGGGCTCTTCGAAGTGAAGAGGGCCTGGCACTCAGTAAACTGGGACTCACTTATGGAGGGCTCAAAGATATGGTAAGAAGGAATACACTGAAGAGTGTTAAAGATAAATTGCTAAGAGAATAAATATAAGAAAAGCAGAAACAAGAAATAAGAGTAAGAAATAGAAGAGCCAACCACAAACAAGTCAAAGTCCACTGTTTCAACCTGTCAGAATGGAAAGAGAAGGGTTAATAAGGATATGGCCACCCAACTCATACTGTACAGGCGAAGAGAGAAAAGGCAAAGACTAACTTAAAATCAAATAATTATAATACCCAATTATAAGGATAAGAATAATTATAAAATAATAAATAAACTAAATTAATTAACTGGGGAAAAGTCCCCAGGGGGGAGCAAGAGGGGCTGGTATATGTGAGAATAACCAGCCCTGATCCAGAGGAAGAATTTTCATGAGAATAATTGATGATTGAATTGAGTCTGGCCAATACAGGTCCTGTACAGCTGTACAGAACCTGTACAAGAGGTGTGGTGTATTTGAGTGATCATACAGTTTCATACTGGTGTATTGAAACTGTATTGGCTGAATCCAATCTGTACAGGTATTGACAGGCTGTATTGATGTACCAAGCTGTATGCATGTTTCAGAATGAAGATTGCTGAAACTGAATGCTGATGCAGATACTGGATTTGCTGATTTGGGGTGTTTGAGTGGGTGTATGAATGAATACCCTTACCCCTGATGGATGGTTGTTACAAAGACTCCCATATTCTTACCATGTCATAAAGATGACACTCCTATGGATACAGCTCTTCTTCTGTGGAGTGGAGTTATTTCTCATACAGGATTATTTAAATATATCATAAGTGACAGAGATCCCCAGTTCACATCTGCGCTTTGGACCAATCTTCATAGATTGTTTGGGACTAAGTTATCATTATCTATAGCATATCACCCTCAAACAGATGGGCAAGTAGAGAAGATGATTCAAACTTTAGAAGACATGATCAGGAGATTTTTTGCCTATGGGTTAGAATTCAAAGGCTCAGATGGCTTTACCCATGACTGGTGCACTCTGATACCTGCATTAGAATTGGCATACATGACATCAGTCCATTCTTCCACAGCACAAACTCCTGCTATGTTAGAAAAGGGATGGAATCCAAGACTCCCAGCAGACACACTGAGGAAAGACTTGATTGACATTCATCCTACAGCTTCCATCTTCAAGATAATGCTTCATAAAGTAAAACATCATGCAAAGCAAAGTATGAATGATGCTTTTGATTATGCAACATAGATGTGGGACAAGAGTCATAAAGTACCAGACTTCAAAGTAGGGGACTTAGTTTTAGTTTCAACCTTGAATTTTAATAATATCAAAGGCCCAAAGAAACTTCAATACTCTTATTTAGGACCTTTTGTTCTTGTTGCCATACATGGAACCAATGCAGTTCAAGTGGAATTGAGTGGTGAATTGGAAAAAAAACACCCCACTTTTCCTGTCAGCTTGATAAAGCCTTATCAACCAGCTGATAAAGAATTGTTTCCTTTAAGAAACCCAACTCCTTTATCTTTTCCACCAGTGGAACAGAATTAAGACAAAAAGATAAAGAATGTCATTAAAGAAAGGAGACTTAGGGGTAAAAATCAGAGGGAATATCTTGTCAGATATAGAAATCCAGTACATGAAGATGAATGGCTTGCAGAATCAGAAGTACCTGACTCCGATAAACTCTTGAGAAGATTTAGACATGAAAGAAAGCCACAAGCCTGAATATGTCTATAAATGTGGTTTAAATTATTTGATCTGAGTGATGTAAAGAGGTTGGACAGTGGACATTAAACCCCCTTTGGGGCCTTTTACTCTTTATGCCATTGATAAAATTGTAGTACAATTTTATTTTTTGGTGGGAGGGAATGTGAGCCTTGAGGAATATTTTACATAGCCAAATAGGCCACAATTATCTTAAAAAGAAATTTTGAATTATGCATAACTCATAAGTCATGCATATATCCAAAATTCAGCATCTTTAATTTCAGAAAAGATGAATAACTTTTCATTGAGTAAGTAAATCTATGGATTTAAGGCCAGATTTGGATTCTACACAAAACTTCACCTAGGGTAGCTCCATAGAGTGAATAAGCTCAAATTAACTCTTTGAGGTGGTAAAATGGAAAATACTTCAATACCACATCATCAATACCACATAAAAGATCCGTGAAAATTTTTCTTTTTCTTAATTTCACACAAAAATATTGGGAATGTGAGAAATCCCATGTTACATATACACTAAGAATAGTGTTATGCATGTTTAGAGAACTTAATATCATGGTATTCCTACATGGACCTTTGGTACACCCATAGTGAATATCTCACTTGAAGCTTAAATTTCTATTGTGACGTAAAAAATGAGCAAGGGGGACAAAAGACATCAAAGAGAGCCAGGGTACCCAACTTCTGAGGCCTCAGAGGCATGGACAGCTCCAAAGCTTGGATCCATGGCTGATCTTGGCCTAATTGGTAAAATAAAACCTTTTGGGAACTTGGTTACCATGTTACAACTACTGTAAATCTTAAGAAAATAGCAAATAACCTGCTATTTTGACGTGCCAAGGAGGTAAAGAGCCACTTAGACTCCTGTAACCATGTCAATTCTTAATTATTTTCCATGGATAAACCCCAAAAGAGTAATTAAAACCCTTTTTGGACTTGTATCCGTTGATTTACCTCATAGCAACCAGTGAAACACTGATATTTGCAATTCTACGTAGAAATGAGGTAAAAACTTCAAAAATTCATTAAAAATACAATTCTTAATGAATATTTCTGAAACTTTCCGGACCAATGGAGAACTGTATTATCTATGGTACAACCAAAAAGAATTAAAGTTTTACTAGTAAAATTAAAAGTGTTACTTACAGTCCATTTTTGACTATTCTATGTGAAACACTGAATCTTCAAAAATTCCAGAAATTACAACCTGTGATGAAATTGGCAATAACATTGATAACTTTGAGGAATAAATGATTATATTGGAATAAAAGAAGATTTACAGATGTTACTCCTTTTATTCTTAACCATATTGAGGTTGGTAGTCACGTAAAAGCATCAAATTAAGTAATTATGACATTCTTACGTGACAACAGATGATGCAATCAATAATCCAAAAGGGTTTATTGTTTTCTCACTCACTGGTTTTTCAGTTTGCTCCATGGCACGCCTCTGTGAGCTGTTGTTGACTTAAAAGAGGCCTCCTCTTGCTGTTTTTTTACATAAAGATAGAAAAATTGACAAAAAAACAATGGCTTAAGTAGATTTCTATTTTCAAATACACCTGATAATCCTTCCTATGTTTTTTCAAATTTAGAACCACAGATTTCAAGTGAGGGATTAATATCACAGATATAGGAACAGAGTGCTTTCATGAAGTTAGAGAAAGATACAAGAAAGATACAAATTGTCACATTCTTAATTCTAGTCTTGGAAAATATTGCAAAGATAAAGATTTAATAATTATATTGAGGATTTATGAAAAAAAATAACATTATTTATTATTCCATTCATTTGATGTTATCCTTTATCATAGGTCCAAACACACAGATGTCATTGCATTATGTATTAGAACTTTAGCTAACACCATATTATTAGAATGCTATGAAAAAGGTAATTATGAACATCTTTATGACTACAGAACAATGGAAAGAATTAACAAATGTGCTTGGTGACCATATTGAAGGAAAAATCTCATTTAGTACTGTCACAGTTATTACAGGTGGCAAAAGGACAATAAATCTACTGGTAAGATATTTGGTTTTATGATTCATATCTATCAATGACATATGCCATGGGAAGTGGCTCACCTGTATTGGGTGACTTTCTTACCACCTAGTGGTGAGAAAATTTACAATGAATTTCTTGTCATTGTAGACAGCTATAGCAGAAATCCAATCATTCTACCATTTCATGAATATGACGCAGCTTTGGATACAGGTCTTATGATCTGAAACATACCTATATAACACACTGATATGTTCAAAAATATAATTGGTGATAGAGACCCAAATTTTATTTCAGACTTATGGAAAACTTTACATAAGATTCTGGGAGCTAAGCTATCATTCTCTACAGCGTATCATCCACAAGTTGATAGATTAGCTGAAATAATGATTCAGTACCTTGAGGAAATGATAGAAAGATTCCTTTATTATGGCCTTATGTTTGAGGGTTTTTATGGATTTACTAATGATTGGTGTACACTTAAACCAGAATTGGAGTCAGCTTTTAATATTCTTCCACAAACAAATCTGCTTCAATGTTGGAAAAATGATGGAGCCCCAAAGCTCCAGTAGAGACTTTAAAAATATATTCTGTAGATATTCTTAAAGCTTCTTCAAGCTCTGAATTAATTCTTGATAAAGTAAGGCATCATTCAAAAAAAATCATGAATGCTTCCTTTGAATATGCCAAGCAAAAATAGGACGAAAGTCATACAAGACCAGAATTAAGAATAGGGGACTTAATATTAGTTTAAGCCTTGAGCTTTAATAATTTTGAAGTTCCACATAAACTGAGAGATTACTTTGTCAGGACCATTCATTATTAAACCCCTCAATAGCTTAAATTCATAAAAATTCAGTACAATTTTCATTGACAGGAGAATTGTAAAACAAACATCCAAACTTTCCTGTGAGTTTGGTAATGCATTATACTTCAAGGGATTAAGAGCTATTTCCTTCAAGAAATGAAACATCCTTAGAAGTACCACAATTTGAACAAATTGAGGAGAAAAAGGTACTAAAGATCATTAATGAAGGAAGACTTAGGGGAAAAAATAAGGGGAATATTTGGTCAGGTACAGAAGCCGACAATATGAATATTAGTGGCTTTTAGATAAGAGAATACCTGATTCCCAAAACTTTCTTAGAAGATTTAGAAATGGGAAAAGACAAATTTCTCAAAGAAATACTTAATTGTGTGCTTTACATAGTTAAAAAGAGTCAGTAGAGAGTTTGGAAATTGGATTATACTTCCCCAAATCCAATTGGGGCTATACTATTGAAAGGAAAATTTCATTATATGTTTTTGGTGGTAGGGAATTTGAGCCTGGAAGGAATGTATGACATACCCATAAGGCCACAAATTAAATTTTATGCATTTTATTATTTCAAAAATTAAATTTTAATATTTTTTCAAAATCAAAAATAAAAGAGTAACTATAGATTTAATTTTGATAAGCCAAGTTATTTTTGAATTCTACACCACAAATAATCTAAGGTAAGCCCATAGGGTGTTATACCCAGAATTGCCTATTTTCACTGTTATTGAAAGATTAAACAATTGCACAGTAAAATTACCCAATAAAAAAATTCTTTCAAATTTTTTGAAGTGCTACTTTCAACCTTGAATTTGAAGCTGAATTAGGTTTATGAAAGCTTAAAGAAATTATTTCAAAATTAATGTTTTGTGTATGTTTACTGAAGGGGCTAAGAATTTTCCACAGAGTATATTGATCATTCTTGAGCTGAACTGGAATTGGCTTCAGGACATGGTATGGCTTTGAATAAAAAAAATCACAAAATTCATGCACAAGGTGTGGCAATGGGCAAAAGGAATAAGGTGAAAGGGTACACAGCATTTTGATCTTAAGGAGCCTATAGAATTTTTCCTCATGTATCAAGGTATTTTCAAGATTATAATTTTATTTAATGATGAAGGTTATAAGGGTTGATCCACCTTTCACCAGGGTCAATGCCGCGTCAATCTTTGGTGATTGACTTCACATCAAGAAAATGTCAAGCAGGATAAAGGTCAAGTGAATGTCAAGAAAAATTCAAGCACATGTCACACTCTGGTCTTACACCAAATCCTGTGACATCTACCAATATTGGTTCCTCTGTGCCTTCAACTGAGATTCATCAGAGCTTGATCCTCCCGCAACCTTCTGAAGGTTGGTTAATATTACACAAGACCCGCCTGTTCACACACACACACCTCACAGAGTTCCTTCAGCCGGTCTTGATGTAGAGAAGGGGCATGTGACTTCCCAGTTCATCCATGAAAGTACTCCGCCTTAGTAGGATTAAAATTTTGTGGGTGACACTGGTGGAGCCCGCCACACAATACTGCAGGTCTGAGTGTGTGTGTAATTCCCACATTAAGGGAAAATGATGTGTCTTCCTAATTTTGTGTAGCCATGAATCAGCTCAGCATGAGCAGATGACATGGTCGGAGCCCACTACACAATGCAGTGGGTAAATGGGTGTGACACATGCACACAAAGGCAAATCATGTGAGGGCCTAATGTCAAGTGGCATCAATCATTTGTGGGTGACACATGTGGAACCCCTTGCAGAGGGTGTGTGATTGTGAGACATGCGCAAGAACGCAAGAGCATGTGTGGATGTAATTTTATGAAACCCAACTGCACAAACTACTCATTAGGGCATGTTACCAGGTCCGTGCTACTTACAAACATCCAAACTCTCATGGATGCAATGTAATGCTGAGGCCCACTTGGATGATGTGCCTACCCCCTTTGCAACATGATGATGGTGCGTTTGTGTCATTTTAGATCCTGTTATATGTGAGTGTGGGTCATTTGAGCCTTTCAATTGGCTTATTCACACTGTACCCAATTTTGAAAGTAATCTCTTTGTGGCCATGTGAACTAATTGGCTTTTCTTGTCACAATGGCATGTCACTGTGACCAAATCTTGAGGAATTTATTTCTCGGGGGAAAAGCCTCATGAATCTGTCAGAATTTCATGATTTTATCACTATATTTTCAGTAGAAAGTGGAGACCAAATATCATGAAATAACAGTTTTATCATTACAAGCAGCCCACATGACATCAATTTGTTATCATACAATCCACAATGACATTCTATTTACTCTTGACATATAATCAAGTGTCTATTATCAAAACCAAAAGCTTTATAAATATTGAGATGCAGCCAATCTGGTAAGAAAGTCCGATCAATTTTGAAAGCTTTTAGAATCAGAAAGGTGTTGTTCAGCATGCAAGATGGCTCAGAGACTTTAAAAATGCTATTAATAATACCCACTTGTCATGAGTTGCCCCTCAGAAAACATATCACACTGTTGCCAACATTTTTGGATTCTGTTGAAAATATATTGTTCTCAATATTAATGTTTGAAACTGGAAAATACCAAGTCGAGACAATCTTTGAAGTGGGATGACTTATGGATTGGACAGTAATGTATGAGCTGATCCATTCAACTATTTCCCTTGTTGAATGAAAATTCTGTAAGTAGTCAACCAGGAAATGATAATTTTTTTGGTCATGGGGGCATGGTTTGTTATATTTTTGGTGATTGAATGGGGAAGGTGGCTGTGATACAAAAATTTGTTTTATTTCACATGGGATAGATGGGGATTTCAGGAAAACGCAAAGGTTGGAAAATTGACAGATATGTTGATGTGAGGTTTTATGTATATCATCTATTCAGATTTGCAAGAAGTTAGTCTTATTCAGTTCATGTGTTTAATCAATGTGAATATAATTCTGTTATTAATTAAAGTACATATTTTTTTATCTTTTGGCATCTTTTCAAATACTCCAATCAAGCGCTCATAACCACATGTGGTTGAGGCTTCTTCTGGGCCCCAACATCGGAAGAGTTCTGGAATATGAGCAGCAAAATGATTATTTGGTTTAAATTTCGGTTTTGACAACAGGTGTTGATTGGAAAGGCAGAATTTTTTCCAATTTTCATCAAATGCAGGCGGGTCATTGATTGAAACATTCCAACTTGTGGCAATGTTGATAGCACTAATCAGATGGAATGTATTCTTGGTTAGTTCATTTGTAAATTCTTTTGATTTACACATTTTCCTTTATTATTGGGGGAATTGTGTTCATCTAATGACTTCTTTTGACTGAGAATTAAAATTGGAATTTAGAACTTGTTTAAGAGAGCCTATTCAGCGGATTTTAAAATACCATGAGAAGGGTAACCCATTTTGGGGGTACTCTTGTCCATGATGAGGGAATTATGGTATCAGATCTGATTTGTTTGAGATGCTCCAGAGCCTCACCCTTGATCTGGTGATCACTCAGTGCACAGATATCCAATTCAGAGGTGATTTTGGAAGTGGGGATGTACCCCGCATCAAATAAGGGAATCTCCACAGAACCGCTAGATGGATGTTGTGTGTGAGGGGTGGGCATTGGGAAGAAATTTTGTCCAGGGGAAGTAGTGGGGAGTGACTCATTTATTATTTTTTCTGCATTTCTTCTCAGGGAGCAGGCCTCTCTCAATTTGAGTTGATAAAGAGAGTTTTTGGAGGTCATGGAATCTGAGTCTGAACTGTTGGTTTCATTGGATTTCCTGCAGGTCCTGAAGTATATTTTTGATTTGGACTCTGAAATGCACAATTTGAAGGTTGCATGATCCTTCAGAATTCCAAGTATTAAATTACGCATTATGTCAATATTAGCCATTCTGGTTGCATCCAAATACAGAAGGTCTTCAAAAATTTAATATCACACTCCATACTCAGAGAGAATTGCTTGTATTTGTTGTGGGGATGCCCAAAGCCATTTTGCAATGGTTGATTCATGATTTGGGTATGTGCATGTGTAGTGAAATTGAGGACCAATTTCTTCAATTTGAGCCTTGTGAATAGAGAAAAAATTACAAAAGTGGTTTCCTTAGTGAGAAATAAATCCAGTAAACTTGTACATGGCCACCACATCTGCAATGGCCATGAGGATGGCAACACGGATAAAGAATCCTGAATTTCCTGTTGAGGTTGGTGAAAATTTGTAAACTTGCCACAGTTCTTTGAGATCCTTGATCAGGGGCATATATAGGTAGTTCAATCGAAGGGAAGTTGGCTCCTTCAGACCAGGGATTATTCCTGAAACATAGACATTCCCCAGTCTCAATCTGTCACTTGGGGGGAGATTTAGACAAATAACCATGATAGGTCCAATGCTGGCCAACCAGGTTGACTTTCCATGTGCATCAAAACAGTCCACATAAATAAAGAAGGCTAATGCACCAGGAATGCACATGAATGGGGGGTCATTGATATTTATATTCCCAATCAAGCATCTCCAGACCAATCCATCCCAGATGTCACATTTGGGGGAACCTTCTGCAATGTGGGATGGTTGATGTTGATGAAGAATTTCCATAATTACAGCCTGCTTGAGAAAATGTTCAAATATGGTACTGAGATCTTGAAGTATATGGAATGCAAGAATGGGGTGACAACTTGAGATTGAGATAATGTACTTTATCGGCAGATTCAGGGAGGGGTTGAGAATTCATGAAGCCCTTCGGGGTATATTATACCTTAGTGATAGAATGGCAGATATTATCATTCCAAGTGCTTGGGGGGAAGGTTTTGACTGCTGCTATATGGTTTCTGTGCAGTTCAATTGACACCTGGTGGAGTGGATAATGTGCTTTGGGTCAATTTAGAATAATAAGCGGGGAAATTTTGATCCAAAATGACTTGCGGGAACTCAGATCACAATGCTGAAGTAGGGATGTTTGGAAGGGATTTGGGTTCAATGGCTGATTTGGGGTTTTTCACGTTCTGTTTATATTGGAAAGTTGTGAAGGAAACTCCCTGCCTATCACCCTCAGGGGAATAGTGAGCTTGAGTTGAGCAGTGTTGACACATGTATATATGCATTGAGGAATAGCGGGGGGTTGACATTGTTGTGGGAATTGTGAATAAGGTTGGTTTCTTTATAAATATCTATGGTTGATGTGCAAGTTTTTAGGAGAGTGATTATTTATGAAGGCCAATATCATTTGAGCCAGTTGAGGGTTTTATCCCATTTGTAATGGTAGCTGAGCTGCAGGGGGTAAATTGTAACATGTCACATCTTGATGAGGGAGTTGGTTAGGAGCTTACTTGGTTAAACCTCCATGCTGCTCAATGCTCATACATATTATAGTTTATTTATACATGGTGATACAGCCGTTTTGACCATTGAGGGTGTTCCATTAATGAAGTTTCACCATTGAACTTCGGGGATTAACATTTGATATATGTACACTGGCATGCTATCATACATGGCTTGAAACCTATTACAGACGTAACAATATAGCCCTATGACATAAGGGTTTGGAGTGAAGCTAAATTCTTGGTATTTTGTTGGAGTGAAATGAGATTTTAATCAGTTGGAATTTGATTTGGAATGTCTTGCCTTTCTTAAAAAGGTGACATCTCTTTTGTGGGTAAATGCTTCATGAATATACCCTTATACAGATATAGAATTCTGGACAATTTTGATGCACATATTGGTAGTTTGAAAAATTAACACAATGTGACAATGGGAGAGGGAAATGTTTTTTGAATCTGATTACTTATGGATCATGGGTTCCCTTTGTGATCAAGGAAAATACACATTATATGCTGGTAGGCCGTGCAGTGTGGTTTCTGACAAAAGCAGAGGATCTCAAACATAGGCAAGGCAAATTTTCCCGAAAATTGTTTTATTCCTCCACAAGAGTCATTTTTCCCACTATTCATACAAATTGGCCATTATACGTTTGAAATCACTCTATTTTATCATAATAATGAGCTGTTTTAGCAATTTCAAAAAATTACTGTAGTTTTTTAGACCTCATGTCATCTTCCAACATGTGTAAATCCCATTCAGGTTCTGTTCATGACTTAGATAGTGAATCTAGCATAGAATATGTTCAAACAACACAGTCAAAAATCAGTCCCAAAATTCCACTCACAACCCCTGTTGCATCCTCAATGAATGTATCAGGTCACAACATTGATGTGGGAAATGTGACTTCTCAAACTTCAAGCACTTGGTCCATTCCTAATATTTCCGTCACTCCAATTCCCCCAAATCCCCCCAATACACAAATGCATGTGTCTGAGGGGCCAGGAAGAATACCAGGAATCACATCAAAGGCTAATTCACAATCCAAGTTTCCACAATACTTCCTCTTCAATCCTGATCCAAATTGGGTTTAAGATGTGGATCTGAAACTTTGATTAAAAATCAAGTACTTTTCCTGTCCTCAAAATTTGTATAAGGTAAAAATCAATTAAAAATAATAAGAAATATTATTTTTAAGAGAAAACACTCCAATTTTATTGTTTATAACTTTATTAGTATAAAACAATAATATTATAAAGATTTATTGTTTTACCGACAATAAACATTTATCCAAAAATACTCTACAAGAGATATTTAAGGCTACAAAAGAAATTTCTTCGAGAGCAATTTCAATTGGAATTAATTGAGCAAAGAACTGAAAGAAATTAATTAAAGAACAAAGTCTTTGAAAAGAATATTAAATAAAAAAACACCCAAAAGTGACCAGAGTGAATTTGGAAACAAAGTGACAACGTTTACAGTGATGAAAGATGCTTGCATTCACTTTTGGGGTGGTTCAGGGGTAAAAATGATTATAATGATTTTTTCACGTGGTGAAAATGTTTCAAATGATTTAAAAAAGGTGGTTGGAATCTCTTATTGATTGGTTTAACAATGTACAAACTAATTATAAAAGGAAAAGATTCTAACATGAAGAGAAAAGTGGGGCAAAGAAGACATTCTTTTATAGCCATCAAATTTCTTTCTCCAAAAGTAAATTTACTCTTGTCAGTCGTGAAAAACAGTCTGACAACAGAAAAGCCAATTATGGCATCATTGAACCCTGGTTTAGACCAAAAAAGGGCTGGTTTAAGCCATTTTTAGCTTTTTTAGACCCTCAAGTCAGCCATTACTATGGTATTACCTGGTCTAGAGCCTTCAAAACACGTCAGAATGTGTGTAAGAGACGTAGAAACCAGCTAAAACTTTTTTCACTATGATTGTTTTATCTTAAGGGGCATTTTACCCTCTTGGCAACAGCTAAACCTACCCCAGTTGGTATCAAAACCTCATCATCAATTGAGTCCACAGACCCTGTAGCTCAATTCCAGGCCAAAAGTGATGAACTTTTGCATGAATTTTGACACCACACGCCTGTCAGCAAGGATTTTGGGGGTCTAGCTCCCCCTTAGTGCTGGAGTTCCTTTCCCCCCGCCAAATTTATTCTTTCCAATTTATTTTTCCTTTAATTCCTCAGCATGTATTATACTTATAATTTCCATATGTAATTCAATTGAGTTGTACAGTTCAATACAGTAATAAACACACACATTTTGACATTTCAATTGAATTCAATTGAAAATACTTTAATTCCTCATAACTTCTAAGATATACACAACACCTCAATTTTAACACAAATTTTGGTGATTAACACTACATTTGATGTGAATTAAATTAAAGTTTTGAGGGTTTTCAATTTTCATACAGAAAATACTAAAATCTTAATTTAAGCTTATTTAGAGTTGAGTTACAAAATTTTCACTCAGAGGTGACCCCACCTGATTTTTTATGAGGAATCCAATGGTGAAATAATTTTTATATTTTTATTTATTGGATAAAAAGTTATAATAATTGTTATTTAGCTTTTTTCCAAATTTATTTATTTTTTTACAATTTTGTTAAAAATTCATTTTTACTTAATTTTTTCAAGTATAAGTGTAATTTTATAATTTCAAAATTTAATGTAATTTTATTTTTAAATTTTAATTGAATTTTTAATTTTGAATATAATTTTATATTTATATTTTGATTTTTACTTTAATAATATAAATACATTTATTTTATTACTATTTCTATGTTAATTTTGTATTTGTGGTCTTTTGGGTATATGAAATTACCTCTAAGGCTCACATTCCCTCCCCCTAAAAAAAGAATATTACTTTGTAATATTGTTATTTCTAGTGTGTCTGAACCTTCTGAGAAGTTTAGTAGCTTCAGGTATGTTATTTTCTGGTAACCATTCATCTTCACAAGTTGGGTCACTGTACCTAACAAGGTATTGCCTCACTTTCTTGGTTCTTAATTTTCTTTCTTTAAGAACTTTGGTAATTTTCTTAGTACCAGATGTCTCAATAGGAGGTATAACTTGGACAATCTTATTCCTCAAGGGAAATTTCTCAGCATCACTAGATTTATATGGCTTTATCAAGCTCACTGGAAATGTAGGATGCTTATTGCTAAGCTCTTCAGATAACTCTACTTCAACAGAATTTTCTCCATGGAGGACCTTAATAAAAAAAGGTCCTGAAAAGGAGTCTTTGAGCTTTTTACATCCTTTGATGTTATTGAAGTTAGTGGTGGATACTAGTACTAAATCCCCTATCTTGAAATCTGGAGTGGAATAAGATTGTCCCATTTATCTTTAGCATATGCAAATGAGTCTTCCATGCATTTTACTGCATGCTTTCTGGCTCTGTCTAGCATTCCTTTGAAGCTGGAAGCTGTAGGATGTATTTCAACCAAATCTTTCCTTAAAGAATCTTGGGGTAATTTGGGATTCCATCCTTTTTCCAAAATAGCAGGAGTCTCATTGGTACTGGCATGAATGGAGGTTTTTTATGCCAGTTCCAGTGCAGGGAGAAGAGTACACCAATCATGCGTGAAACCATCACTATCTTTAAATTCAAGGCCATATGCACAAAATCTTCTCACCATGTCCTCTAAGGTTTGGATCATTCTTTCAGCCAGGCCATCAGTTTGTGGGTGGTAGGCTGTTGTCAGGGTGAGTCTATATAGTATCTATAAAATGTAGTTACAAGCTAGTATTATGACTGTGACACGTCAAAAACAAATAAAATCAAAACTTCAGGGCCTACTGCCACGTGGTAACATTGGTGATGAGTCTATTGAGGACCTGTGTTGCAATACTCTAATATCTTTGACTGTAAAGAAGTACTACAATAATTATATTCTAATTATATCCTTAATAATAATTCTAAGGACACTACTGATTGATAACAGTTTTGTCACGTAAGAATATGCATAATAATATAAGATGATGATGGGTTTTCAAGGAAAAAACCCTTCCTTTTATATCTTTCAAGACTTTCAAGGGTTATTAACTCTTCACACGTCAGAGGAGTGAAAGTTTTCACTCCAATGATCAGTCTGTGGTTCTGTATCATCAATTCTGACGTCAGTAGAGGCAGAATCGTGGTTTTTGAACCACAAATGATCATTCTGAATCAATACAGGGTGAAAAAACCTTTCACCTGCCACATCAGCACTTAGATGGCGTTGCTCTGGTGTCTGTATGATCAATAATGATGATTTTAGAGAGTTTATATCTTCATAAGTATATTATTTTAAGTATGAAAGCAATACTGTTTGATACAAGTTTGATACAGTCATGTATTGCTAGAAAACCTTCCAATCAAGATATCTCAGTCAGTTCTTAAGATATCAAGAAACCAAGAGCACAGAATTGAAGGGCTTGATGAGCTCTTCAATTTGGTATTCTTCATGTTTACCCTTCTTTCAAATAGAAAAAGTTATAAGGGTTTTAAGTTTTTGGATGTATATTTGTACATCAGTATGAGGCTTCAAAAACTTCCATACCAGATATCTTCTTCAATTTGGCAGATATCTGTATTCTAATGATACAGTCTTGTAGGGCTTGATTAGCTCTACAGCTTGGTATATTACACTGTACAGTTGTATGAGTGTATGCCAAAGATACAGGGGTTGGTTTACCTTGTTGTTTTCAGAATATCTGTATTTTGGTTGTTAAACCTTTGAACCAAGATCCCTCAGTCAATTTAAGAGATACAGAGGTCTAAGGTGTCTCAAATTAAAGCTCTTGTTTAGATCTTTAATTTGGTTATCCTTTTGTACAGTTTTGTACAAGCCCTCTTTGATTTTCAGGGGGTCTTGGTTTTTTAAAATAAAGGTCATATGTTATCTCCAGTTGTAGTGGTGTTAAAGAAACATGGATGATACCATTGTTTACCTCTCTATGTGAGCTCTAAGAAAAATAAAATTTTGGTATAGAATAACTTAAATATGCATAAGCTAGATGAGAGGTGAAAATAAGGGTTTTGACTTGTTTATTCTCCTCTAGGTTTCCTCATTCTGTTTGGATAAGGTTGGTGTTTAATTTAAGAGGAGTTTTTTTCCTCTTATTTATTACCTGTATTGACTATGTTTGTTCAATACTCGTCATACCATTATTTATGGTATGTTGGATTTCATGCTAGTGCTCTGTTTTGAGTCACAGGCTGACATACCCTCCCTCAAAAGAAGGCTCATCATTGATGAGACTCTTCAGCCCTTCTGGAGGCTCTGAATCTTCTGAGGTGTATTTGTCCATCTGGGATTTCTTTCTCAGTTAACAATTTATTTTTATCTGCTGGTTGATTCTTAAATCTAACCAGATATTGCGTGTTGTCTTTCCCATTAATTCTTATTTTCCTGGCTTTAATGATCTTTTTCACTGGTCCAGGTGAGTCATCTTCCTCTACCAATCTTTCATGCGTGACTGTCTTCTTTCTGTCAGGGAATTTCTCTTAATCTGTTTGGTGATAAGGTTTGACCAGGCTCACAGGGAAAACTGGGTGTTTCCTAGAAAACGCTTTGGTCAGGTTGACTTCTACTGCATTCCTTCCTATTAATTTAATAATGGTGAATCGTCCTATGAATGAGTCTCTCATCTTCTTGTGTCCTCTTAGATTGTTTAAGTTAAGAGTTGATATTAGAACTTGGTCTCCTTCTTTGAAATCAGGTTCTTGGTGACTTTTATCATATCTCTGTTTGTTGTATAATTTGTCTTCAGACACACATTGTTCTGCTTTTTCACAGGCAGTTTTCCACATTGTGTGGAAGTCTTTAGCTGTGGGGTGTACTGAGAGGAGGTTCTTCTTCAAGTAGTCTACTGGAAGTAGTGGGTTCCATCCTTTCTCTAATTTGGCAGGGGATTTTCCTGTCACTGAGTGTATACTTGTGTTGTATGCTAATTGTACAGCTGGTAGGAGGGTTACCCATTCATGGGTATATCCCTCATTGTCTTTATATTCCATGCCATATGCACAAAATCTTCTAATGATGTCTTCTAATGTTTGAATCATTCTTTCTGATAGACCATCTGTTTGTGGATGGTAAGCTGTGGAGAATGCTAGTTTGGTTCCCAGCATCTCATATAGATTAGTCCAAAATTCTGATGTGAATTTAGGGTCTCTGTCACTAGTTATAATTCTTGGAACTCCACAGTTTGCTATCACATTGCTCCAGAACAATATGGCTGTGTCCATTGCTGTGTCCTCTTTGTGACAGGGGAGACATCTGACACTCTTGCTGTACCTGTCTACTACTACTAGGCATGCATTAAAGCTGTCTTTCCCTCCAGGGACCAGGCCTGTCACCCAATCCATGTTTATTATTTCCCAAGGGTGTTTGGGCTCCTCTATACTCTGGAGTAATCCATATCTTTTGCCATGACCTTTGTTGGCTTTTTGGCATCTGGTACAAGTGTTGATGTATTCACTCAAGTCTTGTTCCCACTTTGGCCACCAAGATGTGCTAAAGACTCTTCCTTTAGTTCTTTCTTCACTCATATGTCCCATGTATGGGCAGTCATGGTATTCCTGTAGTATCAGGGAAATATGTTCTCTATTTATTATTACCAGGGCACTTGTGTGTTTTTCCCTATGGTATAGTAGATCATCTATCAGAAAATATCTATTCTCTTTGAAGTTTTTGAGCCATGGCTCTTCCAATTGGCTCTCTAGTTCAGGACTCCTGTACTTTTGTTTTAATAGTTGTATCAATATACTACACTGTTTGTGTTTATTGTATGATGATTGTACTATACTAAAGAACTCTGTATTTAGATTAGAGGAGCTGATTCCCAATATGGGTATCTCTTTGCTCTCCCCATAGCTCTGTGCTGGGTTTGATGGGTCATTCCCTAATGCCCAGTTTGACAGTTTGAAGTTCTTTCTCCTATCTATCTCCATGCATTGTAAGGGTATTTTGGCCCCATTTTCTGGGTCATATTGTGAGCCTTAGAGGTAATTTCATATACCCAAAAGACCACAAATATAAAAAATAACATATTAATATAAATAAAATAAATTTATTTATATTATTAAAATAAAAATCAAAATATAAATATAAAATTATATTAAAAATAAAAAATTAATTATAATTTAAAAATAAAAAATACATTAAATTTTGTAAATATAAAATTACATTTATACTTGAAAAAATTAAGTAAAAATGAAACTTTAACAAAATTGTGAAAAAATAAATAAATTTGGAAAAAAGTTAAATAAAATTTATTATAACTTTTTATCCAATAAATAAACATATAAAATTTATTTCACCATTGGATTCCTCATAAAAAATCAGGTGGGGTCACCTCTGAGTGAAATTCTTGTAACTCAACTCTAAATAAGCTTAAATTAAGTTTTTAGTATTTTCAATACAAAAGTTGAAAATCCTCAAAACCTTAATTTAATTCACACCACATGTGGTGTTAACCATCAATTTTTTTGTTAAAATTGAGGTGTTGTGTTTAGTTTAGAAGTTATGAGGAATTGAAGTATTTTCAATTGAATTCAATTGAAATGTCAAAATGTGCACGTGTATTACATAAGTGAACTTTGATTTACATATGAGGTGTCAATTATTACTGTATTGTACTGTACAATTGAATTGAATTACATATGTAAATTATAAGTATAATACATGATGAGGAATTAAATGAAAAATAAATTGGAAAGATTAAATTTGGGGGGGAAAAGGAACTCCAGCTCTAAGGGGGAGCTAGACCCCAAAAATCCTTGCTGACAGGCGTGGGATGTCAAAATTCACGCAAAAGTTCATCACTTTTGGCCTGGAATTGAGTTACAGGGTCTGTGGACTCAATTGATGATGAGGTTTTGATACCAACTGGGGTAGTTTTAGCTGTTGCCAAGAGGGTAAAACTACCCTTAAGATAAAACAATCATAATCAAAACAGTTTTAACTGGTTTCTACGCCTCTGACACACATTCTGACGTGTTTTGCAGGCTCTAGGCCTGGTATTGCTATAGTAATGGCTGATTTAAGGGTCTAAAATGGCTAAAAATGGCTTAAACCAGCCCTTTTTGGTCTAAACCAGGGTTCAATGATGCCATAATTGGCTTTTCTGTGGTCAGACTGTTTTTCACGACTGACAAGAGTAAATTTGACTTTTGGAGTAAGAGAATTGATGGCTATAAAAGAATGTCTTCTTTGCCCCACTTTTCTCTTCATGTTAGAATCTTTTCCTGTCATTAATTAGTTTAAAACTGTTAAACCAATCAATCAAAGATTCCAACCACCACTTTTAAATCATTTTAATCCTTTTAACCACGTTAAAAAATCATTATAATCATTGTTTGTAACTCTTATAATCATTTTTACCCCTGAACCACCCCAAAAGTGAATTAAAGCATCTTTCATCACTGTAAGCTTTGTCACTTTGTTTCCAAATTCACTCTGGTCACTTTTGGGTGTGTTTTCTCTTTAATATTCTTTTTAAAGACTTTGTTCTTTAATTAATTGCTTGCAGTTCTTTTCTCAATTAATTCCAATTGAAATTGCTCTTGAAGAACTTTCTTTTGTAGCCTTAAAATATCTCTTGTAGAGTATTTTTTGGATAAATTTTTATTGTTGGTAAAACAATAAATTTTTATAATATTATTGTTTTATACTAATAAAGTTATAAACAATAAAATTGGCGTGTTTTCTCTTAAAAATAATATTTCATACTATTTTTAATTGATTTTTACCTTATACAAATTTTGAGGACAGGAAAAGTACTTGATTTTCAATCAAAGTTTCATATCCACACCTTACATTTGGGGGCCCAGCCGTGATATTTTACCTGTGACATATTTTTTTACTCTTTTTAAATCTTTTTTTCTTATATTGAAAATTCAAAAACATATAAAAAATACTTATAATTCAAAAAATCCATAAAAAATAACTTTTTTTCATATTATAAGTGAGGCTTATACTTTTATTTCTTTTTTGAAATAACCTTTTTTTACTTAATTAATTGGCTTTTTCATTAATTTTAGTGTCTGACAACGTGGTAAGACAAGAAAACATTGAAACAGCCTCAACAGTAACCAGCATTATCCCTGCCAGTACTGTTAATTCTGATCATAATAGTACTGTTATTGTGACTCAAAATAACCAGCCTGAACCAATATCTTCTGAATTGATTAACTTGGACATAAGTAATACCCTTCAGAAAGCTAAAAATTTGGCCAATAGTAAGTTTTTGACGTAAAAATACTATTTTAAGCCTTTTTTAACCATAATTATGCCTTCAACCAGGTCAGGAGCCAGCTACAACCCCTCAAGCAGCTCCCAAAAAGGTAATAGACGTGATTATGGCAGAGGCCAACCAGGTACAGAAGGAAAAGGGTCAGTTGATGACTTCCAAACAACTAAAATGGGTCATTCTGAAGCTGATAATACTATTTTACCTTCAAAAAGAGCTGACACCGCCACCACAAGCCTCTGTGGACATATACAAAGCCAGCCACAGTGCATACAACAATGCACTTCAATTCAAAGAGTACCAGATCCTTGCAGACCTGTGGAAGAATTGCATGAATTCATACCTGACAGTAAGAAAATTCTTGGGCCATCCCAACACTTTCAAATTGCTCAATGGATGGCATCCATTGATGGAGAAGAAAAACATGATGCTTTTGACACTAGAATGGAGGAAAAACAACCCTCCACCACCCAAACCAGTGCCAAAAACAGCCCCAGTGGCCAGCAGCAGCAATTCCAACGTGAAGAAGCAGCCACAAACTCCAAACAAGGGCAAAGGGAAGGCACCAGCCCCAAAACCTTACATCCAGGGCTACAGAATCCCAAAGATTCAGCAGGATGCCATGGAAAATGTATTTCAGATGGCCAGAACCATGATGGAATTACAGAAGAAGGAGGAAGCCAGATTAAGGTTCCAGAAATGATTTCTGACATATTTGATTCCATCCCAGAGTTGTATAATGCTATAAATGACGTGAAAAAACATCTTTCTGATAAAAATGACACCATTTGTAACAACATTAAAACAAACAACCTGAGTCTGTGCCAAATTAATGAAACACTTATGTGTTTTGAAAAAGTTTTAAGAACAATTAAAAATTCTAATAATGACAATTCTTCTAACATTAAAATAAATGAACAATCTGCCATTATTAAAGAATTAACAGATAAATATTCTAAATTCAATATTGATGACATAATTGAAACAATAATTAAACAAGCCATAAATATTATCAAAACAGATAACAAGAAAGTCCTTGATGACATTTCAAATTCATTTACTGAAGTAAAGACATATACCATCGCCTTGAAAAAGTGTTTTGATGCTTCACAAGAAGAAGTATCAAAATTATCAATGAAATTGAATCAAGTCACTGCTGATAATACAAGACAGACAGAGTTATGGCAAGAACTGACACATAAGGAAGACATGTATAAAATTGAAGTAATAAATTTAATACAAAGCTTCCAACATGAATACAGAAATTCCCAAAGGTGTAGCAACAGTAAAATGAATTACATTGAACAAATACTGAACACCTTACCGAGAATGTCTACACCTCTAAATCAAAATGAGGGCACAAGAATTCCAAATCCACAAGTATTGGATCCTGATAATTCACAATTAAAAAATGAACTATCCACTTCTTTTCATAACTTGGAACCAACAATGGGCCAAGCACTCTTGAAAGAAGTTCCAAAACTTAAAGAATGGCCTCACTTCAGTGGTGAAGGAGAGTATGACCATATGGAATTCATTAGAGGTATTGACATGATCAAAGAGGATTTTGAATTACCAGACAGATTGGTAACAGCCAGGTTTAACACCTTGTTTACCAGATCAGCTCACAGATGGTACATCAAAATAAGACAAGCACATGGACACCAGAGTTGGACTTGGTGGAAAAGCCAAATCATCAACAAATGGGCAAATGATGCTTGGAGGTTTAAAGTTGAAACAGCCTTTGAATTTGCCAAATTTAATGCTGATAAAGACAGAGCTTTACCATGGTTTTGCCAACAAAAGGACAGATTAACAGCATTATATCCTGACATGTCAGAGTTTATGATCCATAGAAAAATTCTGAGACAATGTGGAGGTGACTTAGAGCATGCTGTCAAAAGCAGGACTACTGAACAATCTTCAGCAGAAGATATTATCAATATACTAGAAGAAGTAACCACCAGAACCAAAATTGGTTCTAGTAGGGTGAATCTCAAAACAAGGTTTAATACACCTTGGAAAGATTCTGTGGACAAAAACCCCAAAGAAAATTGTGGTAATATTAAATATAAATCTGCAGATACAGTCAGAAAATGCCATATTTGCCAAAGCACCACCCATTTAGCCAATACATGTCCAAAGAGGGGGAAAATCAATGAAATTTACATTGAAAAGGAACCAGATGTTGAAAAAGAAGACATAATTGAAGACAATTCAGATGATAAGTCATCCATATTTTCTGAATCTTCAAAAGATATAGAAAATATCAATGCCACTTTTGACATCATGGAATCTTATTCCCACTTACCACAATTGAGCAATGGTCAAGTTGATTTATCAAAAGTTCAAGATGCACAACTTATGAAGACAAAACCAAACAGAGGAAAAGGTTATACAGCTGGTAACTCCTGTATAACAGAAGTGGTAATTGACAACAAGCCCACCAAACTTTTGCTTGACCCAGGAGCCTTCTGCTCTTGTGTTGGAAAATCCTTTCTTAAAACTTGTGTGCCAAATTTTGAAGACCAATTGTTACCAATTGATGGTATAAAATTCAACAGTGCAAGTAACCCAATGAAAGCATTGGGAATCTTTGAGACCAATGTCATATTCCCACACATAAATGGGAATTCAAGAATCACAGTTGAATTTGTTGTTATGGAAAATTGCTCTAGTGCCCATTTTATATTGGGAAATGACTATTTGATCATGTATGGGATAGATTTACATAATAACAAAGACAGATACTTTACAATTGGGGACAATAAGCGCCAGAAATTTGCCTTTTTACCATTTAAAAAACAAATTACAGTAAACAAAGTATCTCCAGTCAACTTAGAGTTAGAAAAATTCAAGTCTGAACAGTTAAATGAGGCTGAGATAAGCCTTCATCTGACTGATAAACAAGAAAATGAACTTTCTTCCCTTTTGTATGACCACAAAGGAGCATTTGCTACAGACAAAGAACCTCTGGGAGCAATTATTGGTCATGAAGTTGACATCATTCTTAACATTGAGAGACCTTATCCACCACTCTTAAGAAGACCTGCTTATCCAGAAAGTCCAAAATCAAGAGAAGCTCTAGAAATTCATATCAAAGAACTTCTAGACCTTGGTGTAATAAGAAAAGTAGGCCACAATGAGGAAGTAGAAATAACTACACCAGTCATAGTGGCGTGGCATAATGGAAAATCCAGAATGGTTGGGGACTTTAGAGCTCTGAACACTTACACTGTTCCAGACAGATACCCAATACCAAAAATCCAAATTGCCCTTACTCAAATATCTCAAGCAGTTTATATAACCACTATGGATGCCCTTAAAGGATTCCATCAAAATGTGGTAACACCAAGAGCAAGAAAATACTTGAGAATTATTGTTCATTGTGGAGTATATGAATACTTAAGGATGCCCTTTGGTATCAAAAATGCACCTTCACACTTCCAAAGAATGATGAATGAAATCTTCCCTGAAGAACTCTCAGAGGGATGGTTAATCATTTACATTGATGACATTATTATCTGTTCAAAGACTTGGGAGGAGCACATGTACAGATTATCAAGAGTTTTGACAAAAATCAAATCAGTAAACATGAAAATCTCCTTGAAGAAATGTCATTTTGGATTTAAAGAACTTAAGGCACTAGGACATGTTGTATCTGGTTTGTCCCTTGGAATTGATAAAAATAAAGTTGCAGCAGTATTGTTAAAACCCATGCCTCAGAATAAGAAGGAAATTCAGTCATTCTTGGGTTTTGCAGGATATTACAGGCAACACATTAAAGACTTTGCATCCATAGCAAGACCACTTTATAAGTTGTGTGACAAAGACACAGTATTTGAAATGACTGTTGACAGAGTCAAAGCTTTTGAATCTCTAAGAGAAGCATTGACCACTGCTCCACTCTTACTGATGCCAGACTTTAAATTACCTTTCAAACTGTATATTGATGCATCAGGGGATGGACTAGGTGCTGCACTTCACCAAGTTCAGATCATAAATGACAAACCTGTAGAAGGACCAATATGTTTCATATCCAGGCAAATCAAACCAACTGAAGCCAGATATGGAGCAAGTCAAATGGAATGTCTATGCCTTGTCTGGGCCTTGGAGAAATTGAACTATTTCTTAGAGGGATGTGTTTTTGAAGTAATAACAGATTGTACAGCTGTGAAATCACTTTTGAACATGAAAACACCTAACAGACACATGCTCAGATGGCAAATAGCCATACAAGAATACAGAGGCAATATGACTATTGTTCATAAGGATGGGAATATTCATAAGAATGCAGATGGACTAAGCAGATGGCCATTACCAAATAACATTGATAATCCTGCTTATGTTCCAGAAGAAGCTTCACCACAAATTCCAATAGAAGGAATAAGTGTTACAGACTTGAACACCACCTTCTTTGAAGAAGTCAGAAATAGTTACACTCAAGATAAGAATTGTAGCATCTTATGCCAATTACTTAACAAAGACTGTAAAGACAACTCTCTAATACATGCCTTGGATGAAGTATGGAGAAAATCTTATAATGAAGGAAGATTTCACCTACTGGATGGTATAATTTACCACAGAACCAAGCACACATGTGTCATGACAGTTGTAGACAGGTCATTAATCAATCTTGTACTGAAAGAATGCCATGATAGTCCCTTTTCAGGACATCTTTCTGAAGACAGAACAAGAGAGAAAGTGAAGACCTGCATATGGTGGCCAATGTGGCAAAAAGATGTTGCAGAGTATTGCAAAACCTGTGACAGATGCCAAAAGGCAAATAAATCCACTGGCAAAAGACTTGGAAATATGATGAAAATCCAAGAACCAAACAGACCTTGGGAAATTGTCCATATGGATTGGGTAACTGGCCTACCACCAGGAGGTGACAGGAGCTATAATGCTTGCCTAGTAATTGTGGACAGATTCAGTAAAACTCCAATCTTTTTACCATGTCACAAAGATGATACAGCCATGGATACAGCTCTTCTGATATGGAATAGAGTAGTGTCATGGACTGGGATATTTACAAATATCATCAGTGATAGAGATCCCAAATTCACTTCAGCACTATGGACAAATCTTCACCAATTATTTGGCACTAAACTGTCTTTCTCTACAGCCTACCACCCACAAACTGATGGCCTGGCTGAAAGAATGATCCAAACCTTAGAGGACATGGTGAGAAGATTTTGTGCATATGGCCTTGAATTCAAAGATTGTGATGGATTTACCCATGATTGGTGTACTCTGTTACCAGCACTGGAATTAGCATATAAAACATCAATCCATGCTAGTACCAATCAGACTCCTGCTGTTCTAGAAAAAGGATGGAACCCCAAGTTACCCCAAGACTCCTTGAGGAAAGACTTAATTGAAATACATCCCATAGCTGCTAGCTTCAAAGGAATGCTAGAAAAAGCTAGAAAGCATGCAGTAAGGTGCATGGAGGACTCTTTTGCATATGCTAAAGACAAATGGGATAAATCTCATGCAACTCCAGATTTCAAAGTGGGGGACCTAGTTCTTGTATCCACCACTAACTTCAATAACATCAAAGGATGTAAAAAGTTGAAAGACTCCTTTGCAGGACCTTTTGTGATTAAGGCCCTCCATGGAGAAAATGCTGTTGAAGTAGAGTTATCTGAAGAACTTAGCAATAAGCACCCTACATTTCCAGTGAGCTTGATAAAACCATATAAATCTAGTGATGCTGAGAAATTTCCCTTGAGGAATAAGGTTCCCCAAGTTATACCTCCTATTGAGACATCTGGTACTAAGAAAATAACCAAAGTTCTTAAAGAAAGGAAATTAAGAACCAAGAAAGTAAGGGAATACCTTGTTAGGTACAGTGACCCAACTTGTGAAGATGAATGGTTAGAAGAAAAAGATATACCAGAAGCTACCAAACTCCTGAGGAGATTCAGACACACTAGAAACACCAATATTACAAAGTAATATTCTTTTTTTAGGGGGAGGGAATGTGAGCCTTAGAGGTAATTTCATATACCCAAAAGACCACAAATATAAAAAATAACATATTAATATAAATAAAATAAATTTATTCATATTATTAAAATAAAAATCAAAATATAAATATAAAATTATATTAAAAATAAAAAATTAATTATAATTTAAAAATAAAAAATACATTAAATTTTGTAAATATAAAATTACATTTATACTTGAAAAAATTAAGTAAAAATGAAACTTTAACAAAATTGTGAAAAAATAAATAAATTTGGAAAAAAGTTAAATAAAATTTATTATAACTTTTTATCCAATAAATAAACATATAAAATTTATTTCACCATTGGATTCCTCATAAAAAATCAGGTGGGGTCACCTCTGAGTGAAATTCTTGTAACTCAACTCTAAATAAGCTTAAATTAAGTTTTTAGTATTTTCAATACAAAAGTTGAAAATCCTCAAAACCTTAATTTAATTCACACCACATGTGGTGTTAACCATCAATTTTTTTGTTAAAATGGAGGTGTTGTGTTTAGTTTAGAAGTTATGAGGAATTGAAGTATTTTCAATTGAATTCAATTGAAATGTCAAAATGTGCACGTGTATTACATAAGTGAACTTTGATTTACATATGAGGTGTCAATTATTACTGTATTGTACTGTACAATTGAATTGAATTACATATGTAAATTATAAGTATAATACATGATGGGGAATTAAAGGAAAAATAAATTGGAAAGATTAAATTTGGGGGGGAAAAGGAACTCCAGCTCTAAGGGGGAGCTAGACCCCCAAAATCCTTGCTGACAGGCGTGGGATGTCAAAATTCACGCAAAAGTTCATCACTTTTGGCCTGGAATTGAGTTACAGGGTCTGTGGACTCAATTGATGATGAGGTTTTGATACCAACTGGGGTAGTTTTAGCTGTTGCCAAGAGGGTAAAACTACCCTTAAGATAAAACAATCATAATAAAAACAGTTTTAACTGGTTTCTACGCCTCTGACACACATTCTGACGTGTTTTGCAGGCTCTAGGCCTGGTATTGCTATAGTAATGGCTGATTTAAGGGTCTAAAATGGCTAAAAATGGCTAAAAATGGCTAAAAATGGCTTAAACCAGCCCTTTTTGGTCTAAACCAGGGTTCAATGATGCCATAATTGGCTTTTCTGTGGTCAGACTGTTTTTCACGACTGACAAGAGTAAATTTGACTTTTGGAGTAAGAGAATTGATGGCTATAAAAGAATGTCTTATTTGCCCCACTTTTCTCTTCATGTTAGAATCTTTTCCTTTTATTAATTAGTTTAAAACTGTTAAACCAATCAATCAAAGATTCCAACCACCACTTTTAAATAATTTTAATCCTTTTAACCACGTGAAAAAATCATTATAATCATTGTTTGTAACTCTTATAATCATTTTTACCCCTGAACCACCCCAAAAGTGAATTAAAGCATCTTTCATCACTGTAAACTTTGTCACTTTGTTCCCAAATTCACTCTGGTCACTTTTGGGCGTGTTTTCTCTTTGATATTCTTTTTAAAGACTTTGTTCTTTAATTAATTGCTTGCAGTTCTTTGCTCAATTAATTCCAATTGAAATTGCTCTTGAAGAAATTTCTTTTGTAGCCTTAAAATATCTCTTGTAGAGTATTTTTTGGATAAATTTTTATTGTTGGTAAAACAATAAATTTTTATAATATTATTGTTTTATACTAATAAAGTTATAAACAATAAAATTGGCGTGTTTTCTCTTAAAAATAATATTTCATACTATTTTTAATTGATTTTTATCTTATACAAATTTTGAGGACAGGAAAAGTACTTGATTTTTAATCAAAGTTTCATATCCACACCTTACACATATGCTGGATTCTCTTGGTCATTCTTCAGTGGCCACCTTCTGAGACCATCTGCATTAGTATGACTTTTCCCTTCTTTATAGATAATAGTCATATTCTGTCTGTATTCTTGTATGGCTATTTGCCACCTGAGCATGTGTCTGTTTGTTGTCTTCATGTTCAACAGTGATTTGAGGGCTGTGCAATCATTAAAAACTTCAAATACTGCTCCTTCTAAGTAGTAATGGATTTTTTCTAATGCCCATACCAAACAGAGACATTCTGTCTGAGTATCTCCATATCTGGCTTCTGAGTCTTTCAGTTGTCTTGATATATAGCAAATTACTCCTTCTTTGGGTATTCCATCCACTAGTTGCCTCTGGTGTAGTGCTGCTCCTAGTCCTTGGCTACATGCTGCATCTATATATAGTTTGAATGGTAGTTCAAAATCAGGCATCATTAGGACAGGGGCATTGGTCAGTTCATATTTGATCTTCTCAAATGCATCTCTTCTTTCTTTGGTAATTTCAAAGACTACATCTTTTGAGCACAGTTTGTATTGGCTACTTGTGATGTGTGCAAAGTTTTTTATGTGGCTCCTGTAGTAACTAGCAAAGCCCAAAAAAGATTGCGTTTATTTGATGTTCTTTGGTACTGGTTTCTTCAGTACTGCAGCAACTTTATTTTGGTCTATGGCTAGACTTAAACCTGAAACTTTGTGTCCTAGGGCTAGCAGTTCTTGCTGTCCAAAGTTACATTTTTTAAGAGATATTTTCATGTTTATTGGTGTACATTTTCCCAATATTTTATCAATTTTCCTCACATGGTCTTCCCATGTTTCTGAGTATATTATGATATCATCAATGTACACTACCATCCACCCTTCCATTATTTCATCTTGAAATATGGTATCCATCATCCTCTGAAAATGGGCTGGTGCATTCTTAATGCCAAATGGCATTCTAGTATATTCATATATGCCCATATGGCATATAATTCTTAGCAATTTGATGGAATTTGGTTTCACCCCATTCTGGTGGAAGCCTTTCATGCAATCCATTTTTGTAATAAACTTGGCTTTTGCTAGCTTATCTAGTTCATGTGGTATCCTTGGGATGGGGTACCTATCTGCTTTGGTGTAATTATTCAAAGCCCTGAAGTCCCCACATAGTCTGGATTTACCATCATGCCAAGTTATAAGGACTGGTGTAGTGACTTCCACTATCTCATTGTGTCCTATTTTCCTTATGACCCCCATTTCTAGGAGCTCATTGATATGTTTCTCAATTTCTTTCCTAGTTTCCATGCTGGCTGGATATGGTGGTCTCCTAAGCATAGGTGGATATGGTCTTTCTACATCCAGATATAATTTGATATCATGGCCTTTGATTTTTCCTAGTGGTTCATCTCCTATTGCAAAAGCTCCTCTATGCTTCCTCAATACTTTCAGTAAGCTGAGTTTCATTTTACTGGTGAGTTGAGTGCCATATTTGGCTTCTTTGAATTCTTCCACTAGTTCTTTCAGGGTGTTATCATTTGTTATATGATTTATGTCAAAGGAAAATTTTTTGTCTTTGTTTGTACCTATGGTAAGATATCTATTTTTACTATTGCAAATGTCCATACCATACATTCTTTGGTACTCTGTACCTAGTAAGAATCCTTGTACATGTGCATTCTCTAGAACTAAGAATTCAGGTTCTAGTCTTATATTCCCTTTTTGGTGTGGGATAATTATCTCTTTGATTATTGTCCCCAGTGAGTGCATTTTGCCTGATGCACTCTTAAAGTTTCTAGCTTTTGTTGGGATTATATCTTCTTCCCATTTGGGGAAGTGTTGTTTTAAGTATTCTTTTGCCACTATGGAGCAACTTGCTCCTGTGTCAATGATCATTGGATGTTTACAGTTCTCAATGTAAAATGTCAATTTTGTTGGTGTTCCATGAATGAATCCCATCCCTCTATTTGGGGTTACCAAGAATGTTTGTGCATTCTGTGTGTGCTTACAGAGCTCTTTGTCTGTTGTTATTTGTGGTATTCCTGAATCTAATTCAATGTCTTGTATGTCAAGTGAAGTTTCTTCATTGCATTCCACTATGTATTCTTCTATGGTATCAGGTTCCCTTTGTGATTCTGCTCTCATACCATTTCCCATACTGTCAGAATCAGATTTGTCACCTGTTTGTTCTTCTTTGTATTCTTCATCAATTGCATATATTTTCTTTTTTGGTTTTGTGCAATTGTTGGCATAGTGGTCTGGTGATCCACAGTTGTGGCACACATATTTCTTTTTTGGGGTTTCTCTCCCTTTCTATTTGTTTGTTTCTTTAACTTCAGACTTCTTGTCTTTGAAGTTTGGTTTATAGGATGTGTACCTTCCTATGGAGGTTTTTTTCCTCACATCTTGTATGACATTTGTTATGTCATCAATGTTGCTGATGTTGTTGCATCTGCATTTGACTGCATGTTCTAGGTCTCCTGGCAATTTTGTTAGGAGTTTATGGTTTCTCATTTCTATTGTCATATTGGGATCAATAGCTTTCAGCCTTTTTGTTTGTTTGAGACACCATTCATATGGGTCTTTTTCTGTGGAGTATCTATCACTTTCAAAGGACATGGTCTTTTGCCAGATCCAACTACCATTGCTATACTTTTGTATAATCTGGTTCCTCCACCATGGCCAGCTTTTCCTGCCATGTATTTCTTTCATCTCGGTATACCATATGTTTGCATGGCCTCTGAATGCTGTGTTGAGTCTTTTTGTGATCCAGTAGTCTGGTATCTTTGGGACATCAACAAAGAGTCCATCAATATAGTCAATGATTTCCATATGGTCATATTCCCCAATTCCTGAGAACTTTGGCCAGTTTGCTACTTCTGGTAACGGTTTTAGTGCCTGTTTCTCTGAATAGCTGGGATTTTCCCCATCTTGGTACATTGACTCTGATCTTGACTTTGGAATCTGATATTCAGGTTCCTGGTCATAGTCTTTATCCTCTTCTTTCAATTTTGTAGAGGTAGTGGGTTGACCTTGTGTTGGAGGGTATTGATTGTCTTCTCTGTCATAGAGATAAACAATTTCTTTATCAAAGCTATCCTGTTGCTGCTGGATACTCCTCAGATCTCTCCTCACAGCTTGTTGTTCTTCTAGAATTGAATTCAACTGTCTGTTAGTTTTTTCAAATTCTGTCCAAATTTTGGCCAGATTTGTATTCAAGTCTTTTATGACTGTTGCTTGGAAAGCATTTTCTTCTTTCAATGTTTCCACTTCTGTCTTCACTTTGTCTGAGGTTTAATGTGTCCAATCCATGAATTGGGCCAATTTGGTCCATGTGAATTTGTTTTCAAACTCATGAGTGTGGATTGTAGTCTCAGTTATTAATTCTGGATGAATTGAGTCAGAACTATCAAAACTATTTGTAGGTACAACTATTTTTTGCTTTTGTGTACTTCTTGGACTAAGTCCATCAGCTTTTTCATCAATGGGTCTGCTTCCTTCTTCCTCTGGTTGTGTGAGCCTTGAGGTATATTTTACATACCCAAATAGGCCACAATTATCTTAAAAAGAAATTTTGAATTATGCAAAACTCATAAGTCATGCATATATCCAAAATTCATCATTTTCAATTTCAGAAAAGATGAATAACTTTTTATTGAGTAAGTAAATCCATAGATTTAAGACCAGATTTGGATTCTACACAAAAATTCACCTAGGGTAGCTCCATAGAGTGAATAAGCTCAATTTAAGTATTTGAGGTGGTAAAATGGAAAATACTTCAATACCACATCATTAATACCACATAAAAGATCCGTGAAAAGTTTTGTTTTTCTTGATTTTTAGCCAAAATAATGGGAAAGTGAGAAATCCCATGTTACATATACACTAAGAATAGTGTTATGCATGTTTTGAGCACTTAATATCATGGTATTCTTACATGGACTTTTGGTACACCCATAGTGGATATCTCACTTGAAGCTTAAATTACTATTTTGACGTAAAAAATAAGCAAGGGGGACAAAAGACATCAAAGAGAGCCAGGGTACCCAACTTCTGAGGCTTCAGAGGCGTGGATAGCTCCAGAGCATGGATCCATGGCTCATCTTGGCCAGATTGTTAAACTAAAACTCTTTGGGAACTTGGTTACCAAGTTACACTTACTGTAATCATAAGAAAAATAGCAAATAACCTGCTATTTTGACGTGCCAAGGAGGTAATAAGCTACTTAGACTCCTGTAACCACGTCAATTCTTGATGACTTTCCATGACTAGACCCTAAAAGAGTAATTAAACCCTTTTGGGATCCATATTCATTGATTTACCTCATAGCAACCAGCAAAATACTGCTATTTGCAATTCTACGTAGAAATGAGGTAAAAACTTCAAAAATTCATTAAAAATACAATTCTTAATGAATCTTTCTGAAACTCTCAGGACCAATGAAGAACTGTATTATCTATGGTACAACCAAAAAGAATAACAGTTTTACTAGTAAAATTAAAAGTTTTACTTACAGTCCATTTTTGACCATTCTACGTGAAACACTGAATCTTCAAAAATTCACAGTAATTAAAACCTGTGATGAAATTTGCAATAACATTGATAACTTTGAGAAATAAATGATTATTTCAGAATAAAAGAAGATTTACTGTTGTTACTCCTTTTATTCTTAACCATATTGCGGTTGGTACTCACGTAAAAGCATCAATTAAGTAATTATGATAATCTTACGTGACAACAGATGATGCACTCATTAATCCAAAAAGGTTTATTGTTTTCTCACTCACTGGTTTTTCAGTTTGCTCCATGGCACGCCTCTGTGAGCTGTTTTTGACTTAAAAGAAGCCTCTTCTTGCTGTTTTTTCTGTATCATCATCTTATCAATTTATTAAATCATTATTACCAACAAGTAAGTATTAGTTAAAGCTATTCTTAAGTGTTTTAAATCTTTCAAAATCATCCAGAAAGACGTGAAATCATAGAATCCAACTATATATTGTTGTAATACTGTTATAAATCCTTTTGATCCCTTAAATCCACAATTCCACGTCAAATTTCTCTACTCTTATCTATCAATAAGCTCTTTGGAGTATTAGTGAGTCATTTATTCTTAATTCTTAAAGTTTTTCTCTAGTAATAGTTTTCTTCAAGAATTATCTTTATAGTTATTCTTGTAAAAGATAATTATATATTAAAATAATTTTATTATTTTAATAAAGAAGTTTTTATTATTAAATTCTTCTTGTAATTGATTCTAGTAGACAATTACTGCTCACTGTTATAATCACTAGTAGTGTATAACACGTGAAAGAAATAATTTTATAATTATTTAATTGTGGTTATAATAATTTTTTTTTATTATTATATTTCATAAGAACAGACATAGTACTGTTGATTAATAGTAATATTATCATCAGTTTCATAGTCACATCTTACAGGTTGAAAGAAGTTTTGTTTCTCCCTTGGGCTCCTTTTCTCCTGTTGGAAACTACCTGGAATGGTTGGGGAGCCTTGGATGAAGTTTCCTTTGGCTTGTAAGGCCTGGAACTGCTGGATTGTTGTGGGGAAGATGGGACTTCTCCTTCCATTTCTGGGGGTACCTGAATCTGACTGGGCTCTTCCTTGTGCCAAGATCTCTCTATGGCTTGTATGGCTGCCTGGTTCTCTTTGATTCTGATTGCTCTTTCTTCTAAGAGTTTGAAATTCTTGTTGGGATTCCAACCTTGCATTTCTGTCATAAGTTCCACCCAAGCCATTTGCTTGAGACAGATCTTCTGAGTTGTCATCCCCACTTCTGCCCATGATGCTGCCATAGTGAACATTTTGTTGTCCATGCTCCATGTGAAGAGGTCTTTCAGGAGTTTGTGTATTTGAAGGACCTGTTCTGCATCTGTCCAATCTCCTGGTTGGACTTCTGGGTTGAATTTGATTTGGAATAAGACCTTGGGTTGGAGTTCCCTGATGGTAAGTCCTTTGCTGGTCATTTGATCCAGTAATTGGCTGTCTTCTTCCTCTGTGTCTTCTTGGCCAGTGTTCTGGTTTATTTCTTTGGAATCCAAGATCTCTAAGAAGTGGAGGTGTCATGTTAACAATGTTAAAAAATGACAGACAATGAAAAATGTTGTATGTTTCAAGGTTTATTTACCTTTGGCAGGCCCTTGTACAAATTTATGATCTATACTCTTTGGCAATTTGCCTTTAGAGTTTACAACTGGGTTGATAACAGTGATTTTCTGTTTTTCAATTTGTTTTTGTGATCCAACTGGTTTTGTTGGAGCTTTTCTGGGTTTTTTGGCCCTTGGCACGGCTATTGGTGTCCAATCTTTTGAGTTGATTGTCACTTCACTGTGTCTTTTCTGCTTGCCCTTGGTTTTTGGCAGCACCTCTCTGTCTTCTGAGGCTGTCACAGATGGATTACCTTGTGACTGGGTTTCTAATGGAATATAGTCTTTTTCCACTATTCAGAAAAGATATTTCAAATTGTATATCAGTATTTTATGATAAAACAAAATGATTTTATTCAATTCTACTGTTATTTTTCAAAATTTTTAAGTAATCTTATTATAATATGTTGTTTTTTTTATTTTTTATATGTTCTTATTGAAAAATAACAGTTTTTGAGTTTTTCACTTATGTTTTATAAGTAAAAACTGTAATATCCAAGTGTTTTGTGAATGATTCACTTGGATATTATTGTGTTTTTGTAAAAACACATCAAATTTATTAAATTATTAAAAATTTGATTTGTTATTATAAATATTATAAATAATATTTATTTTGACACTTGATTTTTTGATTAAAATATCAATCAATTACAAGTTTTCACGTCAATTTGAGTGATGTCTTGTTCTAAAGGAGATATTTAATTAAAATATTCCTTATAAATAATAAAAAATTATTTTATTATTTAATATTTATTAATTATTTATTAATAAATGTTTCTTTATTAATTTTCACGCACTTTGGTGAAAAATAATAGTAAAAATAAGTCATATACTGTCTTTATATTATTATTTATATTGAAATTTAAATAATACTGTAGTATTATTATCAAATTTCGTGAAAATTATTGCAATATAATGAAGTAAAGAGTATTTGTACTCTTACTCTCAACAAAAATATTTGTAATATATATTTTTGGAGACAAAAAAATTATGTATATAATATATGGTGCTATATTATATATAAAAAAATGATAATAATAGAAAATAAGATAAATTCAAAATTTTACTCACTGTTAGTAAAATACCTTTTAAATAACTGGATTTTTATGCCTAATTCAGTTCAAAACACGTCCAATAAGGTTTAAAACCCACGGCCAGGCCCCCAAAATGTCAGGGTGAGTCTATATAGTAGCTATAAAATGTAGTTACAAGCTAGTATTATGACTGTGACACTTCAAAAACAAATAAAATTAAATCTTCAGGGCCTACTGCCACGTGGTAACAGTGGTGATGAGTCTATTGAGGACTCAGGTTGCAATACTCTAATATCTTTGACTGTAAAGAAGTACTACAATAATTATATTCTAATTATATCTTTAATAATAATTCTAAGGACACTACTTATTGATAACAGTTTTGTCACGTAAGAATATGCATAATAATATAAGATGATGATGGGTTTTCAAGGAAAAAACCCTTCCTTTTATATGTTTCAAGACTGTCAAGGGTTATTAACTCTTCACACGTCAGAGGAGTGAAAGTTTTCACTCCAATGATCAGTCTGTGGTTCTGGATCATCAATTCTGACGTCAGTAGAGGCAGAATCGTGGTTTTGGAACCACAAATGATCATTCTGGATCAATACAGGGTGAAAAAACCTTTCACCTGCCACGTCAGCACTTAGATGGCGTTGTTCTGGTGTCTGTATGATCAATAATGATGATTTCAGAGAGGTTATATCTTCATAAGTATATTATTCTAAGTATGAGAGCAATACTGTTTGATACAAGTTTGATACAGTCATGTATTTCTAGAAAAACCTTCCAATCAAGATATCTCAGTCAGTTCTTAAGATATCAAGAAACCAAGAGCACAGAATTGAAGGTCTTGATGAGCTCTTCAATTTGGTATGCTTCATGTTTACCCTTCTTTAAAATAGCAAAAGTTATAAGGGTTTTAAGACTTTGGATGTATTTTTGTACATCAGTATGAGGCTTCAAAAACTTCCATACCAGATATCTTGTTCAATTTGGCAGATATCTGTATTCTAATGATACAGTCTTGTAGGGCTTGATTAGCTCTACAGTTGGGTATATTACACTTTACAGTTGTATGAGTGTATGCCAAAGATACAGGGGTTGGTTTACCTTGTTGTTTTCAGAATATCTGTATTTTGGTTGTTAAGCCTTTGAACCAAGATCCCTCAGTCAATTTAAGAGATACAGAGGTCTAAGGTGTCTCAAATTAAAGCTCTTGCTTAGATCTTTAATTTGGTTATCCTTTTGTACAGTTTTGTACAAGCCCTCTTTAATTTTCAGTGGGTCTTGGTTTTTTAAAAAAAAGGTCATATGTTATCTCCAGTTGTAGTGGTGTTACAGAAACATGGATGATACCATTGTGTAGCTCTCTATGTGAGCTTTAAGAAAAATACCATTTTGGTATAGAATGACCTAAACATGCATAAGTTAGATGAGAGGTGAAAATAAGGGTTTTGACTTGTTTATTCTCCTCTAGGTTTCCTTATTCTGTTTGGATAAGGTTGGTGTTTAATTTAAGAAGAGTTTTTTTCCTCTTATTTATTACCTGTATTGACTATGTTTGTTCAATACTTGTCATACCATTATTTATGGTATGTTGGATGTCATGCTAGTGCTCTGTTTTGAGTCACAGGCTGACAGCTGTAGACAAAGACAGTTTAGTTCCAAATAATTGGTGAATATTTGCCCATAGTGCTGAAGTGAATTTGAGATCCCTATTACTAATGATATTTGTAAATATCCCAGTCCATGACACTACTCTATTCCATATCAGAAGAGCTCTATCCATGGCTGTATCATCCTTGTAACATGGTAAAAAGATTGGAGTTTTACTGGATCTGTCCACAATTACTAGGCAAGCATTATCAATTCTGTAACCTCCTGGTTTAAGGCCAGTTACCCAATCCATATGGACAATTTCCCAAGGTCTGCTTGGTTTTTGCATTTTTATCATATTTCCAAGTCTCTTGCCAGTGGATTTATTTGCCTTTTGGCATCTGTCACAGGTTTTGCAATACTCTGCAACATCTTTCTGCCACATTGGCCACCATATGCAGGTCTTCACTTTCTCTCTTGTTCTGTCTTCAGAAAGATGTCCTGAAAAGGGGCTATCATGGAATTCTTTCAGTACAAGATTGATTAATGACCTGTCTACAATTGTCATGACACATGTGTGCTTGGTTCTGTGGTAAATTATACCATCCAGTAGGTGAAATCTTCCTTCATCATAAGATTTTTTCCATACTTCATCCAAGGCATGTATTAGAGAGTTGTCTTGACAGTCTTCGTTAAGTAGTTGGCATAAGATGCTACAATTCTTATATTGAGTGTAACTACTTCTGACTTCTTCAAAGAAGGTGGTGTTCAAGTCTGTAACACTTATTCCTTCTATTGGAATTTGTGGTGAAGCTTCTTCTGGCACATAAGCAGGATTATCAATATTATTTGGTAATGGCCATCTGCTTAGTCCATCTGCATTCTTATGAATATTCCCATCCTTATGAACAATAGTCATATTGCCTCTGTATTCTTGTATGGCTATTTGCCATCTGAGCATATGTCTGTTGGGTGTTTTCATGTTTAAAAGTAATTTGACAGCTGTAAAATCTGTTATCACCTCAAAAACACATCCCTCTAAGAAGTAGTTCAATTTCTCCAAGGCCCAGACAAGGCATAGACACTCCATCTGACTTGCTCCATATCTGGCTTCAGTTGGTTTGATTTGCCTGGATATGAAACATATGGGTCCTTCTACAGGTTTATCATTTATGATCTGAACTTGGTGAAGTGCAGCACCTAGTCCATCCCCTGATGCATCAATATACAGTTTGAAAGGCAATTTAAAGTCTGGCATCAGTAAGAGTGGAGCAGTGGTCAATGCTTCTCTTAGAGACTCAAAAGCTTTGACTCTGTCAACAGTCATTTCAAATACTGTGTCTTTGTGACACAATTTATAAAGTGGTCTTGCTATGTATGCAAAATCTTTAATGTGTTGCCTTTAATATCCTGCAAGACCTAAGAATGACTGAATTTCTTTCTTGTTATGAGGCATGGGTTTTAAAAATACTGCTGCAACTTTGTTTTGGTAAATGTTAAGGGAAAAACCGGATACAACATGTCCTAGTGCCTGAAGTTCTTTAAATCCAAAATGGCATTTCTTCAAGGAGATTTTCATGTTGACTGATTGAATTTTTGTCAAAACTCTGGACAATCTGTACATGTGCTCCTCCCAAGTCTTGGAACAGACAATAATGTCATCAATGTAAATTATTAACCATCCCTTTGAGAGTTCTTCAGGGAAGATTTAATTCATCATTCTTTGGAAGTGTGAAGGTGCATTTTTGATACCAAAGCGCATCCTCAAGTATTCATACACTCCACAATGAACAACAATTCTCAATTATTTTCTTGCTCTTGGTGTCACCACATTTTGATGGAATCCTTTAAGGGCATTCATAGTGGTTATATACACTGCTTGAGATATTTGAGTAAGGGCTATTTGGATTTTTTGTATTGGGTATCTGTCTGGAACAGTGTAAGTGTTCAGAGCTCTAAAGTCCCCAACCATTCTGGATTTTCCATTATGCCACGCCACTATGACTGGTGTAGTTATTTCTACTTCTTCATTGTGACCTACTTTTCTTATTACACCAAGGTCCAGAAGTTCTTTGATATGAATTTCTAGAGCTTCTCTTGATTTTGGACTTGCTGGATATGCAGGTCTTCTTAAGACTGGTGGATAAGGTCTCTCAATATTAAGAATGATTCCAACTTCATGCCCAATAATTGCTCCTAGAGGTTTTTTGTCTGAAGCAAATGCTCCTCTGTGGTCATACAAAAGGGAAGAAAGTTCATTTTCCTGTTTATCAGTCAGATGAAGGCTTATTTCAGCCTCATTTAACTGTTCAGACTTGAATTTCTCTAACTCTAAGTTGACTGGAGATACTTTTTTTACTGTAATTTGTCTTTCAAATGGTAAAAAGGCAAATTTTTGGCGCTTATTATCCCCAATTGTAAAGTATCTGTCTTTTTTATTATGTAAATATATCCCATACATGATTAAATAGTCATTTCCCAATATAAAATGGGTACTAGAGCAATTTTCCATAACAACAAATTCAACTGTGATTCTTGAATTCCCATTTATGTGTGGGAATATGACATTGGTCTCAAAGATTCCTAATGCTTCCATTGGGTTACTTGCACTGCTGAATTTTATACCATCAATTGGTAAAAATTGGTCTTCAAAATTTGGTACACAAGTCTTAAGAAAGGATTTTCCAACACAAGAGCAGAAGGCTCCTGGGTCAAGTAAAAGTTTGGTGGGCTTGTTGTCAATCACCACTTCTGTTATACAGGAGTTACCAGCTGTATAGCCTTTTCCTCTGTTTGGGTTTGTTTTCATAAGTTATGCATCTTGAACCTTTGATAAATCAAGTTGACCATTGCTCAATTGTGGTAAGTGGGAATAAGATTCCATGATGTCAAAAGTGGCATTGATATTTTCTATATCTTTTGAAGATTCAGAAAATATGGATGACTTATCATCTGAATTGTCTTCAATTATGTCTTCTTTTTCAACATCTGGTTCCTTTTCAATGTCAATTTCATTGATCTTCCCCCTTTTTGGACATTTATTGGCTAAATGGGTGGTGCTTTGGAAAATATGGCATTTTATGACTGTATCTGCAGATTTGTACTTAATATTACTAGAATTTTCTTTGGGGTTTTTGTCCACAGAATCTTTCCAAGGTGTATTAAACCTTGTTTTGAGATTGACCCTACTAGAACCAATTTTGGTTCTGGTGGTTACTTCTTCTAGTATATTGATAATATCTTCTGCTGAAGATTGTTCAGTAGTCCTGCTTTTGATAGCATGCTCTAAGTCACCTCCACATTGTCTCAGAATCTTTCTATGGATCATAAATTCTGACATGTCTGGACATAATGCTGTTATTCTGTCTTTTTCTTGGCAAAACCATGGTAAAGCTTTGTCTTTATCAGCATTAAATTTGGCAGATTCAAAGGCTGTTTCAACTTTAAACCTCCAAGCATCATTTGCCCATTTTTTGATGATTTGGGTTTTCCACCAAGTCCAACTCTGGTGTCCATGTGCCTGTCTTATTTTGATGTACCATCTGTGAGCTCATCTGGTAAACAAGGTGTTAAACCTGGCTGTTACCAATCTGTCTGGTAATTCAAAATCTTCTTTGATCATGTCAATACCTCTAATGAATTCCATATGGTCATACTCTCCTTCACCACTGAAGTGAGGCCATTCTTTAAGTTTTGGAAGTTCTTTCAAAAGTGCTTGGCCCATTGATGGTTCCAAGTTATTAAAAGAAGTGGATAATTCACTTTTTAACTGTGAATTATCAGGATCCAATACTTGTGGATTTGGAATTCTTGTGCCCTCATTTTGATTCAGAGGTGTAGACATTCTTGGTAAGGTGTTCAGTATTTTTTCAATGTCATTTATTTTACTGTTGCTACACCTTTGGGAATTTCTGTATTCATGTTGGAAGCTTTGTATTAAATTTATTACTTCAATTTTATACATGTCTTCCTTATGTGTCAGTTCTTGCCATAACTCTGTCTGTCTTGTATTATTAGCAGTGACTTGTGTAAGATGTGGCTATGAAACTGACGATAATATTACTATTAATCAACAGTACTATGTCTGTTCTTATGAAATATAATAATAAAATATTATTATAACCACAATTAAATAATTAAAGAATTATTTCTTTCACGTGTTAAGCACTACTAGTGATTTTAACAGTGAGTAAGTAATTGTCTACAAGAATCAATTACAAGAAGAATTTAATAATAAAAACTTCTTTGACTAAAATAATAAAATTATTTTAATATATAATTATCTTTTGCAAGAATAATTATAAAGCTAATCCTTGAAGAAAACTATTACTAGAGAAAAAACTTTAAGAATTAAAGATAAATGACTCACTAATACTCCAAAGAACTTATTGATAAATAAAAGTAGAGAAATTTGATGTAGAATTGTGGATTTAAGAGATCAAAATGATTTATAGCAAGATTACAACAATATATAGTTGAATTCTATGATTTCACGTCTTTCTGATTGATTCTGAAAGATTTAAAACACTTAAGAATAGTTTAACTAATACTTACTTGTTGGTAACAATGATATAAATGATAATAAGATGATGATGATGATACGGAAAAAACAGCAAGAGAAAGCCTCTTTTAAGTCAACAAAAGCTCACAGAGGCGTGCCATGGAGCAAGCTGAAAATCCAGTGAGTGAGAAAGCAATAAACCCTTTTCGATTATTGATTGCATCATCTGTTGTCACGTAAGATTATCATAATTACATAATTGATGCTTTTACGTGACTACCAACCCCAATATGGTTAAGAATAAAAGGAGTAACATTTGTAGATCTTCTTTTATTCCAAAGTTATCAATGTTATTGACAATTTCATCACAGGTTGTAATTACTGTGAATTTTTGAAGATTCAGTGTTTCACGTAGAATAACCCAAAATGGACTGTAAGTAAAACTTTTAATTTTACTAGTAAAACTGTAATTCTTTTTGGTTGTACCATAGATAATACATTTCTCAATTGGTCCTGAATGTTTCAGAAGGATTCATAAAGAATTGTATTTTTAATGAATTTTTGAAGTTTTTACGTCATTTCTACATAGAATTGCAAATATCAGTGTTTGACTGGTTGCTATGAGGTAAATCAATGGATACAAGTCCAAAAAGGGTTTTAATTACTCTTTTGGGGTTTATCCATGGAAAGTCATTAGTAATTGACATGGTTACAGGAGAGTAAGTAGCTCTTTACCTCCTTGGAACGTCAAAATAGCAGGTTATTTGCTATTTTCTGGTGTTTTACAGTAGTTGTAACTTGGTAACCAAGTTCCCAAAGAGGTTTAGTTTACCAATTGGGTCACGATAAGCCATGGAACCAAGCTTTGGAGCTATCCATGTCTCTGAGTCCTCAGAAGTTGGGTACCCTGGCTCTCTTTGATGTCTTTTGTCCCCCTTGCCTATTTTTTACGTCAAAATAGTAATTTAAGCTTAAAGTGAGATATCCACTATGGGTGTACCAAAAGTCCATGTAAGAATACCATGATATTAAGTGCTCAAAACATGCATAACACTATTCTTAGTTTATATGTAACATGGGATTTCTCACATTCCCATTATTTTGGCCTGAATTTAAGAAAAACAAAAATTTTCACGGATCTTTTATGTGGTATTGATGATGTGGTGTTGAAGTATTTTCCATATTACCACCTCAAAGAGTTAATTTGAGCTTATTCACTCTATGGAGCTACCCTAGGTGAATTTTTGTGGAAAATCCAAATCTGGCCTTAAATCCATGGATTTACTTACTCAATAAAAAGTTATTCATCTTTTCTGAAATCAAAAATGATGAATTTTGAATATATGCATGATTTATGAGTTATGTATAATACAAAATTTCTGTTTAAGATAATTGTGGCCTATTTGGGTATGTAAAATATACCTCAAGGCTCAAATTCCCTCCCACCAAAAAATAAAATTGTACTACAATTTTATTAGTGATAAAAGAATAAGGCCCCAAAGGGGGTTAATTTCCACGGTCCAACCTCTTTATATCACTCAGATCAAGTAATTTAAAGCACATTTATAGACATATTCAGGATTGTGGCCTTCTTTCATGTCTAAATCTCCTTAAGAGTTTATCTGAGTCAGGTATTTCTGATTCTGCAATCCATTCATCTTCATGTACTGGATTTCTATATCTGACAAGATATTCTCTTTGATTTTTACCCCTAAGTCTCCTTTCTTTAATGACTTTCTTTATCTTTTTGTCTTCATTCTGTTCCACAGGTGGTACAGTTAAAGGAGTTGGGTTTCTTAAAGGAAACAATTCTTTATCAGCTGGTTGATAAGGCTTTATCAAGCTGACTGGAAAAGTGGGGTGTTTATTCTCCAATTCACCACTCAATTCCACTTGAACTGCATTGGTTCCATGTAAAGCAACAATAACAAAAGGTCCTACATAAGAATATTTAAGTTTCTTTGGGCCTTTGATATTATTAAAATTCAAGGTTGAAACTAAAACTAAGTCCCCTACTTGGAAGTCTGGTACTTTATGACTCTTGTCCCACTTCTGTTTTGCATAATTAAAAGCATCATCCATACTTTGTTTTGCATGAAGTCTTACTTTATCAAGCATTATTTTGAAGCTGGAAGCTGTAGGATGAATGTCAATCAAGTCTTTCCTCAGTGTGTCTGCTGGGATTCTTGGATTCCATCCTTTCTCTGACATAGCAGGAGTTTGTCCTGTGGAAGAATGGACTGATGTCTTATATGCCAATTCTAATGCAGGTATCAGAGTGCACCAGTCATGGGTAAAGCCATCTGATTCTTTGAATTCTAATCCATAAGCACAGAATCTCCTGATCATGTCTTCTAAAGTCTGAATCATCCTCTCTGCCAGCCCATCTGTTTGAGGGTGATATGCTGTAGAGAATGATAACTTAGTCCCAAACAATCTATGAAGATTGGTCCAAAGTGCAGATGTGAATTTGGGATCTCTGTCACTTATGATATTCTTAAATAATCCTGTATGAGAAATAACTCTACTCCATAAAAGAAGAGCCGTATCCATAGCAGTGTCATCTTTATGACATGGTAAGAATATGGGAGTTTTGCTATATCTGTATACAATGACTAAACAAGCATTATAACTTTTGTCACCACTTGGAGGAAGTGCTGTGACCCAATCCATGTGAACAACTTCCCATGGGGATTTTGGTTCTTGAATATGGATCATAAGTCAAAATTTCTTGGCTGTACCCCTGTTTGCGTTTTGGCATCTGTCACAGGTATGGCAATATTCAATGGTTTTTTTCTCCAAGATGGCTACCATGCACAGTTCTTTACTTTTGCAAGTTTTCTGTCCTCTGACAGGTGTCCAGAGTAGATGCTATCATGGCATTCATGAAGAATTGTATTGATAAGCAATCTGCTGCATAATGTCATTACACCAGAATGTTTGGTTCTGTGGTAAATAATCCCATCAAACAAGTGAAATCTCCCTTCAGAATAGGAATTTCTCCAAACTTCATCTAGTGCATTGACCAAAGATGTATCTTTGCAGTCTTTATCTAATAAAGAAGTCAATATATGGCAATTCTTGTCTTTTTTATAAGATTCTCTGACCTCCTCAAAGAATTCAGTCCCAATATCAGTTATGTTAATTCCTTCAATTGGAATCTGTGGTTCAGCTTCCAAAGGTACATAAGCTGGGTTATCAGGAGTGTTGGCTAAAGCCCATCTACTAAGTCCATCAGCATTCTTGTGAATGTTTCCTGATTTATGAACTATAGTCATGTTTCCTCTATATTCTTGAATAGCTATTTGCCATCTCAACATATGTCTGTTGGGAGTTTTCATGTTAAGAAGTGATTTTACTGCATTACAGTCAGTTATCACTTCAAAAACACTGCCATCAAGGTAATAGTGTAATTTCTCAAGTGCCCATACCAAAAATAAGCACTAAATTTGGCTTGCACAATATCTGGCTTCTGTTGGTTTGATTTGCCTTGAGATATAACAAACTGGTCCTTCTGTAGGTTTGTCATCAATAATTTGGACTTGATGTAGGGCTTCCCCTAATCCATCTCCACATGAATCAATGTACAACTTAAAAGGAATATTCCAGTCAGGCATGAGGAGTAAAGGTGCTTCTGTAAGGGCTTTCTTTATCTTATCATAAGCTTTAATTCTCTCCTGTGTCATCTCAAATACAGTCTGTTTATCACAGATTCTATAGAGTGATTTGGCTAGAATTGCAAAGTCTTTTAAGTGTTGCCTATAGTAACTAGCAAATCCAAGAAAAGACATCATTTCTTTTTTATTCTGGGGTATTGGCTTAAGTAGCAATGCTGCTACTTTATTCTTGTCAATACCCAAGCTTAAACCAGAAACAACATGTCCTAATGCTTTAGCTTCTTAAAAACCAAAGTTGAATTTCTTAAGTGAAATTTTCATATTCACTTCTGCAACTTTGTGAAGTACTTTTTCAAGTCTTTCAAGGTGCAAAGACCATGAGTCAGAACATATGATAATATCATCAATATAAATGATAAGCCATCCTTCAGACAATTCTGTGGGGAAGATGGTATTCATCATTCTTTGATAATGAGATGGAGCATTTTTAATGCCAAATGGCATTCTAAGATACTCAAAAATACCACAGTGAGTGATAATTCTAAGTAATTTCTTAGCTTTAGGCGTCAAAACATTTTGATGGAAGCCTTTCAAGGCATCCATTGATGTTATATACTTGGCTTTAGACCATTGAGTCAAGGTCTCTTGGATTCTAGGGATTGGATACCTATCTGGAACTGTGTAGGTATTCAAAGCTTTAAGATCTCCAACTATTCTTGACTTATCATTATGCCAAGCAATGATAACAGGTGTTGTCACTTCAACCTTCTCATTTTGGCCTACTTTCCTTAGTACACCAAGTTGAATTAACTCTTGGATATGTTTCTCCAAGGCTTCTCTAGCTCTGGGACTGGCTGGATAAGCTGGTCTTCTAAGTACTGGGGGATATGGTCTGTCAATATTAAGAGTAATATCAACTTCATGTCCTCTTATAGCACCTAATGGTTCATTATCAGAGGCAAATGCAGTATTGTATGTGTATAACACGTCAATAAGTTCATTCCTCATTTTTGGTGACAATGATGGATTAATTTGTGCTTCAAAAAGTTGATTAGACACAAATTCATTTTTGTAAGTATCCTTGATAGAAGATACTACAGATATTTGTTTTGTCATATTGGAAAAAGCAAATTTTTGTCTTTTGTTATCCCCAATTGTGAAATATCTGTCTTTATGGTTATTGATATCAATGCCATAAATATTCAAGTAAAGATTTCCAAGAATGATTTGTTGAGATGTGCAATTATCCATAACCACAACCTCAGTTTTCATCCTTACACTTCCTGCTGGATGTGGAAATGCAAGATTAGTGTCCAGTATACCTAAGGGGTACATATTGTTACTGGCCCTACTGAATTGCACACCTTCTATTGGTAATAGATGGTTTTTCCATTCAGGAACATAATTTGGAGATAACCTTTACCCATACAAGTGCAAAATGCTCCTGTATCCAAATTCACTTTGGCTTCAATATCACTCATCAAGACTGATGTGATACAGGATGCTCCAGCAGTGTAACCCTTTCCTCTAGCAGGTTTTGTTTTACACATTCTGGAATCTTGGATATTGATCAGGTTGCAGCAATCCTCACTGTACTGTGGCAAGTGGGTATGGACTTCTGTGACCTCAAAGAAAGCTGTAATGTTTTCAATGGGATAGTCCTCTACTGGTGTATCTTCAGAGATTGCAGAATCTTGATCAGATTCTTCCTTCTCTTCAGTACACTGAACTTCTTCAATGACTTGAACTTCATTGATTTTTGTCTTTTTTGTGCAAGTGTTGGCTAAATGTGAAGTGCTTCCACATTTATGACACTTTAAGACAGGTCTTTCTGGTCTCTTATCCTCTCTGGGAATCTTAGAGGTCATCTTGGATTCTGTTGGGATTTTAGACCAAGTTTTCCCAATTCTTGTTCTGGCAATGATATCTTCCATAGCATTAATGTAGTCCTCTGTTGAACAGGGTTCCACACATCTGCTTTTGATAGCATGTTCCAATTTGCCTCCACACTTTCTTAATATTTTCATATTAATCATAGTGTCAGACATATCTGGTTGTAAAGCAGATAATCTGTCTTTTTTTTTGAAGAGCCAAGTAAGTGGTTTATCTTTCTCTGAGTTAAAAATGGCACTTTCAAAGGCATTTTCTATTTTAAACCTCCAAGAATTGTTGGCCCATTTGGTAATCACTTCAGACTTACACCAGCACCAATCATGTTTACCATGATCAATCCTCATTTTGTAATACCATTTCTTTGCAGTTCTGGTAAACAGACAATGTAATTTTCCCACTATGATTTCATCAGGTATATAAAAGTCTTCTTGCAACATATCAATAGTCCTGATGAATTCAATATGGTTGTATTCTCCTGCAACAGAGAATGTTGGCCATTCTTCTATTTTGGGAATATCTCTTGCAGAGTAGGCATTTTCTCCCAAGAATGGGGTGAGACTTTCTTTAACAGAAATTTTTTCTTCAGTTAAAGGTGTAGAATGTCTTGGCATATGTGGTTCATGATTCTTATGAATTTGTTCCACACTTGCAATTATTTCATTCTTCAACTTCTGCCTTTCACTGTCACTTTTTGCTAAGTGTATATCAAATTGATTGTTATTCTCAACTATCTTCAAGACATGGTCTTGCAGAGTCTTAAGTTGATCATTCATTTTAAAAATGGAAAGATCTTCCATCTCATCATGCTGAACTTGGCACATGTTTTCAATTCTATTGCAAGAATTGGTAATTGAGTCAAGTTTGGCATTTGTTACTTGGTGCAATTCAATGTATTTCTTGTCATTTTTCTTTAATTCAACTATATCTGATGCAATTTTAGTTAACTTTCCATCAAGTTTACCAATTTCTACATTAATACTAGTCTGTACACCAATTATTTCCATGGAAAGTTTCTGTTCATCCTTTCCTGCTCTTTGGCTGTGAATTCCATCAGAGTCCTGGCCATATTGAAGACACTGTCCACGGCTGTGTCACAATGCTGTCTGCCAGACCTCAGCAAAGGGAACTCTTGCCGAAAATGCTATTAAACCGGTTGAAAGACCGATTAATACTGGCAAGTTGTAGATCACATTCCACCATGTGACAGTAAACCAGTTACCAATGTCATGGGTTCGATTCCGGTTGGAGACAAGAGGATGTCTCAATCAAACAACCAGAAATCGCTGGGTTTTCCGCTCCATTGGCTTACAAGGGTTCCGCCCCTTGGGGGTTCCTTGTAGGCTCCTGTTGTGACTAATGTAACTCCATGAGGATGACATGGGTAGTAACAATCAGTTACATGCACTTCCGGACGCAGTGCCCTAAACCTGGGGGTACTGTCACATGGTGGAATGTGATCTACAAGTTGCCAGTATTAATCGGTCTTTCAACCGGTTTAATAGCCTTTTCAGCAATAGTTCCCTTTGCTGAGGTCTGGCAGACAGCATTGTGACAAGACCTTGGGGAATGGGGGGCAACTCTGGCATCCTCCAGATGTGTCTTTCTTGTGGAAGATTTGGCACTTCTGGATTTGGTCTTGCCTCTTCCTTGTCCACATCCATCTGGTTGGACTGAATAGTTGCTTCCATTTCTGGTATGCACCATTTCTACATCAATTTAAGGATAAAGAGTAAATTTAAAGATAAAAACACACCTTTTGGTGGTAATTTATTCTTTTCTGAGTTAAATAAGGTGCCTCTTTTAGCAATTTTCACCTCAATACTTTCTTCAGATTCTGCTTCTGAAGATTCAGGACTAGTGATGTATCTTTTACTGAGTTTGTTGCCAGCTGCACAGTATTTGATTAAAGACACTTCAAGAGAAAATATGATAAAAGAAATTATTTTTATGATTTAAGATATTTTTAAAAGATTTTTTATAAGTTGTATTATTTTTTTGATATTAAAAAAATATTCTTTTCAAAGAAAAAAGTATTAAAATTTATGAATTTGAATAAAAAATTAAGTCAGAGTAACTCAAAGAATAATTTTAGAGGTTTTTGGATGTGAAAAAGCCACCTCTAAAATCAGTACAAAATTAAACCAAATTCCTCAATGAAATAAGATTTTAAGACGATTTCAAAAATGAAAATAATTTATTCTTTAAATTGAAGAAAAAAAATATTAAATTAATATATTTTAGAACTTAAAAATATATTAACTAAGGGTACAAGGTTCGAAAAACATGGCCAGGCCCCCAAATGTAAGATGTGACTATGAAAATGATGATAATATTACTATTAATCAACAGTACTATGTCTCTTCTTATGAAATATAATAATAAAATATTATTATAACCACAATTAAATAATTAAAGAATTATTTCTTTCACGTGTTAAGCACTACTAGTGATTTTAACAGTGAGTAAGTAATTGTCTACAAGAATCAATTACAAGGAGAATTTAATAATAAAAACTTCTTTAATTAAAATAATAAAATTATTTTAATATATAATTATCTTTTTCAAGAAAAATTATAAAGCTAATCCTTGAAGAAAACTATTACTAGAGAAAAACTTTAAGAATTTAAGATAAATGACTCACTAATACTCCAAAGAACTTATTGATAGATAAAAGTAGAGAAATTTGACGTAGAATTGTGGATTTAAGAGATCAAAATGATTTATAGCAGGATTACAACAATATATAGTTGGATTCTATGATTTCACGTCTTTCTGATTGATTCTGAAAGATTTAAAACACTTAAGAATAGTTTAACTAATACTTACTTGTTGGTAACAATGATATAAATGAAAATAAGATGATGATGATGATACGGAAAAAACAGCAAGAGAAAGCCTCTTTTAAGTCAACAACAGCTCACAGAGGCGTGCCATGGAGCAAACTGAAAATCCAGTGAGTGAGAAATCAATAAACCCTTTTGGATTATTGATTGCATCATCTGTTGTCACATAAGATTATCATAATTACTTAATTGATGCTTTTACGTGACTACCAACCCCAATATGGTTAATAATAAAAGGAGTAACATTTGTAGATCTTCTTTTATTCCAAAGTAATCATTGATTTTCCAAAGTTATCAATGTTATTGACAATTTCATCACAGGTTGTAATTACTGTGAATTTTTGAAGATTCAGTGTTTCACGTAGAATAACCCAAAATGGACTGTAAGTAAAACTTTTAATTTTACTAGTAAAACTGTAATTCTTTTTGGTTGTACCATAGATAATACATTTCTCAATTGGTCCTGAATTTTTCAGAAGGATTCATAAAGAATTGTATTTTTAATGAATTTTTGAAGTTTTTACGTCATTTCTACATAGAATTGCAAATATCAGTGTTTGACTGGTTGCTATGAGGTAAATCAATGGATACAAGTCCAAAAAGGGTTTTAATTACTCTTTTGGGGTTTATCCATGGAAAGTCATTAGTAATTGACATGGTTACAGGAGAGTAAGTAGCTCTTTACCTCCTTGGCACGTCAAAATAGCAGGTTATTTGCTATTTTCTGGTGTTTTACAGTAGTTATAACTTGGTAACCAAGTTCCCAAAGAGGTTTAGTTTACCAATTGGGTCAAGATCAGCCATGGAACCAAGCTTTGGAGCTATCCACGCCTCTGGGGCCTCAGAAGCTGCGTACCCTGGCTCTCTTTGATGTCTTTTGTCCCCCTTGCTTATTTTTCACGTCAAAATAGAAATTTAAGCTTAAAGTGAGATATCCACTATGGGTATACCAAAAGTTTATTTAAGAATACCATAATATTAAGTGCTCAAAACATGTATAACACTATTCTTAGTGTATATGTAACATGGGATTTCTCACTTTCCCATTATTTTGGCGTAAAATCAAGAAAAACAAAAATTTTCACGGATCTTTTATGTGGTATTAATGATGTGGTGTTGAAGTATTTTCCATATTACCACCTCAAAGACTTAATTTGAGCTTATTCACTCTATGGAGCTACCCTAGGTGAATATTTGTGTAGAATCCAAATCTGGCCTTAAATCCATGGACTTACCTACTCAATAAAAAGTTATTCATTTTTTCTGAAATCAAAAATGATGAATTTTGAATATATGCATGATTTATGACTTATGTATAATTCAAAATTTCTTTTTAAGATAATTGTGGCCTATTTGGGTATGAAAAATATACCTCAAGGCTCACAACTTGATTCAATTTCATTGATAATTTTGATACTTCTTCTTGTGAAGCATCAAAACACTTTTTCAAGGCAATGGTATATGTCTTTACTTCAGTAAATGAATTTGAAATATCATCAAGGACTTTCTTGTTATCTGATTTGATAATATTTATGGCTTGTTTAATTCTTGTTTCAATTATGTCATCAATATTGAATTTAGAATATTTATCTGTTAATTCTTTAATAATGGCAGATTGCTCATTTATTTTATTGCCAAAAGAATTATCATTATTGGAAATTTTAATTGTTCTTAAAGCTTTTTCAAAACACATAAGTGTTTCATTAATTTGGCAAAGACTCAAGTTGTTTGTTTTCATGTTGTTACAAATGGTTTCATTTTTATCAGAAAGATGTTTTTTCACATCATTTATAGCATCATACAACTCTGGGATGGAATCAAATATATCAGAAATCATTTCTGGAATCTTAATCTGCCTTCCTCCTTCTTCTGTAATTCCATCATGGTTCTGGCCATCTGAAATACATTTTCCATGGCATCCTGCTGAATATTTGGAATTCTGTAGCCTTGGCTGTAAGTTTTTGGGGCTGGTGCCTTCCCTTTGCCCTTGTTTGGAACTTGTGGCTGTTTTTTCACGTTGGAATTGCTGGTTCTGGCCACTGGGGCTGTTTTTGGCACTGGTTTGGGTGTTGGTGGGTTGTTTTTCCTCCATTCTAGTGTCAACAGCATCATGGCTTTCTTCTCCATCAATGGATGCCATCTATTGAGCAATTTGCAAGTGTTGGGATGGCCCAGGAATTTTCTCACAGTTAGGTAAGAATTCATGCAATTCTTCCACAGGTCTGCAAGGATCTGGTACTCCTTGAATTGAAGTGCATTGTTGTACAGTGCCCTGACAGAAGTACAGAAACACATGCATACAGGTAACTGCATACAGGATGTGTGCGCTTGCTGGTTTCTGATTCATTGAAATCTGTTCCTCCCCCTTTTTTTCAACTTCTTCATATTTTTTCTTTTTTTTCTTCCATCTATGTTTGGTAAAATGATTCATATTTGTCCATCTTGTCAAGATGTCAAAACAAATCGCCTTGATGAGAAGACAACTCCACCAAAACAACTCAAGATACCTTCTCACAAGGCCTTTCCAAAGATTTTTCAACGACTTTCTAAAGCTTGGTTCATGTCATTGCTGACGATCACCATATAAATTGGTCTGTCTTTTTACATTAAGAATTTTTGTCTGCACAATTTATAAAATTTAAATCATTTGTTTTTGATTGCACAATTCCATTCTATTTAGACATTGAACTAAGGGCCCAGGTTGTAGGAATGCAAAAGGCTGGCCTCAGCGTTTGGGCCATTCCAGCCCATTCAAAACTACCTCTATCAACAGTTTACAAAAACATCCAATGATTCAACCCTTGAGGCACTTGCAAAACAGCTTCGAAAACCGGACGCCCTACCATGATGAACAAGCCTGATTGTCAGGAGTTATCAAGAATAATCACTTGCAACCATTGCCTCACTGTTGCTCATGTTACTGATATTCTTACGACTCAAGTCTCAACAAGAACCATCCAACAAGGGATACACCAACTTGGCAAGCAGTCCAGAATCACTCCTAAAAATCCCTACCTCAGGCTGCAAGACTATCAACAATGATTGGCATTTGCTCATGAAAACCAACACTGGAGGATCACTGATTGGGCTCAAGTTATTTGTACTGATGAGTCATCGTTTGAGCTTGGCAAGAAATCTTATTGGGTGCATGTTTGGAGGACAGCTAGCGAAAAATTCAACCTTGAGAACTTGGCAGTGAATCACCAATCAGGCCGGCGATCCGTAATGGTATGGGAGGCTTTTTGTGGAGTCACAAAAGGCTCCCTTGTGATTCTCCAAGGCCGACAAACTGCCACAAACCTGGTTTCAAAGGTTTACCAACCAGCTCTTTGGCCATTCGTCAAACACATGGAATGGGACCCATGTGTCATTGGATGGCAGTGACTAACCCTGATGGAAGATGGGGCACCAATTCACACTGCTTGAGTCAGCCAAGAATGGCGCGAACATAATGTCCTTGTCAAACTTCAGAGGCCACTGCACTCTTCCAATATGAATCCAATCAAAAACCTTTGGAAGAAGATCAAATTGCAAGTTTCCACCTTTTTCCAGCCCCAAACAATGGACAAACTTCAGGAAGCTATCACTGCTGCCTGGAATGACATCCCAAGTCAGCACCACAATCAGCCTTTCAAGACCATGCCAAAACAAATGCAATAAATAATTGATTGACACAGCGGCCCCATCCACTACTGAGGGTTTTATTCTCAAGGTAAGCTCATTTTTTTCTCTTACTTAACAGGAACTAATTTTTTTTTTTTGCAAAAAATAATTATTTTTTATTTCCCAATTGCTTGTAGCATCTTTATGCCCCCCAAAAAAGACGTATTGTAGTGAAAAAAGAATTGATTTTTTTCTTTTTTTATTGTTATGTGTCGTAGTTTTAAAATAGGAGACGATGATATTTGTCTACTCACTTTTCCAGGGCCATTGGGTGCCTTCAATGCTTTGTGCATGCAAGTAAGCCAAAAAAAAGACCATGCGTGTAAAATACAGCTGAACTGTATCGTACAGGCATGGTCGTATGTAATACAGTGTTTCCCTACATTTTTCAGGGCACTGTATGCACTGTGGCTGGCTTTGTATATGTCCACAGAGGCTTGTTGTGGCAGTGTCAGCTCTTTTTGAAGGTAAAATGGTATTATCAGCTTCAGAATGACCTATTTTAGGTGTTTGGAAGTCATCAACTGACCCTTTTCCTTCTGTACCTGATTGGCCTCTGCCATAATCATGTCTATTACTTTTCTGGGAGCTGCTTGAGGGGTTATAGCTGGCTCCTGACCTGCTTGAAGGCATAATTATGGTTAAAAAGGCTTAAAATAGTAATTTTACGTCAAAAAACTTACTTTTTGCCAAATCTTTGGCTTTCTGAAGAGTATTACTTATGTCCAAGTTAATCAATTCACAAGACATTGGTTTAGGTTGGTTATTATGAGTCACAATAACAGTACTATTATGGGCTGAATTAATAGTACTGGCAGGAATAATTCTGGTGACTGTTGAGGCTGTTTCAATGTTTTCTTGTCTTACCACGTTGTCAGACACTAAAATCAATGAAAAAGACCAATTTATTCATTAAAAAAAAGATATTTCAAAAAGGAAATAAAATATAAGCCTCACTTATAATATGAAAAAAATTATTTTTTATGGATTTTTTAAATTATAAGTATTTTTTATATGTTTTTGAATTTTTCAATATAAGAAAAAAGATTTAAAAAGAGTAAAAAAAATATGTCACAGGAAAAATATCACGGCTGGGCCCCCAAATGTAAGGTGTGGATATGAAACTTTGATTAAAAATCAAGTACTTTTCCTGTCCTCAAAATTTGTATAAGGTAAAAATCAATTAAAAATAGTATGAAATATTATTTTTAAGAGAAAATATGCCAATTTTATTGTTTATAACTTTATTAGTATAAAACAATTATATTATAAAAATTTATTGTTTTACCAACAATAAAAATTTATCCAAAAAATACTCTACAAGAGATATTTTAAGGGTACAAAAGAAATTTCTTCAAGAGCAATTTCAATTGTAATTAATTGAGCAAAGAACTGCAAGAAATTAATTCAAGAAAAAAGTCTTTAAAAATAATATCAAAGAGAAAACATGCCCAAAAGTGACCAGAGTGAATTTGGAAACAAAGTGACAAAGTTTACAGTGATGAATGATGCTTTAATTCACTTTTGGGGTGGTTCAGGGGTAAAAATGATTATAAGAGTTACAAACAATGATTATAAGAGTTACAAACAATGATTATAATGATTTTTTCACGTGGTTAAAAGGTTTAAAATGATACAAGAAAGGTGGTTGGAATCTTTTATTGATTGGTTTAACAATGTTTAAACTAATTATAAAAGGAAAAGATTCTAACATGAAGAGAAAAGTGGGGCAAAGAAGACATTCTTTTATAGCCATCAATTCTCTTACTCCAAAAGTAAAATTTACTCTTGTCAGTCGTGAAAAACAGTCTGACAACATAAAAGCCAATTATGGCATCATTGAACCCTGGTTTAGACCAAAAGGGCTGGTTTAAGCCATTTTTAGCCATTTTTGACCCTTAAATCAGCCATTACTATAGCAATACCAGGCCTAGAGCCTTCAAAACACGCAGAATGTGTGTCAGAGACGTAGAAACCAGTTAAAACTGTTTTTACTATGATGGTTTTATCTTAAGGGTAGTTTTACCCTCTTGGCAACGGCTAAAACTACCCCAGTTAGTATCAAAACCTCATCATCAATTGAGTCCACAGACCCTGTAACTCAATTCCAGGCCAAAAGTGATGAACTTTTGCGTGAATTTTGACATCCCACGCCTGTCAGCAAGGACTTTGGGGGTCTAGCTCCCCTATAGAGCTGGAGTTCCTTTTCCCCCCCCCCCCAAATTTAATCTTTCCAATTTATTTTTGCTTTAATTCCTCATCATGTATTATACTTATAATTTACATATGTAATTCAATTCAATTGTACAGTAACATACAGTAATAATTGACAGCTCATATGTAATACACGCGCACATTTTGACATTTCAATTGAATTCAATTGAAAATACTTCAATTCCTCATAACTTCTAAACTAAACACAACACCTCAATTTTAACACAAAAATTGATGGTTAAAACCACATGTGGTGTGAATTAAATTAAATTTTTGAGTATTTTCAACTTTTGTATTTAAAATACTAAAAACTTAATTTAAGCTTATTTAGAGTTGAGTTACAAGAATTTCACTCAGAGGTGACCCCACCAAATTTTTTATGAGGAATCCAATGGTGAAATAATTTTTATATGTTTATTTATTGGATAAAAAGTTATAATAATTTTTATTTAACTTTTTTCAAAATCTATTTATTTTTTTACAATTTTGTTAAAAATTCATTTTTACTTATTTTTTTTAAGTATAAATGTAATTTTATAATTCCAAAATTTAATGTAATTTTAATTTTAAATTTTAATTAAATTTTTTATTTTGAATATAATTTTATATTTATATTTTAATTTTTATTTTATTTATATTTATATGTTAATTTTTGTATTTGTGGTCTTTTGGGTATATGAAATTACCTCTAAGGCTCACAGAAATTACCTCTAAGGCTCACATTGGGTGACATGCCAGGAACCCTTTGGGAAAAGTAAACAGCCAAACCCCAAGACTCCAACAGGATCTCAGCTTTATGTGGGCCATGAAATGCGGGTTGATGGTGGGAATCAAAAGAAAACCATTGGAAAATGTTACTCAGAGTGGACTTTGGGAGGGAAATCTGGGATTGACACTTCATAGAAGTAAGTCTTTTGGATTTTGGAATATAAAACGTTTAAAAATCTGACTTGTTTGTTTCATGGGTTAGATATGGCAGCTAAAGGCAAGAAAGTCCAATCTTAGGAGCCAATTGAAGATTGTGAGGATGACCAGTCTTTATTAACTTTTGACGTGTTAACTGATGATTCGCATGGCAGGTGATGAAATGTATGCATATTCACCTCTGGTGCATAGAGAAAAGGTCACTGGACATCATCATCCATATGCATCTAAACCAAGAACGGGTCATGCCAGGTCATCCAGAGAAATAATTGTGGATGATGAGGATGAGAACATGTCTCCAACTCCAAGTGAAAGAAATGATGAACTAAGGGGGGACAATTTCACAATGAATGAGCAGGGAACTCAGTTAAACAGTGAGTTTACCCACCCTCAAATGCCCCTCTCCCAGAGTTAGCTCAATCAATCCAAGATGAGACAGAGAAGTAACCAGGCTGGTAAAGCTCACAATGTGGCAAAACATGCAAGCCAGGAGGAGCAAATAAGATTTCCCAAAGTGGAACTTCCAGAAAATGTCCATGGGATGGGTTCAGATGTACACACCCATTGCCTGTTTCTAGTCAAAGTAAGGGATAAGGATTTTTCCTCACTATTAGCACCACCCAGCACAGAAGAGCATGAAATTTCAATTAAAGTGGCTGGTTATCTCAGGTATGTCCCCAAGATTTTTTTTTTGATGAGCCATAAACACAGGTTCAGTCACAGGGTTTCCAAAGCTACTGTAAAAATGAGCTCCACAAGTTAGGACTAAAGCAATTCACCTGGGACTGGGAGAGCTCGTGGCAATATTGTTTCAACAAGTTGATTTCTATAGTGCTTTACCATACCTTCCATCTTTCACTTTTTACCACTGGGAATAATCATTACTGTTGGAAAAAGGATCATAATACCTATGGGGTTGTGGCAGCTTTAATGGAGCAATATTTCACTTATTTGAAAAGAGAATGGAAGTATAGTCAAAAGGATGCGGAGTATTTGGTAAAAAAGAAAGAGAATTGAAAGCTCGCAAAGATTGGTCAAGGGGTTAGTTACTGTATCTTTTCTTCATTGTGAAGTAAGTCTTATGATAATCTAGTTGATTATGTGAAGTAAGTCTTATGATAATCTAGTTGATTATGTGAAGACCTGTGAGTGCCGTTGTGAATGGTGTAATATGGCTAAATTCCCCATTCTGGCATCACAATTCAATGACCCTTGAGTATGCTCAGATACTGAGGAGGGCCTAGAAAATGGGTGTCAATTTTACCGCAGAGTGGGATTATGGTGGTGCTCACACTTATTTAATGAGTTGGTATTAAAAATTTATAGAGACATAGAGTTTTGTAATTAGATTAAAAACAAGGGTAAGAAAACTATTGATAGATTAGCAGAAATTAGATCAATAGATGATGGTAATATTCCTGAAGGTCTATATTTTCAGGTATTTGATCAAGATCGGCTCAAAGTTTGTAGTAAGATGCAGACTACTGCCCTAAAGATACTTTAAATGCCAGTTATTAGCACAAATGGGGATGCTCTTGAGTAAGTGAGTAAAATAAAGGCAAAGCAGAGCTACCAATTAAGGCTTGGTGAATTTTTTGTGCAGGTGTAATACAATCTGATTATTATTTCTCAAATATGCAACATCTTGCTAAATAAGTCAGAATATAAACATTGTCATTTTGTATGTAGTAATGTACTATGGTGTCGCTTAGCAAGATTTGTCTATCGCTCATTTTAATTGGGGAAATATTGAGGAAGTTCAATCCAGCGCATGGTATTCATAATCGTGGACCTGTGATGGGATGAAAGGGAGTTATCAACCTTGTCAAACACAAATTAGATAATATTGGGAAGGCTCATGAAGTTAATGAGTGTTTCTTTTCTTGGACCTATTAGTGATTGGAATATGGGATGTCTATCAAGAAAGAATTCAGAATATCAATACAATCAGGGACTCAGATTAGGTTAAAGGGTACTTCCTGCATGTTGACCTCAGCTTAATGAGGAGTGATATAGCAAATGACCTTCATGGATTGTTGTTGGCCAATACAATGGAGTCAATAAACAGCCTGAGCCTCAACGGCTGGGTTCCACTTGGGCTCCTGGAAAGGTGGATGTCAGAGTCTGAAAATTAGGGTAAATTTTTGGGGTCCCCTCACCATTAAATAGGCAATCTTAGCACAAGTTATGTTGAGGCAAGTTCCAGCTGCGGCAATGGATGCAATGAGCTGTAAGGTTTGGATATGAAACTTTGATTGAAAATCAAGTACTTTTGCTGCCCTCAAAATTTTTATAAGGTAAAAATCAATTAAGAATAGAAAGAAATATTATTCTTAAGAGAAAACAGGCCAGTTTTATTGTTTATAACTTAATTAGTATAAAACAATTATATTATAAAGATTTATTGTTTTACCAACAATAAAGATTTATTCAAAAATACTCTACAAGAGATATTTAAGGCTACAAAAGAAATTTCTTCAAGAGCCATTTCAATTGGAATTAATTGAGAAAATAACTGCAAGAAATTAATTAAAGAACAAAGTCTTTAAAAAGAATATTAAAGAGAAAACACGCCCAAAAGTGACCAGAGTGAATTTGGAAACAAAGTGACAAAGTTAACAGTGATGAAAGATGCTTTAATTCACTTTTGTGGTGGTTCAGTTGTAAAAATGATTATAATGATTTTTTCACGTGGTTGAAAGGTTTAAAAAGACTTAAGAAAGGTGGTTGGAATCCTTTATTGATTGATTTAACAGTGTTTAAACTAATTATAAAAGGAAATGATTCTAACAGGAAGAGAAAAGTGGGGCAAAGAAGACATTCTTGTATAGCCATCAATTTCCTTACTCAAAAAGTAAAATTTACTCTTTTCAATCGTGAAAAACAGTCTGACAACAGAAAAGCCAATTATGGCATCATTCAACCCTGGTTTGGAACAAAAAAGGGCTGGTTTAAGCCATTTTTAGCCATTTTAGACCGTTAAATCAGCCATTAGTATAGCAATCCCTGGTCTAGAGCCTTGAAAACACGTCATAATGTGTGTAAGATGCATAGAAACCAGTTAAAACTTGTTTTACTAACATTGTTTTAACCTAAGGGTAGTTTTACCCTCTTGGCAGCAGTTAAAACCACCCTGGTTGGTATCTAAACCTCATCATCAATTGAGTCACAGACCCTGTGACTCAATTCCAGGCCAAAAGTAATGAACTTTTGCATGGATTATGACATCCCACGCCAGTCAGCAAGGATTTTGGGGGTCTGGCTCCCCCTTAGAGCTAGAGTTCCTTTCCCCCCCCCATTTTAATCTTTCCAATTTTTTTTCCTTTAATTCCTCATCATGTATTATACTTGTAATTTACATATGTAATTCAATTGAATTGTACAGTAAAATACAGCAATAATTGATACCTCATATGTAAATCAAAGTTCACTGATGTAATACACACACACACATTTTGACATTTCAATTGAATTCAACTGAAAATACTTCAATTCCTCATAACTTCTAAACTAAACACTACACCTCAATTTCAACACAAAAATTGATGGTTAACACTACATGTGGTGTGAATTAAATTAAAGTTTTGAGTATTTTCAATTTTGTATTGAAAATACTAAAAACCTAATTTAAGCTTATTTAGAGTTGAATTACAGAAATTTCATGCAGAGGTGACCCCACTTTATTTTTTATGAGGAATCCAATGGTGTGATAATTTCTTCATGTATATTTATTGGATAAAAAGTTATAATATACTTTATATAAACTTTTACCAAAAATATTTTAATTTAACAATTTTCATTAAAAATTCATTTTTACTTAATTTTTACAAGTAAAAATATAATTTCATAATTTTAAATTTTATTGTAATTTTAATTTTAAATTATAATTAAATTATGATTTTTAAATATAAATTTGTATTTATATTTCAATTTTTATTTTCTAATATAAATAAATTTATTTTATTTATATTTGTATATTAAGTTATCTTTTGTGGTCTTTTGGGTATATGAAAATACCTCTAATGCTCACATGAGTACTTCACATTCAGGATTATTGAAGAAGCTCTCCAGGGCCTTCTCCTGAACGAGTGCTGTACTTGTTCCATCAATTTGTGCTGAAAGAATAGATTTATGGGCAAGTGCAATACCAATTCTACCATAAAAAGATGGTCAGATGGATTCAGTTGAAAATGGATGCATATTAGAATTAACTCCAAAATCAAGAAATCGGGCCCATTGGGTGTAAACCACTGATTTTGATGGACTAAACTTTGATTTTTTTTTCTTCAGTAAACTTTTGAGGAGGTGTGCAATTTTACTACTCAACATGCATGTTTCCACATCCACAATGGTTTGGGTGATTGTTGAGTTATTGAGAGTGCTCCCACCCTCATGGTCTTGCAAGCCGGGATCAGCCATACTGTTAAGCATTATATGATGGTTACAACATATCTGCAGCTTATTAACACTTCTGAAAAATTCTCCTGGTCCTTTCTTTTTGATGATAGGAACTCTTTGTATGATGCAGAATATACTTTCTGAATTTTTGGGTTGAGTGGGAGAAGTTCTTAGGGATGGCTAATAGTGGGGAGGGATTTGAGATGGGAGGTTTTGGTGTGGCACAATTCCAAATGCAAAATATCATTGCTCCATTTGAAAAGACTATTAAGGATGAATGGTGACCAGTTATCTTTATCTGAGCTCTGGGGTTGGGTGATGAATGATATTATTCCCAAAAGGTCATAAATGGTGTTGTGAATGGGTGTGCCTGTTAAACATATCTGACAGGATGATAGGAGGCTATTAATGGCATGGTGTGTGGAAGTGTATTGAGAGAAAATATAGCTATAAGATGGGAGAAGCCATATTGGACATGATAGGACATCTAAATAATTAAGAGATCAGACACTCACTGTGCTCCATCCAAAATTATATGATGCCAATTGATTTTATTTGTAATTAGCCGCAATGAATAGCTTTTCAAAATTTTGTCAAATTTTAAGGGTCATCGAATATTCAATATAAAATTTCCATCATGACTGAATATTCAGAATAGAATTTCACCTACCATCAAATATTTGAAATCAAATGTTCAAAATTTCGAATATTCGGAAGCAAATTTTGAATTTTCATGAACACCTTCATTTATATATAATTAACCCTTTTGGGCCTTTGGTAAAACCATAGAAACCCATTAGCCCTTAATTTTTTTTTCCATAAATTATCAAATACACATAAAAAAACACTATGGGCTCCTTGTTTATGAAATAAATGGAATTCTTATTTCATAAATGGTTTTGTGAATCCAATTTATGGTATTTTTAATTCCCTTCAAGCCATTAATTTTATGTATGCATTTTTGATTCAATTAATTTAATTTATATTATTGATGATACCATCAATATTACCTATGAATTTTTTGATGCTATTCATGTTACTTATGGAATTGTTGATGCCATTCATACCATTAATGGCATTTTTCATGAAATTCATGTGATTTATGGCATTTTAACAATCATTCAACCCAATAAGTGTCAAAAAATTATAGGCTTCTAGTTTTTGATTCTTAAGATTGAATTCATTTTTTAAAAATAATGATAAAATTCATAAGGGGCAGTTTTTTAAAAGAAATTATCAGCCAAAAAAATACTAAAAAACACAATGCAATGAATATGGGCAAACAAAATTGACAAATTCCTTAAAAAATTTCATTTCATAAGGATTTTTTTAAAAAAAAATGTCACTTATATGTTTTTACAAAAAATTATGTGTTGTAAGAAATACACCTAAAAGTGTTTATGGGTTAATTTTTGACCCATAAATGTTATTATTTATATATATTTGTAGTGGTTATTTTTCTTCTTGAAATAATCTTTTTGGATTTATTCCTTTATGAACCATGTGTTTTTTGTTTGGATTTATTATATATGCTTTTTGGATTAAATGTTTTTTATCACATTTGATTATTTATATATATTTTTATAATTAATTAGTTGTTGAAGCCAAGAATTATAAGTAAATAATTAATTTGAATATAACCCATTTTATTTACTTATTTATTCATTTAGGGTGTTGGTAAACACACGTAAGCCCTTACGTGTTTTTACCATAAACTTACGTGTTTTTACCAAATTATGGCCAAAACACGTAAGTAACCTAATTTTTTTATAAAAATTCCTCAGGCTCATTTTTGAGAATTTTTAACATTTTTTTTTGCCATATTTTTTCCGACATGGGATGTGAAGGTCCCCAAATTTTTTCAATTTTTTTTTTTTTGCCCAATTTTTCTATTTTGGGCAATTTGGTAAAATGGCCCATTTTTTTGAAAAAATTCATTAAAAATGTTCCCACTTATGAATTTCAATAATTTTTTTTTTAAAATGAAGGTGAGAATGTTGAGAATAATAAGCCAGAAGCCCAACATTTTGGTATTTTTTTTGCAAGAACATTTGTAGGCCCAAAAAGTCCATGTTTTTTTATGTTTTTTTGTTCATGTTTGTAGTTGAATTGAAAATGCCATTTATGACATAAATTGAATTCAAAATTTAATTTATGATGAGTGGAAGTTAAGATTTGATTTTTGGCATTAACAGTGCCATTTATCACATCAAAAGTGCCATAAATGGCCTCACTAATGTCATAATAATGCCATAAATGGCATCAAGAATGACATACAGATGCCATTTATGGCCAGAAAATTGGCATAAATAGCATTACAGCAATGCCATAAATTGAATTTAATGGCCTTGACAATGCCATTTATGCATTTAAAAATGCCATAAATGGCCTTAAAAATGGCATTAATGGCCTTAACATTGGCCTTAAAAATGGAATTAATGGCCTTAACTATAACATAAATGGCATCAAAAATGCCATTTATGGAATCAAAAATTCCATTTGTGGCATTACATAAATGGAGTTAACAATGCCATTTATGGTGTTACATAAATGGCATTATGCCATTTATTGCATTGATAATGCCATTCATGGTATTAGTAATGCCATTAATGGCATTGTTAATGTGGCATTATTCATGCCATTTATGGCATTAATGGCATCAGAAATGTTGCATTTTTGATGTCACAAATGGCATTGTTGATGCCATAAATGGCATTAATGGCATCAATAATATTTCATTGATAATGCCATTAATGGCACTGTTAATACCATTAATGGCACTGTTAATGCCATTTATGGCAGGGTTAATTCCATTTATGGCAGTGTTAATGCCATTTATGGCACTGTTAATGCCATTTGTTATGGCATTTTTAATGCCATTTATGGCATTGTTAATGCCATTTATGGCATTGTTAATGCCATTAATGGCACTGTTAATGCCATTTGTTATGGCATTTTTAATGCCATTAATGGCACTGTTAATTCCATTAATGGCAATGTTAATGCCATTTATGGCACTGTTAATGCCATTTATGGCATTAATGGCATCAGAAATATTTCGTTTATAATTCCATTAATGTCACTGTTAATGCCATAAATGGAATTTTTAATGGCATCATACATGCCATAAATAGCCATATTTCATTTAAAAACCATCCCTTACGTGTTTTTACCAATTTGCTTACGTGTTTTTACCAATACCCTTTATTTATTATTTATGCATATTTATTATCATAATTGATTAAAAATAATTTAAATTACAAAACAAAAAACAAAAATCATTGAATTTGAATAAAATTTACTACTATTTGTTAAAACTAGTTTTAAAAATTGACATTCATTAAGCATTTTAGAAAATCAATCAGTCTTAATCAAGATTTTGTTTAATCAAAATGCATACACTTCAATAAAATAAAATGAAAAATCTACACTTTTAATTAAATTTAATGAAATTGAAATAAATTGAGAGTAACTATAACTAATTAGAACTGTTTAAAATTGATTACCATGAATTTTTGAGCTTTTATTATTTGTTCTTAATTTTTACTTTTTCGATCTTTTTGATTTGTTGAATATTTTTAATCTTTATTGATTGATTCTTTGTTTTGGGCTTTCTATATTTATTTTGTAATTATGATTTATGATTTCTTTGTATTAAAAATATTCCTTATGATTCATTAACTTATTCATTTGATGATTTAATGATCATTTGTAGTTTATTCATTCATAATGATTATCTCTGGATTCTTGAAGTATTATTTATCTATTTTTGATTGATCAACTCATATATTTATTTATTCTATATTATATTAATCACAATTGTAATTTCATAATTAGAAAATAATTCATGGGCTTTTTTATTATTTATATCTTATTGATTAGTTCCTTCCTTTTTTTTGATGTTTTTATTGTTTGATTTTTATTATTTATGGGTTAATCTTTAGTTATCTTAATTTATTCTTTATTTATATTTTTAGTGGTTATTTTTATTTGTGAAATAATCTTTTGGGATTTATTCCTTTATTAAGTATGTGTTTTTTGTTTGGATTTATTATATATCCTTAATGCATTAGATGTTTTTACTACATTTGATTATTTATTTATATTTTTATAATTCATTAGTTATTGAAGCCAAGAATTATAAGTAAATCACTAATTGGAATATAACCCATTCTATTTATTTATTTATTATTATAATTGATTAAAAATAATTTAAATTACAAAACAAAAATTTAAAATCATTGAATTTGAATAGAATAAAATTTACTAAGAATTTTGGGCAGCAAATCCCCTGTGTTGGCTATTAAAAGTAAATACACTTACTGGTCATGGTTGACCAGATCTTATTCTAATTATAATGATAAAAAAAATATTTTTTATAGATGTGTAATTCATCTAATTTTATAGTGTTATTTCACTATTTATTGTGCATGGCACTTTCAAAAGAGGCACCGGCCCTATTGGCCTGGACAGCTCCTCTTTTGTGGATCAGATGACCCGTGCCCTCAGTTTATCAGTCGCCACATGGTGGTACAGCCTCAAGCCACCTCTATGCATGTGCACCCACATAGAGAGGCGAATCCTTAAGCAACACCCTGCTTTGACCAAGTCCGCTGAGGGCTGCCTTATTTCCATTGTTATTCTGGTTGGAGTTGGGTTGGTGACATTAGTATCAGTCTTAGAAGATGTATTAATGGCGTTTGGGGCCATTTGTGATCTGATGGAGACAGGTGAGCATTGCGTAGGTCTTTGAGCTGAAAGGGTGTTTGAATTTTTATTTTGAGCTGTTAATTTAGCTGCAGCAACCTAACAAGAAAATAAAAAAATTTGTATTATGAATTCAATAAGAATTGTGAAATAAATAAGTATTTCACAACTGACCTTTTCTGCCTCACGTTTTGCTTCCATGATAATTTCATCATCAAATCCATCACTCCTTCATCACATGTCTTGGTAGCAATGGTGACATGAGAAACATGCGAGATTGAGGCAAGAGCTTTGCCTCTAAATCCATAGGTATGTAAAGACGCCAAGTCATCAAATTTACCAATTTTTGAGGTTGTAACCCTCTCTCAAAGAATACCGATGTCGGCTTTCTGGGTAAAAGACAAAGCAAGATCAATTAATGGTATGAAGGTGGACTGATCAGACCAAAGTTTTTGTTTATTCAAGTAAGACTAACACGAATTCCACAACCATTATATTGAATTTGTAACATTTTCATGCCGCCTTCTTTGACAGTAATTTTTACACTAGTTGATCCAGCATTGATAGAGTTCTCGAGCAATTCTTTGACAGCTTTGGCTGGCCTGACAATGATCTTTTAAGAAATGTGAGTCCTTTGGTGATTGGCGGCTGTGTGGTACCAGCAGGTTCGCAAGTTAACTGTAAAGTGTCAGGTTGGGAGGTAGATGCCACAGGTGAATTGTCTTTTTTGTCGGAAATTTTGTACCATTTGGAGGTGTTGAGATAGCGTCGATGAACAACACAATTGGTCCATGCTTTATGTTGATCAGCACGAAATTTTACAACTAGTTGAAGATCAATTAGCACCGTAACAAAATGAAAAAGGGATTTTTGATCGTGCTTGAGTTTTTTGCTTAGCTCTATCACCGTAGCACCAGCCTCTCGCTCTTGAGCCACAATACAAAGTACTTGATAAACATATGCTGTCATTTGAGGACTCTAAAATTATTGAAGATAAGCAGCCATTTTAATTGTAATTGATTGAGAATTTGAGGCAAACTCATTACTTCGATCAAGGATTGAATATGAATTGAAGGAGAATGAATTCGCTGAAATTTTGACTTAGAGGTTAGGATGACTTTATTCTTTTCTCGCTGTGATTGATGATTGAATTTAAATTCAAGAAATAAGTCATGATGGCAATTAAAACAAAGCAGGATTCCCACGACGCACCATTGCTTGACAAAAAATTCCTTCAAAGACTGAATCTTTCATATCTCCAGGGCTGGCAACAATAATCATTCGGAGTTGTGCATAGTTAAAGTTCTTGGTGACAGCGTCATATCAATATCTCCATATGAATCGAATCCCAGCCATCAGGGCCTTTGATGATGGTGAATTCTCGGTCGGGTTCAAGGTCCAAGGTATGAAAAGCACCTAATTTGACGTGCTCGTTTTGCTGAGAAATTTGACCAGACAGATGTAATGAGGCACCATTGGACGAATTGGAGCTTGATTTAGTTGGAGTTATCAAGTCATTAGCTGCTGATTTGGTGGACGGTAACTCTGCACCAGAATATAAGACTTTTTTGACTTCAATCGTTAAGTTCAGCTTTATACGACATGAGTCAGTAGCACTGGTTGCTGAATTTGTCTCTGTGACTATCTTTCGAATTGATGCCAATCTAAGTTGGTCACCCTGGGGAAGTTAAAAATCACCAAAAAAGCACCAAATTCTTTCAGAAACGTTGAACTTGGTTTCTGCTTTAAGCAAAGCTATCACAAAGCTTGTTTTGATTCAAGTGTTTGAGTGAGAACTTGATCTGAAAAACATAAGCGAAAAGGAGAATTTTGAAGGTAAGTTGGAAAGCTAACCACATTGATCAAGTTATAGACCTGCCACATATCTTCATCATTTTCAGCTTTCAGAGTCACTGATCCTGCACAATTTTTCTCGATTTGCCTCGGAATTTGTTTCATTTTATTATCGTCAATAATGAACTTCCAAAGGAGAGTTAATGAGAACTACCTTCTTCCCCATCCATAGCCATCTCATTGAGAAGATGGTGCAACAAGTCGTCCAGAATTGTAATAAATCATCAAGTTGGCGATTTTGAGGGCAGAGATATTGAGACGATTAGTAATGAAAGATTGAGATCTGTCAAAGAAGGATCTCCCCTGAGGAAAAAATTATTCATCAAGAGGAGTTACATCTTGTAGGTCTTTGAGAAGGGTTATGTATGATTGAGTTAGGTTTCAGGTGTTAGGTTTTGGAACATTCCCTGGCTTTCTTTTTGATTTTTCGGAGAATCAAAACAGCAACAAAATAAAAATGATCAATAATAAGAAAAATAAATATATATATAATTCATAAAAAAAAGAATAAATAAGAAATAAAATGTAAAATATAATTAATAAAAATATAAAATAAGAAATATATATAAAAGTAATGCAAAAATGAATAAATAAGATATAAAACAAATATATAAAAACAATCAATCGTAAGAATAATAAATATATAAACTATAAAATATAATTAATAAAAAAAGATAAAATAATAAATAAAATATCAAATATAATTAATCAAAATAAATAATAAGAAATATATATATTTAATATGTGATATTTATTAGTCGTTTTTCTTGGTGAATACTTATATTTAATATTAAATTGCACTGATTGAAATATAAAATATAAAATAAAATTAATAAAAACAAATAATTATGGAATATATATATTTAATACTTTATTTATCAGTTATTTTTTAATTTTTACTATAAATAATATCAGATTAATTTAATAAAAAGAACTCATATTTAAAATATAAAACATACTGAATAATAATGAATAATATAAATAGAGAATATATAAATAATAAGAATAAATAAAATATAAAACATAATTAATGGGAATAAATAAGTAATGAAGTATTTTTAATTAATTTTTATTGAATTTATTTAGTTTTAATTAATTTTTATTAAGTTTATTTAATTTTAATTAATCTTAATTAATTATAATTAAATTTAATGCATTTTGATTAATTGTAATGGATTTTGATTAAATTTAATTCATTCTAAGTAATTGTAATTAATTGTAATTAATTCTGATTAATATTAATTATAGTTAATTAATATTAATTAATATTAATTAATATTCATTAATTTTAATTAATTTTGTGTAGTTTTAATTAATTTTAATTAATTTTAATTAATTTTAATTAATTTTAATTAATTTTAATTAATTTTAATTAATTTTAATTAATTTTAATTAATTTTAATTAATTTTAATTAATTTTAATTAATTTTAATTAATTTTAATTAATTTTAATTAATTTTAATTAATTTTAATTAATTTTAATTAATTTTAATTAATTTTAATTAATTTTAATTAATTTTAATTAATTTTAATTAATTTTAATTAATTTTAATTAATTTTAATTAATTTTAATTAATTTTAATTAATTTTAATTAATTTTAATTAATTTTAATTAATTTTAATTAATTTTAATTAATTTTAATTAATTTTAATTAATTTTAATTAATTTTAATTAATTTTAATTAATTTTAATTAATTTTAATTAATTTCAATTAATTTTAATTAATTTTAATTAATTTTAATTAATTTTAATTAATTTCAATTAATTTTAATTAATTTTAATTAATTTTAATTAATTTTAATTAATTTTAATTAATTTTAATTAATTTTAATTAATTTTAATTAATTTTAATTAATTTTAATTAATTTTAATTAATTTTAATTAATTTTAATTAATTTTAATTAATTTTAATTAATTTTAATTAATTTTAATTAATTTTAATTAATTTTAATTAATTTTAATTAATTTTAATTAATTTTAATTAATTTTAATTAATTTTAATTAATTTTAATTAATTTTAATTAATTTTAATTAATTTTAATTAATTTTAATTAATTTTAATTAATTTTAATTAATTTTAATTAATTTTAATTAATTTTAATTAATTTTAATTAATTTTAATTAATTTTAATTAATTTTAATTAATTTTAATTAATTTTAATTAATTTTAATTAATTTTAATTAATTTTAATTAATTTTAATTAATTTTAATTAATTTTAATTAATTTTAATTAATTTTAATTAATTTTAATTAATTTTAATTAATTTTAATTAATTTTAATTAATTTTAATTAATTTTAATTAATTTTAATTAATTTTAATTAATTTTAATTAATTTTAATTAATTTTAATTAATTTTAATTAATTTTAATTAATTTTAATTAATTTTAATTAATTTTAATTAATTTTAATTAATTTTAATTAATTTTAATTAATTTTAATTAATTTTAATTAATTTTAATTAATTTTAATTAATTTTAATTAATTTTAATTAATTTTAATTAATTTTAATTAATTTTAATTAATTTTAATTAATTTTAATTAATTTTAATTAATTTTAATTAATTTTAATTAATTTTAATTAATTTTAATTAATTTTAATTAATTTTAATTAATTTTAATTAATTTTAATTAATTTTAATTAATTTTAATTAATTTTAATTAATTTTAATTAATTTTAATTAATTTTAATTAATTTTAATTAATTTTAATTAATTTTAATTCATTTTAATTCATTTTAATTAATTTTAATTAATTTTAATTAATTTTAATTAATTTTAATTCATTTTAATTAATTTTAATTAATTTTAATTCATTTTAATTCATTTTAATTAATTTTAATTAATTTTAATTAATTTTAATTAATTTTAATTAATTTTAATTAATTTTAATTAATTTTAATTAATTTTAATTAATTTTAATTAATTTTAATTAATTTTAATTAATTTTAATTAATTTTAATTAATTTTAATTAATTTTAATTAATTTTAATTAATTTTAATTAATTTTAATTAATTTTAATTAATTTTAATTAATTTTAATTAATTTTAATTAATTTTAATTAATTTTAATTAATTTTAATTAATTTTAATTAATTTTAATTAATTTTAATTAATTTTAATTAATTTTAATTAATTTTAATTAATTTTAATTAATTTTAATTAACTTTAATTAATTTTAATTAATTTTAATTAATTTTAATTAATTTTAATTAACTTTAATTAATTTTAATTAATTTTAATTAATTTTAATTAATTTTAATTAATTTTAATTAATTTTAATTAATTTTAATTAATTTTAATTAATTTTAATTAATTTTAATTAATTTTAATTAATTTTAATTAATTTTAATTAATTTTAATTAATTTTAATTAATTTTAATTAATTTTAATTAATTTTAATTAATTTTAATTAATTTTAATTAATTTTAATTAATTTTAATTAATTTTAATTAATTTTAATTAATTTTAATTAATTTTAATTAATTTTAATTAATTTTAATTCATTTTAATTAATTTTAATTAATTTTAATTCATTTTAATTAATTTTAATTAATTTTAATTAATTTTAATTAATTTTAATTAATTTTAATTAATTTTAATTAATTTTAATTAATTTTAATTAATTTTAATTCATTTTAATTAATTTTAATTAATTTTAATTAATTTTAATTAATTTTAATTAATTTTAATTAATTTTAATTAATTTTAATTAATTTTAATCAATTGTAATAAATTTTAATTAATTTCAATTAATTTTAATTGATTTTAATTAATTTCAATTGATTGTAATTAATTTTAATCAATTTTAATTAATTTTAATTAATTTTAATTAATTTTAATTAATTTTTACTAATTTTAATTGATTTTAATTAATTTTTGGCAGTTTTATTTAATTTTAACCAATTTAAGTAATGCTCATCCTTTTTATTACTTTCAATTAGCTTTCAATAATTTCTCTCAAGTTCTATTTATTTGAAGCTCTTTGACATTATTGTAATTCATTTTAAATTTTAAACAATTGTAATTAATTTCTACTAGTTTCAACTAATGCTCATCAATTTTGTTGGTTTCAATTAGCTTGAAATAATGGTTATTAACTTTCATTGATTGCAATTAATTTAAATTACCTTCAATTTATTGAAATTCATTTCAATTAATTCCAATAAGCTATAAATACTCATAATTAATCTGGGTTATTGGTAAACTCATGGAAGTAATTTGGCCAAAACCTGTATGGCCTTATGTGGATTTGCCATAAATTGATAAAATTATTTCATTATTTAGTAAAAAGATAAGGTGTGTTTTCTAATTAAAGTTTAGCTAAAAAATACCTAGGTTGGTAAAAGCCCAATTTATGGCATTTTTGGTTCCATAAATGGCATAAATGGAATTATTTGTGCCATTGTTGATGCCATAAATATATTTTTCATACCATTTATGGAATGGTTATTGTGAGCCTGTGAGGTATGTATAACATACCCATAAGGCCACAAATAACTTTATACACAGTTAAAATTGTCTTCAACAGACTTTTTAATTGAATTTAAAAGAAAAAATAACAAAAAATAAGTATATTTTTTTTTGGATAAACAAAGCTATAAATATTACGTCATTTTTGGATTTTACACCAAAAATAACCTAGGGTACATCCATAAGGGGTTATACCCAATAACAGTTATTTCTTATTGTGAGCCTTAGAGGTAATTTCATATACCCAAAAGACCACAAATACAAAATTAACATATTAATATAAATAAAATAAATTTATTTATATTATTAAAATAAAAATCAAAATATAAATATAAAATTATATTCAAAATAAAAAAATTAATTACAATTTAAAAACAAAATTACATTAAATTTTGGAATTATAAAATTACATTTATACTTGAAAAAATTAAGTAAAAATGAATTTTTAACAAAATTGTAAAAAAATAAATAAATTTGGAAAAAAGTTAAATAAAAATTATTATAACTTTTTATCCAATATATAAATATATAAAAATTATTTCACCATTGGATTCCTCATAAAAAATCAGGTGGGGTCACTTCTGAGTGAAATTCTTGTAACTCAACTCTAAATAAGCTTAAATTAAGTTTTTAGTATTTTCAATACAGAAGTTGAAAATACTCAAAGCTTTAATTTAATTCACACCACATGTGGTGTTAACCATCAATTTTTGTGTTAAAATTGAGGTGTTGTGTTTAGTTTAGAAGTTATGAGGAATTGAAGTATCTTCAATTGAATTCAATTGAAATGTCAAAATGTGCGCGTGTATTACATAAGTGAACTTTGATTTACATATGAGGTATCAATTATTACTGTATTGTACTGTACACTTCAATTGAATTACATATGTAAGTTATAAGTATAATACATGATGAGGAATTAAAGGAAAAATAAATTTGGGGGGGGGGGGGGGAAAGGAACTCCAGCTCTAAGGGGGAGCTAGAACCCCAAAATCCTTTCTGACAGGTGTGGGATGTCAAAATTCACGCAAAAGTTCATCACTTTTGGCCTGGAATTGAATTACAGGGTCTGTGGACCCAATTGATGATGAGGTTTTGATACCATCTGGGGTAGTTTTAGCTATTGCCAAGAGGGTAAACCTACCCTTAAGATAAAACCATCATAGTAAAAACAGTTTTAACTGGTTTCTACGTCTCTTACACACATTCTGACGTTCTTTGAAGGCTCTAGACCAGGTAATACTATAGTAATGGCTGATTTAACGGTCTAAAATGGCTAAAAATGGCTTAAACCAGCCCTTTTTGGTCTAAATCAGGGTTCAATGATGCCATAATTGGCTTTTCTGTTGTCAGACTGTTTTTTACGACTGACAAGAGTAAATTTTACTTTTGGAGTAAGAAAATTGATGGCTATAAAAGAATGTCTTCTTTGCCCCACTTTTCTCTTCATGTTAGAATGTCTTCCTTTTATAATTAGTTTAAACATTGTTAAACCAATCAATAAAAGATTCCAACCACCGTTTTTAAATCATTTTAATCCTTTTAACCACGTGAAAAAATCATTATAATCATTGTTTGTAACTCTTATAATCATTTTTACCCCTGAACCACCCCAAAAGTGAATTAAAGCATCTTTCATCACTGTAAACTTTGTCACTTTGTTTCCAAATTCACTCTGGTCACTTTTGGGCGTGTTTTCTCTTTAATATTCTTTTTAAAGACTTTTTTCTTTAATTAATTGCTTGCAGTTCTTTGCTCAATTCATTCCAATTGAAATTGCTCGTGAAGAAATTTCTTTTGTAGCCTTAAATATCTCTTGTAAAGTATTTTTGGATAAATTTTTATTGTTGGTAAAACAATAAATCTTTATAATATTATTGTTTTATACTAATAAAGTTATAAACAATAAATTTGGCGCGTTTTCTCTTCAAAATAATTTTGTACTATTTTTAATTGATTTTTACCTTATACAAATTTTGAGGACAGGAAAAGTACTTGATTTTTAATCAAAGTTTCATATCCACACCTTACATTTGGGGCCCAGCCATGATATTTTACGTGTGACATATCTTTTGTACTCTTTTTAAATCTTTTTTCTTATATTGAAGAATTTAAAAAACATATAAAAAATACTTATAATTCAAAAAATCCATAAAAAAATAATATTATAAGTGAGGCTTATATTTTATTTCTTTTTTGAAATATCCTTTTTTTACTTAATTAATTGGTTTTTTCATTAATTTTAGTGTCTGACAACGTGGTAAGACAAGAAAACATTGAAACCCCCTCAACAGTCACCAGCATTATTCCTGCCAGTACTATTAATTCAGACCATAATAGTACTGTTATTGTGACTCATAATAACCAACCTGAACCAATATCCTCTGAATTGATTAACTTGGACATAAGTAATACCCTTCAGAAAGCTAAGAATTTGGCCAATAGTAAGTTTTTTGATTTAAAAATACTATTTTAAGCCTTTTTGACCATAATTATGCCTTCAAGCAGGTCAGGAGCCAGCTATAACCCCTCAAGCAGCTCCCAGAAAGGTAATAGACGTGATTATGGCAGAGGCCAATCAGGTACAGAATGAAAAGGGTCAGTTGATGACTTCCAAACAACTAAAATGGGTCATTCTGAAGCTGATAATACCATTTTACCTTCAAAAAGAGCTGACACTGCCACAACAAGCCTCTGTGGACATATACAAAGCCAGCCACAGTGCATACAACAATGCACTTCAATTCAAGGAGTACCAGATTGTAACAACCATCCACCAGGGGTAAGGGTATTCATTCATACACCCACTCAAACACCTCAAATCAGCAAATCCAGTATCTGCATCAGCAGTCAGTTTTAGCAATCTTCATTCTGAAACATGCATACAGTTTGGTACATCAATACAGCCTGTCAATACTTGTACAGGATGGATTCACCCTAATACAGTTTCAATACACCAGTATGAAACTGTATGATCACTCCAATACACCACACCTCTTGTACAGGTCTTGTACAGCTGTACAAGACCTGTATTGGCCAGACTCAATTCAACAATCAATTATTCTCATGAAAATTCTTCTCTGGATCAGGGCTGGTGATTCTCACATATACCAGCCCCTCTTTCTCCCCCCTGGGGACTTTTCCCCAGTTAATTAATTTAGTTGATTTATTATTATCTGAATACTCTTATCCTTATATTTTGGGTATTATATTTATTTAATCTTAAGTTAGTCTTTGCCTTTTTCTTTCTTTGCCTGTACAGTATGAGTTGGGTGGCCATATCCTTATTAACCCTTCTCTTTCCATTCTGACAGGTTGAAACAGTGGACTTGGACTTGTTTGTGGTTGGCTCTTCTATTTCTTATTCTTATTTCTTTTGTTGCTGCTTTTCTTATATTCATTCTTCTAGTAATTCATCTTTAACACTCTTAAGTGTCCCTCATCTTATCTTATCTTTGAGCCCTCCATAAGTGAGTCCCAGTTTACTGAGTGCCAGGCCCTCTTCACTTCGAAGAGCCCCTGTGACACAGATCCTTGCAGACCTGTGGAAGAATTGCATGAATTCTTACCTAACTGTGAGAAAATTCCTGGGCCATTCCAACACTTGCAAATTGCTCAATGGATGGCATCCATTGATGGAGAAGAAAAACATGATGCTTTTCACACTAGAATGGAGGAAAAACAACCCTCCACCACCCAAACCAGTGCCAAAAACAGCCGAAGTGGCCAGCAACAGCAATTCCAACGTGAAAAAGCAGCCACAAAGTCCAAACAAGGGCAAAGGGAAGGCACCAGCCCCAAAACCTTACAGCCAAGGATACGGGATGCCATGGAAAATGTATTTCAGATGGCCAGAACCATGATGGAATTACAGAAGAAGGAGGAAGCCAGATTAAGATTCCAGAAGTTATTTCTGATATATTTCATTCCATCCCAGAATTTTATGATGCTATAAATGACGTGAAAAAACATCTTTCTGATAAAAATGAAACCATTTGTAACAACATTAAAAGAAACAACCTAAGTCTGTGCCAAATTAATGAAACACTTATGTGTTTTGAAAAAGTTTTAAGAACAATTAAAATTTCCAATAATGATAATTATTTTGGCAATAAAATAAATGAACAATCTGCCATTATTAAACAATTAACAGATAAACATTCTAAATTCAATATTGATGACATAATTGAAACAAGAATTAAACAAGCCATAAATATTATCGAGACAGATAACAAGAAAGTCCTTGATGACATTTCAAATTAATTTACTGAAGTAAAGACATATACCATTGCCTTGAAAAAGTGTTTTGATGCTTCACAAGAAGAAATATCAAAATTATCAATGAAATTGAATCAAGCCACTGCTGATAATACAAGACAGACAGAGTTATGGAAAGAACTGACACATAAGGAAGACATGTACAAAATTGAAGTAATAAATTTAATACAAAGCTTCCAACATGAATACAGAAATTCCCAAAGGTGTAGCAACAGTAAAATGAATGAAATTGAACAAATACTGAACACCTTACCAAGAATGTCTACACCTCTAAATCAAAATGAGGGCACAAGAATTCCAAATCCACAAGTATTGGATCCTGATAATTCACAATTAAAAAATGAATTATCCACTTCTTTTCATAACTTGGAACCATCAATGGGCCAAGCACTCTTGAAAGAAGTTCCAGAACTTAAAGAATGGCCTCACTTCAGTGGTGAAGGAGAGTATGACCATATGGAATTCATGAGAGGTATTGACATGATCAAAGAGGATTTTGAATTACCAGACAGATTGGTAACAGCCAGGTTTAACACCTTGTTTACCAGATCAGCTCACAGATGGTACATCAAAATAAGACAAGCACATGGACACCAGAGTTGGACTTGGTGGAAAAGCCAAATCATCAACAAATGGGCAAATGATGCTTGGAGGTTTAAAGTTGAAACAGCCTTTGAATCTGCCAAATTTAATTCTGATAAAGACAAAGCTTTACCATGGTTTTGCCAACAAAAGGACAGATTAACAGCATTATATCCTGACATGTCAGAATTTATGATCCATAGAAAAATTCTGAGACAATGTGGAGGTGACTTGGAGCATGCTGTCAAAAGCAGGGCTACTGAACAATCTTCAGCAGAGGATATTATCAATATACTAGAAGAAGAAACCACCAGAACCAAAATTGGTTCTAGTAGGGTGAATATCAAAACAAGGTTTAATACACCTTGGAAAGATTCTGTGGACAAAATCCCCAAAGAAAATTCTAGTAATATTAAATATAAATCTGCAGATACAGTTAGAAAATGCCATATTTGCCAAAGCACCGCCCATTTAGCCAATACATGTCCAAAAAGGGAAAAAATCAATGAAATTGACATTTAAAAGGAACCAGATGTTGAAAAAGAAGACATAATTGAAGACAATTCAGATGATAAGTCATCGATATTCTCTGAATCTTCAAAAGATATAGAAAATATCAATGCCACTTTTGACATCATGGAATTTTATTCCCACTTGCCACAATTGAGCAATGGTCAACTTTATTTATCAAAAGTTCACAATGCACAACTCATGAAAACAAAACCAAACAGAGGGAAAGGTTATACAGCTGGTAACTCCTGTATAACAGAAGTGGTGATTGACAAAAAGCCCACCAAACTTTTGCTTGACCCAGGAGCCTTCTGCTCTTGTGTTGGGAAATCTTTTCTTAAGACTTGTGTACCAAATTTTGAAGACCATTTGTTACCAATTGATGGTATAAAATTCAACAGTGCAAGTAACCCAATGAAAGCATTAGGAATCTTTGAGACCAATGTCATATTCCCACACATAAATGGGAATTTAAGAATCACAGTTGAATTTGTTGTTAAGGAAAATTGCTCTAGTACCCATTTTATATTGGGAAATGACTATTTCATCATGTATGGGATAGATTTACATAATAACAAAGACAGATACTTTACAATTGGAGACAATAAGCGCCAAAAATTTTCCTTTTTACCATTTAAAAGACAAATTAAATTAAACAAAGTATCACCAGTCAACTTAGAGTTAGAGAAATTCAAGTCTGAACAGTTAAATGAGGCTGAAATAAGCCTTCATCTGACTGATAAACAAGAAAATGAACTTTCTTCCCTTTTGTATGACCACAGAAAAGCATTTGCTTCAGCCAAAGAACTTCCAGGAGCAATTATTGGTCATGAAGTTGACATCATTCTTAACATTGAGAGACCTTATCCACCACTCTTAAGAAGACCTGCATATCCAGCAAGTCCAAAATCAAGAGAAGCTTTAGAAATTCATATCAAAGAACTTCTGGACCTTGGTGTAATTAAAAAAGTAAGCCACAATGAAGAAGTAGAAATAACTACACCAGTCATAGTGGCATGGAATAATGGAAAATCCAGAATGGTTGGGGACTTTAAAGCTCTGAACACTTACACTGTTCCAGACAGATAACAAATACCAAAAATCCAAATTGCCCTTACTCAAATATCTCAAGCAGTGTATATAGCCACTATGGATGCCCTTAAAGGATTCCATCAAAATGTGGTAACACCAAGAGCAAGAAAATACTTGAGAATTATTGTTCATTGTGGAGTATATGAATACTTGAGGATGCCCTTTGGTATCAAAAATACACCTTCACACTTCCAAAGAATGATGAATGAAATCTTCCCTGAAGAACTCTCAGAGGGATGGTTAATCATTTACATTGATGACATTATTGTCTGTTCCAAGACTTGGGAGGAGCACATGTACAGATTGTCCAGAGTTTTGACAAAATTCAATCAGTAAACATGAAAATCTCCTTGAAGAAATGCTATTTTGGATGTAAAGAACTTAAGGCACTAGGACATGTTGTATCTGGTTTGACCTTGGAATTGACAAAAACAAAGTTTCAGCAGTATTGCTAAAACCCATGCCTCAGAACAAGAAGGAAATTCAGTCATTGTTAGGTTCTGCAAGATATTACAGGCAACACATTGGAGATTTTGCATCCATAGCAAGACCACTTTATAAATTGTGTGACAAAGACACAGTATTTGAAATGACTGTTGACAGAGTCAAAGCTTTTGAGTCTCTAAGAGAAGCATTGACCACTGCTCCACTCTTACTGATGCCAGACTTTAAATTGCCTTTCAAACTGTATATTGATGCATCAGGGGATGGACTAGGTGCTGCACTTCACCAAGTTCAGATCATAAATGACAAACCTGCAGAAGGACCCATATGTTTCATATCCAGGCAAATCAAACCAACTGAAGCCAGATATAGAGCAAGTCAGATGGAATGTCTATGCCTTGTCTTGGCCTTGGACAAATTGAACTACTTCTTAGAGGAATGTGATTTTGAGGTGATAACAGATTGTACAGCTGTCAAATCACTTTTAAACATGAAAACACCCAACAGACATATGCTCAGATGGCAAATAGCCATACAAGTATACAGAGGCCATATGACTATTGTTCATAAGGATGGGAATATTCATAAGAATGCAGATGGACTAAGCAGATTTCCATTACCAAATCATATTGATAATCCTGCTTATGTTCCAGAAGAAGCTTCACCACAAATTCCAATAGAAGGAATAAGTGTTACAGACTTGAACACCACCTTCTTTGAAGAAGTAAGAAGTAGTTACACTCAAGATAAGAATTGTAGCATCTTATGCCAATTACTTAACAAAGACTGTAAAGACAACTCTGTAATACATGCCCTGGATGAAGTATGGAGAAAATGTTATGATGAAGGAAAGTTTCACCTACTGGATGGTATAATTTACCACAGAACCAAGCACACATGTGTCATGACAGTTGTAGACAGGTCATTAATCAATCTTTTACTGAAGGAATGCCATGATAGTCCCTTTTCAGGACATCTGTCTGAAGACAGAACAAGAGAGAAAGTAAAGACCTGCATATGGTGGCCAATGTGGCAGAAAGATGTTGCAGAGTATTGAAAAACCTGTGACAGATTCCAAAAGGCAAAGAAATCCACTGGCAAGAGACTTGGAAATATGATAAAAATCCAAGAACCAAAAAGACCTTGGGAAATTGTCCATATGGATTGGGTAACTGGCCTACCACCAGGAGGTGACAGAAGCTATAATGGTTGCCTAGTAATTGTGGACAGATTCAGTAAAACTCCAATCTTTCTACCATGTCACAAAGATGATACAGCCATGGATACAGCTCTTCTAAGATGGAATAGAGTAGTGTCATGGACTGGGATATTTACAAATATCATTAGTGATAGGGATCCCAAATTCACTTAAGCACTATGGACAAATCTTCACCAATTATTTGGCACTAAACTGTCTTTCTCTACAGCCTACCACCCAAAAACTGATAGCCTGGCTGAAAGGATGATCCAAACCTTAGAGGACATGGTAAGAAGATTTTGTGCATATGGCCTTGAATTCAAAGATTGTGATGGATTTACCCATGATTGGTGTACTCTGTTTCCAGTACTGGAATTAGCATATAAAACATCAATCCATGCCAGTACCAATCAGACTCCTGCTATTCTAGAAAAAGGATGGAATCCAAAGTTACCCCAAGACTCCTTGAGGAAAGATTTAATTGAAATACATCCCACAGCTTCTAGCTTCAAAGGAATGCTAGACAAAGCTAGAAAGCATGCAGTAAGCTGCATGGAGGACTCTTTTGCATATGCTAAAGACCAATGGGATAAATCACATGCAACTCCAGATTTCAAAGTGGGGGACCTAGTTATTGTATCCACCACTAACTTCAATAACATCAAAGGATGTAAAAAGTTGAAAGACTCCTTTGCAGGACCTTTTGTGATTAAGGCCCTCCATTGAGAAAATGCTGTTGAAGTAGAGTTATCTGAAGAGCTTAGCAATAAGCATCCTACATTTCCAGTGAGCTTGATAAAGCCATATAAATCTAGTGATGCTGAGAAATTTCCCTTGAGGAATAAGATTCCCCAAGTTATACCTCCTATGGGGACATCTGGTACTAAGAAAATTACCAAAGTTCTTAAAGAAAGGAAATTAAGAACCAAGAAAGTAAGGGAATACCTTGTTAGGTACAGTGACCCAACTTGTGAAGATGAATGGTTAGAAGAAAAAGATATACCAGAAGCTACCAAACTCCCAAGGAGATTCAGACACACTAGAAACACCAGTATTACAAAGTAATATTCTTTTTTAGGGGGAGGGAATGTGAGCCTTAGAGGTAATTTCTTATGCCCAAAAGACCACAAATACAAAATTAACATATTGATATAAATAAAATAAATTTATTTATATTATTAAAATAAAAATCAAAATATAAATATAAAATTATGTTCAAAATAAAAAAATTAATTACCATTTAAAAATAAAATTACATTTATACTTGAAAAAATTAAGTAAAAATGAAATTTTAACAAAATTGTAAAAAAGTAAATACATTTGGAAAAAAGTTAAATAAAAATTATTATAGCTTTTTAGCCAAGAAATAAAGATATCAAAATTATTTCACCATTGGATTCCTCATAAAAAATCAGGTGGGGTCACCTCTTAGTGAAATTCTTGTAACTCAACTCTAGTTAAGCTTAAATTAAGTTTTTAGTATTTTCAATAAAAAAGTTGAAAATCCTCAAAACTTTAATTTAATTCACACCAAATGTGGTGTTAACCATCAATTTTTGTGTTAAAATTGAGGTGTTGTGTTTAGTTTAGAAGTTATGAGGAATTGAAGTATTTTTAATTGAATTCAATTGAAATGCAAAATGTGCGCATGCATTACATAAGTGAACTTTGATTTACATATGAGGTATCAATTATTACTGTATTGTACTGTACAATTCAATCGAATTACAAATGTAAGTTATAAGTATAATACATGTTGAGGAATTAAAGGAAAAATAAATTGTGAAGATTAAATTTGGGGGGGAAAAGGAAATCCAGCTCTAAGGGGAGCTAGACCCCCAAAATCCTTGCTGACAAGAGTGGGATGTCAAAATTCACGCAAAAGTTCATCACTTTTGGCCTGGAATTGAGCTACAGGGTCTGTGGACTCAATTGATGATGAGGTTTTGATACCAACTGGGGTAGTTTTAGCTGTTGCCAAGAGGGTAAAACTACCCTTAAGATAAAACCATTATAGTAAAAACAGTTTTAACTGGTTTCTACGTCTCTTACACACATTCTGACGTGTTTTGAAGGCTCTATACCAGGTATTACTATAGTAATGGCTGGTTTAAGGGTCTAAAATGGCTAAAAATGGCTTAAACCAGCCCTTTTTGGTCTAAATCAGGGTTCAATGATGCCATAATTGGCTTTTCCGTTTTCAGACTGTTTTTCACGACTGACAAGAGTAAATTATACTTTTGGAGTAAGAAAATTGAAGGCTATAAAAGAATGTCTTCTTTTCCCCACTTTTCTCTTCATGTTAGAATCTTTTCCTTTTATAATTAGTTTAAACATTGTTAAACCAATCAATAAAAGATTCCAACCACATTTTTTAAATCATTTTGAACCTTTTAACCACATGAAAAAATCATTATAATCATTGTTTGTAACTCTTATAATCATTTTTACCCCTGAACCACCCCAAAAGTGAATTAAAGCATCTTTCATCACTGTAAACTTTGTCACTTTGTTTCCAAATTCACTCTGGTCACTTTTGGGGGTGTTTTCTCGTTAATATTCTTTTTAAAGACTCTGTTCTTTAATTAATTGCTTGCAGTTCTTTGCTCAATTAATTCCAATTGAAATTTCTCTTGAAGAAATTTCTTTTGTAGCCTCAAATATCTCTTGTGGAGTATTTTTGGATGAATTTTTATTGTTGGTAAAACAATAAATCTTTATAATATTATTGTTTTATACTAATAAAGTTATAAACAATAAATTTGGCATGTTTTCTCTTAAAAATAATATTTCTCACTATTTTTAATTCATTTTTACCTTATACAAATTTTGAGGACAGGAAAAGTACTTGATTTTTAATCAAAGTTTCATATCCACACCTTACACTTATGTTATTAGAAGATTTACGAATCTCACAGTACTAATGTAACTTTTTTAACATTTTTTTAAAATTGTTAAATTTAAGCTTAAATAAGCTTAAATTTAAAGTTGCATAAGGTTTATGCAAACTTACCAAAATTTGAGTTAAAATTGAGGGGTGGTGTATATTTACTGAATTGGCTAAGGATTTGCCATACAGAATGTAAATCCTGTGTGAGCTCAATTTGAAAGGGTTTAAGGCCATATTATGGCTTTAAATAAATCAAAGGGCGAAATACATGCAAAAAGGTGGGACAAAGGAAAAAGACCAAATAGAGCTTGGGTACCCAACTTTTTGGATCTGCAAGGATTCAATTAAGGTTTTCCACTTGTATTGGTGGATTTTCAACCTTATTTAAACTTTAACATTAGACTTTTATCCAACATTAAAGTTTAAACTGGTTTTATCCCAAATTAGACAGGAATTTCAAGCTGCCAGAGGGTAAATCCCAATATGTAGGCTTGAATTCAAGGTCTTAAGAGCTGTCAAAGCTTAAATAAGCTTAAAACTTCAAGGTTTCAAGCATTAAAACCTTATCAAAACTTAAGGTTTTGGTGTGTATTGCTATTTTTCCACGTAAAATAGCAATAACTTCAAAAATTCATGAAAGATCCAATTCTTAATGGATTTGCTTGAAGATCTCACACAGCTTACAATTTAATATTATCTACATATGAATTAAATTTTAAGTATCTTTTATAAATAAATTTCCTGGGTAATTAGCCTGGAAATTTCCTCTTTTAATTAAAGCTCAAAGAAAATTATAATTTCTTTAAAAATTAATTAAAAATTCAGTTTACGAGATTTCTGCTTGAAACTCTATTTCTAAGCTGTTCATGTGATGAAATTTAATATAAATAAGTTTATTTATATTAAAAACTTAAAATAAATGGCTTAAATGAGGATTAAAGTTACATGGAGTTAAGAATAACCCTGTTAACTTTAAATTGGAATTAAAATTAAGTTACCTTAAGTTAAAAGCTTTATTTTTAAGCACGGTTTTTCAGTTTTGACCTTAGAACGACCCCTATATCCATTATGAATAATTACAGCTGCTCTGAAGACATAAAAAGAGTCTTTTCATCACTGTTTTTGTCCATCATTCATCATCAATCCAATCATATTAGAAATTTAAACAGGTAAAGGTTTATTAAATATAAGATCTTATTAGTAAAGTAATTCTTAAGTTATTTTATTCTTTATTAATTAAAATTAAAGAATTGAAATCATAGAATTTAGATTATTGTTGTAATCACCAATAATATATTTTATTATATAAAATTAATCATCTTAAATATCTATTAAAATCCACAAATTCCTCTTAAAAACTCTTTAATCATAATTCTTATTATAAAAGTTGTTTTATCTTTAAAATTATTGATTTTTGGAGTTTTTTTGACCTATAATTATTATTTAATATAATAACTGTTGTTGTTTGACTTGTTGTATTAAATAAATATTATAAGTAAGTTTTCTCTAAATTTCTATATTTTTTTTTATCTACTAATAGTTTTTTTATATAGAATTTGTATTCTATAAGAATTATTTCTGCACTGTGTGTGTTTAATTCTTTTATAAATAATATTTATATTATTTATAAGTGGTTAATATTCATATTTTCCACGTTTAATTGTCTCATTAAGAGCTTTACACTTCTTATTGTTATAACTGTCAGTGACTATAACTGTAAGGTATGGATATGAAACTTTGATTAAAAATCAAGTACTTTTCTGGTCCTCAAAATTTGTATAAGGTAAAAATCAATTAAAAATAGTATGAAATATTATTTTTAAGAGAATACATGCCAATTTTATTGCTTATAACTTTATTAGTATAAAACAATAATATTATAAAAATTTATTGTCTTACCAACAATAAAAATTTATCCAAAAAATACTCTACAAGAGATATTTTAAGGCTACAAAAGAAATTTCTTCAAGAGAAATTTAAATTGGAATTAATTGAGCAAAGAACTGCAAGCAATTAATTAAAGAACAAAGTCGTTTAAAAGAATATTAAAGAGAAAACACGCCCAAAAGTGACCAGAGTGAATTTGGAAACAAAGTGACAAAGTTTACAGTGATGAAAGATGCTTTAATTCACTTTTGGGGTGGTTCAGGGGTAAAAATGATTATAAGAGTTACAAACAATGATTATAATGATTTTTTCACGTGGTTAAAAGGTTCAAAATGATATAAGAAAGGTGGTTGGAATCTTTTATTGATTGGTTTAACAATGTTTAAACTAATTATAAAAGGAAAAGATTCTAACATGAAGAGAAAAGTGGGGAAAAGAAGACATTCTTTTGTAGCCATCAATTCTCTTACTCCAAAAGTAAAATTTACTCTTTTCAGTCGTGAAAAACAGTATGACAACATAAAAGCCAATTATGGCATCATTGAACCCTGGTTTAGCCCAAAAAGGGGTGGTTTAAGCCATTTTTAGCCATTTTTAGCCCATTTTTACACCCTTAAATCAGCCATTACTATAGCAATACCAGGCCTAGAGCCTTCAAAACACGTCAGAATGTGTGTCAGAGGCGTAGAAACCAGTTAAAACTGTTTTTACTATGATTGTTTTATCTTAAGGGTAGTTTTACCCTCTTGGCAACAGCTAAAACTACCCCAGTTGGTATCAAAACCTCATCATCAATTGAGTCCACAGACCCTGTAACTCAATTCCAGGCCAAAAGTGATAAACTTTTGCGTGAATTTTGACATCCCACGCCTGTCAGCAAGGACTTTGGGGGTCTAGCTCCCCTTAGAGCTGGAGTTCCTTTTTCCCCCCAAATTTAATCTTTCCAATTTATTTTTCCTTTAATTCCTCATCATGTATTATACTTATAATTTACATATGTAATTCAATTCAATTGTACAGTACAATACAGTAATAATTGACACCTCATATGTAAATCAAAATTCACTTATGTAATACACGTGCACATTTTGACATTTCAATTGAATTCAATTGAAAATACTTCAATTCCTCATAACTTGTAAACTAAACACAACACCTCAATTTTAACACAAAAATTGATGGTTAACACCACATGTGGTGTGACCTAAATTAAGGTTTTGAGGATTTTCAACTTTTGTATTGAAAATACTAAAAACCTAATTTAAGCTTATTTAGAGTTGAGTTACACGAATTTCACTCAGAGGTGACCCCACCTGATTTTTTATGAGGAATCCAATGGTGAAATAATTTTTATGTGTTTATTTATTGAATAAAAAGTTATAATAATTTTTATTTAACTTTTTTCCAAATTCATTTATTTTTTCACAATTTTGTTAAAATATCATTTTTACTTAATTTTTTCAAGTATAAATGTAATTTTATCCTTACAAAATTTAATGTATTTTTATTCTTAAATTGTAATTAATTTTTTATTTTTAATAAAATTTTATATTTATATTTTGATTTTTATTTTAATAATATAAATAAATTTATTTTATTTATATTAATATGTTATTTTTGTATTTGTGGTCTTTTGGGTATATGAAATTACCTCTAAGGCTCACATTCCCTCCCCCTAAAAAAGAATATTACTTTGTAATATTGGTGTTTCTAGTGTGTCTGAATCTCCTGAGGAGTTTGGTAGCTTCTGGTATATCTTTTTCTTTTAACCATTCATCTTGTGAGCCTTAGAGGTAATTTCATATACCCAAAAGACCACAAATATAAAAAATAACATACTAATATAAATAAAATAAATTTATTTATATTATTAAAATAAAAATCAAAATATAAATAAAAAATTATATTAAAAATAAAAAATTAATTACAATTTAAAAATAAACATACATTAAATTTGGTAAGTATAAAATTACATTTATACTTGAAAAAATTAAGTAAAATTGAAATTTTAACAAAATTGTGAAAAAATAAATAAATTTGGAAAAAAGTTAAACAAAAATTATTATTAATTTTTATCCAATAAATAAACACATAAAAATTATTTCACCATTTGATTCCTCATAAAAAATCAGGTGGGGTCACCCCTGAGTGGAATTCTTGTAACTCAACTCTAAATAAGCTTAAATTAAGCTTTTAGTATTTTCGATACAAAAGTTGAAAATCCTCAAAACCTTAATTTAATTCACACCACATGTGGTGTTAACCATCAATTTTTGTGTTAAAATTGAGGTGTTGTGTTTAGTTTAGAAGTTATGAGGAATTGAAATATTTTCAATTGAATTCAATTGAAATGTCAAAATGTGTGCATGTATTACATAACTGAACTTTGATTTACATATGAGGTGTCAATTATTAATTTATTGTACTGTACAATGGAATTGAATTACATATGTAAATTATAACTATAATACATGATGAGGAATTAAAGGAAAAATAAATTGGAAAGATTAAATTTGGGGGGGAAAAGGAACTCCAGCTCTAAGGGGGAGCTAGACCCCCAAAATCCTTGCTGACAAGCGTGGGATGACAAAATTCACGCAAAAGTTCATCACTTTTGGCCTGGAATTGAGTTGCAGGGTCTGTGGACTCAATTGATGATGAGGTTTTGATACCAACTGGGGTAGTTTTAGCTGTTGCCAAGAGGGTTAAACTACCCTTAAGATAAAACAATCATAGTAAAAACAGTTTTAACTGGTTTCTACGCCTCTGACACACATTCTGACGTGTTTTGAAGGCTCTAGGCCTGGTATTGCTATAGTAATGGCTGATTTAAGGGTCAAAAATGGCTAAAAATGGCTAAAAATGGCTTAAACCAGCCCTTTTTGGTCTAAACCAGGGTTCAATGATGCCATAATTGGCTTTTCTGTTGTCAGACTGTTTTTCACGACTGAAAAGAGTAAATTTTACTTTTGGAGTAAGAGAATTGATGGCTATAAAAGAATGTCTTCTTTGTCCCACTTTTCTCTTCATGTTAGAATCTTTTCCTTTTATTAATTAGTTTAAACACTGTTAAACCAATCAATCAAAGATTCCAACTACCATTTTCAAATCATTTTAATCCTTTTAACCACGTGAAAAAATCATTATAACCATTGTTTGTAACTCTTATAATCATTTTTACCCCTGAACCACCCCAAAAGTGAATTAAAGCATCTTTCATCACTGTAAACTTTGTCACTTTGTTTCCAAATTCACTCTGGTCACTTTTGGGCGTGTTTTCTCTTTAATATTCTTTTTAAAGACTTTTTTCTTTAATTAATTGCTTGCAGTTCTTTGCTCAATTCATTCCAATTGAAATTGCTCTTGAAGAAATTTCTTTTGTAGCTCTAAAATATCTCTTGTAGAGTATTTTTTGGATAAATTTTTATTGTTGGTAAAACAATAAATCTTTATAATATTATTGTTTTTTACTAATAAAGTTATAAACAATAAAATTGGCGTGTTTTCTCTTAAAAATAATATTTCACACTATTTTTAATTGAATTCTTACCTTATACAAATTTTGAGGACAGGAAAAGTACTTGATTTTAATCAAAGCTTCATATCCACACCTTACACATCTTCAGAAGTTGGGCCAATTTACCTAACAAGGTATTCCCTTACTTTCTTGGTTCTTAATTTCCTTTCTTTAAGAACTTTGGTAATTTTCTTAGAACCAGATGTCTCAATAGGAGGTATAACTTGGGGAATCTTATTCCTCAAGGGAAATTTCTCAGCATCACTAGATTTATATGGCTTTATCAGCTTTACTGGAAATGTAGGGTGCTTATTGCTAAGTTCTTCAGATAGCTCTACTTCAACAGCATTTTCTCCATGGAGGGCCTTAATCACAAAAGGTCCTGAAAAGGAGTCTTTCAACTTTTTACATCCTCTGATGTTATTGAAGTTAGTGGTGGATAAAAGAACTAGGTCCCCCACTTTGAAATCTGGAGTTGCATGTGATTTATCCCATTTGTCTTTAGCATATGCAAAAGAGTCCTCCATGCATCTTACTGCATGCTTTCTAGCTTTGTCTAGCATTCCTTTGAAGCTAGCAGCTGTGGGATGTATTTCAATTAAGTCTTTCCTCAAGGAATCTTGGGGTAACTTGGGGTTCCATCCTTTTTCTATAGTAGCAGGAGTCTGATTGGTACTGGCATGGATTGATGTTTTATATGCTAATTCCAGTGCTGGCAATAGAGTACACCAATCATGGGTAAATCCATCACAATCTTTGAGTTCAAGGCCATATGCACAAAATCTTCTCGCCATGTCCTCTAAGGTTTGGATCATTCTTTTAGCCAGGCCATCAGTTTGTGGGTGGTAGGCTGTAGAGAAAGACAGTTTAGTGCCAAGGTGAAGATTTGTCCATAGTGCTGAAGTGAATTTGGGATCTCTATCACTGATGATATTTGTAAATATCCCAGTCCATGACACTACTCTATTCCATATAAGAAGAGCTATATCCATGGCTGTATCATCTTTGCGACATGGTAAAAAGATTGGAGTTTTACTGAATCTGTCCACAATTACTAGGCAGGCATTATAGCTCCTGTCACCTCCTGGGGGTAGGTCAGTTACCGAATCCATATCAACAATTTCCCAAGGTCTGTCTGGTTCTTGGATTTTTATCATATTTCCAAGTCTTTTGCCAGTGGATTTATTTGCCTTTTGGCATCTGTCACAGGCTTTGCAATACTCTGCAACATTGTTCTGCCACATTGGCCACCATATGCAGGTCTTTACTTTCTCTGTTGTTCTGTCTTCAGACAGATGTCCTGAAAAGAGACTATCATGGCATTCTTTCAGTACAAGATTGATTAATGACCTATCTACAACTATCATGACACATGTGTGCTTGGTTCTGTGGTAAATTATACCATCCAGTAGGTGAAATCTTCCTTCATCATAAGATTTTCTCCATACTTCATCCAAGGCATGTATTAGAGAGTTGTCTTTACAGTCTTTGTTAAGTAATTGGCATAAGATGCTACAATTCTTATCTTGAGTGTAGCTACTTCTGACTTCTTCAAAGAAGGTGGTGTTCAAGTCTGTAATACTTATTCCTTCTATTGAAATTTGTGGTGAAGCTTCTTCTGGCACATAAGGAGGATTATCAATATTGTTTGGTAATGGCCATCCACTTAGTCCATCTGCATTCTTATGAATATTTCCATCCTTATGAACAATAGTCATATTGCCTCTGTATTCTTGTATGGCTATTTGCCATCTGAGCATGTGTCTGTTGGGTGTTTTCATGTTCAAAAGTGATTTGACAGCTGTAAAATCTGTTATCACTTCAAAAACACATCCCTCTAAGAAGTAGTTCAATTTCTCCAAGGCCCAGACAAGGCATAGACATTCCATCTGACTTGCTCCATATCTGGCTTCAGTTGGTTTGATTTGCCTGGATATGAAACATATGGGTCCTTCTACAGGTTTATCATTTATGATCTAAACTTGGTGAAGTGCAGCACCCAGTCCATCCCCTGATGCATCAATATACAGTTTGAAAGGCAATTTAAAGTCTGGCATCAGTAAGAGTGGAGCAGTGGTCAATGCTTATCTTAGAGACTCAAAAGCTTTGACTCTGTCAACAGTCATTTCAAATACTGTGTCTTTGTCACACAACTTGTAAAGTGGTCTTGCTATGGATGCAAAATCTTTAATGTGTTGCCTGTAATATCCTGCAAAACCTAAGAATGACTGAATTTCCTTTTTATTCTGAGGCATGGGTTTTAACAACTTTGTTTTTGTCAATTCCAAGGGACAAACCAGAGACAACATGTCCTAGTGCTTTAAGCTCTTTAAATACAAAATGACATTTCTTCAAGGAGATTTTCATGTTTACTGATTGAATTTTTGTCAAAACTCTTGATAATCTGTACATATGCTCCTCCCAAGTCGTGGAACAGATAACAATGTCATCAATGTAAATGATTAACCATCCCTCTGAGAGCTCTTCAGGGAAGATTTCATTCATCATTCTTTGGAAGTCTGAAGGTGCATTTTTGAAACCAAAGGGCATCCTTAAGTATTCATACACTCCACAATGAACAATAATTCTTAAGTATTTTCTTGCTCTTGGTGTTTCACATTTTGATGGAATCCTTTAAGGGCATCCATGGTGGTTGCATACACTGCTTGAGATATTTGAGTAAGGGCAATTTGGATTTTTGGTATTGGGTATCTGTCTGGAACAGTGTAAGTGTTCAGAGCTCTAAAGTCCCCAACCATTCTGGATTTTCCATTATGCCACGCCACTATGACTGGTGTAGTTATTTCTACTTCTTCATTGTGGCCTACTTTTCTTATTACACCAAGGTCCAGAAGTTCTTTGATATGAATTTCTAGAGCTTCTCTTGATTTTGGACTTGCTGGATAAGCAGGCCTTCTTAAGAGTGGTGGATAAGGTCTCTCAATGTTAAGAATGATGTCAGCTTCATGACCAATAATTGCTCCTAGAGGTTCTTTGTCTGTAGCAAATGCTCCTCTGTGGTCATACAAAAGGGAAGAAAGTTCATTTTCTTGTTTATCATTCAGATGAAGGCTTATTTCAGCCTCATTCAACTGTTCAGACTTAAATTTTTCTAAGTCTAAGTTGACTGGTGATACTTTGTTTACTGTAATCTGTCTTTGAAATGGTAAAAAGGCAAACTTTTGGCGCTTATTGTCTCCAATAGTAAAGTATCTGTCTTTGTTATTATGTAAATCTATCCCATACATGACTAAATAGTCATTTCCCAATATAAAATGGGTACTAGAGCATTTTTCCATAACAACAAATTCAACTGTGATCCTTAAATTCCCATTTATGTGTGGGAATATGACATTGGTCTCAAAGATTCCTAATGCTTTCATTGGGTTACTTGCACTGTTGAATTTTATACCATCAATTGGTAACAATTGGTCTTCAAAATTTGGTACACAAGTCTTAAGAGAAGATATTCCAACACAAGAGCAGAAGGCTCCTGGGTCAAGCAAAAGTTTGGTGGGCTTGTTGTCAATCACCACTTCTGTTATACAGGAGTTACCAGCTGTATAACCTTTTCCTCTGTTTGGTTTTGTTTTCATAAGTTGTGCATCTTGAACTTTTGATAAATCAAGTTGACCATTGCTCAATTGTGGTAAGTGGGAATAAGATTCCATGATGTCAAAAGTGGAATTGATATTTTCTATATCTTTTGAAGATTCAGAAAATATGGATGACTTATCATCTGAATTGTCTTCAATTATCTATTCTTTTTCAACATCTGGTCCCTTTTCAATGTCAATCTCATCGATTTTCCCCCTTTTTGGGCATGTATTGGCTAAATGGGTGGTGCTTTGGCAAATATGGCATTTTCTGACTGTATCTGCAGATTTATATTTAATATTACTAGAATGTTCTTTGGGTTTTTGTCCACAGAATCTGTCCAAGGTGTATTAAACCTTGTTTTGAGATTCACCCTACTAGAACCAATTTTCGTTCTGGTGGTTGCTTCTTCTAGTATATTGATAATATCCTCTGCTGAAGATTGTTCAGTAGCCCTGCTTTTGACAGCATGCTCCAAGTCACCTCCACATTGTCTCAGAATTTTTCTATGGATCATAAATTCTGACATGTCAGGATATAATGCTGTTAATCTGTCCTTTTGTTGGCAAAACCATGGTAAAGCTTTGTCTTTATCAGAATTAAATTTGGCAGATTCAAAGGCTGTTTCAACTTTAAACCTCCAAGCATCATTTTCCCATTTGTTGATGATTTGGCTTTTCCACCAAGTCCAACTCTGGTGTCCATGTGCTTGTCTTATTTTGATGTACCATCTGTGAGCTGATCTGGTAAACAAGGTGTTAAACCTGGCTGTTACCAGTCTGTATGGTAATTCAAAATCCTCTTTGATCATGTCAATACCTCTAATGAATTCCATATGGTCATACTCTCCTTCACCACTGAAGTGAGGCCATTCTTTAAGTTCTGGAACTTCTTTCAAGAGGGCATGGCCCATTGATGGTTCCAAGTTATGAAAAGAAGTGGATAATTCATTTTTTAATTGTGAATTATCAGGATCCAATACTTGTGGATTTGGAATTCTTGTGCCCTCATTTTGATTTAGAGGTGTAGACATTCTTGGTAAGGTGTTTAGTATTTGTTCAATTTCATTCATTTTACTGTTGCTACACCTTTGGGAATTTCTGTATTCATGTTGGAAGCTTTGTATTAAATTTATTACTTCAATTTTGTACATGTCTTCCTTATGTGTCAGTTCTTTCCATAACTCTGTTTGTCTTGTATTATCAGCAGTGACTTGATTCAATTTCATTGATAATTTTGATATTTCTTCTTGTGAAGCATCAAAACACTTTTTTAAGGCAATGGTATATGTCTTTACTTCAGTAAATGAATTTGAAATGTCATCAAGGACTTTCTTGTTATCTGTGTTGATAATATTTATGGCTTGTTTAATTCTTGTTTCAATTATGTCATCAATATTGAATTTGGAATATTTATCTGTTAATTCTTTAATAATGGCAGATTGTTCATTTATTTTATTGTTAGAAGAATTATCATTATTGGAATTTTCAATTGTTCTTAAAACTTTTTCAAAACACATAAGTGTTTCATTAATTTGGCACAGACTCAGGTTGTCTATTTTAATGTTGTTACAAATGGTTTCATTTTTATCATAAAGATGCTTTTTCACGTCATTTGTAGCATCATACAACTCTGGGATGGAATCAAATATATCAGAAATCATTTCTGGAATCTTAATCTGGCTTCCTCCTTCTTCTGTAATTCCATCATGGTTCTGGCCATCTGGAATACATTTTCCATGGCATCCTGCTGAATATTTGGAATCCTGTAGCGTTGGCTGTAAGGTTTTGGGGCTGGTGCCTTCCCTTTGCCCTTTTTTGGAGCTTGTGGCTGCTTTTTCACGCTGAAATTGCTGCTGTTTGCCACTGGGGCTGTTTTTGGCACTGGTTTGGGTGGTGGAGGGTTGTTTTTCCTCCATTCCAGTGTCAAAAGCATCATGTTTTTCTTCTCCATCAATGGATGCCATCCATTGAGCAATTTGCAAGTGTTGGGATGGCCCAGGAATTTTCTTACTGTCAGGTAAGAATTCATGCAATTCTTCCACAGGTCTGCAAGGATCTGGTACTCCTTGAATTGAAGTGCATTGTTGTATGCACTGTGGCTGGCTTTGTATATGTCCACAGAGCCTTGTTGTGGCGGTGTCTGCTCTTTTTGAAGGTAAAATAGTATTATAAGCTTCAGAATGACCCAATTTAGTTGTTTGGAAGTCATCAACTGACCCTTTTCCTTCTGTAACTGATTGGCCTCTGCCATAATCACGTCTATTACCTTTTTGGGAGCTGCTTGAGGGGTTGTAGCTGGCTCCTGACCTGGGTGAAGGCATAATTATGGTTTAAAAAGGCTTAAAATAGTATTTTTACGTCAAAAAACTTACTATTGGCTAAATTCTTAGCTTTCTGAAGAGTATTACTTATGTCCAAGTTAATCAATTCAGAAGATATTGGTTCAGGTTGATTTTGTTGAGTCACAATGACAGTACTATTATGGTCTGAATTAATAGTGCTTGCAGGAACAATGCTGGTGACTGTTGAGGCTGTTTCAATGTTTTCTTGTCTTACCACGTTGTCAGACACCAAAATTAATGAAAAAGCCAATTAATTAAGTAAAAAAAGGTTATTTCAAAAAGGAAATAAAAATATAAGCCTCACTTATAATATCAAAAAAATTATTTTTTTATCGATTTTTTGAATTATAAGTATTTTTTATATGTTTTTAAATTTTTGAATATAAGTAAAAAGATTTAGAAAGAGTAAAAAAATATGTCACAGGTAAAATATCACGGCTGGGCCCCCAAATGTAAGGTGTGGATATGAAACTTTGATTAAAAATCAAGTACTTTTCCTGTCCTCAAAATTTGTATAAAGTAAAAATCAATTAAAAATAGTATGAAATATTATTTTTAAGAGAAAACAAGCCAATTTTATTGTTTATAACTTTTTTAGTATAAAACAATAATATTATAAAAATTTATTGTTTTACCAACAATAAAAATTTATCCAAAAAATACTCTACAAGAGATATTTTAAGGCTACAAAAGAAATTTCTTCAAGAGCAATTTTAATTGGAACTAATTTAGCAAAGAACTGCAAGCAATTAATTAAAGAACAGAGTCTTTAAAAATAATATTAAAGAGAAAACACGCCCAAAAGTGACCAGAGTGAATTTGGAAACAAAGTGACAAAGTTTACAGTGATGAAAGATGCTTTAATTCACTTTTGGGGTGGTTCAGGGGTAAAAATGATTATAAGAGTTACAAAAAATGATTATAATGATTTTTTCACGTGGTTAAAAGGTTTAAAATGATATAAGAAAGGTGGTTGGAATCTTTTATTGATTGGTTTAACAATGTTTAAACTAATTATAAAAGGAAAAGATTCTAACATGAAGAGAAAAGTGGGGCAAAGAAGACATTCTTTTATAGCCATCAATTCTCTTACTCCAAAAGTAAAATTTACTCTTGTCAGTCGTGAAAAACAGTCTGACAACAGAAAAGCCAATTATGGCATCATTGAACCCTGGTTTAAACCAAAAAGGGCTGGTTTAAGCCATTTTTAGCCATTTTTAGCCCATTTTTAGACCCTTAAATCAGCCATTACTATAGCAATACCAGGCCTAGAGCCTTCAAAACACGTCAGAATGTGTGTCAGAGGCGTAAAAACCAGTTAAAACTGTTTTTACTATGATTGTTATATCTTAAGGGTAGTTTTACCCTCTTGGCAACAGCTAAAACTACCCCAGTTGGTATCAAAACCTCATCATCAATTGAGTCCACAGACCCTGTAACTCAATTCCAGGCCAAAAGTGATGAACTTTTGCGTGAATTTTGACATCCCACGCCTGTCAGCAAGGAGTTTGGGGGTCTAGCTCCCCTTAGAGCTGGCGTTCCTTTTCCCCCCAAATTTAATCTTTCCAATTTATTTTTCCTTTAATTCCTCATCATGTATTATAGTTATAATTTACATATGTAATTCAATTCAATTTTACAGTAAAATACAGTAATAATTGACACCTCATATGTAAATCAAAGTTCACTTATGTAATACACGCGCACATTTTGACATTTCAATTGAATTCAATTGAAAATACTTTAATTCCTCATAACTTCTAAACTAAACACAACACCTCAATTTTAACACAAAAATTTATGGTTAACACCACATGTGGTGTGAATTAAATTAAGGTTTTGAGTATTTTAAACTTTTGTATTGAAAATACTAAAACCTTAATTTAAGCTTATTTAGAGTTGAGTTACAAGAATTTCACTCAGAGGTGACCCCACCTGATTTTTTATGAGGAAACCAAAGGTGAAATAATTTTTATGTGTTTATTTATTGAATAAAAAGTTATTATAATTTTTATTTAACTTTTTTCCAAATTTATTTATTTTTTCACAATTTTGTTAAAATATCATTTTTACTTAATTTTTTCAAGTATAAATGTAATTTTATCCTCACAAAATTTAATGTATTCTTATTCTTAAATTGTAATTAATTTTTTATTTTTAATACAATTTTATATTTATATTTTGATTTTTATTTTAATAATATAAATACATTTATTTTATTTATATTAATATGTTATTTTTGTATTTGTGGTCTTTTGGGCATATGAAATTACCTCTAAGGCTCACAATAACAATAATAGAATTATTATTATTTTTTTTCTATTCTTATATTTTTATAATAATAATTAAATTTATTTTTTTATATAATTATTTTTAATAATTATATTTAAATTTGTGGTCATAATATTTTGTTATATTATATATTTCTACTGAGGACAGTCATAATACTTTTCATTTTGCTACCATTATCAAGAGTTTCATAGACGAACCTTACATTTGGGGGCCTAGCCATGATTTTAACAAATTTTTGGGACATAAATCATATTCTAGACCTTATTTTACTGTTTTTTGACTTAAAATTGCCCTATTTATTTTAATATTGGTTTTTTTTTGGGACTTATCCCTCATAAATAATCTTTATAATATTAGTAAAGTTATTTTTCCTTAAGAATGTTGTTTGAAACAATATACTATTGAGTGACTTGGAATAAATTTCTTTTGTCTAACTAGTGGCTTTTTCACATCACAGACTTGAAATTTATTCTTTGAGTTATTCTAGTATAAAGTGAATAATAATAAAATTTTGATTAATAAACTTGTTAATTGCATAATTATTATTTCTTTAAAGCAAATAAAAAAAAAATTAAAAAATTAAAAATATTTACTAAAAACATTTTTTTCTTTTACCTTAGACATTTTTCTTTATTTTTGACGTAATTTGCCATAAATTACATTAAAACAACTTTATTCAATAGGTTGAGTTTCTAAGTTATTTTTATTGTTTGATATCATAACTTATATTTTTATTTTTCTCTAGTGTCATCAATTAGAGACAGCTCTTGAGACTCTGAAGCCTCAGAGTCTAGTATTGAAATTCAAACCAGCCCAGCACCTAGGGGTTTAATAACCAAAGAACCCTTTAAAGGTCCAGCAGGTGAATTCAATCCATTCTTAGTCTATTTTTTCTGAAAATTGATGTGCAATGACTCCTCCTAGAAACAGAAGTAATTTCAAAAAGACAAGAATGTCAGCCCAGAGGAGAGGCACAAATGGAGGATGCCAGAGCTTCCACCAGTTCCCAAACATTAGCCAGAACCTTTGAACCTCTTATTGAGAGTCCATAAGCTGACATAACTGCTATTGCTGTTAGACCTGAATCCTTTCCAACAGGCAGCAGTGGAGATTTACCAGTTTCAGTACAAGAACTGGTTTATGGACGCCAAACAGCAAGAGTGGGAACTTCTCCCAAGTCTTTGGATAGGCACCATGAACTCTTATCTTCAAGTAAAGAAGTTCATGGGGCCAGAAAAGACAGAGGATCTTCTGAAGGGTTGGACACCAATGTCTTGCAAAGGACAAGTCCAACAGATAAAAGCTTGGTTGAAAAACAAAAGTATGTTATCAGAGGATAAGAAGAAGAAGTTGGCCCAAGGCAAGGAAAACAGGCCAGTGGAAGCTCCCCAAGCATCCACCAGCAAAAATCCGCCTCAACAAGTGCCAAACAAGCCCAAGCAAGCTCCAAAGACAAATCAGAAGGGCAAGAAAAAGGCAAAGGGAAAGGCAAAGCCCAAATGGAACAATCCTTACCCGCAGAATTACAGAATCCCAAAGAAAGAAGAGACAGCCATGGACAATGTGTTCAACATGGCAAGAACTCTGATGGAATTCAAAAACAAGGAGGAGGAAAGATTGAGCCAATCTTTCCCAAAGAAATAGATCTTACAAGCTTGTAACTCAATTTTAATCTTGTAATAAAGAAATTATAACACAGTTTAAAACATTTAAGTATATCCAACAGAAGTTGGGTAATGAGATATTACAAGTGAAAGAACAACAAAAGACCACTATTGGACTTGAAAATGTTAATAAGGACAATATTGTGTCTCTGACCCAAATTTGTGCAAGAATTGAGTCTAAAGTTACTTTGCTCAATCAACCAGATGACAATTCAATTTCTTTTATAACTGGACAGTTAAGAGAATTGAAATTACAAGTTCAAAACTTGGAAACTTCAACTGGTCAAAATGCAGCTCTTTTCCAAGAACAATTGGAAAAAAGTGATAAAGCAAGACTTGAACTGAAAGAAGACATTCAATCAAGTATTAATAATATATCACTCAAAAATGAATTGCCAAGGCAATCCACACCAATTCTTGACAGAAATGTGCTTAATGATTTACATCATACCATTTCAAGTAATGAGGGAGAAACTGCTTGCAATTTCAAAGACATTCCAAAATTAGAGGAATGGCCAACCTTCAATGGTGAAGGAGAATATAATCATATGGAATTTATGAAAACAATTGATATGTTCAAAGAAGAATTTAACATACCAGCTGAATACATAAGTGCCAGATTACACTCATTATTTACCAGATCAGCAAAGAAATGGTATTACAAAATGAGACAAGACCATGGTAAACATTCTTGGCCTTGGTGGAAAGAACAAATTATTTCCAAATGGGCTAATGATTCCTGGAGATTTAGAATGGAAAATTCTTTTGAAGAAGCCATTTTGAATATTGAGAGGGACAGGCCCATGTCTTGGTTTCTTAAACAGAAGGACAGATTAACTGCCCTTCATCCTGACACCAGGGAAAATCTCGCGTCAATTGTCAGCAATTGACTTCATGTCGCACCGCGGTCAGTATAAAATCTTGCTTCAGTCGCGTTAGTGTCACTTTATAGTCACTGGATTTAGTGGGTCACGTCACGTCAGCGTCAAGACAACGTCAATTGTCACATGTGTCACATGAAAATGTCACTCAAAGCCCAAACCCATTTCAACACTATTCACAATGTTTGGGTAATTTCACCTCATTGGCTTGCACATCCCCACCTAATCCGCCCCGACGCTTTGCATGCTTACGCGCCTGCACCGCTCTCCAGATGAGACTCCGACACTGCCCCCCCATCTCCGTACTCACCACTCCTTACGCTTTCACACCCCCACCCTTACCATCTTTATGCTCACATGGTGCACTCCCGACATGCTCCCAACACCACTTATCCTTACACTCGCGGAGGGCCCTCCCGACATGCTCCCGACACCACTTATCCTTACCCTTGTGTAGTGCCCTCCCGACATGCTCCCAACACCACTTATCCTTACGCTCGCGGAGTGCCTCCCAACATGCTCTCGACACAACTTATCCTTACGCTTGTGTAGTGCCCTCCCGACATGCTCCCGACACCAATTATCCTTACACTCACGGAGTGCCTCCCAACATGCTCCCGACACGACTTATCCTTACGCTTCTGTACTACATCAATAGTGTATGGTGGCTTGTTGGCGTACACAATGAACGCAATCGCCAAGATATGCTGAGTGGCTTCTCTGCCAACAGGACCTAAGGGGAAATTGGTCAGTATATTCACAATGTTGTGGCTAGGGTTTAAATCATGAGACTCACAAATTAAAGCCTAATAAGTGGAATATTTAAGACAAGAATTGTGTCTCCTGTTTTCCCGACAATACCATTTTATTTCATATCATTCAAATGGAACACTTTGCTTAGTCCTTACCTCATGAGCGTTGAATAGTTCAAAAGTTGACTTTAGTAGGTTTCTCACTAGTAAACGTTATTCAATGTCTCACAGGGAATTGATTTCATTTGCATGATATGAAATAATTTGCAAAACATTTCCTCCTTCAATTTCCCAACAAATCACATTTTGCAAATGCGATTATTTTACTTTGACCTTCTTTCTTCAATTTTGATCTTTTTATTCAAAAATTTTCAAACAGGTTATCAATCAACTTGTCACCATCTATTTTCTTAATAAACTACCTCCGCTATGGCCCAAACCCCGGGAAATTCAACTGAATTCAATGAACAACCAGCTTCAGCCCCAGAGAGTGGAAGTGAAATATCTGATATCGCCAGTAGTCGTGAATTAGGCATTGAAGTAGAGAGCCAGTCACATGAAGATAATAAAGATCCACCAGTTCTTCCAGAATGTGAGTATGCATCCATCTTGAATATTTCCAATCTCCCAAAACCTGATATTGTGTCATAGCCTTTATTTCAGGTCAGCCTCCAAGCTCTCAGAAACCAATTTTTCAAAGTTATGAGAAGGAAAAGACTGTTGAACCTTGTGCACCGACAGAAGATGATGGGCAAGATGATGTAATTTTCAGTGGGGAGGTGGAAATTATATCCAAGGAACAATTGGTCTTGAACAATCCCAAGGCTCGAAAAAATTCAAAATGATAGTAAAATTCCTGATTATGTGCGTCAAAAGATTGCTGAAGCCATGAGCCTGCTCAAAATGGATTTGAACCGTAAGTCCATTACTAATTCAAAACAAAATTGATAAAAATAGCTGCTTAAAATATATGGGCAGGTGTGGAGGTGGGAGAATCTCTACGTGAAGGATCTCAAGTTGTAATTGGATTTCCAGCCAAAGGATTAGGAAAAAGACCAAATATACATGTGACCAAAAAAACAAACAAAAAACGCCGTACCTTTGAAGCCGCAAAGGATTCTCGGGATCAAGGTGATGAAATGATCAATGTTGAAGGGGACCATATTGATAATGAACCTCCGCATACTGAACCCCCCCATACTCAATGAAACAATCCATGATGAAGCTCCACATACTGAAAGCCCCCGATACCCAATGAAACAATCCATGATGAAACCCCTCCTGCCTCTCCTTGGAATATTCAAGCCTTTCAAGAAAGGGAAACAATTAAACATGATACAATGGGCCAAGATATGACTGATATAGTTCCTGACCCTGAGCCTGAAGTGTCATCGTCTGCTAATTTTCAAGGAATATTTTTATCCCGCATGGAAGAGTTTGCAGGCATTTTGAATTATCATTCCAATATTACTCAACAATCATGGAAAAGGGGGCTTGATAATATCAATAGTATTTACCAAAATCAATGGGACAATTTACTAACAAAAGATGCTCATACATTCCTGCCCATTGGTATTAAGGTGATCAGTAACCAAGAGCTTAAAATGTTGGCCTGGCTGGAGGACCTTGAGATGGCAGGTGAGTTTTATCTTTGTGCATGATACATGATTATTGGCTGTTGACTGGTGATATTAATTGCAATATACAGGGTTAGATTTTTTTAAGCCAACAAAAACAGAAGCGTTTTTTGATCACAAAATTTGGAATCAGCTAAACCTCCAGAGAATCTCCCAAAATCTGAACACTCCTTCTTCAAAATGGTTCAGAGCCTTCTTTACCCCGCCAATCCAGTTAAACATTTTTGGGCAAATGTTATGTTTGAATCCATTAGTTTAGTCTCATACAATGTGGTTGCACCCAAACCATATGTTGTACCAACATCAAATTCCACCGATCCTCTTGCACTCGAATGGGGAGCAGTTGAACAAGCTCAGTTAAAGGCGCTTTATCACTAATTGACATTTCCGAAAAACTTTCAGAGGATAAAAATATAGTGGAGCCAGTGTGGCTACATACTAATAAGTATATATGTAATTTACTGAATAAAAGTTTCTTCTCATCAGAGTCTTTTAACCCCACTGTACCTCTTAGATTTGAATTTGCACAATGCTTAGTATTAGACTTTGGTGATGCCTGGGTGGCGAAGCGCGGTCTTGGTTCAAGTGATGAGGTCACCTTGACTGTACTCAGGTCAGCTAAACTCACAACCAGGATTGACCCGTTTTAGATTAGCTTTGTACTAGATAGATTGTAATTGAATTTTTCAAAGTTATTTATGAATTTAATAATCATGACTTCCTATCCTACTACTGCCCAGAGGCCACAGTATGAATCCCAATAGTAATTGTACGGCGGCATGCCTCCGTACATCATTGAAAAGACTCAGACAAGATGCAAGCTGAGTCAGGCAGTTGTGCGCGCAAGTAGCACACGCGGGGGCATTGCGGGAAGTCGCGTTTATCACTTCCCGCCAGCCCATAATAGGCCAAATGTTCCTGTGTCTTTCAAAAGGACTAGGATAACTAGGGATCCGCAGCAGGATGCATCTTGCATTTGCGTGTGCTTGCAATATTTCAAATGGTTGGATTGGAAAGTGATTGCATGGGAACATCAATATGTCAAATTGAATAATGCACTATCCATTGCAATTTTCAGGTTCAGGTATTTGAGATTGCAAATTTGTGAAGGTCAGTTGTGATCTTTCTTTTTAGCCGCAATTAAAAAAGATTCATCGACTGCAATTCAATTTAGGTGATATTAATAAATCAGTAATCATTTGGTTTCATTTCATTTTCTGCTGCAAGCATGCGATTCACAAAAAAAGGAAAAGAGCCTAAAAGGGAACTTGCGAGAAAGTGTCAGGCTGAGGAAGGAAAGTGTGAGTTGCTCGCTTAATCTCAGTGTATATATATGCTTCCACATTTATGTGGCACCCTCATTGGGCCCCACAAAAGAACATTGGCTTTAGTCGGTTCAGATTGTGCCAATGTCATGTGGGCTCCAACAGGGAAGTCAAAGGATGTGTGCCAAAGCAAGCTCCTTGGGCATTGGGCACCATTCTGGACTCAAAACTCCTTAGCTTCAAATGGCAGGAAGCAGTATCTGATATCTTGTCTGCTTTAACACATAGTGATCGCTCAACCACTTGGGAATAGTGGGAGATCCCGAAAGACAAATGAGGGCAAAACAACCCAAAAGAATAGGTTTTTTTCCTACTCTCGACCAACAGCACAAATATCAATGCCAGTATCAGCAAATATCACCCCAAGTGAAATTCGGAGGGTTGTGGATGTCAATAAGATCAAACGCATTCACTTTGGCAGTGTGGCAATTTTCTCTTCAACCGGATTACTCATTGCCCTTGTTGAATTCTGACCATTCACAACAATGAGTGAAGTCGAGGTCAATCAATGGGATGAATTATCACAATTATTATTTGGCGAAAAGAGATTCACCGACCCGATTGCAACAAATGGAGCATTACTGGAGGGATTTATGTTCGCGATTGGGTGGCGCAAATGCAGCACAAAGAATGAACAATTTGGTCTGTATGGAAGTGTCGGGAAAATTGAAAACGCAAAAGATGAATGGCGGAACCGAGGTGCCAATCTTAGCTCAGTGGGTTGCATTCTGGGTAAATCCTTACAATATGTTGGGGATAATTTATTTCAGAAGATTCGAAATTGCTACAACTCATTGGGGGTTCCGTCTTTTGATCAAGTCAGCTATGAAGGCAATATTCCCGCAAATCAGGGTGCATGCGAGTTTGCTTCCGCACTCACTTTCACCATGAATGGATTCAAAAACTCACCTCATCTTGATAAGGATGCATCGCAGTATGCTTCAGGATGGTTGTTTCAAGCGGATAAGAGGACCGGCCAAATTCAAAGAGATGCGTCAAAGCGGTGTACAGGGGGAAAATTGATTTTCCCAAATGAGCATTTTTGGGTTGATCTATCCGCATGTCATGGGCTCATTCAGGTAGTGTGGGCCAGTAGTACATTTGTTCATTATACTGATCCAGCACAGGACAACAAAAGCACGACACTAATGGGTATGTCTGCACAATGCTCAAGCAGGTTAGCAAAAACAATGTGCCAAAAAAGCCATGGCTATTGTGAGATTGGCAAGAGAGTGGGCTATCAAATCAGGGATAGTAATACAATCTCATGCCAATTCAAAGAATGAGGAGATTTGCATGTGTGTTGGGTAAATAATGGTGGGGTAAGGCAGAGGACAATAGACACCAGGATTGGATGGTGTCCAGTGCGGGAGATGGGTGTCTCACATGAAAAAGGGTGAAGTGGATTATGTACGGTGGCATGCCATTGTACATATGTCCTGGTTTGTTGCTCTTGTCCAGGATGCCAATGCTTCACACGCAAATCCTTATGCTTGTGCAGGTTCCGACAATGCTAAAAGTTCCTTACGCCTATGCGGGCTGCCGAAGTTTCACATGCCAATCCTTACGCCTGTGCAGGTTCCCGACAACTCACACGCCAATCCTTACACCTGTGCAGGCTCCCGACAATTCACACGCCAATCCTTACGCTTGTGAAGGTTCCCAAAAATGCTAAAAATTCCTTACGCCTGTACAGGCTTCCGACGATTCACACTCCAATCCTTACACTTGTGAAGGTCGCTATAAATTCTCACAAATTCTTACGCCTGTGCAGGATCCTGAGAATTCACATGCCAATTTATACGCCTGTGCAGGCTCCCAACAATTCACACGCCAATCCTTACGCCTGTGCAATTTCCCAACAATTCACACGCTGATCCTTACGCTTGTGAAGGCTCCCAAAAATGCTAAAAATTCCTTATGCCTGTACAGTATTCCAACAATTCACATGCCAATCCTTATGCTTGTGAAGGTTGCCAACAATGCTGACAAATTCTTACACCTGTGCAGGCTCCCGAAAATTCACACGCCAATCCTTATGCCTTTGCAGGCGCCCAACAATTCACCCGCCAATCCTTACGCCTGTGCAGGCTCCCGACAACTCACATGCCAATCCTTACGCTTGTGAAGGTTCCTGACAATTTAAACAATTCAATACGTGACTAAGATTAATAGCGTGTGACCATAGGAAAGGCAATGTTTCACAAATCTGGAGTGGATTGCTCACATGTGGGAACCTCCCGCTTTTTTACAGTTAAGAATTGATATGGCTCTAAACCATTGAAGAAGAAAATGTAGGAGACGGTAACGGTGACTATTGGCGCATTTTTGGCAAAAGAGGTTCACACAAATAAATACTCACTCAAGCTTTTGGTGGGGCACTTACAAAAAGAATTCTCACGCAATCAGGGATTTTCTCTAAGGAGGAAATAAATAAATTTTACGTGAACAAAGAATGTAATAGAAATGGAAAATAACAAACACTTTATTTGAAAGAAAGTATTACAAATAATAAAAAGATGAAATGATGAGATTTTTTTTATTTTTTTTTATTTTTCTAAGTATTTTGAGACTATCCCGGTGATGTCCTCCTTTGGATAAGCCTCCAGTGCCTGGGCAAGGAGGGAGTTTAGTTCCTCCCGGAATTCCCGGTGCATCTCATTTTGATGAGTTGCATCCATGAAAGGAATCATGTGGGGCAAGCGGCGATGCTCCAACAAGATTCACTTAATGGATTCATGGACAATGGCTCAAGGAATCATTAAAGTTGGTCGTAAGTCAGTGAATTCCTGGCGAGTGTCATTGTGGGAATGAGAGGGGCTTTGCACCAGGGTTCTTGGGGGCACTGGAAGGGAACCGGGGTTGGATTGGAGAGGGGGGGAACAGAAGGGGAAGGTGGGGATCCAACAGGCATATTGTCAATGATTATTATTGAGCGGGGAGTGGCGGGACGAGCTGGAGATGGTCGAAGGAGTGGTGAGGAAAAGTTGAGTAGAGTTAAAAAAATGAAATTGGGACTTACCAAAAGTTTCCTCCGTGGATTGCGTAGGAGCCACCTCAGGTTCTGGCTCACGAGTCGTATTGTCCTCAGGTGGTTGGGAGGATGGACTCGGGCCAGGAATAGGTGGCTCTTTGGTTTGGGAGGGTTCTAAAAAAGGAGTAAGAGTCAGTTCACTCGACTTGAAAGGGAAAGTGAAAATGAAACAAAAATTTGGCTGCTTACCGCAGAATAATTCCTCAGACCATCGGGTGCCACTCGGGCCTGGAGTGGGTTGCCGCGGGGTTTGCTCGCGAGGCAAACTAGGAACGGGAGAGTTTTGTCAGGGGGGATTCGGGGGGTTTTGTTCTATGAGTAATGGAAAAAAGTCAGTATTATTGTGTGAAGAGAAATGAGATAAGGAGGAGAAAGAAAACTTACTTTGGCGTTTGAATCCCATCAGTGACAAGACATGGTGACCATCAGCCCAAGCTCGAATGTCCTCTTTCCATCGGCCGGATAATCACTTCACTCAGGTCAAGGAGTGAAGTGACCATCGGATGGTGGCCTAGGAGGGGGGGTGGACAAATCGATGCTTGAGGGGAAAGGGATAATCGTCTGGAATCATTCCCGTCAGCCTGCTTGAGGTCCCGGTGTCCATTCGGGCTCGGATATCATTTCATCATCGTCGACCACAAAGGAGTCCTCGCGAGGGCGTCTTGGGCAAGAACTCCTCTGGCCTCGTGGTCGGAAGGGGCGGACAACAAACAAACATTTCTTGTGTGGTTGTCGGCAAGCATCACAAGCGTTGGTTGTCGTTGAGGAACGAATACAGGGGATACCCCGCTTGGAGCATAAAGTGCACGACATCTAAAAACAAAACCAGTGAGGTTAGTAACTGAATAGAAAGTAAACAATCAAGAAAGGAAATGAAGATGTACGATGACTTATAAATTTAAAATGTGAACAAAATAAAGACGCTCTACTCGGAAGGTTTTAAAAGTCTGGAAGAGGAGAAAAAAAGTATTAAGTTCAGAACATAATGTTGACAAAAGTTAAAAAAAGAGGTAACACACGAGGTGGATAGAAGTGAGGTTCTGAAAGGATCAGCAGAATAAACAAACAGGAAAAAGGAAGGGGAGTGGGTTTAGTGGAGTGCGAAAGACAAAAGTAGAAAGGCAGGAAGACCAAGGGGAATACACACAAGAAGGACAAATGCGGGTGAGGTTGAACGAAGTGGAGCGAAGGGAAGGGTGTGTCGTGTGAAGATGGTCTTTTATACCATGGTGAAGCTGAGACGATCTCAGAAGTTGCAGCACCTGCAACAGCCTCAGCTTCAAGGCGTGTGGGCTAAATTGCAGCTCAGTGTCAGTGAATGCTGCCACTGAGAAGGGAAATGCTGGCGTGAGGGAGAACAACAATGGGGTTCTGGCTGAGTATTGCTATTGATTGAATTGTCAAGCTCAGTCAAATACCCTTTGTTTCCTTAAATAGCCACCCAATCACCCAGGAGGGTGGTTGTGAGGCCCTTGTTGAAGGTCCATGGTGGGTGCAATTCCCAAATGCCCCATGCAGAAAAGAACGTGGTGCATTTGGTCACAAGTGACCGTGGCGAGATCACCGGCCGTATGGCCTGGTAATAGTGTTTGAACAAAGGGGGGGGGCTGTAAGACAAGTGAATACAGCATGAGCTTGCCTTGACCCATTGCTCAGATTTGCTTTTGGGTCATAATTGAAATGCTCAGTGGCTGAAGATTTTAATTGCACAGTAATTGAACTATTGATATAACAATATCAAATGCACCATGCTGAGCCATTGGTCAGTCGTTTTTGTATGCACACAATTTGAGCATTTGGCACAGCATCGGATGACATTTCAGCCAGGTGCAGCATTCCACACGCTTTGGTGAAGTGCTCCAAACTGAGCCTTCCAATGAACTACTGCAAAAATAGTTCATTCCATGGCTTTACTGAGCACTTTCACACGGTGCTTTTGACCATGACATGCTCAGCTTGCGTGTGCAAATTGGGTGAAACGCAATGCTGAGCATGTGGCACATGAGCTACGTATATGCAAACGATCGGAAGGTGCATACAGGCTCAAGTAGTATTACACCTTCCTAATCTGTACAGCCAACACTGTAGTAAACAGTACACCTTTGTAAATGTATGCTGCGGGGCAGAGAAAAAGCTGTTCAACAATGAAACATGCAATCACGCCAAGCCAGTGAGTCATATCTCTCACCTACATCCCTTTGATGCACCTTGTTGGACAGCTCTGCCTAACTACGGCACAGATGCGCATGTAATCCAAGTTAATGTAAGTGGGTCATAATGGAATGACTTCATATTTGGGTCATACACAAACAGTTGATTCACTCTGGTGCCATTGTTGGGGCAAACAATGACTGGCCCCGCTTGTTCATTGTTGGGCAGCCACACACTTTCATACGCACCCCACGACAGGTCATACACAGGCAACTTTCACACGCCTGGAAGACATTTTACTGCCAGTGTTCTGACCGGCTATTTTCTTGGTTGGGTGGTCAGCTTGACTGCAGACGCTCACCTGCTTGCATGTGGAAACCTGAGGCCAATCAGTGTGGATTTGCTTCAGCCTCATCCACATTAGAATAATCCCAGCCTATTATTGCTGAGGCTGGTTATGTTTGTGTGGGTATCTCCCACCGCGGGTCTCTTTCCTCACGTTCTCACACGCCCCGCACAAGTTGTGGCACCTGGCTTGCAGCCAAAAATCCCCTTGGGTGGGTGGCCTCTTTTGCCGTAGTTTTGTACACGCGTGAGGCAAAGACCCTGATGCCAATCTCGGTGGATTAGTACCCGCCTCAAACGCAATAGGGGTGAATGTATATGTGCATCACGGCTCACGGCTGGCGCCCCCTTTGATCATCCCACACATTCCCCCCTGGAAGCCCAGTAGGAATCAGTCAGCAAAAAACTTCAGGCAGAACCAAAGTCATGTTTGGTGGCATGCCACCAAACATATCTCACCCTCCCACACACGAACATTGTAAGGTTTGACTATGAAACAATAAGTAAAAATTACTAATATTTTACTTATTGTACTATGAATGTCCTTATGAATTAAATAAATAAGATAAAAAAGAATTATAATAATAAAGAATTATTATAATTATGGCGTAAAAATAATTATATCATTAATAAAAATATAATAATATAATAAAATAAATATATTCATATAAAATAACGAATATATTTAAAAGCACTTTATTATTGTTACAAACAAATAATAAAGGCGTAAAAAATTGTTTTTTATTAATAAAAAACAATTAATAACAATAATATTACTAATATTAAAGTTATAATTTAATATAAATACTATTTATATTAATTAAAGAATTATTAAAAGAATAATATAGAGAAAATTATTAATATAAGAGAAAATAACCTACTTTTAACACTTAATATAATGATTCTGAGATATCTTACACCAAATAATGTAAATACAACTTATACAAATTGTATTTACAATAAAAAATAGAGAAATTACAAATATTCTTGATTTTTTACATGGAAATGAGTTTGAGAGAGATTTTTAACAAAAACAATTAAACAAATGATTTAATCACGTCAAAGTTGATGATTATAATAAAGATGAACTTTGGTCTTTAATAATATAAAAGTTTTATATATAAAGAATAAAGATATTACCTTTTTGTTTGTATTAATTTAATGTTTTTGATGCGTCTGAGGGGAAAACAGAGCAGAAAGAGCTCTATTTATATTAAATACCTCCCTCCTAGAGTCCAACAGGCTTCTAGTAGACGTGTACTGATCATATCAACTGGAATTGATCAATATTCTAAGGTTTGGGGATGCTTACATCATGATCAAACCTCATTACATCACTATTACGCCATTATTTAGAGTTATCACTATAACTGTGAGTCTGATGACGTCAAAGGCTTGGCAGAACCCCAAATCTCGTGGATTTTATTAGTTTTAATCATAAACTAATAGTATTCACCAATTGTAACACTTATATGACTGTTAAACATAATTTAAGGTTACAGTGTGTGATCCTAAATGATCAAATTAAGCTCAAACTTTGATCCTTAATAGCTTTTAAGATTAACACGCTAAAGCAGTTTAGAGAGTGAATTCTAATAGCATAGCATAACCTTATTATGCTTCCAAGAGAATTTCATTACATCATCAAAACTCTATTTTTGATGAATTTTCTTGTAACTCATCTTTTCTGTCGAAATTTAATATTTTAAGCTTCAAACTATGATTTCAAGGGGTTATATCTTGAATATTATAGTAACAAATACATCAATATTCATGAATAAACTATTAGAATCCAACTGTCTACTTATTTTTAAGTTTGGACCACTTTCACAACAAAGTGGTCAACAGCTCTGTTGATTTTAATCAATAATTCCTTACAGATTATAACCTTGTTTATAACGTGTGAAATAAACTTCATATCTGTGTTCCTACAGTAATTAAGTGATGACTTTATTTTTGGTTCATCACTCTATCATGTATAATTCAAGAGATAATAGCTAAAATCCTTGAATATATGCATTGACCAAAAAAGTGCATATATTCAGGTTAATTCCTTAAGTATCGGTTTTGAAGCTTAGCTTATTAATTTTTTTTATGTGTAGACTTTTATGGAGAATCCAATGGTACCATTTATTTTACATGTTGCTTCATTAGTTTTTGAAATAAATAAGGATTTGGGGTTTTTATAAGGTATTATTACTTATAACTTATTAAATATTGACTTTACAGATATGCCATAAAAATGGTATATGTGTATTCTACCATGGGAAATCTAATGGTGTAAATTATTTCACATGTTTATGCATTGGGTTTTAAGTTAAACCAAATTTTGTACCAATTTATGGTATTTTTATAGTTTTTAAGGGACTTATAATTATATAAAATATTTCTTGTGACCTTTTTGGGTATGTTGTCATATCTCAAAGGTTCAAAAACATCCCCACAGTGAGATTTCCCTTTGAAACGGCCAACATTTCCCAGTAGGTCCCTGTGCAACAATTAACCTGGGGAAGATATGCAGCCATGTTTGCTGTCACACCAGCGAACATGACTGCATGCCTCTAATTTGCCCTCCACAATAAGTTGCTACAACCTACCCAATTTTGGATATGCTAATTTCAACCTTGTTCCACCAAAGGTTTTGTAACTTTCTGCAGATCCAGCAGTCATATCGGTGCACCCACATTTTGGCCACCTTGCCTTGATATATGGTCCAAATCGGGTATGAAAATTATGAGCCCAAGAGGCCCACCCCCATCAAGACCATGCACGTAACCTGTCAGGATGAGTCTATGTTGAAGTGGAAATAAAGCTATTTACAACTATAACTATGACTGTGACACGTGGAAAATAGTTTAAAATAGTTTTATAAGGGTTAAAGATGGATTAATTTAATAATAAAAGGGGCTTTACTATAAGAAATATAGTGGTGGTGAGCGCTGTTGAAAGCCCTGGGTGCAGCTTTACCTGTTGGGTTACAATGATAAAGACTACAATACTTTAAATTAAGAGTATACCTGTTTATTACCCAAGAGTAAAACTGTTTTTTGACAGTTTACTACGTAGGGTATTCAAGAACAGGATGAGGAAAGGCTTTTGGCTGTGAAAAGCCCTCCTTTTATCCTAAAATTGAGGTGGAAAGGCTGCTAGACCTTTCCACGTAGAGGAAGTGAAGATTTTTCACTCTATATGACAGGCTTGTGGTTTGCAAACAGCCTGTATACCCTGTATTGGGCTCAGATGTGGTTTTGAAACCACATCTGGGCAGTTTTCACCAATACAGGGTGAAAATTTTCATCTGGGGACCTCACAGCCTGATTCTGATGTGTATGACGCGTAGAATGCTGTACAGAAGCTGTATGGGACCCCAGTATTGACTGACATATGAGGTATTGAAGTAAAAACATGCTTCTTCGTCTATTTGACACCTCATATTCATGGTTATGGGATATTATCCCATGGTAAGGCTGTATCTGACAGCAGGTGGGATTTTGACCTTAAAATGGTCATAACTCTGTCCGTTTTTGAGATATCAAGCTCAAAGTTGGTTCATTGAATATCTCTGTATGAGCTATACACAATGGTACCCAACTTGACATGGTTATCATTAAATATGACAAAGTTATCCCATGTACAAGTATTTTTGTACATTGGCGTGGTCTGGTCAAAAGCTGTATTAAGCTTGTTTGGCCAATAACTTCTGTTGTAGTTGAGTTATGAGAAAATGAATGGCACCATCAGATAGCCCTGATTGTGCTCTTTCCAAAAAGACCCCACTTTAAGTATGTCACACTAAAACTGTAAAAGTTAGATGAGAGGTGAATGTTTTGTTCACCCTTATTTGGTCTGAATTTGACCATAACTCAAGTAATACTGGTGCTAGCTCAGTTTGGCTGGCACCATTAGATAGCCCTGGCTTAGAGCTTCATTTTGAATACCCATTTGATGGGGTAAAGCCTCTCCTTCTGGATTTTAGATGAGAGGTGAAAATTAAGGTTTATGCTCAGCAATAACTTTGAGCAGGAATAACTTTGTTATTTCTTGTCCTATGGTGATGGGACTTATATTTTCAGGAGAAGGTGAGTTTCCTCTTTCTTTTGATACCTTCTGAGCTAATTTGGCTCAGCTCCATGTTTTGGTGGTATTTTGGCTATACCATTGGTTTATGGTATTTTGGCTGTCATGCTTGTGCTCTGGTTTTGAGTCACAGGCTGACATACCCTCCCTCTAAAAAAGGATCATCATTGATGAGACTGTTCAGTCCTCCTAGAGGCTCTGAATCTCCTTAAATGGAGGTTCCCATCTGGTATGGCATCCTCTGCCAACCATTTGTCTTTGTCAGCTGTCTGGTTCTTGAATCTGACTAGATATTGTCTCTGATCCTTCCCATTGAGTCTGATTTTTCTGGCCCTGATGATTTTACTCACAGGTCCAGGAGCATCTTCTACTTCCACTATTTCTGGTGGAGTGATGTTTTTCTTCCTAGAGGGGAATTTATCCTCTTCTGTTTGGAAGTATGGTTTGACCAGGCTTACTGGAAAGACTGGGTGTTTCCTAGAAAACTCCTCAGTTAGCTTGACCTCTTCTGCATTCTTCCCTATCAACTTAATGATAGTGAAGGGCCCTACAAATGAGTCTCTCATTTTCTTGGGTCCTTTGAGATTGTTAAAGTTTAGTGTAGACACTAACACCTGGTCCCCTTCCTTGAAGTCAGGTTCCATATGTGATTTGTCCCACCTCTGCTTATTATACTCTTTGGCCTCAGCTATGCATTTGGCAGCAGTATAACAGGCTTTCTTCCACATATCATGGAAGTCTTTGGCTGTGGGGTGGATGGTCAGAAGATTTTTCTTCAAGTGATCCACAGGTAAAAGGGGATTCCACCCTTTCTCTACCAGTGCAGGTGTTTTTCCTGTGGTAGAGTGCTGGCTTGTATTATAAGCCAGTTGGACTGCTGGTAAGAGGGTGACACAATCATGGGTATATCCCTCATGGTCCTTGTATTCCATGCCATAGGCACAGAACCTCCTGAGGATGTCCTCCATTGTTTGGATCATCCTCTCAGCTAGGCCATCTGTTTGTGGATGGTAAGCTGTGGAAAAAGCAAGCTTGGTGCCTAGCATGTCATATAAATTGGTCCAAAATTCAGATGCGAATTTTGGGTCCCTGTCACTAATTATGATCTTAGGGACTCCACAGGTGGATATGATGTTATTCCAAAATAACAGAGCAGTGTCCATGGCTGTGTCTTCTTTATGGCATGGTAGACATCTCATGCTCTTGCTGAACCTATCAACTATGATTAGGCAGGCATTGTAGTTTTCTTTGCCTCCTGGGACAAGTCCTGTGACCCAGTCCATGTTGATGGTTTCCCATGGGTGTTTGGGTTCTTCTATGTGTTCAAGTAACCCATATTTCTTCCCATGTTTTCTATTTGCCTTTTGGCATCTTTCACAAGTGTTGATGTATTCACTCAAATCTTGCTCCCATTTGGGCCACCAAGCTGTGCTTGCTACCCTCTCTTTAGTCCTGTCCTCACTCATGTGTCCCATGTAGGGGCAGTCATGGCATTCCTGCAGGATTAAAGAGATGTGGTCTCTGTCTATCACTGTGAGTGCACTGGTGTGCTTTTCTCTGTGATAAATCAGGCCATCTATAAGGAAGAATTTATTTTCCTTATAGGCCCTCAACCAGGGTTCCTCCAGCTGGGTTTCCAGTTCTGGGCTCCTGTATTTTTGTTGAAGGAGTTGGAGTAGTATGCTACACTGTTTGTGTTTGGCATAAGATTTCAGTACTGCATTGAAAAATTCATTGTGCAGTTCTGAGGAACTTATTCCCAGTATGGGGGTTTCTGTCCCTTCTGAATCAGTGTTTCCACTGTCAAGGGTACCACTCCCTGGTGCCCATTCAGAGAATCTGAAGTTTTTCTTCCTATTTATTTCCATAAAATGGATAGGAATTTTTGCAGCAACTTCAGGGTCATAACCTGGATTGCTTTTGACATTGTCCAGTGGCCATCTGCTAAGGCCATCTGCATTGGTATGGCTTTTACCTTCCTTGTATATGATGGTCATGTTCCCTCTATATTCCTGGATGGCTATTTGCCATCTCAGCATGTGTCTATTAGTAGTCTTCATGTTTAGTAAAGACTTCAAGGCTGTGCAGTCTGTGTAGACTTCAAAGACTGCACCCTCCAAATAATAATGGAGTTTTTCTAGAGCCCAGACTAGACATAGATATTCTGTCTGGGTGGCCCCATACCTGGCTTCTGAATCTTTCAGCTGCCTGGAGATGTAACATATTACACCTTCTCTTGGTTCACCATCCACAATTTGTCTTTGGTAAAGGGCTGCTCCCAAGCCTTGGCTGCATGCTGCATCTATATATAACTTGAATGGTAGTTCAAAGTTGTAAGGTGTGGATATGAAACTTTGATTAAAAATCAAGTACTTTTCCTGTCCTCAAAATTTGTATAAGGTAAAAATCAATTAAAAATAGTATGAAATATTATTTTTAAGAGAAAACACGCCAATTTTATTGTTTATAACTTTATTAGTATAAAACAATAATATTATAAAAATTTATCCAAAAAATACTCTACAAGAGATATTTTAAGGCTACAAAAGAAATTTCTTCAAGAGCAATTTCAATTGGAATTAATTGAGCAAAGAACTGCAAGCAATTAATTAAAGAAAAAAGTCTTTAAAAAGAATATCAAAGAGAAAACACGCCCAAAAGTGACCAGAGTGAATTTGGAAACAAAGTGACAAAGTTTACAGTGATGAAAGATGCTTTAATTCACTTTTGGGGTGGTTCAGGGGTAAAAATGATTATAAGAGTTACAAACAATGATTATAATTATTTTTTCACGTGGTTAAAAGGATTAAAATGATTTAAAAGTGGTGGTTGGAATCTTTGATTGATTGGTTTAACAGTTTTAAGCTAATTAATAAAAGGAAAAGATTCTAACATGAAGAGAAAAGTGGGGCAAAGAAGACATTCTTTTATAGCCATCAATTCTCTTACTCCAAAAGTAAAATTTACTCTTGTCAGTCGTGAAAGACAGTCTGACAACAGAAAAGCCAATTATGGCATCATTGAACCCTGGTTTAGACCAAAAAGGGCTGGTTTAAGCCATTTTTAGCCATTTTTAGCCATTTTAGACCCTTAAATCAGCCATTACTATAGCAATACCAGGCCTAGAGCCTTCAAAACACGTCAGAATGTGTTTCAGAGGCGTAGAAACCAGTTAAAACTGTTTTTATTATGATTGTTTTATCTTAAGGGTAGTTTTACCCTCTTGGCAACAGCTAAAACTACCCCAGTTGGTATCAAAACCTCATCGTCAATTGAGTCCACAGACCCTGTAACTCAATTCCAGGCCAAAAGTGATGAACTTTTGCGTGAATTTTGACATCCCACGCCTGTCAGCAAGGATTTTGGGGGTCTAGCTCCCCCTTAGAGCTGGAGTTCCTTTTCCCCCCCAAATTTAATCTTTCCAATTTATTTTTCCTTTAATTCCTCATCATGTATTATACTTATAATTTACATATGTAATTCAATTCAATTGTACAGTACAATACAGTAATAATTGACACCTCATATGTAAATCAAAGTTCACTTATGTAATACACGCGCACATTTTGACATTTCAATTGAATTCAATTGAAAATACTTCAATTCCTCATAACTTCTAAACTGAACACAAAACCTCAATTTTAACAAAAAAATTGATGGTTAACACCACATGTGGTGTGAATTAAATTAAGGTTTTGAGGATTTTCAACTTTTGTATTGAAAATACTAAAAACTTAATTTAAGCTTATTTAGAGTTGAGTTACAAGAATTTCACTCAGAGGTGACCCCACCTGATTTTTTATGAGGAATCCAATGGTGAAATAAATTTTATATGTTTATTTATTGGAAAAAAAGTTATAATAAATTTTATTTAACTTTTTTCCAAATTTATTTATTTTTTCACAATTTTGTTAAAGTTTCATTTTTACTTAATTTTTTCAAGTATAAATGTAATTTTATATTTACAAAATTTAATGTATTTTTTATTAATTTTTTATTTTTAATATAATTTTATATTTATATTTTGATTTTTATTTTAATAATATAAATAAATTTATTTTATTTATATTAATATGTTATTTTTTATATTTGTGGTCTTTTGGGTATATGAAATTACCTCTAAGGCTCACATTCCCTCCCCCTAAAAAAGAATATTACTTTGTAATATTGGTGTTTCTAGTGTGTCCAAATCTCCTCAGGAGTTTGGTAGCTTCTGGTATATCTTTTTCTTCTAACCATTCATCTTCACAAGTTGGGTCACTGTACCTAACAAGGTATTCCCTTACTTTCTTGGTTCTTAATTTCCTTTCTTTAAGAACTTTGGTTATTTTCTTAGTACCAGATGTCTCAATAGGAGGTATAACTTGGGGAACCTTATTCCTCAAGGGAAATTTCTCAGCATCACTAGATTTATATGGTTTTATCAAGCTCACTGGAAATGTAGAGTGCTTATTGCTAAGTTCTTCAGATAACTCTACTTCAACAGCATTTTCTCCATGGAGGGCCTTAATCACAAAAGGTCCTGCAAAGGAGTCTTTCAACTTTTTACATCCTTTGATGTTATTGAAGTTAGTGGTGGATACAAGAACTAGGTCCCCCACTTTGAAATCTGGAGTTGCATGAGATTTATCCCATTTGTCTTTAGCATATGCAAAAGAGTCCTCCATGCACCTTACTGCATGCTTTCTAGCTTTGTCTAGCATTCCTTTGAAGCTAGCAGCTGTGGGATGTATTTCAATTAAGTCTTTCCTCAAGGAGTCTTGGGGTAACTTGGGGTTCCATCCTTTTTCTAGAACAGCAGGAGTCTGATTGGTACTAGCATGGATTGATGTTTTATATGCTAATTCCAGTGCTGGTAACAGAGTACACCAATCATGGGTAAATCCATCACAATCTTTGAATTCAAGGCCATATGCACAAAATATTCTCACCATGTCCTCTAAGGTTTGGATCATTCTTTCAGCCAGGCCATCAGTTTGTGGGTGGTAGGCTGTAGAGAAAGACAGTTTAGTGCCAAATAATTGGTGAAGATTTGTCCATAGTGCTGAAGTGAATTTGGGATCTCTATCACTGATGATATTTGTAAATATCCCAGTCCATGACACTACTCTATTCCATATCAGAAGAGCTGTATCCATGGCTGTATCATCTTTGTGACATGGTAAAAAGATTGGAGTTTTACTGAATCTGTCCACAATTACTAGGCAAGCATTATAGCTCCTGTCACCTCCTGGTGGTAGGCCAGTTACCCAATCCATATGGACAATTTCCCAAGGTCTGTTTGGTTCTTGGATTTTCATCATATTTCCAAGTCTTTTGCCAGTGGATTTATTTGCCTTTTGGCATCTGTCACAGGTTTTGCAATACTCTGCAACATCTTTTTGCCACATTGGCCACCATATGCAGGTCTTCACTTTCTCTCTTGTTCTGTCTTCAGAAAGATGTCCTGAAAAGGGACTATCATGGCATTCTTTCAGTACAAGATTGATTAATGACCTGTCTACAACTGTCATGACACATGTGTGCTTGGTTCTGTGGTAAATTATACCATCCAGTAGGTGAAATCTTCCTTCATTATAAGATTTTCTCCATACTTCATCCAAGGCATGTATTAGAGAGTTGTCTTTACAGTCTTTGTTAAGTAATTGGCATAAGATGCTACAATTCTTATCTTGAGTGTAACTATTTCTGACTTCTTCAAAGAAGGTGGTGTTCAAGTCTGTAACACTTATTCCTTCTATTGGAATTTGTGGTGAAGCTTCTTCTGGAACATAAGCAGGATTATCAATGTTATTTGGTAATAGCCATCTGCTTAGTCCATCTGCATTCTTATGAATATTCCCATCCTTATGAACAATAGTCATATTGCCTCTGTATTCTTCTATGGCTATTTGCCATCTGAGCATGTGTCTGTTAGGTGTTTTCATGTTCAAAAGTGATTTCATAGCTGTACAATGTGTTATTACTTCAAAAACACATCCCTCTAAGAAATAGTTCAATTTCTCCAAGGCCCAGACAAGGCATAGACATTCCATTTGACTTGCTCCATATCTGGCTTCAGTTGGTTTGATTTGCCTGGATATGAAACATATTGGTCTTCTACAGGTTTGTCATTTATGATCTGAACTTGGTGAAGTGCAGCACCTAGTCCATCCCCTGATGCATCAATATACAGTTTGAAAGGTAATTTAAAGTCTGGCATCAGTAAGAGTGGAGCAGTGGTCAATGCTTCTCTTAGAGATTCAAAAGCTTTGACTCTGTCAACAGTCATTTCAAATACTGTGTCTTTGTCACACAACTTATAAAGTGGTCTTGCTATGGATGCAAAGTCTTTAATGTGTTGCCTGTAATATCCTGCAAAACCCAAGAATGACTGAATTTCCTTCTTATTCTGAGGCATGGGTTTTAACAATACTGCTGCAACTTTATTTTTATCAATTCCAAGGGACAAACCAGATACAACATGCCCTAGTGCCTTAAGTTCTTTAAATCCAAAATGACATTTCTTCAAGGAGATTTTCATGTTTACTGATTGGATTTTTGTCAAAACTCTTGATAATCTGTACATGTGCTCCTCCCAAGTCTTTGAACAGATAATAATGTCATCAATGTAAATGATTAACCATCCCTCTGAGAGTTTTTCAGGGAAGATTTCATTCATCATTCTTTGGAAGTGTGAAGGTGCATTTTTGATACCAAAGGGCATCCTTAAGTATTCATACACTCCACAATGAACAATAATTCTCAAGTATTTTCTTGCTCTTGGTGCTACCACATTTTGATGGAATCCTTTAAGGGCATCCATAGTGGTTATATACACTGCTTGAGATATTTGAGTAAGGGCAATTTGGATTTTTGGTATTGGGTATCTGTCTGGAACAGTGTAAGTGTTCAGAGCTCTAAAGTCCCCAACCATTATGGATTTTCCATTATGCCACGCCACTATGACTGGTGTAGTTATTTCTACTTCCTCATTGTGGCCTACTTTTCTTATTACACCAAGGTCTAGAAGTTCTTTGATATGAATTTCTAGAGCTTCTCTTGATTTTGGACTTGCTGGATAAGCAGGTCTTAAGAGTGGTGGATAAGGTCTCTCAATGTTAAGAATGATGTCAACTTCATGACCAATAATTGCTCCCAGAGGTTCTTTGTCTGTAGCAAATGCTCCTTTGTGGTCATACAAAAGGGAAGAAAGTTCATTTTCTTGTTTATCAGTCAGATGAAGGCTTATCTCAGCCTCATTTAACTGTTCAGACTTGAATTTTTCTAACTCTAAGTTGCCTGGAGATACTTTGTTTACTGTAATTTGTTTTTTAAATGGTAAAAAGGCAAATTTCTGGCGCTTATTGTCCCCAATTGTAAAGTATCTGTCTTTGTTATTATGTAAATCTATCCCATACATGATCAAATAGTCATTTCCCAATATAAAATGGGTACTAGAGCAATTTTCCATAACAACAAATTCAACTGTGATGCTTAAATTCCCATTTATGTGTGGGAATATGACATTGGTCTCAAAGATTCCCAATGCTTTCATTGGGTTACTTGCACTGTTGAATTTTATACCATCAATTGGTAACAATTGGTCTTCAAAATTTGGCACACAAGTTTTAAGAAAGGATTTTCCAACACAAGAGCAGAAGGCTCCTGGGTCAAGCAAACGTTTGGTGGGCTTGTTGTCAATTACCACTTCTGTTATACAGGAGTTACCAGCTGTATAACCTTTTCCTCTGTTTGGTTTTGTCTTCATAAGTTGTGCATCTTGAACTTTTGATAAATCAACTTGACCATTGCTCAATTGTGGTAAGTGGGAATAAGATTCCATGATGTCAAAAGTGGCATTGATATTTTCTATATCTTTTGAAGATTCAGAAAATATGGATGACTTATCATCTGAATTGTCTTCAATTATGTCTTCTTTTTCAGCATCTGGTTCCTTTTCAATGTCAATTTCATTGATTTTCCCCCTCTTTGGACATGTATTGGCTAAATGGGTGGTGCTTTGGCAAATATGGCATTTTCTGACTGTATCTGCAGATTTATATTTAATATTACCAGAATTTTCTTTGGGGTTTTTGTCCACAGAATCTTTCCAAGGTGTATTAAACCTTGTTTTGAGATTCACCCTACTAGAACCAATTTTGGTTCTGGTGGTTACTTCTTCTAGTATATTGATAATATCTTCTGCTGAAGATTGTTCAGTAGTCCTGCTTTTGACAGCATGCTCTAAGTCACCTCCACATTGTCTCAGAATTTTTCTATGGATCATAAACTCTGACATGTCAGGATATAATGCTGTTAATCTGTCCTTTTGTTGGCAAAACCATGGTAAAGCTCTGTCTTTATCAGCATTAAATTTGGCAAATTCAAAGGCTGTTTCAACTTTAAACCTCCAAGCATCATTTGCCCATTTGTTGATGATTTGGGTTTTCCACCAAGTCCAACTCTGGTGTCCATGTGCTTGTCTTATTTTGATGTACCATCTGTGAGCTGATCTGGTAAACAAGGTGTTAAACCTGGCTGTTACCAATCTGTCTGGTAATTCAAAATCCTCTTTGATCATGTCAATACCTCTAATGAATTCCATATGGTCATACTCTCCTTCACCACTGAAGTGAGGCCATTCTTTAAGTTTTGGAACTTCTTTCAAGAGTGCTTGGCCCATTGATGGTTCCAAGTTATGAAAAGAAGTGGATAATTCATTTTTTAATTGTGAATTATCAGGATCCAATACTTGTGGATTTGGAATTCTTGTGCCCTCATTTTGATTTAGAGGTGTAGACATTCTTGGTAAGGTGTTCAGTATTTGTTCAATGTCATTCATTTTACTGTTGCTACACCTTTGGGAATTTCTGTATTCATGTTGGAAGCTTTGTATTAAATTTATTACTTCAATTTTATACATGTCTTCCTTATGTGTCAGTTCTTGCCATAACTCTGTCTGTCTTGTATTATCAGCAGTGACTTGATTCAATTTCATTGATAATTTTGATACTTCTTCTTGTGAAGCATCAAAACACTTTTTCAAGGCAATGGTATATGTCTTTACTTCAGTAAATTAATTTGAAATGTCATCAAGGACTTTCTTGTTATCTGTTTTGATAATATTTATGGCTTGTTTAATTCTTGTTTCAATCATGTCATCAATATTGAATTTAGAATATTTATCTGTTAATTCTTTAATAATGGCAGATTGTTCATTTATTTTAATGTTAGAAGAATTGTCATTATTAGAATTTTTAATTGTTCTTAAAACTTTTTCAAAACACATAAGTGTTTCATTAATTTGGCACAGACTCAGGTTGTTTGTTTTAATGTTGTTACAAATGGTGTCATTTTTATCAGAAAGATGTTTTTTCACGTCATTTATAGCATTATACAACTCTGGGATGGAATCAAATATGTCAGAAATCATTTCTGGAACCTTAATCTGGCTTCCTCCTTCTTCTGTAATTCCATCATGGTTCTGGCCATCTGAAATACATTTTCCATGGAATCCTGCTGAATCTTTGGGATTCTGTAGCCCTGGTTGTAAGGTTTTGGGGCTGGTGCCTTCCCTTTGCCCTTGTTTGGAGTTTGTGGCTGCTTTTTCACGTTGGAATTGCTGCTGCTGGCCACTGGGGCTGTTTTTGGCACTGGTTTGGGTGGTGGAGGGTTGTTTTTCCTCCATTCTAGTGTCAAAAGCATCATATTTTTCTTCTCCATCAATGGATGCCATCCATTGAGCAATTTGCAAGTGTTGGGATGGCCCAAGAATTTTCTTACTGTCAGGTAAGAATTCATGCAATTCTTCCACAGGTCTGCAAGGATCTGGTACTCTTTGAATTGAAGTGCATTGTTGTATGCACTGTGGCTGGCTTTGTATATGTCCACAGAGGCTTGTTGTGGCGGTGTCAGCTCTTTTTGAAGGTAAAATGGTATTATCAGCTTCAGAATGACCCATTTTAGTTGTTTGGAAGTCATCAACTGACCCTTTTCCTTCTGTACCTGGTTGGCCTCTGCCATAATCACGTCTATTACCTTTTTGGGAGCTGCTTGAGGGGTTGAAGCTGGCTCCTGACCTGGTTGAAGGCATAATTATGGTTAAAAAGGCTTAAAATAGTATTTTTACGTCAAAAAACTTACTATTGCCCAAATTTTTAGCTTTCTGAAGGGTATTACTTATGTCCAAGTTAATCAATTCAGAAGATATTGGTTCAGGCTGGTTATTTTGAGTCACAATAACAGTACTATTATGATCAGAATTAACAGTACTGGCAGGGATAATGCTGGTTACTGTTGAGGCTGTTTCAATGTTTTCTTGTCTTACCACGTTGTCAGACACTAAAATTAATGAAAAAGCCAATTATTTAAGTAAAAAAAAAGGTTATTTAAAAAAGAATAAAAAGATAAGCCTCACTTATAATATGAAAAAAAGTTTTTTTTTTTTATGGATTTTTTGAATTATAAGTATTTTTTATATGTTTTTAAATTTTTCAATATAAGAAAAAAGATTTAAAAAGAGTAAAAAGATATGTCACAGGTAAAATATCACGGCTGGGCCCCCAAATGTAAGGTGTGGATATGAAACTTTGATTAAAAATCAAGTACTTTTCCTGTCCTCAAAATTTGTATAAGGTAAAAATCAATTAAAAATAGTATGAAATATTATTTTTAAGAGAAAACACGCCAATTTTATTTTTTATAACTTTATTAGTATAAAAAAATAATATTATAAAAATTTATTGTTTTACCAACAATAAAAATTTATCCAAAAAATACTCTACAAGAGATATTTTAAGGCTACAAAAGAAATTTCTTCAAGAGCAATTTCAATTGGAATTAATTGAGCAAAGCACTGCAAGCAATTAATTAAAGAAAAAAGTCTTTAAAAAGAATATTAAAGAGAAAACACGCCCAAAAGTGACCAGAGTGAATTTGGAAACAAAGTGACAAAGTTTACAGTGATGAAAGATGCTTTAATTCACTTTTGGGGTGGTTCAGGGGTAAAAATGATTATAAGAGTTACAAACAATGATTATAATGATTTTTTCACGTGGTTAAAAGGATTAAAATGATTTAAAAGTGGTGGTTGGAATCTTTGATTGATTGGTTTAACAGTTTTAAACTAATTAATAAAAGGAAAAGATTCTAACATGAAGAGAAAAGTGGGGCAAAGAAGACATTCTTTTATAGCCATCAATTCTCTTACTCCAAAAGTAAAATTTACTCTTGTCAGTCGTGAAAAACAGTATGACAACAGAAAAGCCAATTATGGCATCATTGAACCCTGGTTTAGACCAAAAAGGGCTGGTTTAAGCCATTTTTAGCCATTTTTAGCCATTTTAGACCCTTAAATCAGCCATTACTATAGCAATACCAGGCCTAGAGCCTTCAAAACACGTCAGAATGTGTGTCAGAGGCGTAGAAACCAGTTAAAACTGTTTTTACTATGATTGTTTTATCTTAAGGGTAGTTTTACCCTCTTGGCAACAGCTAAAACTACCCCAGTTGGTATCAAAACCTCATCATCAATTGAGTCCACAGACCCTGTAACTCAATTCCAGGCCAAAAGTGATGAACTTTTGCGTGAATTTTGACATCCCACGCCTGTCAGCAAGGACTTTGGGGGTATAGCTCCCCCTTAGAGCTGGAGTTCCTTTTCCCCCCCAAATTTAATCTTTCCAATTTATTTTTCCTTTAATTCCTCATCATGTATTATACTTATAATTTACATACGTAATTCAATTCAATTGTACAGTACAATACAGTAATAATTGACACCTCATATGTAAATCAAAGTTCACTTATGTAATACACGCGCACATTTTGACATTTCAATTGAATTCAATTGAAAATACTTCAATTCCTCATAACTTCTAAACTAAACACAACACCTCAATTTTAACAAAAAAATTGATGGTTAACACCACATGTGGTGTGAATTAAAATAAGGTTTTGAGGATTTTCAACTTTTGTATTGAAAATACTAAAAACTTAATTTAAGCTTATTTAGAGTTGAGTTACAAGAATTTCACTCAGAGGTGACCCCACCTGATTTTTTATGAGGAATCCAATGGTGAAATAAATTTTATATGTTTATTTATTGGATGAAAAGTTATAATAAATTTTATTTAACTTTTTTCCAAATTTATTTATTTTTTCACAATTTTGTTAAAGTTTCATTTTTACTTAATTTTTTCAAGTATAAATGTAATTTTATATTTACAAAATTTAATGTATTTTTTATTAATTTTTTATTTTTAATATAATTTTATATTTATATTTTGATTTTTATTTTAATAATATAAATAAATTTATTTTATTTATATTAATATGTTATTTTTTATATTTGTGGTCTTTTGGGTATATGAAATTACCTCTAAGGCTCACAAAAGTCAGGCAAGATGAGCACAGGTGCATTTGTGAGTTCATATTTGATCCCCTCATATGCATCCCGCCTTTCCTTGGTTATTTCAAAAACTACATCCTTTGAGCATAACTTGTATAGGCTACTAGTCATGTGAGCACAGTTTTTGATGTGGTTTCTGTAGTAGCTAGCAAATCCAAGGAAAGATTGCATCTCTTTGATGTTCTTTGGTACTGGCTTTTGCAGTACTGCTGCTACTTTGTTCTGGTCAATTGCCAGACTAAGGCCTGAGACTTTGTGTCCTAGAGCTAGTAGCTCTTGTTGGCCAAAATTACACTTTTTAAGTGAAATTTTCAGATTGATGGGTGTACATTTACTTAGAACTCTGTCTATGTATTGTACATGGTCTTCCCATGTCTCTGAGTATATAATGATATCATCAATATATACTACCATCCAGCCTTCCATTATTTCTTCTTGAAATATGGTGTCCATCATCCTTTGGAAGTGGGCTGGTGCATTCTTGATGCCAAATGGCATCCTGGTGTACTCATATATGCCCATATGGCATATAATTCTGAGTAATTTCATGGAGTTTGGTTTAACTCCATTTTGGTGGAAGCACTTCATACAATCCATCTTGGTTATGTATTTGGCTTTGGCCAATTTATCCAAGGCATGAGGTATCCTTGGTATAGGATACCTGTCTGCTTTTGTGTAGTTGTTCAGGGCTCTGAAGTCTCCACACAATCTAGACTTGCCATCATGCCAGGTGATCAGGACAGGAGTGGTGATTTCCACTATTTCATTATGTCCAATCTTCCTAATGACATCCATGTTCAGGAGTTCATTGATATGTTTCTCAATCTCTTTCCTGGTCTCCAGACTTGCTGGGTAAGGAGGTCTCCTTACCATGGGTGGATAAGGCCTTTCTACATCCAGATATAGTTCTATATCATGGCCTTTGATCTTGCCTAATGGTTCTTCACCAATGGCAAATGCTGGTCTATTCTTCCTCAGCATCTTCAGTAAAATTAGCTTTTGTTTACTGGTGAGGGTAGTGCTAAACTGTCTCTCTCTGAATTCTTTCAGAAGTTCTTCCAGTGGGTCCTGAGAAGATATCTGGTATATATCAAGAGAAAATTTCTTTTCCTTATTAGTACCAATGGTAATATGCCTATTTTTACTGTTGTAAATATCTATGCCATACATCCTCTGGTAATCTGTTCCCAGTAAAAACCCTTGGATGTGGGCATCTTCAAGCACTACAAACTCTGGGTTGAGTCTGATATTACCTTTTCTGTGGGGTATAATTATCTCTTTGATAATTGTCCCAATAGAGGTCATTTTTCCAGATGCACTCTTAAAGATCTTTGCCCTGGTGGGCAAGAGTTCTTTTTCCCAGTTTGGGAAGTGGTTATCCAGATAATTTTTGGCCACTATGGAGCAGTGTGCTCCACTTTCAATGATCAGTGGGTGCTGAGCATTGTCAATACATACAGTCATTTTTGTGGCTGTTCCATGTATATATGCCATTCCTTTGGTTGGTGTAACCAGGAATGTTTGTGCATCTTGTGTATGTTTACACAAGTTCTTGTTGGCAGTGTCTTGTGGCATGCCTTCTTCCAACTGTATATCCTGGATTTCCAATGGGGTTTCCTCTTGGTATTCCACTAGAAGTTCCTCTCTTGGGTCTTGATCATCATCAGATAGTTCTCTGATGGCATCTCCCATAGAGTCTGATTCAGAATCCTCTGTTGGAGGTTCTTCTTCAGGGACTTTTTCTATAGCATAGACTTTCTTCTTTGCTTTTGGACAGTTGCTGGCATAGTGGTCTGTTGAACCACAATTTTGACAAGAATTCTTCTTCTTTGCCACTTCTGCCACTCTTTCTCTGGGTTTGTCTTTAAACTCTACCCTGAAAGGTTGTTTTTCTTTGAAACTATTGCTTCTATATGGGGTGAATTTCCCTATATTAGTCCTTTTCCTTATGTCTTGTAAGGTGTTGGCTATATCATCTAGAGTGCAATTTTGGTTGCATCTACACTTTACTGCATGCTCTAGTTCTCCTGGCAGTTGTGTCAGAAGTTTATGATTCCTCATTTGAATGTTCATTTGAGGATCAATGGCTTTAAGTCTTTTAGACTGTCTAAGACACCACTCATATGGATCTTTGTCCACAGAGTATTTGTCATTTTCAAATGACATGGTCTTTTGCCATATCCAAGTTCCATTACTGTACTTTTGGATTATTTGACTCTTCCACCATGGCCAATTTCTTCTGCCATGGATTTCTTTCATTTCAGTGTACCATATACTTGCATGACCTTTAAATGCAGTATTCAGTCTAGCAGTAATCCAGTAATCTGGTATGCTTGGTACATCAATGAAGAGTCCATCAATATAATCTATGAGTTCCATATGATCATATTCTCCTGATCCAGAGAATTTGGGCCAGTTTGAGGCCTCAGGAAGCTGTTTCAAGGCTTCCTTCTCTGAATAAGACATGCCATCTCCATCCTGGTATTGTGATGGAGATCTTGCCTTATTCAACAACATGGCATCTGGTTTGATGTCATCTGGTTGATATGGATTCTCCATAGCTTTGCCTTGTGGTTGGGGCTTTAAGCTATGGTAGGCATCAAACAATTTGTTGATGTCTTGGTTCAGACAGTCCCTGTCCCTGCTACTATGGTGTTGTTCTTCAGAGACTTAATTCAGTCTCTTGTTGGTTTCTTCAGAGGCTTTTCTCAGTTGAGCATATCCTTCCTGAAGGTTTTTAACTATCTGCTCCAATGAGGCTTGAGTTTTTCTCATCCTCTCTTGGGCAGCTGCAAATTCTGTAGCCTGCTTTGCAGATTGCTCAGCATATTGGGACATTTGTAACCACAGTGTGTCACTGTTGATGTTACTCTCAGATGTGATAATGTTATTTTCAGTCTGAGTGGGGGTAATGTTTCTATTACTAGGACTACTGATTCTAGAGTGTTTTACAACTCCTTCTGGTTCTTGTGTACTTCTTTTACCAAATCTAACAGCTTCTGGATCATGGGGTCTGACTCTTTCCTCGTCTGGTTGAAGGAGGCTTTGTTCTTGCCCTTGTTGCCTTGTCTTCTCCTGGAAACTTCCTGGAATTGTGAAGAATGGTGACTCTTGGCCACTGATCTGCTGGTTTCTGAATGGTGTGAAGCCACTGGAGAGCTGATTTGGCATGCTCCTTGTGAACCTGAAGGAATCTGAGTAGGCCCTGTCTGGGTTAACTGTTCTTCTATAGCTTGGATAGTGGCTTGATTCTCCCTTATCCTCTGTGCCCTTGCCTCCAGGAGTCTGTGCTGCCTGGTAGGATTCCAACCCTTGGTGATTAACATAAGGTCTTTGAAGTCTATCTGTTTGAGACAGATCTTCTGGCAACTTGATCCCAGTTCTGCCCAGTGAGTTGCTAGGTTGAACCTCTTGTTGTCCATGCTCCATTGAAACAAATCTTTGAGGAGTTGGTGGATTTGAAGAACTTGATCCATATCCTTCCAGTCCTCTGGTTTGAGGTTTCTGTTGAATTGGAGTGTGAATGGCAAGGTTGATATTATCTCCCTCATTGTTTTGCCATCCACCACTGTGTCCAATGTGTCTTCTTTCAGGTCTTCTGGTTCTAGACATTCCTGCTCTATCCTCTGGCTGGTTCCTTTGGAAGCCAAGGTCCCTGAGGTGTGCAGGGGACATATCAGTGTTTGCAAGCAGTCAAAAACTTCATGTTCTTAGGGTATTTACCTTTGAATGTGCCTTGTACAAATTTGTTATCTGCTGATTTGGGCAGTTTGCCTTTGGAGGTTACAACTGGGTTAATAATTGTAATCTTCCCTGTACAAGTGGTTAAGGTTGGTTTACCTTGTATTGAAGCAGAGTTTCGTGGTTTTCTACTCCTCTGAGTGGCTATTGGTGTCCACTTCTTGGCTGTAATAAGGCCTTCACTAAGCCTCTTTCCTTTACCCTTGCTGCCCTCTGGTTCTGAGGGTGTCACTGGTGTGTTGGCCTGTGACTGGGTTTCAAGTGGGATGTAGTTTTCTTCCACTGAATCAAAACAGGAAAAAGAGGGCTTATGTCAGTTAAGACTTCTTAAATGGCTGGTTTTGCACGTCTAAGAATGGCCTCTGGGCTTGTATATTATTACAGTATGCCCTTGTATAATGACAATGTAATTGAATTAACAATTTCACGTCAAAAATACAGCTTATGGTGTCCTGTCACACTGTTTGTGTGTCAGTATCCCTCAGATACACTTGTGGTTTGCAAGTGTATTCTGTAAAAGTGGTTTGTATACAAGTGTTATTGAATTAACAATACACTTGACCACGCCTCAACTGATGGTTTTTCAGTCAGAGGTGTCCTTATTCAGTCAAGAATACAGGACTTTATTAGTGGCTTATGTGTTTTTATATGCAAAACACGCCAAAAATAATAAACTACTGTGGGTATTAACCACGTAAAAATACTCTTATAATATGAGTATATATAAGAAAAAGGTAAAAATATATAAAAAAAATATTTTTAAACAGAAATTACGCCTAAAAATGATAAAACAATGTGTTAATAAGTCATGAAAAAGAGAAAAGACTTACTTGTAAGGTCCAAAAAAGGTCAAAAAACACGGCCAGGCCCCCAAAATGTCAGGATGAGTCTATGTTGAAGTGGAAATAAAACTATTTACGACTAAAACTATGACTGTGACATGTGGAAAATAGTTAAAAATAGTTTTATAAGGGTTAAAGATGGATTAATTTAATAATAAAAGGGGCTTTACTATAAGAAATATAGTGGTGGTGAGCGCTGTTGAAAGCCCTGGGTGCAGCTTTACCTGTTGGGTTACAATAATAAAGACTACAATACTTTAAATTAAGAGTATACCTGTTTACTACCCAAGAGTAAAACTGTTTTTTGACAGTTTACTACGTAGGGTATTCAAGAGCAGGATGAGGAAAGGCTTTTGGCTGTGAAAAGCCCTCCTTTTATCCTAAAATTGAGGTGGAAAGGCTGCTAGACCTTTCCACGTAGAGGAAGTGAAGATTTTTCACTCTCTATGACAGGCTTGTGGTTTGCAAACAGCCTGTATACCCTGTATTGGGCTCAGATGTGGTTTTGAAACCACATCTGGGCAGTTTTCACCAATACAGGGTGAAAATTTTCATCTGGGGACCTCACAGCCTGATTCTGACGTGTATGACGCGTAGAATGCTGTACAGAAACTGTATGGGACCCCAGTATTGACTGACATATGAGGTATTGAAGTAAAAACATGCTTCTTTGTCTATTTGACACCTCATATTCATGGTTATGGGATATTATCCCATGGTAAGGCTGTATCTGACAGCAGGTGGGATTTTGACCTTAAAGAGGTCATAACTCTGTCCGTTTTTGAGATATCAAGCTCAAAGTTGGTTCATTGAATAGCTCTGTATGAGCTATACACAATGGTACCAAACTTGACATGGTTATCATTAAATATGACAAAGTTATCCCATGTACAAGTATTTTTGTACATTGGCGTGGTCTGGTCAAAAGCTGTATTAAGCTTGTTTGGCCAATAACTTCTGTTGTAGTTGAGTTATGAGGAAATGGATGGCACCATCAGATAGCCCTGATTTTGCTCTTTCCAAAAAGACCCCACTTTAAGTATCTCACACTAAAACTGTAAAAGTTAGATGAGAGGTGAATGTTTTGTTCACCCTTATTTGGTCTGAATTTGACCATAACTCAAGTAATACTGGTGCTAGCTCAGTTTGGCTGGCACCATTAGATAGCCCTGGCTTAGAGCTTCATTTTGAATACCCATTTGATGGGGTTAAGCCTCTCCTTCTAGATTTTAGATGAGAGGTGAAAATTAAGGTTTATGCTCAGCAATAACTTTGAGCAGGAATAACTTTGTTATTTCTTGTCCTATGGTGATGGGACTTATATTTTCAGGAAGAGGTGAGTTTCCTCTTTCTTTTCATACCTTCTGAGCTAATTTGGCTCAGCTCCATGTTTTGGTGGTATTTTGGCTATACCATTGGTTTATGGTATTTTGGCTGTCATGCTTGTGCTCTGGTTTTGAGTCACAGGCTGAAATAACCACAGGCCATTCCCCCTTGACCCCATTGCTGCCTCTCATATAAGTTCCCCACCTGCGCTTATTTGTCTTCATTCCGTTTAGCTACCCCCTCCCAATCATATAATTTCCAACTGTCCCCAAATAATTTAAAATAGCCATCATGTCAACCCCTTCACAACCACTTTGCATTGGGATGATTCATATTCATATTTAAATAAATAGTGATATAGCCTTAAATCCTGAGAATTCCCACTTAGCTTCTTGGATTATCATATGGCACAATCAACACAACATATTTGTTTATCTCCCCGATCACCAGCATGCTATTGGCTCTCTACCTGGAACCCTTTCCAAAAGGTTGATACCATTCCGTGGGGCACCAAAAGCATTCATGCACTGTGGTCCTGGTGGGGCATGGATTAAAATTGCCAATCCAATCCTACTCAAATATTATTTGTTGAGGGAGTATTTATGACTGATGCAAATGATCCCTCCTGATCTCAGAAACCCAATCTAGCATTGATGTTCTTCACATGGTATCCAAACATTTTATTCATAATGGAAAGCTTTCAGACACAAGATTTCAAGCTTAAAATGCCCAAAGAATATGACTGTAATACTCATAGTCAATGTCAACTCTTTACTCCGACATTTCCCGCTTCAAACCCGACGCCAGCTTCATATCCTGCTGTTTCATCATTGATTTCCAAGCAAAAACTGATACAATTGCCCAGTGGATCAGACCTCCCCATGATGACCCCGCCCCATGCCATTATTCAAACCCCCCTCCTCCCTCATCAAAAGACAGGACTAGCTTTTCTCTGGGATTGAGAGATCCCCAATGGCCAATCAGCCCATACCCTTTGGGCCACCTCACCCCCAGGATCCACTTTTAATGCCAGGCACATCATTACAAACAAGGTCATTAGCTCATTTCAATCCCTTTCAACCAATACCCCTCTTGGAGGACTGCTCGCGGATTATATGGGATTAGGTAAAACCATTCAGGCCATTGCTCTAATTGGTACCTCCAAGGAGCGGATGATTGTAAACCCCCATCACTCCATGCCCACCATGATCATCTGCCCCCCTCGCTTAATTACCAACTGGCAATCAGAAATATCCAAGCATGCTCAGGCTGGAGCGCTGCATGCCAAAATCCACCATGGTCCCACTCGTCACTCATTATCCAAGGCCGACATCTTAAAATATGATATCATCATTACTTCTTACAATACTATCACCCAAGAATTTAAGCAAAACAATACCTCTACATCATTCATTTTTCAAATCAATTGGCATTGTATAATTTTCGATGAAGCACAGTGAGTGGCTGAGCTTAAATGATTCAAATTACCTTTTATATCCAATAACCCTTGCCCCATCTTATAGCTATATTTGCTCTCAATACACTGCCACTCACCGTGCCATTAACAGCCTCCTTTAATCCTGTCGAATATGTTTAACGGGCACACCTATTCACAACACCATTTATGACCTTTTGGGCATAATATCATTCATCACTCAACCCCAGAGCGCCAATCAAGATAACTGGTCACCATTCATCCTGAGTAGTCTTTACAAAGGTTGCAATGATATTTTGCATTTGGCATTGCGGCATTTAAGTTTGCGCCGCACCAAAACCACACATCTCGAATCCCTCCCCACTATTATCCATCATTATGAGCTGCTCCCACTCAACCTGAACATGCAGAAAAAATATTCCACATTATACAAAGAATTCCTATCGTCCAAAAGAAAAGGACCAGGAAAATCTTTCAGAAATATTAATAATCTGAAAGTATGTTGTAACCATCACATCATGCTTAACACAATTGTGGAGGCAGATTTGGAAGACCCCGAGGGCAGGAGCACTCAGGATAACTCCCCAACAATCACACGAACTATTGTGGATGTGGAAACATGCATGATGAGTAGTAAAATTGCACACCTCCTACAAAGCTTAATGAAAAACAAACAAACAAGGTGTGGTCCAACCAAATCAGTGGTTTATACCCAATGGACCCAATTTCTAGATTTGTGCGTTAATTCTAATATGCATCCATTACCAATTGACTCCATCTGACTTTTTTATATTGTAGAATTGGTATTGCACTTGCCCATCACTCTATCCTTTCAGCACGAATTGATGGAATAATTACAGCACAAGCACAGGAGAAGGCACTGGAGAATTTCTTCAATAATCCTGAATGTGAAGTACTGATTGCATCCATTGCCGCAGCTGGAACTGGCCTCAATATAACTTGTGCTAATATGGTATATTTAATGGTGAGGGGACCCCAAAATTCTTCCCTGATTTGCGGCCCCTGACATCCACATTTCCAGGACCCCAATTGGAACCCAGCCATTGAGGCTCAGGCTGTTGATCTACTCCATCGTATTGGCCAGCAACAACCTGTAAAGGTCATCCACTATATCACTCCTCATTCAGTTGAGGTCAACATGTGGAAGGTACCTTTCAAGCTCATATTTGACCCTAATTGTATTGCTACTATAAAATCCTTCCTTATGGAAATGCGATTTTCCAAACACCAATAGGTCCAAGAAAAGAAAAAATCATTAACTGCGTGAGCCTTACTGATATTATATAATTTGTGTTTGACCTAGTTGATCACACCTGCGCACCCTGGCACAGGTCCACAATTATGAACACCATGAGCTGGATCGAACTACTTGAATATTTCCTGAATGAAAATGAGCAATAGAGTATTATTTCTAAGGGAGACGGTGATACAGTCCAACTCATATCGTCTATATTCTGACATATTTAGCAAGTTGTTGCATCTTTAAGAAATAATAATCAGATTGTATTACACCTGCACAAATAACTCACAAAATGTTAATTTGTAACGGTGCTATACATTTATATTACTAGGTTGTTGCAGAGCATCACCATTCGGCCTAATAACTGGCATGTCAAGTATTTTGAGGGCGCTAGTTTTCATCTTACTACAGCATTTGAGACAATCTTGATCAAATACCTGAAATGATAAGCCTTCCGGAATATCACCATCATCTGTCGATTGTAATTCTGGCAATCTATCAATGGTTTTTTTACCCTTTTTTTAATGCGATTACAAAACTCTATGTCTCGATTCATTTTGAATACCAATTCATTGAATAACTGGGAGCGCCAGTGTAATCCCACTTTGCGGTAAGCTTGACGGCCATTTTCCAGCACCTCCTAAGTATCTGAACCTACTCGAGGGTCATTGAATTGTGATGCTAGAATGGGAAATTTAGCCGTATCACACCATTCATGATGGCGCGCATAGGTATGCACATAATCAAGTAGATCATCATCAGTCTTTGCTCACAATTAAGAAGAGATACATTAACTAACCCTTTGATGAATCTTTGTGAGCTTTGGATTCTGCTTCTTTTTAGCCAAATACTCAGCATCCTTTTGAATAGACTTCCATTCTCTTTTCAAATAAGTGAAATATCGCTCCATTAAAGCCGCCACGACCCCATAGTAATTATGATTCTTGTTCCAAAAGTAATGATGATACTCGGTGCTGACCAGTGCGAGACGGAATGTACGGTAAGACACCATAGACATCAGCTCATTGAACAGATGTTGCCATGAGCTCTCCCAGTCCCAAGTGAATCGCTTTAGTCCTAGCTTGTGGAGGTCATTTTTGCAGTAGCTTTGGAAACCCTGAGACTGAACCTGTGTTTATGACTCATTGAAAACATCCTCGGGGACATATCTGAGATGACCAGCCACTTGAAGTGCAATTTCACGCTCTTCTGTGCTTGGTGGTGCTGGTAGTGAGGAAAAATCCTTATCCCTAACTTTGAGTAGGAACAGGAAATGGGCATTTACTGCTGATCTCATTCCATGGACATTCTCTGGAAGCTCTGCTTTCAGCCATTTTTGTTGCTCCTTCTGGCTTGCACGTTTCGCCACATTGTGAGCTTTACGAGCCTGGTTCCTTTGCTGTCTGACCTCAGATTGTTCAAGCATACTCTGGGAAAGAGGCATTTGAGGATGGGTGAACTCACTATTTGACTGAGTACCATGCTCATGCGCTGTGAAATTGTCCCTCCTTGGTTCATCATTTGTTTCCATTTGAGTCGGAGACATGTTCTCATCCTCATCATCCACCATTTTTTCTCTTGATGAACTGGCATGAGCTGTTCTTGGTTTGGAGGCATATGGATGATGACGTCCAGTGACTTTCTCTTTATGGACCAAAGGTGAAGATGCATAAAGTTCATCACCTGACATGCACATCATCAGTTAACACATCAAAAAATTAATGAAGACTGGTCATACTCACAATCTTCAATTGGCTCCTGACATCGCACTGACTTGCCTTTAGGTGCCATATCTAACCCATGAAACAAAAATATCAAATTGTGAAAAAGTTTATACTCCAAAATTCAAATGACTTACTTTGATTAAGCATCAATCCTGGATTTCCCTCCGACAGAGCACTCCAAGTTACATTCTCCAATGGTATTTTTCATCTCCCCCCATCCATGCGCCTTTCATCACCCACATGAACCTGAGATCCTGATGGAATATTGAGGGTTGGGTGTTTACTTTGGCCAAAGGGATCCTGGGATGCGACTGGATTCCGACCGGGATTAAGGAGGAACTGATATGGAAATTTTGATTGGGGATTAGCATTTGATGAGATTTGAGGTGTGCCTTCTGGCCCCTGAGACACATGCGTTTGTGTATTAGTGGGATTCGGGGGAATTGGAGTGACAGAAATATTTGGGATCGACCAAGTGCTTGAAGTTGGAGCCTTTGGAGTTCCCACATCAATGTTAAGACCTTATACATTCATTGAGGATGCAATAGGGGTTGTGAGAGAAATGTTGGGACTCAATGGTGACTGTGTTTGAACATACTCTATGCTAGATTCACTATCTGAGTCATGAACAGAACCTGAACGGGATTTATGTGACTTGGAAGATGACATAAGGGCCGAAAAAGTACACTAATATTTTTAACTAGATAAAACACCTCAGTATTATGATAAAATAGAGTGATATGAGATGAAATCTTTTCAAATTTAGAATGGAGATATTCTATGAATATTTCTAAAAAGAGTCTTATTGGAAGTCTAATAAGGCTCTCTTTAGGAGAATCCTCCCTACCTCCTCTTGAGCTCCTCCGCTTTTGTCGGAAACCACCCTGCACGGCCTACCACCATATAATGTAATATTCTCTTGACCTCAAAGGGGACCCATCATCCATAAGTAATCATGTTTGGTAACATTTCCGTCTCCCCATTGTCACATTTTGTGAATTATCCAAACTGACAATATATGCATTGAAACTCCACAGCATCATACATCTATAAAGGGGTATATTCATGAAGGATTTACCCACTAAAGAGACATCACCTTTTCAAGAAAGGCGAGACAATCCAAATCACATTCCAACTGACTAAAAGCCTTCTGCACTCAAACCAAATACCAAGACTTTAGCTGCACTCCAACCCCTTATGTAATAGAGTTATATTGTTATGTCTGTAATAAGGTTTAAGCCATGTACGATGGCGTGCCAGCGTACATGGTTTGAATGTCAATCCCCTCAAATCAATGTTGACACATCCCTATTGGAACACCCCTCAAGGGTCAAAACCGCAGTATTGCCATGTGTAAATAAAATAGAATATGTATGAGCATTGAGCAGCATGGCATTTTACCCAATTAAACTCCTAACCAATTGCGCCATCTACATGAGACATGTTACACTCTATCAGCTGCAGCTCACGCACCATTACAAATGGGATAAAATTCTCAGATGGCTCAAATCATCTCCCCCTTCATAAATAATCACTCAATTCTTTTTCCAATTAATAACACTCCTAAACACTTTCACATCAGCCATAGATATTTATACACAAACCAACCATACTCCCAATTTCTGCAACAATGACAACCCACCGCTATTCCTCAATGCGTATATGCATGTGTCAACAATTCTCAACTCAAACACACTCTTCCCCTGAGGGTGATAGGGATGGAGTTGCCTTCACACCTTTCCAATATAAACAGAACATTAAAAAGCTCAAATCAACCATTGCACCCAAATCTCTTCCAAACATCCATACTTCTGCATCAGGATCTGAGTGCCCACAACTTCTCTTGGATCAAATATTCCCAGCTGATTATTCACCATTGACCCAAAGCACCTTCTCCACAGCACCGGGTCTCAATTCAACTGCACAGAAACCATACAGCAGCAGTCAAACCCTTCCCCCACAAGACGTTGGAATGATAATATCTGCCATTCTATCATTAAGGTATAATATAACCCGCAGGGCTTCACGCATTCTAAACCCCGCCCTAAACCTGCTGATCAAGTCCAGCATCTCAAGCTCCGGTGGTCCCCCCACTCCTGCATTTCATATACCTCAAGATCTGAGTACCATATTGGAACATCTCCAATTGGAACCAGTGATTCAAAACTATATATGTTATCCTCAATGTTTCTCTCTTAATGGCCTTACTGAATCAGTTACAACTGACCAAACCCACTCTCAATGCCATAATGACCCAAATGATCATGATTCCCCTTGCACACAATCATTAGGCAAATTCATCTATTCATTTGAACCCCGCACCCAAAACACAACCAACATCAAGCAAAAATTTATCCCAACAAAACATTTCATTTATCAACCATTCAAAAATTGGCTTTCCAGATTTCTCCAGCCGGCTGGAATTGTGGAAATTCTGCATCAACATCAACAATCCCAAACTCCCGAAGGTTCCCCAAAATGTGACGTCTGGGATGGATTGGTCTGGAGATCCTTCACTGGCACTAGAAATATCCATGACCATTCCGGGTGCATTGGCCTTCTCCATTTATGTGGACTGGTTTAATGCACATGGAAAGTCCACCCGGTTGGCCAGCATTGGACCTATCATGCTTATTTGTCTTAATCTCCCCCCAAGTGAAAGATTGAAGCCAGAGAATGTCTATTTTGCAGGAATCATCCCTGGTCCGAAGGAGCCAACTTCCCTTCAATTGAATTACCTATTAATGCCACTCATCAACGAGCTGAAAGAGCTATGGCAAGGTTACCATTTTTCACCCACCTCAACAGGTCCTTCAGGATCCTTTATCCGTGTTGCCATTCTCACAGCCATTGCGGATGTGCTTGCCATGCACAAGCTTACTGGATTTATTTCCCATTCAAGCACCCACTTTTGTAATTTTTGCACCATTCACAAAGCTCAAATTGAAGAAAATGGTCCTCAATTTCACTACACACGCTCATATGAAAATCATAAATCAACCATTGCCAAATGGCTTCGGGCAACCCCACCACAAAGACAAGCAATTTTCTCTGAGTATGGAGTGCAATATTCAATTTTAAAAGACCTTCCGTATTGGGATGCAACCAGAATGGTTAATCTTGACATAATGCATAATTTAATACTGGGAATTTTGAAGGATGATGCAACTTTCAAATTGTGCATTCCAGAGTCCAAATCAAAAATTTACCTCAGGTCCCGCAGGAAATCCAATGACACCAACAGTTTGGTACCATTGAATAGCCCTGGCTTAGAGCTTCATTTTGAATACCCATTTGATGGGGTTAAGCCTCTCCTTCTAGATTTTAGATGAGAGGTGAAGATTAAGGTTTATGCTCAGCAATAACTTTGAGCAGGAATAACTTTGTTATTTCTAGTCCTATGCTGATGGGACTTATATTTTCAGGAAGAGGTGAGTTTCCTCTTTCGTTTGATACCTTTTGAGCTGATTTGGCTCAGCTCCATGTTTTGGTGGTATTTTGGCTATACCATTGGTTTATGGTATTTTGGCTGTCATGCTTGTGCTCTGGTTTTGAGTCACAGGCTGACATACCCTCCCTCTAAAAAGGCTCATCATTGATGAGACTGCTCAGTCCTCCTAGAGGCTCTGAATCTCCTTAAATGAAGGTTCCCATCTGGTATGGCATCCTCTGCCAACCATTTGTCTTTATCTGCTGTCTGGTTCTTGAATCTGACTAGGTATTGTCTTTGATCCTTCCCATTCAGTCTGATCTTCCTGGCCCTGATGATCTTAATCACAGGTCCAGGGGAGTCTTCCCCTTCCACTATCTCTTGTGGTGTGGGGTTCTTCCTCCCTGAGGGGAATCTGTCCTCCTCTGTCTGGAAGTATGGTTTGACCAAACTCACTGGAAAGACTGGATTTTTCCTTGAAAACTCCTCAGTGAGTTTGACTTCCACTGCATTTTTTCCTATCAACTTAATGATAGTAAAAGGTCCTACAAATGAGTCTCTCATCTTCTTAGGTCCTTTGAGATTGTTGAAGTTCAGTGTAGACACTAGCAGCTGGTCCCCTTCCTTGAAGTCAGGTTCCATATGTGATTTGTCTCACCTCTGCTTATTGTATTCTTTTGCCTCAGCTATGCATTTGGCAGCTGTGTCACAGGCCTTCTTCCACATATCATGGAAGTCTTTGGCTGCGGGGTGGATAGTCAGGAGATTTTTCTTCAAGTGATCCACAGGAAACAGGGGGTTCCACCCTTTCTCCACCAGTGCAGGTGTTTTACCTGTGGTGGAGTGCTAGCTTGTATTATAAGCCAGTTGGACTGCTGGTAAGAGGGTAACACAATCATGGGTGTATCCCTCATTGTCCTTGTATTCCATGCCATAGGCACAGAATCTTCTGAGGATGTCCTCCATTGTTTGGATCATCCTCTCAGCTAGGCCATCTGTTTGTGGATGGTAAGCTTTGGAAAAAGCAAGTTTGGTACCAAGCATGTCATATAAGTTAGTCCAAAATTCAGATGTGAATTTTGGGTCCCTATCACTAATGATGATCTTAGGGACTCCACAGGTAGATATGATGTTATTCCAAAACAACAGAGCAGTATCCATGGCTGTGTCTTCTTTATGGCACGGTAGACACCTCATGCTCTTGCTAAACCTATCAACTATGATCAAACAGGCATTATAGTTTTCTTTGCCCCCTGGGACAAGTCCTGTCACCCAGTCCATGTTGATGGTTTCCCATGGGTGTTTGGGTTCTTCTATGTGTTGAAGCAACCCATACTTCTTCCCATGTTTCCTATTTGCCTTTTGGCATCTTTCACAAGTGTTGATGTATTCACTCAACTCTTGTTCCCACTTGGGCCACCAAGCTGTGCTTGCTACCCTCTCTCTGGTCCTGTCTTCACTCATGTGTCCCATATAGGGGCAGTCATGGCATTCTTGTACGATCAATGAGATGTGGTCTCTGTCTACCACTGTGAGTGCACTTGTGTGCTTTTCTCTGTGGTAGAGCAGGCCATCTATAAGAAAAAACTTATTGTCCTTATAGGCCCTCAACCAGGGTTCTTCCAGCTGGGTTTCCAGTTCTGGACTCCTGTACTTTTGTTGAAGGAGTTGGAATAGTAGGCTACACTGTTTGTGTTTGGCATAAGACTTTTGTACTGAACTGAAGAATTCATTGTGCAGTTCTGAGGAACTTATTCCCAGTATGGGAGTTTCTGTCCCTTCTGAGTCAGTGTTTCCACTGTCAAGGGTACCACTTTCTGGTGCCCATTCAGATAATCTGAAGTTTCTCCTCCTATCTATTTCCATGAAATGAATAGGGATTTTTGCTGCAACTTCTGGGTCATAAGCTGGATTGCTTTTGACATTGTCTAGTGGCCATCTGCTGAGGCCATCTGCATTGGTATGGCTTTTACCTTCCTTGTATATGATGGTCATGTTCCCTCTATACTCCTGGATGGATATTTGCCATCTCAGCATATGTCTATTTGTAGTATTCATGTTTAGTAAAGACTTCAAGGCTGTGCAGTCTGTGTAGACTTCAAAGACTGCACCCTCCAAATAATAATGGAGTTTCTCTAGAGCCCAGACTAGACATAGACATTCAGTCTGGGTGGCCCCATACCTGGCTTCTGAATCTTTCAGCTGCCTAGAGATGTAACATATTACAGCCTCTCTTGGTTCACCATCCACAATTTGTCTTTGGTGAAGGGCTGCTCCTAAGCCTTGGATGCATGCTGCATCTATATATAACTTGAATGGTAGTTCAAAGTCAGGTAAGATGAGCACAGGTGCATTAGTGAGCTCATATTTGATCATCTCATATGCATCCCTCCTTTCCTTGGTTATTTCAAAAACTACATCTTTTGAACATAACTTGTATAAACTACTAGTTATGTGTGAAAAATGTTTGATATGGTTTCTATAGTAGCTAGCAAACCCAAGGAAAGATTGCATCTCTATGACGTTCTTTGGTACTGGCTTTTGCAGTACTGCTGCTACTTTGTTCTGGTCAATTGCCAGACTAAGACCTGAGACTTTATGTCCTAGAGCTAGCAGCTCTTGTTGGCCAAAATTACACTTTTTGAGTGAAATTTTCAGATTGATGGGTATACATTTACTTAGAACTCTGTCTATGTATTGTACATGGTCTTCCCATGTCTCTGAGTATATAATGATATCATCAATATATACTACCATCAAGCCTTCCATTATTTCTTCTTGAAATATGGTGTCCATCATCCTTTGGAAGTGGGCTGGTGCATTATTGATGCCAAATGGCATCCTGGTGTACTCATATATACCCATATGGCATATTATCCTGAGTAACTTCATCGAGTTTGGTTTAACTCCATTTTGGTGGAAACCTTTCATACAATCCATTTTGGTTATATATCTGGCCTTGGCCAGTTTATCTAAGGCATGGGGTATCCTTGGTATAGGGTACCTGTCTGCTTTGGTGTAGTTATTCAGGGCTCTGAAATCTCCACACAATCTAGACTTGCCATCATGCCAGGTGATCAGGACAGGGGTGGTAATTTCCACTATTTCATTATGTCCAATCTTCCTGATGAAATCCATATCCAGGAGTTCATTGATATGTTTCTCAATTTCTTTCCTGGTTTCCAGGCTTGCTGGATAAGGAGGTCTCCTCAGCATGGGTGGATAAGGCCTTTCCACATCCATATATAGTTCTATATCATGGCCTTTGATCTTGCCTAATGGTTGTTCACCAATGGCAAATGCCGGTCTGTTCTTTCTCAGCATCTTCAGTAAACTTAGTTTTTGTTTACTGGTGGTCTGTTGAGCCACAATTGTGACAAGAATTCTTCTTCTTAGCCACTTCTGCTACTCTTTCTCTGGGGTTGTCTTTAAACTCTACCCTGAGTCCTTGTTTCTCTTTGAAACTGCTGCTTCTATATGGGGTGAATTTCCCTATATTAGTCCTCTTCCTTATGTGTTGTAAGGTGTTGGCTATGTCATATAGAGTGCAATTTTGGTTGCATCTGCATTTTACTGCATTCTCTAGTTCTCCTGGAAGTTGTGTCAGAAGTTTGTGATTCCTCATTTGAATACTCATCTGAGGATCAATGGCTTTAAGTCTTTTAGACTGTCTAAGACACCACTCATATGGATCTTTGTCCACAGAGTATTTGTCATTTTCAAATGACATGGTCTTTTGCCATATCCAAGTTCCATTACTGTACTTTTGGATAATTTGACTCTTCCACCATGGCCAGTTTCTTCTGCCATGGATTTCTTTCATTTCTGTGTACCATATACTTGCATGACCTTTAAATGCAGTATTCACTCTAGCAGTGATCCAGTAGTCTGGTATGCTTGGTACATCAATGAAGAGTCCATCAATATATTCTATGAGTTCCATATGATCATATTCTCCTGATCCAGAGAATATGGGCCAGTTTGAGGCCTCAGGAAGCTGTTTCAAGGCTTCCTTCTCTGAATAAGACATGCCATCTCCATCCTGGTATTGTGATGGAGATCTTGCCTTATTCAGCAACATGGCATCTGGTTTGATGTCATCTGGTTGATATGGATTCTCCATAGCTTGGCCTTGTGGTTGGGGCTTCAAGCTATGATAGGCATTAAACAATTTGTTAATGTCTTGATCCAGACACTCCCTGTCCCTTGTGCTGTGGTGTTGTTCTTCAAAGACTATATTCAGTATTTTGTTGGTTTATTCAGAGGCTTTTCTCAGTTGAGCATATCCTTCTTGAAGATTCTTAACTATTTGTTCCAAGGAGGCTTGAGTTTGTCTCATCCTCTCTTGGCTAGCTTTAATTTCTGCAAACTGCTTTGCAGATTGTTCAGAATATTGGGACATTTGTAACCACAGTGTATCACTGTTGATGTTACTCTCAGATGTGACAATGTTGTTTTCAGTCTGAGTGGGGGTAATGTTTCTATTACTAGGACTACTGATTCTAGAGTGGTTTACAACTACTTATGGTTCTTGTGTACTTCTTTTACCAAATCTAACAGCTTCTGGATCATGGGGTCTGACTCTTTCCTCCTCTGGTTGAAGGAGGCTTTGTTCTTGCCCTTGTTTCCCTGTCTTCTCCTGGAAACTTCCTGGAATTGTGAAGAATGGTGACTCTTGGCCACTGTTCTGCTGGTTTCTGAATGGTGTGAAGCCACTGGAGATCTGATTTGGCCTGCTCCTTGTGAACCTGAAGGAGTCTGAGTAGGCCCTGTCTGGGTTAATTGTTCTTCTATTGCTTGGATAGTGGCTTGATTCTCCCTTATCCTCTGTGCCCTTGCCTACAGGAGTCTGTGCTGCCTGGTAGGATTCCAACCTTTGGTGATTACCATAAGGGCTTTGAAGTCCATTCCTTTGAGACAGATCTTCTGGCAACTTGATCCAATTTCTGCCCAGTGAGTTGCTAGGTTGAACCTCTTGTTGTCCATGCTCCATTGAAATAAGTCTTTGAGGAGTTGGTGGATCTGAAGAACTTGATCCATATCCTTCCAGTCCTCTGGTTTGAGGTCTCTTTTGAATTGGAGTGTGAATGGCAAGGTTGATATTATCTCCCTCATTGTTTTGCCATCCACCACTGTGTCCAAGGTGTCCTCTTCCTGGTCTTCTGGCTCTGGACAATCCTTCTCTGTCCTCTGGCTGGTTCCTTTGGAAGCCAAGATCTCTGAGGTATGCAGGGGACATATCAGTGTTTTCAAGCAGTCAAAAAATTTATTCTCTTAGGGTCTTTACCTTTGACTGTGCCTTGTACAAATTCATTGTCTGCTGACTTGGGCAGTTTGCCTTTGGAAGTTACAACTGGGTTAATAATTGTAATCTTTCCTGTACAAGTGGTTAAGGTTGGTTTACCTTGTATTGAAGCAGAGTTTTGTGGTTTTCTACTCCTCTGAGTGGCTATGGGTGTCCACTTTTCTCAAGAACGCTGGTTTTGCACATCTGAGATTGGCCTCTGGGCTTGTATCTTACTACAATATGCCCTGTATAATGACAGTGTAATTGAATCAACAATTCCACGTCAGAATTACAGCTTTTGGTACCCTTTCACACTGTTTGTGTGCCAGTATCCCACAGATACACTTGTGATTTTCAAGTGTAATCTGAATAAGTGGTTCTGTATAAGTGTAATTGAGTTAACAATACACTTAACCATGCCTCAACTGATGGTTTGTCAGTCAGAGGTGTCCTTATTCAATCAAGAATACAGGACTTATTGATGGCTTAAGTGTTTTATATGTAAACATGCCAAAAATAAAGGTTCCAGTGGGTATTAACCACATGGTAAATACTCTTATAATATGAGTAATAAGGTAAAATATATATAAAAAATATATATTTAAAAGAAAATATGCCTAAAAATGTAAAACAATTGTCAGAACATAGAAAATAAGAGAAAAAACTTACTTATAAGGTCCAAAAAAGGTTTAAAACACGGCCAGGCCCCCAAAATGTCAGGATGAGTCTATGATAAAGGTGTATATAAGTATTTACAGGCTTTAACTATGACTGTGACATGGTAAAAATAGCTTTAAAAGATAATGAAGTTGATAATAAATGATTAAATTTAAAATATTAAGGGCTTTACTATAGAGATATAGTGGTGGTGAGCGCTGTTGAAGGCCCTGGGTGCAGCTTTACCTGTTGGGTTACAATAATAAAGACTACAATACTATTAATTTAAGAGTATACCTGATTATTAACCAAGAGTAAAACTGTTTTTGACAGTTTACTACATAGGTTATTCAAGAGCAGGATGAGGAAAGCTATTCTGGCAGTGAAAAGCCTCCTTTTTATCCTGAAATGGGGTGGAAAGGGTGCTAGACCTTTCCATGTAGAGGAAGTGAAGATTTTTTCACTTTCTAGTACTGGCTTGTGGTTTGCAAACAGCCTGTATAGCCCGTATTGGGCTCAGATGTGGTTTTGAAACCACATCTGGGAGGTTTTCACCAATACAGGGTCAAAACTTTCATCTGGGGACCTCACAGCCTGATTCTGATGTGTATGACGCGTAGAATGCTGTACAGAAACTGTATGGGACCCCAGTATTGACTGACATATGAGGTATTGAAGTAAAAACATGCTTCTTCGTCTATTTGACACCTCATATTCATGGTTATGGGATATTATCCCATGGTAAGGCTGTAACTGACAGCAGGTGGGATTTTGACCTTAAAACAGCCATAACTTTGTCAATTCTTGAGATATCAACCTCAAAATTGGTTCAGTGTGTAGCCCTGTATGTGCTTTACACAATGGTACCTCATTTGATATGGGTATCATTCAATATGGCAAAGTTATCCCATGTACAAGACTTTTGTACATTTGCGTGTTTTGGGCAAAAAGCTGTATTGAGCTTGTTTGCCCCATAACTTTTGTTCTAGTTGAGTTATGGGGAGATGGATGACACCATCAGATAGCCCTGATTGTGCGCTTTCCAAAAATACCCCACTTCAGGTATCCCACACTAAAACTGTAGAAGTTAGATCAGAGGTGAATGTTTTGTTCACCCTTGTTTGGCCTGAAATTGACCATAACTCCAGTAATATTGGTGCTAGCTCAGTTTGGCTGGTACCATTGGATAGCCCTGGCTTAGAGCTTCATTTTGAATACCCATTTGATGGGGTCAAGCGTCTCCTTCTAGATTTTAGATGAGAGGTGAAGATTAAGGTTTATGCTCAGCAATAGCTTTGAGCAGGAATAACTTTGTTATTTCTTGTCCTATGGTGATGGGACTTATATTTTCAGAAAGAGGTGAGTTTCCTCTTTCTTTTGATACCTTTTGAGCTTATTTGGCTCAGCTCCATGTTTTGGTGGTATTTTGGCTATACCATTGGTTCATGGTATTTTGGCTGTCATGCTTGTGCTCTGGTTTTGAGTCACAGGCTGACACTCCCCATGATCACCCCACCCAATTCCATTATTCAAACCCACCTCCTCCCTCATCAAAAGACCGGACTAGCTTTTCTGTGGGATCGAGAAATCCCCAATGGACAATCAGCCTGTAACCTCTGGGCCACCTCAGCCCCTGGATCCACTTTTAATTCCAGGCACATAATTACTAACAAGGTTGTCAGCTAATTTGAATCCCTTTTGAGCAATACCCCTCTTGGAGGACTGCTTGTGGATGATATGGGATTAGGTAAAACCATTCAGGCCATTTCTCTAATTGGTACCTCCAAGGAGTGGTTGATTGCAAACCCCCATTGCTCCACGGCCACCATGATCATCTGCCCCCCTTGCTTAATTACCCACTGGCAATCATAAATATCCAAGCATGCTCAGGCTGGAGCACTGCAAGCCAAAATCTACCATGGTCGCACTCGTCACTCATTATCCAAGGCCAAAATCTCAAAATATGATAGCATCATCACTTCTTACAATACTAACACCCAAGAATTTAAACAAACCCATACCTCTACATCATTTATTTTTAAAATCAATTGGCATTGTATGATTTTGGATGAAGCACATTGAGTGTCTGAACTTGAAATGATTGAAATTACCTTTTATATCCAATAACCCTCCCCCCATTTTATAGTTATATTCTCTCTCAATACACTTCCACTGAATGAGCTATTAATAGCTTCCTATCATCCCCTTGAATATTCTCAACGGGCACACCTATACACAACACCATTTATGACCTTTTGGGCATAATATCATTCATTACCCAACCCCAGAGCTAAGATCAAGATAAATGGTCACCATTCCTCCTGAGAAGTCTTTCCAAAGGTAGAAATGATATTTTACATGTGGCATTGCGGCATTTAAGTTTGCACCGCACCAAAACCACACATCTCAAATCCCTTCCCACTATTAGCCAGCATTATGAACTGCTCCCACTCAACCCAATAATTCAGCAAGAATATTCAACATTATAAAAAGAATTCATATCATCCCAAAGCAAAGGACCAGGAGAATCTTTCAGAAATATTAATAAGCTGTGAATATGTTGTAACCATCACATCATGCTTAAAACAATAGCATACCTCCTAAAACGCTTACTGAAGAACAAAAAGTCAAATGCTGGTCAAACAAAATCAGTTGTTTATACGCAATGGACCCAATTCCTCAATTTGTGAGTTAGCTCTAATATGCCGCCATTACCAATTGAATCCATCTGACCTTCTCATTATGGCAGAATTGGTATTGAACTTGCCCATCAGTATATCCTTTCAGCACAAATTGATGGAAAAATTACAGCACAAGCACAGGAGAAGGCCCTGGAGAATTTCTTCAATAATCCTGAATGTGAGTTACTCATTGCATCCATTGCCGCAGCTGGCACTGGCCTCAGTATTACTTGCGCTAAATTGGTCTATTTAATGGTGAGGGGACCCCCAAAGTTCTACTGTGATTTTTGGACACTTAAATCCACATTTCCAGGAGCCCAATTGGAACCCAGCCATTGAGGCGCAGGAGGTTGATCGACTCCAACGTATTGGCCAACAATGACCTGTGAAGGTCATTCACTATATCACTCCTCATTCAGTCGGGGTCAAGCTCATATTTTTCCCTGATTGTATTACTATTCTGAAGCCTTTCTTTATGGGAATCCCATATTCCAATCACCAATAGGTCCAAGAAAAGAAAAACTCAATAACCATGTGAGCCTTCCTGATATTATCTAATTTGTGTTTCACAAAGTTGATAATTCCTTTTCTGTGAGCCTTGGACGTATTTTTATATACCCAAAAGACCACAAAAGGTAAACTAAAATACAAATATAAATAAAATAAATTTATTTATATCATAAAAATAAAAATATAAATACAAATTTGTATTTAAAAATCAAAATTTAATCATAATTTAAAAATAAAATTACAATAAAATTCAAAATTATGAAATTATAGTTTTACTTGTAAAAATTAAGTAAAAATGAATTTTTAATAAAAATTGTGAAATTAAAATATTTCTGGTAAAAAGTTATATAAAATATATTATAGCTTTTTATCCAATAAGTAAACATAAAGTCATTATCAAACCATTGGTTTCCTCATAAAAAATAAAGTGGGGTCACCTCTGGATGAAATTTCTTCAACACAACTCTAACTAAGCTTAAGTTAAGTTTTTAGTATTTTAAATAAAAAAATTGAAAATCCTCAAAACTTTAATTTGATTCACACCACATGTGGTGTTAACCATCAATTTTTGTGTTAAAATTGAGGTGTTGCCTTTAGTTTAGAAGTTATGAGGAGTTGAAGTATTTTCAATTGAATTCAATTGAAATGTCAAAATGTGCGCATGTATTACATAAGTGAACTTTCATTTGAAAATGAGGTATCAATTATTAATGTATTGAACTGTACAGTTCAATTGAATTACATATGTAAATTACAAGTATTGTAAGGTGTGGATATGAAACTTTGAATAAAAATCAAGTACTTTTCCTGTCCTTGAAATTTGTATAAGGTAAAAATCAATTAAAAATAGTAAGAAATATTACTTTTAGGAGAAAACATGCCAATTTCATTGTTTTTAACTTTATTAGTATAAAACAATAATATTATAATGATTTATTGTTTTACCAACAATAAAAATTTATCCAAAAAATACTCTACAAGAGATATTTTAAGGCTACAAAAGAAATTTCTTCAAGAGGAATTTCAATTGGAATTAATTGAGAAATGAACTGCAAGCAATTAATTAAAGAAGAGAGTCTTTAAAAAGAATATTAAAGAGAAAAAATGCCCAAAAGTGACCAGAGTGAATTTGAAAACAAAGTGACAAAGTTTACAGTGATGAAAGATGCTTTAATTCACTTTTGGGGTGGTTCAGCGGAAAAAAGTATTATACGATTACAAAAAATGATTATAATGATTTTTTCACGTGGTTAAAAGGTTCAAAATGATTTAAAAAAGGTGGTTGGAATATTTTATTGATTGGTTTAACAATGTTTAAGCTAATTATAAAAGGAAAAGATTCTAAAATGAAGAAAAAAGTGGGGAAAAGAAGACATTGTTTTATAGCCATCAATTTTCTTACTCCAAAAGTAAAATTTACTCTTGTCAGTAGTGAAAAACAGTCTGACACCAGAAAAGCCAATTATGGCATCATTGAACCCTGGTTTAGACCAAAAAAGGGATGGTTTAAGCCATTTTTAGGCATTTTGGACCGTTAAATCAGCCATTACTATAGCAATACCTGGTCTAGATCCTTCAAAACACGTCATAATGTGTGTAAGAGACGTAGAAACTAGTTAAAACTGTTTTTACTATGATTTTTTTTATCTTAAGGGTAGTTTTCCCCTCTTGGCAACAGCTAAAACTACCCCAGTTGGTATCAAAACCTCATCATCAATTGAGTCCACAGACCCTGTAGCTCAATTCCAGGCCAAAAGTGATGAACGTTTGCGTGAATTTTGACACCACACGCCTGTCAGCAAGGATCTTGGGGGTCTAGCTCCCCCTTAGAGCTGGAGTTCCTTTTCCCCACCAGTTTTAATCTTTCCAATTTATTTTTTCCTTTAATTCCTCATCATGTATTATACTTGTAATATACATATGTAATTCAATTGAATTGTACAGTACAATACAATAATAATTGATACCTCATGTGTAAATCAAAGTTCACTTATGTAATACACACGCACATTTTGACATTTCAATTGAATTCAATTGAAAATACTTCAATTCGTCATAACTTCTAAACTAAACACAACACCTCAATTTTAACACAAAATTTGATGGTCAACACCACATGTGGTGTGAATTATATTAAAGCTTTGAGGATTTTCAATTTTTGTATTGAAAATACTAAAAACTTAATTCAAGCTTATTTAGAGTTGAGTTACAAAAATTTCACTCAGAGGTGACCCCACCTCATTTTTTATGAGGAATCCAAGGTGAAATAATTTTTATATGTTTATTTATTGGACAAAAAGTTATAATAATTTTCATTTAACTTTTTTCCAAAATTATTTTCTTTTTTTAAAATTTTGTTAAAAATTCATTTTTACTTAATATTTTTCAAGTATAAATTTAATTTTATCATTTCAAAAGTTAATGTAATTTTATTTTTAAATGGTAATTAAATTTTTAGTTTTGAATATAATTTTATATTTATATTTTGATTTTTATTATAATAATATAAATAAATTTATTTTATTTGTATTTATATGTTAATTCTGTATTTGTGGTCTTTTGGGTATATGAAATTACCTCTAAGGCTCACATTCCCTCCCCCTAAAAGAGGATATTACTTTTTAATATTGGTATTTCTAGTGTGTCTAAATCTCCTAAGGAGTTTGGTAGCTTCTGGTATATCTTTTTCTTCTAACCATTCATCTTCACAAGTTGGGCCACTTTACCTAACAAGGTATTCCCTTACTTTTTTGGTTCTTAATTTTCTTTCTGTAAGAACTTTGGTAATTTTCTTAGTAACAGATGTCTCAATAGGAGGTATAACTTGGGGAATCTTATTCCTCAAGGGAAATTTCTAAGCATCACTAGGTTTATATGGCTTTATCAAGCTCACTGGAAATGTAGAATGCTTATTTCTAAGTTCTTCAGATAACTCTACTTCAACAGGATTTTCTCCATGGAGGGCCTTAATCACAAAAGGCCTTGCAAAGGAGTCTTTCAAATTTTTACATCCTTTGATGTTATTGAAGTTAGTGGTGGAGACAAGAACTAGGTCCCCCACTTTGAAATCTGGAGTTTCAGGTGATTTATCCCATTTGTCTTTAGCATATGCAAAAGAGTCCTCCATGCACTCTACTGCATTCTTTCTAGCTTTGTCTAGCATTCCTTTGAAGCTGGGAGCTGTGGGATGTATTTCAATTAAATCTTTCCTCAAGGAATCTTGGGGTAACTTGGGGTTCCATCCTCTTTCTAGAATAGTAGGAGTCTGATTGGTACTGGCATGGATTGATGTTTTATATGCTAATTCCTGTGCTGGCAATATAGTACACCAATCATTGGCAAATCCATCAGAATCTTTTAATTCAAGGCCATATGCACAAAATCTTCTCACCATGTCCTCTAAGGTTTGGATCATCCTTTCGGCCAGGCCATCAGTTTGTGGGTGGTAGGCTGTAGAGAAAGACAGTTTAGTGCCAAATAATTGGTGAAGATTTTTCCATAGTGCTGAAGTAAACTTGGGATCCCTATCACTAATGATATTTGTAAATATCCCAGTCCATGACACTACTCTATTCCATATCAGAAATCTGTATCCATGGGTGTATCATCCTTGTGACATGGTAAAAAGATTGGAGTTTTACTGAATCTGTCCACAATTACTAGGAAAGCATTATAGCTTCTGTCACCTCCTGGTGGTAGGCCAGTTACCCAATCCATATGGACAATTTCCCAAGGTCTACTTGGTTCTTGGATTTTTATCATCTTTCCAAGTTTCTTGCCAGTGGATTTATTTTTCTTTTGGCATCTGTCACAGGTCTTGCAATACTCTGCACCATTTTGCTGCCACAATGGCCACCATATGCAGGTCTGTACTTTCTCTCTTGTTCTGTCTTCAGACAGATGTCCTGAAAATGGGCTATCGTGGCATTCTTTCAGTACAAGATTGATTAATGACCTGTCTACAACTGTCATGACACATGTGGTCTTGGTCGTGTGGTAAATTATACCATCCAGTAGGTGAAATCTTCCTTCATCATAAGATTTTCTCCATACTTCATCCAAGGCATTTATTAGAGAGTTGCCTTTACAGTCTTTGTTAAGTAATTGGCATAAGATTCTACAATCCTTATCTTGAGTGTAACTACTTCTGACTTCTTCAAAGAAGGCGGTGTTCAAGTCTGTAACACTTATTCCTTCTATTCGAATTTGTGGTGAAGCTTCTTCTGGAACATAAGCAGGATTATCAATATTATTTGGTAATGGCCATCTGCTTAGTCCATCTGCATTCTTATGAATATTCCCATCCTTATGAACAATAGTCATATTGCCTCTGTATTTGTTTATGGCTATTTGCTATCTGAGCATATGTCTGTTGGGTGTTTTCATGTTTAAAAGTGATTTGACAGCTGTAAAAGCTGTTATCACCTCAAAAACACATCCCTCCAATAAGTAGTTTAATTTTTCCAAGGCCCAGACAAGACATAGACATTCCATTTGACTTGCTCCATATCAGGCTTCAGTTGTTTTGATTTGCCTGGATATGAAACATATGGGTCATTCTACATGTTTATCATTTATGATCTGAAAATGGTGAAGTGCAGCACCCAGTCCATCCCCTGATGCATCAATATACAGTTTGAAAGGCAATTTAAAGTCTGGCATCAGTAAGAGTAGATCAGTGGTCAATGCTTCTCTTAGAGACTCAAAAGCTTTGACTCTGTCAACAGTCATTTCAAATACTTTGTCTTTGTCACAAAATTTATAAAGTGGTCTTGGTATGGATGCAAAATGTTTAATGTGTTTCCTGTAATATCCTGCAAAGGCTAAGAATGACTGAATCTCCTTCTTTTTCTGAGGCATGGGTTTTAGCAATACTGCTGCAACTTTGTTTTTGTCAATTCCAAGGGATAACCCAGATACAATATGACCTAGTGCTTTAACTTCTTTAAATCCAAAATGGCATTTCTTCAAGGAGATTTTCATGTTGACTGATTGAATTTTTGTCAAAACTCTGGACAAGCTGTACCTGTGCTCCTCCCAAGTCTTGGAACAGACAATAATGTCATCAATGTAAATGATTAACCATCCCTCTGAGAGTTCTTCAGGGAAGATTTCATTCATCATTCTTTGGAAGTGGGAAGGTGCATTTTTGATACCAAAGGGCATTCTCAAGTATTCATACACTCCACAATGAACAATAATTCTCAACTATTTTCTTGCTCTTGGTGTCACCACATTTTGATGGAATCCCTTAAGGGCATCCATAGTGGTTATATACACTGCTTGAGATATTTGAGTAAGGGCAATTTGGATTTTTGGTATTGGGTACCTGTCTGGAACAGTGTAAGTGTTCAGAGCTTTAAAGTCCCCAACCATTCTGGATTTTCCATCATGCCATGCCACTATGACTGGTGTAGTTATTTCTACTTCTTCATTGTGGCCTACTTTTCTTATTACACCAAGGTCCAGAAGTTCTTTTATATGAATTTCTGGAGCTTCTCTTGATTTTGGACTTGCTGGATATGCAGGTCTTCTTAAGAGTGGTGGATAAGGTCTCTCAATGTTAAGAATGATGTCAACTTCATGACCAATAATTGCTCCTAGAGGTTCTTTGTCTGAAGCAAATGCTTCTATGTGGTCATACAAAATGGAAGAAAGTTCATTTTCCTGTTTATCAGTCAGATGAAGGCTTATTTCAGCCTCATTTAACTTCTCAGACTTGAATTTCTCTAACTCTAAGTTGACTGGTGATACTTTGTTTACTGTAATTTGTCTTTTAAATGGTAAAAAGCCAAATTTTTGATGCTTATTGTCTCCAATAGTAAAGTATCTGTCTTTGTTATTATGCAAATCTATCCCATACATGATTAAATAGTCATTTCCCAATATAAAGTGGGTACTAGAGCAATTTTCCATAAAAAGAAATTCAACTGTGATTCTTAAATTCCCATTTATGTGTGGGAATATGAAATTGGTCTCAAAGATTCCTAATGCTTTCATTGGATTACCTGCACTGTTGAATTTTATACCATCAATTGGTAACAGTTGGTCTTCAAAATTTGGTACACAAGTCTTAAGAAAAGATTTTCCAAAACAAGAGCAGAAGGATCCTGGGTCAAGAAAACGTTTGGTGGGCTTGTTTTCAATCACAACTTCTGTTATACAAGAGTTACCAGCTGTATAACCTTTTCCCCTGTTTGGTTTTGTCTTCATAAGTTGTGCATCTTGAACTTTTGATAAATCAAGTTGATCATTGCACAATTGTGGCAAGTGGGAATAAGATTCCATGATGTCAAAAGTGGAATTGATATTTTCTATATTATTGGAAGATTCAGAAAATATTGATGACTTATCATCTGAATTGTCTTCAATTATGTCATCTTTTTCAACATCAGGTTCCTTTTCAATATAATTTTCATTGATTTTTCCCTTTTTTGGACATGTATTGGCTAAATGGGTAGTGCTTTGGAAAATATGGCACTTTCTGACTGTATCTTCAGATTTATACTTAATATTATTAGAATTTTCTTTGGGGATTTTGTCTGCAGAATCTTTCCAAGGTGTATGAAACCTTGTTTTGAGATTCACCCTACTGGAACCAATTTTGGTTCTGGTAGTTACTTCTTCCAGTATATTGATAATATACTCTGCTGAAGATTGTTCAGTAGTCCTGCTTTTGATGGCATGCTCTAAGTCACCTCCACATTGTCTCAGAATTTTTCTATGGATCATAAATCCTGACATGTCAGGATATAATTCTGTTAATCTGTCCTTTTGCTGGCAAAACCATGGTAAAGCTTTGTCTTTAGCGGAATTAAATTTGGCAGATTCAAAGGCTGTTTCAACTTTAAACCTCCAAGCATCATTTTCCCATTTGTTGATGATTTGGGTTTTCCACCAAGTCCAACTCTGGTGTCCATGTGTTTGTCTTATTTTGATGTACCATCTGTGAGCTGATTTGGTAAAAAAGGTGTTAAATCTGGCTGTTACCAATCTGTCTGGTAATTCAAAATCATCTTCAATCATGTCAATACCTGTAATAAATTCCATATGGTCATACTCTCCTTCACCACTGAAGTGAGGCCACTCTTTGAGTTTTGGAACTTCTTTCAAGAGTTCTTGACCCATTGATGGTTCCAAGTTATGAAAAGAAGTAGAAAATTCATTTTTTAACTGTGAATTTTCAATATCCAATACTTGTGGATTGGCAATTCTTGCAGCTTCATTTTGATTAAGAGGTGTAGAAATTCTTGGTAAAGTGTTTAGAAGTTGTTCAATATCATTCATTTTGCTGTTGTTACACCTTTGTGAATTTCTTAATTCATGTTGCAAGTTTTGTATAGAGCTTATGACATTATTTTTATGATGATCCTCTTTATATGTTAGCTCATTCCATAATTCTGTTTGTTTAGTATTATCAGATATAACTTCATTTAACATTATTGTTAATTTTGATAATTCCTCTCTTGAGGTATCAAAATGCTTTTTCAGGGAAACTATATTTGTCTTTACTTCAGCAGATGATTTTGAAATATCATCAAGAGATTTTATATTATCTTCTTTGATAGTGATTATGGCTTGTTTTCTTCTTGTTTCAATTATTTCATCAATATTGATTTTAGAATATTTGTCTGTTGATTCTTTAAAAATGGCAGATTGTTCATTTATCTTAATGCCAAAAGAATTATCATTATTGGAAGTTTTGATTGTTCTTAAAACTCTTTCAAAGCATTTAAGTGTATCATTTATTTGGCTCAGACTCAATTTATTTGTTTTAAGATTGTCACAAATTGATGTATTTTATCAGAAGATGACTTTTTTACGTCAGAAATAGCTTTATACAACTCTGGAATAAAATGAAAAGTATCAGAAATCATTTTTGATACTTTAATCTGGCTTCCTCCTTCTTTTGGAATTGCATAATGGTTCTGGCCATCTGAAATACATTTTCCATGTCATCCTGTTGAATCTTTGGGATTCTGTAGCCCTGGCTGTAATGTTTTGGGGCTTGTGCCTTCCCTTTCCCCTTGTTTGGAGTTTTTGGCTGCTTTTTCACGTTGGAATTTCTGCTGCTGGCCACTGGGGCTGTTTTTGGCACTGGTTTGGGTGGTGGAGGGTTGTTTTTCCTCCATTCTAGTGTCAAAAGCATCATGTTTCTGTTCTCCATCAATGGATGCCATCCATTGAGTAATTTGCAAGTATTGAGATGGCCCAGGAATTTTCTCACAGTCAGATAAGAATTAATGCAATTCTTCCACAGGTCTGCAAGGATCTGGTACTCCTTGAGCTGAAGTGCATCGTTGTATGCACTGTGGCTGGCTTGGTATATGTCCACAGAGGCTTGTTGTGGTGGTGTCAGCTCTTTTTGAAGGTAAAATGGTATTATCAGCTTCAGAATGACCCATTTTAGTGGCTTGGAAGTCATCAAATGACCTTTTTCCTTCTGTACCTGGTGGCCTCTGCCATAATCACTTCCATTACCTTTCTGGGAGCTGCTTGGGGGGTTATAGCTGGCTCCTGACATGGTTGAAGGAATAATTATGGTTAAAAAGGCTTAAAAAAGTAATTTTACGTCAAAAAACTCACTATTCGCCAAATCTTCGGCTTTCTGAAGAGTATTACTTATTTCTAAGTTGACTGATTCAGAAGAAATTGGCTCTGGTTGAATATTCTGAGTCACAATAATAGTACTATTATGATCAGAATTAACAGTACTGCCATGAATAATGCTGGTTAATGTTGAGGCTGTTTCAATGTTTTCTTGTCTTACCACGTTTTCAGACACTAAAATTCATGAAAAAGCCAATTATTTAAGTAAAAAAAAGGTTATTTCAAAAAAGAAATAAAAATATAAGCCTCACTTATAATATGAAAAAAAATTATTTTTTGATGGATTTTTTGAATTATAAGTATTTTTTATATGTTTTTAAATTTTTCAATATAAGAAAAAAGATTTAAAAAGAGTAAAAAAATATGTCACAGGTAAAATATCATGGCTGGGCCCCCAAATGTAAGGTGTGGATATGAAACTTTGATTGAAAATCAAGTACTTTTCCTGTCCTCAAAATTTGCATAAGGTAAAAATCAATTAAAAATAGTAAGAAATATTATTTTTAAGAAAAGTCATGCCAATTTTATTTTTTATGACTTTATTAGTATAAAACAATAATATTATAAAGATTTATTGTTTTACCAACAATACAAATTTATCCAAAAAATACTCTACAAGAGATATTTTAAGGCTACAAAAGAAATTTCTTCAAGAGCAATTTCAATTGGAATTAATTGAGCAATTAAATGCAAGAAATTAATTAAAGAACACAGTCTTTAAAGATAATATTAAAGAGAAAACACACCCAAAAGTTACCAGGGTGAATTTGGAAACAAAGTGACAAAGTTTACAGTGATGAAAGATGCTTTAATTCACCTTTGGGGTGGTTCAGGGGTAAGAACCATTATAAGAGTTACAAACAATGATTATAATAATTTTTTGATGTGGTTGAAAGGTTCAAAATGATTGAAAAAAGGTGGTTGGAATCTTTTATTGATGTGTTTAACAATGTTTAAACTAATTATAAAAGGAAAAGATTCTAACATGAAGAGAAAAGTGGGGAAAGAAGACATTCTTTTATACCCATCAATTTTCTTACTCCAAAAGTAAAATTTACTCTTGTCAGTAGTGAAAAACAGTCTGACAACAGAAAAGCCAATTATGCCATCATTGAACCCTGGTTTAGGCCAAAAAAGGGCTTGTTTAAGCCATTTTTACCCATTTTCAGCCATTTTAGACCCTTAAATCAGCCATTACTATAGAAATACATGGTCTAGAGCCGTCAAAAGACGTCAGAATGTGTGTAAGAGACGTAGAAATGAGTTAAAGCTGTTTTTACTATGATTGTTTTATCTTAAGGGTAGTTTTACCCTCTTGGCAACAGCTAACACTACCCCAGTTGGTATCAAAACCTCATCATCAATTGAGTCCACAGACCCTGTAACTCAATTCCAGGCCAAAAGTGATGAACTTTTGCGTGAATTTTGACATCCCACGCCTGTCAGAAAGGAGTTTGGGGATCTAGCTCCCCTTAGAGCTGGAGTTCCTTTTCCCCCCCAAATTTAATCTTTCCAATTTATTTTTCCTTTAATTCCTCATCATGTATTATACTTATAACTTACATATGTAATTCAATTGAATTGTACAGTACAATACAGTAATAATTGATACCTCACATGTCAATCAAAGTTCACTTATGTAATACACGCGCACATTTTGACATTTCAATTGAATTCAATTTACAATACTTCAATTCGTCATAACTTCTAAACTAAACACAACACCTCAATTTTAACACAAAATTTGATGGTTAACACCACATGTGGTGTGAATTATATTAAAGCTTTGAGGATTTTCAATTTTTGTATTGAAAATACTAAAAACTTAATTTAAGCTTATTCAGACTTGAGTTACAGAAATTTCACTCAGAGGTGACCCCACCTGATTTTTTATGAGGAATCCAATGGTGAAATAATTTTTATATGTTTATTTATTGGATAAAAAGTTATAATATTTTTTATTTAACTTTTTTCCAAAAATATTTTCTTTTTTTATAATTTTGTTAAAAATTCATTTTTACTTAATTTTTTCAAGTATAAATGTAATCTTATCATTTCAAAATTAAATGTAATCTTATTTTTAAATGGTGATTAAATTTTTAATTTTGAATATAATTTTATATTTATATTTTGATTTTTATTATAAGAATATAAATAAATTTCTTTTATTTATATTTATATGTTAATTCTGTATTTGTGGTCTTTTGGGGATATGAAATTACCTCTAAGGCTCACAAGTATAATACATGATGAGGAATTAAAGGTAAAAATAAATTGGGGGGAAAGGAACTCTAGCTCTAAGGGGGAGCCAGACCCACAAAATACTTCCTGACAGGCATGAGATGTCAAAATTCATGCAAAAGTTCATCACTTTTGGCCTGGAATTGAGTGAAAGACCCTGTGACTTAATTGATGATGAGGTTTTGATACCAAACAGGGTAGTTTAAGCTGCTTCCAAGAAGGTAAAACTATGCTTAAGGTGAAACAATGTTAGTAAAAATAGCTTTAACTGATTTCTAAGCCTCTTACACACATTCTGACGTGTTTTGAAGGCACTAGACCAGGTATTGCTATAGTAATGGGTGATTTAAGGGTCTAAAATGGCTAAAAATGGCTTAAACCACCCCTTTGTTGGTGAAAACCAGGGTTCATTAATGCCATAATTGGATTTTCTGTTGTCAGACTGTTTTTCACGACTGAAAAGAGTAAATTTTACTTTTTTATTAAAAAAATTGATGGCTATAAAAGAATGTCTTCTTTGCCCCACTTTTCTCTTCATTTTAGAATCTTTTCCTTTTATAATTAGTTTAAACATTGTTAAAACAAATCAAAAAAAGTTTCCAACCACCCTTTTTAAATCATTTTAAAACTTTTAACCACATTAAAAAATCCTTATAGTTATTGTTTGTAACTCTCATAATCATTTTTACCCCTGAACCACCCCAAAAGTGAATTAAAGCATCTTTATCACTGTGAATCTTGTCACTTTGTTTCCAAATTCACTCTGGTCACTTTTGGATGTGTTTTCTCTTTAACATTATTTTTAAAGACTCTGTTCTTTAACTAATTTCTTGCAGCTCTTTTCTCAATTAATCACAATTGAAATTGCTCTTGAAGAAATTTCTTTTGTAGCCTTAAATCTCTCTTGTAGAGTATGTTTGGGATAAATTTTTCTTGTTGGTAAAACAATAAATCTTTATAATATTATTTTTTTATACTAATAAAGCTATAAGCAAGAAAATGCTGTGTTTTCTCTTCAGAATGATATTTCTTACTAATTTTACTTGATTTTTACGTTGTACAAATGTTGAGGGCAGGAAAAGTACTTGATTTTTAATCAAAGTTTCATATCCACACCTTACATTTGGGGGCCCAGCTATGATATTTTACCTGAGACATATTTTTTTACCCTTTTTTGAAACTTTTTTTCTTATATTGAAAAATTTAAAAAACATATAAAAAATACTTAGAATTCAAAAAACTCATAAAAAATAATTTTTTTCATGTTATAAGTGAGGCTTATATTTTTATTTACTCTTTGAAATAACCTTTTTTCTACTTAATTAATTGGCTTTTGCATTAATTTTAGTGTCTAACAACATGGTAAGACAAGAAAACATTGAAACAGCCTCAACAGTCACCAGCATTAATTGTACCAGTACTTTTAATTCAGACCATAATAGTACGGTTATTGTGACTCAAAACAACCAACCTGAACCAATATCTTCTGAATTGATTCACTTGCATATAAGTAATCCCCTTCAGAAAGCTAAGAATTTGGGCAATAGTAAGTTATTGACGTAAAAATACTATTTTAAGCCTTTTTAACCATAATTATGCCTTCATCATGTCAGGAGCCAGCTATAACCCCCCCAGCAGCTCCCAGAAAGGTAATAGACGTGATTATGGCAGAGGCCAATCAGGTACAGAAGGAAAAAGGTCATTTGATGACTTCCAAACAACTAAAATGGGTCATTCTGAAGCTGATAATACCATTTCGCTTTCACAAGGAGCTGACACCACCACAAGAAGCCTCAGTGGACATATACAAAGCCATCCACAAAGCTTACAACAATGCCCTGCAGTACAAGGAGTACCAGATTTTTGCACATCTGTGGAAAAACTGCATGAATTCTTACCTGACTATGAGAAAGTTCCTGGGACCTCCCAATACTTGCAAATTGCTCAATGGATGGCATCCATTGATGGAGAAGAAAAACATGATGATCTTGACACTAGAATGGAGGAAAAACAACCCTCCACCACCCAAGAAAGTGCCAAAACAGCCCCACTGGCCAGCATCAGGAATTCCAACATGACAAAGCAGTCTTAAGCTCCAAATAAGGTCACAGGAAAGGCACCAGCCACAAAAACCTACAGCCAGGGCTACAGGATTCCAAAAATTCAACAGGATGCCATGGAAAATGTGTTTCAGATGGCCAGTACAATGATGGAATTACAAAAGAAAGAGGAGGCCAGATTAAGATATCAGAAATAGTTTCTGATATTTTTGACTCTATTCCAGAGTTGTGTGAAGCTATAACTGACGTAAAAAGTCATCTTTCCGATCAAAATACATCAATTTGTGACAATCTTAAAACACATAACTTTAGTCTGAGGCAAATCAATGAAACACTTTAATGTTTTGAAAAAGGTTTAAGAACAATTAAAACTTCCAATAATGATAATTCTTTTGGCAATAAGATAAATGAATAATCTGCCATTATTAAATAATTGACAGACAAATATTCTAAATTCAATGTTGATGACATAATTGAAACAAGAATAAAACAAGAAATAAATACTATAAAAGAGGATAACAAGAAAGCTCTCGATGATATTTTAAAATCATTTACTGAAGTAAAAACACATATAATCGCCTTGAAAAAGTGTTTTGATACCTCAAAAGAGGAAATATCAAAATTATCAATAAAGTTGAATGAGTTTATATCTGAAAATACCAAACAAACAGAATTATGGAATTAGCTGACATATAAAGAGGATAATCATAAAGAGAATGTAATAACCTCTTTACAAAGCTTACAACATGAATTAAGAAATTCACAAAGGTGTGACAACAGTAAAATTAATGATATTGAACAACTAAAACACACCTTAACCAGAATTGCTGCACCTCTGAATCAAAATGAGGGTACAGGGATTCCCAATCCACAAGTATTGGATATTGAAAATTTGCATTTAAAAAATGAATTTTCTACTTCTTTTCATAACCTGGAACCATCAATTTGCCAAGCATGCTTGAAAGAAGTTCCAAAACTTAAGAAATGGCCTCACTCCAGTGGTGAAGGAGAATATGACCATATGGAATTCATCACAGGAATTGACATGATTAAAGAAGATTTGGAATTAAAAGACAGATTGGTAACAGCCAGGTTTAACACCTTATTTACCAAATCAGCTCACACATGGTATATCAAATTGAGACAAACACATGGACACCAAAGTTGGACTTGGTGGAAAACCAAAATTATCAACAAATGGGCCAATGATGCTTGGAGGTTTAAAGTGGAAACAGCCTTTGAATCTGCAAAATTTAATTTTTATAAAGACAAAGCTTTAGCATGGTTTTGCCAACAAAAAGACAGATTAACAGCATTATATCCTGACATGTCAAAATTTATGATCCATAGAAAAATTCTGAGACAATGTGGAGGTGACTTAGAGCATGCTGTCAAAAGCAGGACTACTGAACAATCTCCAGAAGAGGATATTATCAATATATTAGAAGAACCACCAGAACCAAAATTTGTTCTAGTAGGTTGAATCTCAAAACAAGGTTTAATACACCTTGGATAGATTTTGTGGACAAAACCACCAAAGAAAATTCTAATAATGTTAAGTATAAATCTGCAGATACAGTCAGGAAGTGCAATATTTGCCAAAGCACCACCAATTTAGCCAATACATGTCCAAAAGGGGGGGAAATCAATGAAGTTGATATTGAAAAAGGACCTGATGTTGAAAAAGATGACATAATTGAAGACAATTCAGATGATAAGCCATTCATATTTTCTGAATCTTCAAAAGATATGGAAAATATCAGTGCCACTTTTGAAATCATGGAATCTTATTCCCAGTTGCCACAATTGAGAAATGGTAAGCTTGATTTATCAAAAGTTCAAGATGCACAACTTATGAAAACCAAACCAAACAGATGGAATGGCCATACAGCTGGTAATTCCTGTATAACAGAAGTGGTGATTGACAACAAGCCCACTAAACTGTTGCTTGAGCCAGGAGCCTTCTGCTCTTGTGTTGGTATATCCTTTCTGAAACCTTGTGTACCAAACTTCAAAGATCAGTTGTTACCAATTGATGGCATAAAATTCAATAGTTCAAGTAACACAATGAAAGAATTGGGAATGTTTGAAACTAGTGTCATATTTCCACATATAAATGGAAATTTAATAATCACTGTTGAATTTGTTGTTATGAAGAATTGCTCTAATACCCATTTCATATTGGGAAATGACTATTTAATTATGTATGGAATAGATTGACATAACAACAAAGACAGATACTTTATTATTGGAGACAATAAGCATCAGAAATTTGCCTTTTTACCATTCAAAAGACAAATTACAGTAAATAAAGTATCACCAGTCAACTGACAATTGGAAAAATTCAAATCTGAACAGTTGAAGGTGGCTGAAATAAGCCTTAATCTGACTGATAAACAAGAAAATTAAACTTCTTCGCTTTTGTATGACCACAGAGGAGCATTTGCTTCAGAAAAAGAACCTCTATGAGCAATTATTGGTCATGAAGTTGATGTCATTCTTAATATTTAAATACCTCATCCACCACTCTTGAGAAGACCTGCATACCCAGCAAGTCCCAAGTCAACAGAAGCTTGGGAAACTCATATAAAAGAACTTCTAGACCTTGGTGTAATAAGAAAAGCTGGCCATGATGAAGAAGTAGAGATAACTACACCAGTCATAGTGGTATGGAATAATGGAAAATCCAGAATGGTTGGAGACTTCAGAGCTCTGATCACTTACACTGTTCCAGATAGGTACCCAATAACAAAAATCCAAAGTGCCCTTACTCCAATATCTCAAGCAGTGTATTTAACCAATATGGATGCCCTTAAAGGATTCCATCAAGATGTGGTGACACCAAGAGCAAGAAAAAATTTAAGAATTATTTTTTATTGTGGAGTGTATGAATACTTAAGAATCCCTTTGGTATCAAAAATGCACCTTCACACTTTCAAAGAATGATGAACAAAATCTTCCCTGAAGAACCTTCAGAGGGATGGTTAAGCATTTACATTGATAAAATTATTGTCTGTTCCAAGGTTTGGGAAGAGCACATGTACAGATTGTCCAGAGTTTTGACAAAAATTCAATCAGTAAACATGAAGATATCCTTGAAGAAATGTCATTTTGGATCTAAAGAACTTAAAGCACTAGGACATGTTGTATCTGGTTTGTCCCTTGGAATTGACAAAAACAAAGTTGCAGCAGTATTGCTAAAACCCATGCCTCAGAACAAAAGGGAAATTCAGTCATTTTTAGGTTTTGCAGGATATCACAGGCAACACATTAAAGATTTTGCATCTGTAAAAAAGACGCCTTTATAAATTGTGTGACAAAGACAAAGTATTTGAAATGACTGTTGACAGAGTCAAAGCTTTTTATTCTCTAAGAGAAGCATTGACCACTTCTCCACTCTTACTGATGCCAGACATTAAATTACCTTTTAAATTGTATATTGATGCATCAGGGGATGGGCTGGGTGCTGCACTTCACCAAGTTCAGATCATAAATGATAAGCCTGTAGAAGGACCCATATCTTTCATATCCAGGCAAATCAAACCAACTGAAGCCAGATATGTAGCAAGTCAAATGGAATGTCTATGTCTTGTCTGGGCCTTGGAAAAATTCAACTACTTCTTGGAGGGATGTGTTTTTGAGGTGATAACAGATTGTACAGCTGTCAAATCAATTTTAAACATGAAAACACCCAACAGACATATGCTCCAATGGCAAATATACATACAAGAATTGTCAGCCTGTGACTCAAAACCAGAGCACAAGCATGACAGCCAATATATCATAAATCAATGGTATAGCCAAGATACCACCAAAACATGGAGCTGAGCCAAATCAGCTCAAAAGGTATCAAAAGAAAGAGGAAACTCACCCCTTTCTGAAAATATAAGTCCCATCACCATAGGACAAGAAATAACAAAGTTATTCCTGCTCAAAGTTATTGCTGAGCATAAACCTTAATTTTCACCTCTCATCTGAAATCTATAAGGAGAGTCTTAACCCCATCAAATGGGTACCCAAAATGAAGCTCTAAGCCAGGGCTATCCAATGGTACCAGCCAAACTGAGCTAGCACCAATATTACTGGAGTTATGGTCAATTTCAGACCAAATAAGGGTGAACAAAACATTCACCTCCCATCTAACTTCTACAGTTTTTGTGTGGGATACTTGAAGTGGGGTCTTTTTGGAAAGAGAACAATCAGGGCTATCTGATGGTGCCATCCACTTCTTCATATCTCAACTATAACAGAAGTTATGAGGCAAACAAGCTTAATACAGCTTTTTGCCCAAACCACGCCTATGTACAAAAAACCTTGTACATGGGATAACTTTGTCATCTTTAATGATAACCATACCAAATTAGGTATCATAGTGTAGAGCGCATAAAGGGCTATCCAATGAACCAAACTTGAGCATGATATCTCAAAAACCAACAGAGTGATGGCTATTTGAAAGTTATAATCCCACAATATGACCAATACAGCTGTATTATGACAGGATACAGTTGTACTCTGGTTATGAGGTGTAAAACAGACAATGAAGCTTATTTATACTTCAATACCTCATAATTAAGTCAAATACAGAGGTCCATACAGGTTCTGTACAGTTTCTGACGCGTAAGGAGCACCAGAATACACCTGTAAACTCCATTGGTGAAAATCTTCACCCTGTATAGGGTAAAAATGACTACTTGTGGTTCTAAAACCACATTTCAACCCAATAATAGCCTGTATTGAGTGTATAGAACCACAAAGCAGCCCACAGTAGTGAAACCTTTCACTCTGTGGTCGTGTGCAGAGGTAAACCACCTCCCACTACCCCATAACAAGATAAAAGGAGGCTTTGGCTCACCAGGAAGCAAATCCAGCATCCTGTTCTTGATATTCTTACGTGGTATAACTTCTTAAAAGAAGTGGTACTCTTATAATTTAAGCAGGTATACTTTAAACTTCAGTATTGTAGGGTTTATTATTGTAAACCAACAGATAAACACTGCACCCAGGGCTATCAGAAGCACTCACCATCACTAAAATTTATTTAGTATATCCCTTTTAACCATCTCTTATCTTAATTATCATCTTTATTTTCGTGTCACACTCAGAGTTATAGCTTTTATTTGTCATTGTACAGATATATCATAGAGTCACCCTGACAAGAATACAGAGGCAATATGACTATTGTTCATAAGGATGGGAAAATTCATGAGAATGCAGATGGACTAATCAGATGGCCATTACCAAATAATATTGATAATCCTGCTTATGTTCCAGAGGAAGCTTCACAAAAGATCCCAATAGAAGGAGTAAGTGTTACAGACTTGAACGCCACCTTCTTTGAAGAAGTAAGACACAGTTCCACTAAAGATAAGAATTTTAGCATCTTGTGCCAATTACTTAACAAAGACTGTAAAGAAAATTCTCTCATACATTCCTTGGATGAAGTATGGAAGAGGTATTATGATGAAGGAAGATTTCACCTACTGGAGGGTATAATTTACCACAGGACCAAGTAAACGTGTGTCATGACAGTTGTGGAAAGGTCATTAATCAATCTTGTACTAAAAGAATGCCTATGGTGGCCAATGTGGCAGAAAGATGTTGCAGAATGTTGCAGAACCTGTTACAGATGCCAAAAGGCAAATGAATCCACTGGCAAGAGACTTGGAAAAATTATAAAAATCCAAGAACCAAGCAGACCTTGGGAAATTGTACATATGGATTGGGTAACTGGGCTACCACCAGGAGGTGACAGAATGTATAATGCTTGCCTAGTGATTGTGGACAGATTCCGTAAAACTCCAATCTTTTTACCATGTCACAAGGACAATATAGCCATTGATACAGCTCTTCTGATATGAAATAGAGTAGTGTCATGGACTGGAATATTTAAAAATATCATTAGTAATAGGGATCCCAGATTCACTTCAGAACTATGGACAAATCTTCACAAATTCTTTGGCACTAACCTGTCTTTCTCTACAGCCTACCACCCACAAACTGATGGTCTGGCTGAAAGGATGATCCAAACCTTAGAGGACATGGTAAGAAGATTTTGTGCATATGGCCTTCAATTCAAAGATTGTGATGGATTTACCCATGATTGGTATATTCTGTTGCCAGAACTGGAATTAGCATATAAAACATCAATCCATGCCAGTACCAATCAAGCTCCTGCAATCCTAGAAAAAGGATGGAACCCCAAATTACCCCAAGATTCCTTGAGGAAAGATTTATTTGAAATACATCCCACAGCTGTTAGCTTCAAGGGAATTCTATACAAAGCTAGAAAGCATGCAGTAAGGTGCATGGAGGACTCTTTTGCATATGCTATGGACAAATGGGATGAATCACATGCAAATCCAGATTTCAAAGTGTGGGACTTAGCTCTTGTATCCACCACCAACTTCAATAACATCAAAGGTTGTAAAAAGCTGAAAGACTCCTTTGCAGGACCTTTTATTATTAAGGCCCTCCATGGGGAAAATTCTGTTGAATCAGAGTTACCTGAAGAACTTAGCCATGCGCATCCTACATTTCCAGTGAGCTTGATAAAGCCATATCAATCTAGTGATGCTGAAAAATTTCCCTTGAGGAATAAAATTCCCTGAGCTATACCTCCTCTTGAGCCATCTGGTAGTAAGAAATTTACCAAAGTTCTCAAAGAAAGAAAGTTGGGAACCAACAAAGTAAGGGAATACCTTGTTAGGTAAAGTGACCCAACTTGTGAAGAAGAATGGTTGCCAGAAAAAGAAATACCTGAAGCTACTAAACTTCGCAGAAGGTTCAGAAAGAATAGAAATAACAATATTACAAAGTAATATTCTTTTTTAGTGGGAGGGAATATGAGCGTTAGAGGTATTTTTATCTACCCAAAAGACCACAAAAGATAAATTAAAATACAAATATAAAGAAAAGAAATCTATTTATATTATAAGAATATAAATAAAAATACAAATTTATATTTAAGAAGCAAAATTTAATTATAATTCAAAAAAAATTACAATAAAATTCAAAATTATGAAAATTCATTTTTACTTGTAAAAATTAAGTAAAAATGAATTTTTAATAAAAATTATGAAATTAACATATTTTTGGTAAAACTTTATATAAAATATATTATAAATTTTTATCCAATAAATAAAAATATAAAATTTATTTCACCATTGAAATTCCTTATAAAAAATTAGGTGGGGTCACCTCTGAGTGAAATTTTTGTAACTCAACTTTAAACAAGCTTAAATTAAGTTTTCAGTATTTTCAATAAAAAAATTGAAAATCATCAAAAATTTAATTCAATTCACACAATATGTTGTGTCAAAATTGAGATGTTGTATTTACTTGAGAAGTTATGAGGAATTGAAGTATTTTCAATCAAATTCAATTGAAATGTCAAAATGTGTGCATGTATCACATAAGTGAACTTTGAATTTGATATGATTTATCAAGTATTACTCTATTGTACTGTACAATTCAATTGAATTACATATGTAAATTACAAGTATAATACATGATGAGGAACGAAGGAAAAAATAAATTGGAAAATTAAAATTGGGGGGGGGGAAAGGACTTCTAGCTCTAAGGGGAAGCCAGACCCCCAAAATCCTTCCTGACAGGCGTGAGATGTTACAAGCCACAGAAAATTTAATCACTTTTGGCCTGGAATTGAGTCACAGGGTCTGTGGACTCAATTGATGATGAGGTTTTGATACCAACCAGGGTAGTTTGAGCTGCTTCCAAGAAGGTAAAACTACCCTTAAGTTAAAATGATGTTGGTAAGAGCAGTTTTAACTGATTTCTACGCCTCTTCCACATATTCTTACGTGTTTTGAAGGCTCTAGACCAGGTATTGCTATTGTAATGGCTGATTTAAGGGTCTAAAATCGCTAGAAATGGCTAAAAATGGCTTACACCAGAGCTTTTTTGGTCTAAACCAGGGTTCAATGCTGCCATAATTGGCTTTTGTGTTGTCAGAATGTTTTTCACGACTGACAAGAGTAAATTTTACTTTTGGAGTAAGAAAATTGATGGCCATAAAATAATGTCTTTGCCCCACTTTTCTCTTCATGTTAGAATCTTTTCCTTTGTAATTAGTTTAAACACTGTTAAAACAAATCAATAGAGATTCCAACCACCCTTTTCAAATCATTTTAAACCTTTCAACCATGTGAAAAAATCATTATAATCATTGTTTGTAACTCTTATAATCATTTTTACCCCTGAACCACCCCAAAAGTGAATTAAAGCATCTTTCATCACTGTTAGCTTTGTCACTTTGTTTCCAAATTCACTCTGGTCACTTTTGGGCATGTTTTCTCTTTCATATTCTTTTTAAAGACTTTCTTCTTTAATTAATTGCTTGCAGTTCTGTGCTCAATTAATTCCAATTGAAATTACTCTTGAAGAGATTTATTTTGTAGCCTTAAATATCTCTTGTACAGTATTTTTGGGTTAAATTTTTGTTGTTGGTAAAACAATAAATCTTTATAATATTATTGTTTTATACTCATAGAGCTATAAAAAATAAAATTGGCGTGTTTTCTCTTAAGAAAAATATTTCTTACTATTTTTTACTTTATTTTTAACTTATACAAATTTTGAGGACAGGAAAAGTACTTGATTTTTAATCAAAGTTTCATATCCACACCTTACATTTTCACCCCATCACAGGTCAACAATCATGAACACCATGAGCTGGATTTAAATTCTTCATTATTTCCTCAATGAAAATGAGCAATAGGGTATTATTTTTAAGTGAGATGGTGATACTTTCCAATTCATATGGTTTATATTCTAACATATTTAGCAAGCTGTTGCATCTTTATAAAATAATAATCAGATTGTATTACCCCTGCACAAATAATTCACAAAATTTTAATTTGTAACTGTGCTATACATTGAATTTCCTAACTTATTGCAGAGCATTGCCATTTGCGCTAATCACTGGAATTTCAAATATTTTGATGGCAATATTCTGCATCTTGCTACGGCGTTTGAGCCAATCTTGATTAAATACCTAAAAAGATAGCCCTTCAGGAATATCACCATCATCTGTCAATTGTATTTATGGCAGTCTATCAATAGTTTTTTACCCTTTTTTTTAATCCGGTTACAAACCTCTATGTCCCAATCAATTTTTAATACCAATTGATTAAATAGGCCTTAGCACCATTGTAAGCCCACTTTGCGGTAAACTTGACAGTCATTTTCCACCTCCTCCTCAGTATCGGAGCAAACGCAAGGGTCATTGAATTTTGATTCTAGAGTGAGAAATTTAGCCATATCACACCATTCACAATGGTGCTCACAGGTCTGCACATAATAAAGTAGATCATCATCAGACTTTCCTCACAATGAAGAAGAGATACAGTAACTAACCCCTTGATGAATCTTTGTGCACTTTTGATTCTCCTTCTTTCTTACCAAATACTCTGCATCCTTTTGAATAGAATTCCATTCTCCTATAAAATAAGTGAAATATCACTCCATTAAAGCCGCCACAACCCCGTAGTTATTATTATCCTTGTTCCAACAGTAGTGATGATACTCAGTGCTGACAAGTGCGAGGCAGAGTGTATGCTAAGAAACCATAGACATCAACTTGTTGAAAGGATGTTGCCATGAGCTCTCCCAGTCCCAACTTGTGGAGCTCATTTTTGCAGTAGCTTTGGAAACCCTGGGACTGAACCTGTGTTGATGGCTCATTGAGAACATCCTTGTGGACATATCTGAGATGGCCAGCCACTTTAATTGCAATTTCACGCTCTTCTGTGCTGGGTGGTGCTGGTAGTGAGGAAGAATCCTTATCCCTCACTTTGAGTAGGAACAGACAATGGGCATGTACAGCTGATCTTATCCCATGGACATTTTCTGGAAGTTCCGCTTTCAGCCGGTTTGTTTGCTCCTTTTGCCTTGCACGTTTTGCCACATTGTAAGCTTTGAAAGCCTTGTTCCTTTGCTGTGTCATCTTGGATTGATCAAGCATACTCCAGGAAAGGGGCATTTGAGGTTGGGTAAACTCACTATTTGACTGAGTGCCTTGCTCATGCACCATGAAATTGTCCCTCCTTGGTTCATCATTTCTTTCACTTTGAGCTGGAGACAGGTTCTCATCCTCATCATCCACAATTTTTTCTCTTGATGAACTGGCATGACCTGTTCTTGGTTTGGAGGCATATGAATGATGATGTCCAGTTACTTTCTCTTTATGGACCAGAGGTGAAGATGCATAAATTTCATCACCTCCCATGCAAATCATCAGCTAACACATCAAAAAATTAATAAAGACTGGTCATACTCACAATCTTCAATTGGCTCCTGAGATTGGACTAACTTGCCTTTAGGTACCATATCTAACCCATGAAAGAAAAATATCAAATTGTGAAAAAGTTTACACTCCAACATCAAAATGACTTACTTTGATGAAGTGTCAATCCTGGATTTCCCTCAGACGGACCACTCCGAGTAACATTTTCTAATGGTCTTTTTTGTTGCCCGCCATCAACCCACTTTTCATCACCCACATGAACCTGAGATCCTGATGCAATATTGAGGGTTGGCTGTTTACTTTTTCCAAAGGGATCTTGCAATTCAGCTGGATTCCAACTAGGATCAAGGAGGAACTCACATGGAAATTCTGATTGGGATTAGCCTTTGATGAGATTTCAGGTGCACTTCCTGGCCCCAGACACATGCATTTGTGTATGAGTGGGATTTGGGGGAATTGGAGTGACAGAAATATTTGGGATTGACCAAGTGCTTGAAGTTTGAGCCATTGCATTTCCCACATCAATGTTAAGACCTGATACATTCATTGAGGATGTGAGAGGAATGTTGGCACTCAATGATGACTGTGTTTGAACATATTCTATGCTAATTAACTATCTGATTCATGAACAGAACCTCAACAGGATTTACGTGCCTTGGAATATGACATAAGGGCTAAACAATTACAGTAATTTTTTGAACTTGATAAAACAGCTCAGTATTATGACAAAATAGAGTGATATGAAATGAAATTTTTTCAACTTTATAATAGAGAAATTCTACGAATAGTCGGAACCAAGTGTCTTGTGGAAGTCTAATAAGACACTTCTTGGGAGAATTCTCCCTGCCTCCTATTGAGGTCCTCCGCTTTTGTTGGAAACCACCCTGCCCGGCCTACCAGCATATAATGTGATATTTCCTTGATCTCAAAGGGGACCCATCATTCATAAGTAATCAGATCCGATAAACATTTCCCCCTCCCCATTGTCACATTTTTTGAATTATCCAAACTGCCAATATATGCATGAAAATTACACAGCATTCTATATCTGTATAAGGGTATATTAATGAGGGATTTACCCACAAAAGGGACATCACCTGTTCAAGAAAGGCAAGACAATCCAAATCACATTCCAACCAATTAAAATCCCACTGCACTCAAACCAAATAACAAGACTTTAGCTCCACTTCAAATGCTTATGTAATAGTGTTATATTTTTATATCTGAAATAAGGTTTAAGCCATGTACAATGGCATGCCAGCATACATGGTTTGAATGTTAATCCCCTCAATTCAATGTTGACACATCCATAATGGAACGCCCATCAAGGGTCAAAACCGCAGTATCACCATGTGTAAATAAAAGAGAATATGTATGAGCATGGAGAAGCATGGCATTTTACTCAATTAGACTCCTAACCAATTACAACATCCAGATGAGACATGTTACACTTTATTCCCAGCAGCTCAGCCACCTTCACAAATGGGATCAAATCCTCAGCTGTCTCAAATCATCTCCCCCTTCATAAATAATCACTCAATTTTTTTCCAATTAATAACAATCCCAAACACTTTCACATCAATAATAGATATTTATACACAAACTAACCTTACTCATGATTCAGGCAACAATGACAACTCTCCACTATTCCTCAATGCGTATATGCATGTGTCAACACTGCGCAACCCAAACACACTCTTCTGCTGAGGGTGATAGGCAAGGAGTTGCCTTCACACCTTTCCAATATAAACAGAACATTAAAAAGCTCAAATAAACCATTGCACTCAAATCTCTTCCAAACATCCCTACTTCTGCATAAGGATCTGAGTGACCCCAAATTCTATTGGATCAAATCTTCCAAGCTGATTATTCACAAGTGACTCAAAGAACTTTCTCCACTCCAGCGGTGTGGTATTCCATACCAGTTCTTCCAAGGCTCAAATCCACAATTTCAAAGCTAAAACTTTGATCAATAATAATAATAATAATATATATATATAAAGAAAATAAAGATAAAAAGTGAAAGATAAAATTAAGAGAATTTGCAAGAAAAAGGAAGATAATTATATTAAAATAAAAAAAATAAGTATTTCACTGGAATATACATCAAATTTTACCTATAGTCACATATTGCCTCAACCCCATAATGTCAATAATTTTCTAGATATCATGGATTAAAGAAGAGAAATGATACTATACACTCTATACTAGGTACAAGAATATGCTTAAAGATAATGCAGCTTGTCTGAATATTCAATATGAATAAACATGTGTAATATTACATAAGTGATACCATTACTCTTACAACATCATGTGTTACATGTCTTGACATAAAAAAAAACACTTACATATAAGTTAACATAGTGTTACAGTACTCAATCCCCACTTAAACTCCCATAACCAAACATTACAGGTATTATTTACAAATTAAATTTTACATAGAGAAATACTCAACTGAATACAGATCAAGGCTGTGAAGAAGAAAAATAAAGTTAGTAGAGATAAGAATACAGTTTTAAAAAAATAAATGGTGCAATCAACCAAACATATGGTGCAATATCTGTATCAAATGACACCATTCCAAATTTAACCACCAGCAAAAATGTCTCAAGGCTGTGAAGAAGAAAATTAAGGTTAGTAGAGATAAGAATACAGTTTTTTAAAATGGTGCAATCAACCAAACATATGGTGCAATATCTGTATCAAATGACACCATTCCAAATTTAACCACTAGCAAAAATGTCTCAAGGCTGTGCATAATAAGAATAGAGTTTAGTTAAAATAAGATTATAATTCAAACTTATGGTGCAATCAACCAAACATATGGTGCAATATCCTGAACAAATGACACCATTCCAAATTTAACCACTAGCAAAAATGTCTCAAGGCTGTGCACTGACAATAATAAGGTTCAGAATGGTGCAATCAACCAAACATATGGTGCAATATCTTGATCAAATGACACCATTTTTAATTTACCCACCAGCAAAAATGTCTCAAGGTGGAATTTTTTCTAAGTCCCTTGTTTTTGGAAGGCTCTATTGAGGGCCCAAAAGGTATAAATAAAGGGCCTCTCTCCCTGTTTTTCCCCCCATGCTTCTGATTCAGACAATAATCTTGAGGATCAATCCATCCCTTCTCTAGTAGGATAATCTAGTATTTATATTGAAAAAGATCAGTAGCAAGGCTCAGTATCTTATAGTGTTATTTATGATTAATTAATGAAAGATATTTATAATATTAATGAAAGAGTTTAATATTATTTAAATAATCTTACCATTATAGTAGTAGTGTTGAAGTAGTGTTGGAAGATATTATCAATAGTGATCTTATCTAATTTATCAATAGCCCTTATTTATAGAAGGGATATCATCTTACCCTTATACCTTATATCATAAGCCTTTTAGGTATATTGGATTATATTTATATTGATCCTAATAGTATTATATTACTATTTTATCATTTATATCTTACCTTTATATTAAACAAAACCACCATTAAAGAATTATCTTACCCTTAAATTATTATAGCTATATTGATAGTATTATTAAATCACCTTTAAAAGTATTAGCTAGCTATCAAGATTATTATTAATATTAATAGTGATCTTAAAAAAATATTATTTAAAATATCTCAGGTATTGAAAGAAGGAATACTAGAAGAATTAATTAAAAAGAATTATAATCAATAACAAGAAAGTTAAGCAAACCTAAATTATTATTAAAAAAATATATTAACTATTACCATTATTATCATAGTGATCTTTTATTGACAGACTGATAGAGACTGCTGAAGAAAATTCTCTAATTGAAAAGCCACAAAACTAAATAATTTATTTGTGATCTCATCAAAAAGGGTATCTTTTTCAGTATATTTAGAGGGGCAGCTAATACACCTTAGCACCCATGGTTATTGGCTAGTTCTGAAATTCAAAACAGACTCACCAATAATTTCCCCCTAAAGGTACTGCCTATTATTTATCCCACAACAAAAGGAGTTCCCACATCTGGTGTCCCAACAGTGGCATTCAAACCTCAAGTATCATTAATAAGATCACATTATCAATCTTAAAAATCATAAAAAAAATCAAAAAAAAAAATCAATCAAAAAAAAAAAATTAAAAATTAAATCATTGTTTAGATCACAACTATAATGGAGGAATCATCATCCTCAAAGAAGGCTCTAACCTTGGAGGAGGAATTGGAAAAAGAGCAGTCCAGAATTGAGGAATTAGGTCAGGAAGAAAGTGAAGAAGAGGATTTTTCTTATTTAGAAAATGATGAAGAATTTCAGAAGAAAAGGTTAGAATTACAGAAGGCTATGGAAAGAGCTGCAAAAAGACAGGGAAAGAAGACAAAATCAAGTCAATTCTCACCTGAAACTACTGGAGATGCAACTATTGAAAGAATGCTCAGACCCCAGCAACCATCACCATCACCAACCCCAAAGACATTTGCAACATCCACACCAGGAACATTGCCAAGAGCTGCAAGATTTGCAAAAAGGGTACATATTACAACACCAACTCAGCAACCTGAAAGAGTCACAATACCCATAAGAAAGATTGTTAAAATAAAGGCAAATGATTATAACCTCAACTTTGATGGAAGTGATGTTGAGGATTTTATCAAGAGAGCTGAAAGGATAGCATCAATTGAAGGAGCCAATGAAAGGGATTTGGCCATGCAAATAGCATTCTGGAGTGAAGATAAGGTTATCAGATATGAAATTGAAGGAATGCCAGGATATGAAATGGAGGATTGGGATCAATTGAAAAAGGAAATGATCAGTAAATGGGGAAAGGTGGAACCAGAAAGAAGACACAGGAAAGATTTATTAACAAGACTATTTAATCAAACTCAGCAGGAGGGAGGAGTCAAGAGTTTGTCCCAATACAGAAAGTTCATTGGGGAATATGACATAATTTCAAAATATCTGCTGAAGTATGGGTATATCAAAAAGGAAAATGATTATCATGAAGATGTCTTTGATTCCTTATCACCAGAAATTAGAAGTAGTGTTACTAAAGAAATGATCAAAGACAGGACCATGGTTCAAGCAAGAGATGGAGGATATATCTTACCTGAGATGGATATCCTCAGAAATTATATTGAGGCAGAATTGGAGGCAGCAGTAGTTATTAAAGGGAAATCACAATTATCAAAGTCAGATGAAATCAAAAACAAAAAGAAAACCAGATTTGAAGATGAAAGCTGGGAGGAGGTTATCAAGCAAATGAAAGATATTACAAAGAAAATAAAGAATCCACCAGCTCAAGAGGCTCATGTTAATGAAGCACCAAAAGAAGTCAACCCAATGAAGGATGTGTTGGACCAGCTGAAAGAACTATCAGAGGCTGTTAATCCACCAAAGAAGGTCTGGAAGGATAAACCAAATACACAAGGATCAGGCTTAGCACCAAATGCACAACCATTCAGACCAAGAAATACTCAGGCACCTTTACCTGCAAATTATCAACCTTATGTTCCAGCACAACTATATCCAAGACCACCCTTAAAGTGCTATTACTGTTTTGAAAATGGTCATTCATTGACAAGATGCAGCTACCTGGCAGAAGATATGGAAAAAAGAATTGTTAGTAGGCAAGGATTAAATTTCCTTTACCCTAATTTCGAAAGAGTACCTTCAGAAGGAACCAAATCTCCAAAGGACTTAGTCAGGGAATTTGATAAGGAACAAAAAGAAATTTCAAATAGGATAATTGAAAAGGAAAAGCCTCTATCAAGACCAGAAGATCAAAAGATAGTTGAGCTGAAAAAGGAAGAAGAAGATGTTTCAATTGCTCAAGTAGAAGACTGGGGTAATTGGGAACCACCAATAGTATCTTCACCCACTGAGATTTTGGAAACACATGCAACTCTCAGACAGAAAAAGCAAAGATTAGCTAAGCAAGAAAGCCAAAATAGAGAAGATTCTCAAAGTAAAAAACCTATACTACCAGGAACCTATCATGAGGATGAGGCTGAAGAAGAGATGAAGATTATTGTTCCAACCAAATATAAAGATAAACATACAAAAAGAGATGAAAGATTTGAAGGAACTGAAAGTAAAGAAAAAGAGAATTTTGAGGAGGAAAGTGACAAGTTAAATAAAAGGATGGTTCACCACAAAACTGAAAAGAAAGAATCAAAACCAAAATTAGCAATTGAAAATGTGATAAAGAAAATATTGGAACAGAAAATTAACTTAAGCTTGGTAGAAATATTATCAGTTTCACCAACCTTCATTCACAGGCTTCAAGGGATCTCTCTTGAAGAAAAGGAAGCTATCAAATCAGTTAACACTTTGGACATTAAAGAAGATGTTATTTCTATAAAAATTAAAGACTTTGAAAAACCAAGACTTCATTATGCCTGTCCACTTGGGTTTATGCAAGTATTTGTTGGAAAAGAAGAATATCCAGTAATGGCACTGGTAGATACAGGATCAGAGCTCAACATAATCACTGAAGATGCAGCAATAAAAGCCTCTCTTCCAAACAGAAAGCACAACATGAATTTAAGAGGAATTGGAGGACATACAACATCATTAATTGGATTGGCTGAATTCACACAAGTACTTTTGCCTTCTGGAGAAGAAAAAGAAATTCATTTCTTCATTGCCAAGGGAGCAGTACATACAGTCCTTGGAAGGCCCTTCTTGGAAGACAATAACATTAGATTGGACTTTTCACAGAAACAAGGTGAAATATTTAGCTATCAAGAAGCAGATGGTAGAAGATTATGTATGCCAATATGCAACCCCCATATGTTAGGATGGCAAACAGGACCACCAAGAGGAATGGAGCTTTGTTCAATGGGAAGAATAAAGGATTGGTTTAGCAAAGTAAAATTAAAAGAAGCTGAAGACAAATCTAAAGCAAAAATAAAGAGTATTTTCAAATCAACAAAAAACAAAAATTATCAAAAGATAAAGTCTATGGAATGTAATTTAGATGAAAGATTATCCATAATGGATAGGGGAATAGAGAATGAACCTCAGGAGGAAGTGGAAGGAGACCAAGAGGTAGAAACACAAGAGCCAGAACAGGGACCATCAACAGAAGCACAATCAAAACAAATCAAACCAGAAGAACCAAAGTCATTAGCCTGGTATTTAGACAAGGCAATAAAAAAAAACAAGGAATGGGCTACATTTGATCCCAAAAAGTGGGAGGAATGGATTAACAGAAATCTACCACCTTCAAGTGAGTATGAAGATTATGTTAAAAATAAAAACCCTCAAGTAAACAACTTAAGCTTAAGCCCATGTTCTGACTTCTGGAAAATTGATGATGAACCTGAAAACAATAAAAGTTATATATGGAAACAAGATGAAAAATCAAATTGGTATATGGAAGAAGTCAATGAAGCAGAGAAAAAGGAAAATAAAATTATTTATAAACCAATTGACACCAATGGTATGTTATATCAGGTTTTGGTTAATGGCTCAGAAATAATAGAAGGACAACCAATACATAGTAGAAAAAATCTTTTTGACATATTTTCCAAGCAAAAATACCCACAAGATATGGAAATTGAAATGAAGCCAGAAATGAACAGTGATCAATACTGTGAAGACTCATTGGAAGATCTTAGAAATAAAATTAATGACTGTTTCAAAGATGAAGAATTTATAAAGGAATACAATAAAGAGGAATATAATCAAACTGATGAATTCCAAATACATGAAATTTCTCAAGATCCTCCAAAGAAGAAAATAAAGCACTCCCATGCTTATGAAAATCTTTGGGAGACCTACAACAATCATGACTCTTTAAAAGAAATTAAACCAAGATTATCTTCACATTCAAATCCAGAAGCAAATTTGATAGAAGTTGAAGTTTCACCATTGCAAAAAGATCTCATGAACACTATTCTGTCATGTGATTTAAACCCAAGAAGCCCATGGAGAATTGATAAAGACAAGGAAATGGACTTGGATAAAGAAAGTTTCTTGAAGTATTATGATGAAATGTCTTACTGGCAACTTCCAACACCTGAAGAAGAGCCAGATTTCATAATTCTTCCCTACATTGAATTCAAAGATATATACTTTGAAGGTCCATCAAGAATAAAAGGTGGAAAATGGTTGAAGAATCTTCCAGGATATGACCTGTCAAAATTAGACTTCATGGAACTCTTGAATGAGGAAGGAATTAAGGGTAATTTGGAAAACCAGTATTGGGAGGAAGTTTTTTCCTTTGATGAACAAACAAGGAAGGCTCTTTATGATGGTAGAATTTGGCCACAAGAAGACTTCAATTTGCATAATATGGAGCTTCTTGGTGGAAATCTTTTCTGGGAAGAGTATGGATACCTCTTTATACACAAAGAAGAAGGATTCATAAGAAATTGGAAAGGTAATACCCTAGAAGAAAGGAAGAAAGGAAAGAAAATACTGGGAGAAATAGCCAAGGATATATGTGTGAATAGAATTCTTCAACAAAAAGAAAAAGGAAAATGGATTTCATGAATTGAATATATTTTTCTGTAAATGTAAAAAAAAAAAGAAAAAAAAAAAGAAAAAAAAACTTAAAAAAAAAACTTAAAAAAAAAAACTTAAAAAAATATTAAAATTAAAATTAAAAAAGATATAAACTCAAAAAAAAAAAAAAAAAAAAAAAAAAAAAATATATATGAATGATGATTTGGGTATGCAAGAGTTTTAACTGTAAAAGTATCATAAGGCTATGTTTAAATTAAAAAAAAAATGGGGGTGGGTGTCTGTTTCTTATTCCACCTCTAATGGTTTAAGTTTTTGGGATGAAATCCTTGGGAATTTCAATATCAATTTCTATTCAATTTTAATATCAATATCATTAATTTCAAGACTTTTAAAAACAGAAAAAAAATTGATAAGATCATAATCTTCAATAAAATTAACAGAAAATCAAGATGCCAAAGCTTAGATGTTATGGGGATGAATTGTTGAAGGATGAAGAGAGTTTGGATCAAAGGCAATTGAAGAAGCAATATGAAGAATTCATTTTTGAGTATGAAGATGAACTTCAAGAATGTCAGTCATCAAGTCACCAATCAAGAGAAGAAAAGGAAAAATTGGAAGAAATAAGGTTGTTATTGGAGGAACTTAGAGTTTTGAATGAAAAATTAGCTTATTATAGAAATTACTTACCATCAATGAGCAAAGTACAGCTGAAGCCAATTCTGAAAACCTCCAGCTTACATAGTTCAAAAACAAAGAAGAGAAGAAAATCAGTAAAATTCAATTTAAATAATCAAGTCCAGTATTTTTGGCAGTGACTTCCTGCCTTATCAAAGAGGACTCAAATATTTCTTACCTTATTACTTAAAAATTTAATTGATTCAAGATTTTGGCAGTGACTTCCTGCCTTATCAAAGAGGATTAATTCCTTGAGAAATATTTTACTTAGATTATTTATTTCAACCACCTTTACCAAGAAGCTATTATAGTTATTTATATTTTTTAACATCAAGAAACCATTAGCAATTTTTTTATCATATTTTATATTTTATAATCATCATGTCTGAAACTAATGAAGCAGAAAATACCATCTGGATCTATTGGCCACACTCAGAAACAAATGAAGAAAGCCAAGACCTCTGGATTAATCATCATTTTCAAGGATTTAACAATGAACACCAAAGATGGGGCTTACCAATTATTGAATCCTTCAAGATACCAATTGTTCAAAGTCTTCCCTTTATTGAATTTGAAGATTTATTTGGAAGTGAAGATATTACTCAAGAAACCCCTGCAGAAGCCTATTTAAGCCAGCTTCCTGGATCAAACCTTTCAAAACTAGAATTTATGGATATACTTAATTATGATGGAATTAGAGGAAATCTCAATAATGACTATTGGAATGAAATTTTCTATATGGATTCAGATATAAGGAGCAGTCTTTACTGGGGAACAATACAAGCTCAGAGATGGTTTTGTCTTGAAGAATATCAAACTGAGGGTAGAAGTATTAAATGGAGAGGGGACTGCTATATTATTGAAAAGGGATTGGATTTTGATTTAGAGGATAAAGTCTTACAGCTAATAATTATAATGAAGAATCACAAGTTTTGTTTGAAGAAAGAAGAATGGAATAAGTTATGGAAAGAAATTGTCAGCAGCAAGATTGAAATGAAAATGAAGAAGAATCAAGATTATTTTAAGAAAATTATTCTTCAGAAAATTAAAGGCCCAGCATGGCCTTAAACTGCAATTCAGTTATTTGGTTACTGTTTCTCTTATTCTATTTTAAATCAAGATATCCAATAAAAAACACAGAAAATATTAACACATGCAAGTACCAATGATACATGATGGCCCAGCATGGCCTTAAACTGCAAATTTAATTTATGCCTTTTCTGTAATAGTATAGAAAAAAAACATGAAAAAAAATATAAAAGAAAATCTATTCATAATCAACAAATCAATCAAAAAAAATCTATATATAACTAATAAAACAATAGAAAAATGAATAATTGATATGGAGTTCATAAGTGATATCTGTGGTCAAGATATTTCAATTGATATAAAAAAAAAAGCTACAGTAATAAAACCAAAAAAAGAGCTGGTTATCAAATTCATCTAGAAAGATTGCTTTAGTTTTTTACTCTGTAATAGTATCAGTAGTTTCTCATAGTTAAAAAAAATAGGGGTGGTTAACTATTTCTTATACCACCCAAAGCACAAGTGGCTATAAGCTTTGGGGAAAGTGGGACTTTAACAATGAAGCATCAGTTTATAAATTTAATCAATCAATTGAAGTAATTGTCTTGAAAGAATTCACATATTAAATTATAATTTATTCAAGCTTATTTTCCATTAATAAAGTACTTAAATATTTCTTGGATTCTCAATTTCATGAATAATTACCTTTCATCAGGTAAAGAAAATTGCTCATCATTGCACTTCTTCGAAAGAAGATTGTTGCTTTTTGAAAAAAAAAGTTATAATTTCAAATAATCATTTCAAAATATAATTCAACAAAATGATCTGAAAACAGGGAAGATTTAATTGGTATTATGTTGAAATTGAAAATAAAAATAAAAAATAAAAAAATAAGTTTTATGATCTTACTAATACAAGAGGATATGTTTGTTATAAAAGATACTTCAAGATCTTTTCCCTACAAGAAGACTAGAAATTTCAGAAGGAAGAAAAAAGACATTATCAGTTATGTATAGTATCAATCCTCAAGATAAATGTCAGCCTGTGACTCAAAACCAGAGCACAAGCATGACAGCCAAAATACCATAAACCAATGGTATAGCCAAAATACCACCAAAACATGGAACTGAGCCAAATTAGCTCAAAAGGTATCGAAAGAAAGAGGAAACTCACCTCTTCCTGAAAATATAAGTCCCATCACCATAGGACAAGAAATAACAAAGTTATTCCTGCTCAAAGTTATTGCTGAGCATAAACCTTAATTTTCACCTCTCATCTAAAATCTAGAAGGAGAGGCTTAACCCCATCAAATGGGTATTCAAAATGAAGCTCTAAGCCAGGGCTATCCAATGGTACCAGCCAAACTGAGCCAGCACCAGTATTACTTGAGTTATGGTCAAATTGAGACCAAAGAAGGGTGAACAAAACATTCACCTCTCATCTAACTTTTACAGTTTTAGTGTGAGATACATAAAGTGGGGTCTTTTTGGAAAGAGAACAATCAGGGCTATCTGATGGTGCCATCCATTTCCTCATAACTCAACTACAACAGAAGTTATTGGCCAAACAAGCTTAATACAGCTTTTGACCAGACCATGCCAATGTACAAAAATACTTGTACATGGGATAACTTTGTCATATTTAATGATAACCATGTCAAGTTGGGTACCATTGTGTAGAGCTCATACAGGGCTATTCAATGAACCAACTTTGAGCTTGATATCTCAAAAACGGACAGAGTTATGACCATTTTAAGGTCAAAATCCCACCTGCTGTCAGATACAGCCTTACCATGGGATAATATCCCATAACCATGAATATGAGGTGTCAAATAGACGAAGAAGCATGTTTTTACTTCAATACCTCATATTTCAGTCAATACTGGGGTCCCATACAGTTTCTGTACAGCATTCTACGCGTCATACACGTCAGAATCAGGCTGTGAGGTCCCCAGATGAAAATTTTCACCCTGTATTGGTGAAAACTGCCCAGATGTGGTTTCAAAACCACATCTGAGCCCAATACAGGGTATACAGGCTGTTTGCAAACCACAAGCCTGTCCTGGAGAGTAAAAAATCTTCACTTCCTCTACGTGGAAAGGTCTAGCAGCCTTTCCACCTCAATTTCAGGATAAAAGGAGGGCTTTTCACAGTCAAAAACCTTTCCTCATCCTGCTCTTGAATAAACTACGTAGTAAACTGTCAAAAACAGCTTTACTCTTGGTTAAATAATCAGGTATACTCTTAATTTAAAGTATTGTAGTCTTTATTATTGTAATCCAACAGGTAAAGCTGCACCCAGGGCTTTCAACAGCGCTCACCACCACTATATCTTTATAGTAAAGCCCTTTAACTCTTAAATTATATCATTTATCAATCTTATCATCTTTCAAAAAACCATTTTTACCATGTAACAGTCATAGTTAAAGCTTGTAAATACTCATATACACCTTTATCATAGACTCAGCCTGACATTTTGGGGGCCTGGCCATGTTTTTTTTTAACTTTTTGGACCTTACAAGTAAGTCTTTTCTCTTTTTTATGACTTATTAACACATTGTTTTATCTTTTTTAGGTGTAATTTCCATTTAAAAATATATATTTTATATATTTTTATCTTTTTTCATATACTCATATTATAAAAGAGTATTTTTCACGTGGCTAATACCCACTGAAAATAAGTATTTTTGGCGTGTTTTGTATATAAAAACACATCAGCCATCAATAAGTCCTGCATTCTTGACTGAATAAGGACACCTCTGACTGAAAAACCATCAGTTGAGGCGTGGATTAAGTGTATTGTTGACTCAATAACACTTATACAACACCACTTGTACAGAATACACTTGAAAACCACAAGTGTATCTGTGGGATACTGGCACACAAACAGTGTGACAGGGCACCATAAGCTGTATTTTTGACGTGATATTGTTAATTCAATTACACTGTCATTATACAAGGGCATATTGTAATAATATACAAGCCCAGAGGCCATTCTTAGACGTGCAAAACCAGCCTTTTAAGAAGTCTTAACTGACATAAGCCCTCTTTTTCCTGTTTTGATTCAGTGGAAGAAAACTACATCCCACTTGAAACCCAGTCACAGGCCAACACACCAGTGACACCCTCAGAACCAGAGGGCAGCAAGGGTAAAGGAAAAAGGCTTAGTGAAGGCCTCATTACAGCCAAGAAGTGGACACCAATAGCCACTCAGAGGAGTAGAAAACCACGAAACTCTGCTTCAATACAAGGTAAACCAACCTTAACCACTTGTACAGGGAAGATTACAATTATTAACCCAGTTGTAACCTCCAAAGGCAAACTGCCCAAATCAGCAGATAACAAATTTGTACAAGGCACAGTCAAAGGTAAATACCCTAAGAACATAAAGTTTTTGACTGCTTGCAAACACTGATATGTCCCCTGCATACCTCAGAGACCTTGGCTTCCAAAGGAACCAACCAGAGGATAGAGCAGGAATTTCTAGAACCAGAAGACCTGAAAGAAGACACATTGGACACAGTGGTGGATGGCAAAACAATGAGGGAGATAATATCAACCTTGCCATTCACACTCCAATTCAACAGAAAACTCAAACCAGAGGACTGGAAGGATATGGATCAAGTTCTTCAAATCCACCAACTCCTCAAAGATTTGTTTCAATGGAGCATGGACAACAAAAGGTTCAACCTAGCAACTCACTGGGCAGAACTGGGATCAAGTTGCCAGAAGATCTGTCTCAAAGAGATAGACTTCAAAGACCTTATGGTAATCACCAAGGGTTGGAATCCTACCAGGCAGCACAGACTCCTGGAGGCAAGGGCACAGAGGATAAGGGAGAATCAAGCCACTATCCAAGCTATAGAAGAACAGTTAACCCAGACAGGGCCTACTCAGATTCATTCAGGTTCACAAGGAGCATGCCAAATCAGCTCTCCAGTGGCTTCACACCATTCAGAAACCAGCAGAACAGTGGCCAAGAGTCACCATTCTTCACAATTCCAGGAAGTTTCCAGGAGAAGACAAGGCAACAAGGGCAAGAACAAAGCCTCCTTCAACCAGACAAGGAAAGAGTCAGACCCCATGATCCAGAAGCTGTTAGATTTGGTAAAAGAAGTACACAAGAACCAGAAGGAGTTGTAAACCACTCTAGAATCAGTAGTCCTAGTAATAGAAACATTACCCCCACTCAGACTGAAAATAACATTATCACATCTGAGAGTAACATCAACAGTGACACACTGTGGTTACAAATGTCCCAATATGCTGAGCAATCTGCAAAGCAGGCTACAGAATTTGCAGCTGCCCAAGAGAGGATGAGAAAAACTCAAGCCTCATTGGAGCAGATAGTTAAAAACCTTCAGGAAGGATATGCTCAACTGAGCAAAGCCTCTGAAGAAACCAACAAGAGACTGAATCAAGTCTCTGAAGAACAACACCATAGTAGCAGGGACAGGGAGTGTCTGAACCAAGACATCAACAAATTGTTTGATGCCTACCATAGCTTAAAGCCCCAACCACAAGGCCAAGCTATGGAGAACCCATATCAACCAGATGCCATGTTGTTGAATAAGGCAAGATCTCCATCACAATACCAGGATGGAGATGGCATGTCTTATTCAGAGAAGGAAGCCTTGAAACAGCTTCCTGAGGCCTCAAACTGGCCCAAATTCTCTGGATCAGGAGAATATGATCATATGGAACTCATAGATTATATTGATGGACTCTTCATTGATGTACCAAGCATACCAGATTACTGGATTACTGCTAGACTGAATACTGCATTTAAAGGTCATGCAAGTATATGGTACACTGAAATGAAAGAAATCCATGGCAGAAGAAATTGGCCATGGTGGAAGAGTCAAATAATCCAAAAGTACAGTAATGGAACTTGGATATGGCAAAAGACCATGTCATTTGAAAATGACAAATACTCTGTGGACAAAGATCCATATGGGTGGTGTCTTAGACAGTCTAAAAGACTTAAGGCTATTGATCCTCAAATGAAAATACAAATGAGGAATCATAAACTTCTGACACAACTGCCAGGAGAACTAGAGCATGCAGTAAAGTGCAGATGCAACCAAAATTGCACTCTAGATGATATAGCCAATACCTTACAAGACATAAGGAAAAGGACTAATATAGGGAAATTCACCCCATATAGAAGCAGTAGTTTCAAAGAGAAACAACCTTTCAGGGTGGAGTTTAAAGACAAACCCAGAGAAAGAGTGGCAGAAGTGGCAAAAAAGAAGAATTCTTGTCACAATTGTGGTTCAACAGACCACTATGCCAACAACTGTCCAAAAGCAAAGAAGAAAGTCTATGCTATAGAAAAAGTCCCTGAAGAAGAACCTCCAACAGAGGATTCTGAATCAGACTCTATGGGAGATGCCATCAGAGAACTATCTGATGATGATCAAGACCCAAGAGAGGAAATTCTAGTGGAATACCAAGAGGAAACCCCATTGGAAATCCAGGATATACAGTTGGAAGCAGGCATGCCACAAGACACTGCCAACAAGAACTTGTGTAAACATACACAGGATGCACAAACATTCCTGGTTACACCAACCAAAGGAATGGCATACATACATGGAACAGCCACAAAAATGACTGTATGTATTGACAATGCTCAGCATCCACTGATCATTGACAGTGGAGCACACTGCTCCATAGTGGCCAGAAATTATCTGGATAACCACTTCCCAAACTGGGAAAAAGAACTCTTGCCCACCAGGGCAAAGAACTTTAAGAGTGCATCTGGAAAGATGACCTCTATTGGGACAATTATCAAAGAGATAATTATACCCCACAGAAAAGGTAATATCAGACTCAACCCAGAGTTTGTAGTGCTTGAAGATTCCACATCCAAGGGTTTCTACTGGGAACAGATTACCAGAGGATGTATGGCATAGATATTTACAATAGTAAAAATAGGCATATTACCATTGGTACTAACAAGGAAAAGAAATTTTCTCTTGATATATACCAGATATTGTAAGGTGTGGATATGAAACTTTGATTAAAAATCAAGTACTTTTCCTGTCCTCAAAATTTGTATAAGGTAAAATTCAGTTAAAAATAGTATGAAATATTATTTTTAACAGAAAACACGCCAAATTTATTGTTTATAACTTTATTAGTATAAAACAATAATATTATAAAAATTTATTGTTTTACCAACAATAAAAATTTATCCAAAAAATACTCTACAAGAGATATTTTAAGGCTACAAAAGAAATTTCTTCAAGAGCAATTTCAATTGGAATTAATTGAGCAAAGAACTGCAAGCAATTAATTAAAGAACAAAGTCTTTAAAAAGAATATTAAAGAGAAAACACGCCCAAAAGTGACCAGAGTGAATTTGGAAACAAAGTGACAAAGTTAACAGTGATGAAAGATGCTTTAATTCACTTTTGGGGTGGTTCAGGGGTAAAAATGATTATAAGAGCTACAAACAATGATTATAATGATTTTTTCACGTGGTTAAAAGGATTAAAATGATTTAAAATTGGTGGTTGGAATCTTTGATTGATTGGTTTAACAGTTTTAAACTAATTAATAAAAGGAAAAGATTCTAACATGAAGAGAAAAGTGGGGCAAAGAAGACATTCTTTTATAGCCATCAATTCTCTTGCTCCAAAAGTAAAATTTACTCTTGTCAGTCGTGAAAAACAGTCTGACAACAGAAAAGCCAATTATGGCATCATTGAACCCTGGTTTAGACCAAAAAGGGCTGGTTTAAGCCATTTTTAGCCATTTTTAGCCATTTTAGACCCTTAAATCAGCCATTACTATAGCAATACCAGGCCTAGAGCCTTCAAAACACGTCAGAATGTGTGTCAGAGGCTTAGAAACCAGTTAAAACTGTTTTTATTATGATTGTTTTATCTTAAGGGTAGTTTTACCCTCTTGGCAACAGCTAAAACTACCCCAGTTGGTATCAAAACCTCATCATCAATTGAGTCCACAGACCCTGTAACTCAATTCCAGGCCAAAAGTGATGAACTTTTGCGTGAATTTTGACATCCCACGCCTGTCAGCAAGGATTTTGGGGGTCTAGCTCCCCCTTAGAGCTGGAGTTCCTTTTCCCCCCCAAATTTAATCTTTCCAATTTATTTTTCCTTTAATTCCTCATCATGTATTATACTTATAATTTACATATGTAATTCAATTCAATTGTACAGTACAATACAGTAATAATTGACACCTCATATGTAAACCAAAGTTCACTTATGTAATACACGCGCACATTTTGACATTTCAATTGAATTCAATTGAAAATACTTCAATTCCTCATAACTTCTAAACTAAACACAACACCTCAATTTTAACACAAAAATTGATGGTTAACACCACATGTGGTGTGAATTAAATTAAAGTTTTGAGGATTTTCAACTTTTGTATTGAAAATACTAAAAACTTAATTTAAGCTTATTTAGAGTTGAGTTACAAGAATTTCACTCAGAGGTGACCCCACCTGATTTTTTATGAGGAATCCAATGGTGAAATAAATTTTATATGTTTATTTATTGGATAAAAAGTTATAATAAATTTTATTTAACTTTTTTCCAAATTTATTTATTTTTTCACAATTTTGTTAAAATTTCATTTTTACTTAAATTTTTCAAGTATAAATGTAATTTTATATTTACAAAATTTAATGTATTTTTATTTTTAAATTATAATTAATTTTTTATTTTTTAATATAATTTTATATTTATATTTTGATTTTTATTTTAATAATATAAATAAATTTATTTTATTTATATTAATATGTTATTTTTTATATTTGTGGTCTTTTGGGTATATGAAATTACCTCTAAGGCTCACATTCCCTCCCCCTAACAAAGAATATTACTTTGTAATATTGGAGTTTCTAGTGTGTCTGAATCTTCTGAGGAGTTTGGTAGCTTCTGGTATATCTTTTTCTTCTAACCATTCATCTTCACAAGTTGGGTCACTGTACCTAACAAGGTATTCCCTTACTTTCTTGGTTCTTAATTTCCTTTCTTTAAGAACTTTGGTAATTTTCTTAGCACCAGATGTCTCAATAGGAGGTATAACTTGGGGAATCTTATTCCTCAAGGGAAATTTCTCAGCATCACTAGATTTATATGGCTTTATCAAGCTCACTGGAAATGTAGGGTGCTTATTGCTAAGTTCTTCAGATAACTCTACTTCAACAGCATTTTCTCCATGGAGGGCCTTAATCACAAAAGGTCCTGCAAAGGAGTCTTTCAACTTTTTACATCCTTTGATGTTATTGAAGTTAGTGGTGGATACAAGAACTAGGTCCCCTACTTTGAAATCTGGAGTTGCATGAGATTTATCCCATTTGTCTTTAGCATATGCAAAAGAGTCCTCCATGCACCTTACTGCATGCTTTCTAGCTTTGTCTAGCATTCCTTTGAAGCTAGCAGCTGTGGGATGTATTTCAATTAAGTCTTTCCTCAAGGAGTCTTGGGGTAACTTGGGGTTCCATCCTTTTTCTAGAACAGCAGGAGTCTGATTGGTACTAGCATGGATTGATGTTTTATATGCTAATTCCAGTGCTGGTAACAGAGTACACCAATCATGGGTAAATCCATCACAATCTTTAAATTCAAGGCCATATGCACAAAATCTTCTCACCATGTCCTCTAAGGTTTGGATCATTCTTTCAGCCAGGCCATCAGTTTGTGGGTGGTAGGCTGTAGAGAAAGACAGTTTAGTGCCAAATAATTGGTGAAGATTTGTCCATAGTGCTGAAGTGAATTTGGGATCTCTATCACTGATGATATTTGTAAATATCCCAGTCCATGACACTACTCTATTCCATATCAGAAGAGCTGTATCCATGGCTGTATCATCTTTGTGACATGGTAAAAAGATTGGAGTTTTACTGAATCTGTCCACAATTACTAGGCAAGCATTATAGCTCCTGTCACCTCCTGGTGGTAGGCCAGTTACCCAATCCATATGGACAATTTCCCAAGGTCTGTTTGGTTCTTGGATTTTCATCATATTTCCAAGTCTTTTGCCAGTGGATTTATTTGCCTTTTGGCATCTGTCACAGGTTTGGCAATACTCTGCAACATCTTTTTGCCACATTGGCCACCATATGCAGGTCTTCACTTTCTCTCTTGTTCTGTCTTCAGAAAGATGTCCTGAAAAGGGACTATCATGGCATTCTTTCAGTACAAGATTGATTAATGACCTGTCTACAACTGTCATGACACATGTGTGCTTGGTTCTGTGGTAAATTATACCATCCAGTAGGTGAAATCTTCCTTCATTATAAGATTTTCTCCATACTTCATCCAAGGCATGTATTAGAGAGTTGTCTTTACAGTCTTTGTTAAGTAATTGGCATAAGATGCTACAATTCTTATCTTTAGTGTAACTATTTCTGACTTCTTCAAAGAAGGTGGTGTTCAAGTCTGTAACACTTATTCCTTCTATTGGAATTTGTGGTGAAGCTTCTTCTGGAACATAAGCAGGATTATCAATGTTATTTGGTAATGGCCATCTGCTTAGTCCATCTGCATTCTTATGAATATTCCCATCCTTATGAACAATAGTCATATTGCCTCTGTATTCTTGTATGGCTATTTGCCATCTGAGCATGTGTCTGTTAGGTGTTTTCATGTTCAAAAGTGATTTCACAGCTGTACAATCTGTTATTACTTCAAAAACACATCCCTCTAAGAAATAGTTCAATTTCTCCAAGGCCCAGACAAGGCATAGACATTCCATTTGACTTGCTCCATATCTGGCTTCAGTTGGTTTGATTTGCCTGGATATGAAACATATTGGTCCTTCTACAGGTTTGTCATTTATGATCTGAACTTGGTGAAGTGCAGCACCTAGTCCATCCCCTGATGCATCAATATACAGTTTGAAAGGCAATTTAAAGTCTGGCATCAGTAAGAGTGGAGCAGTGGTCAATGCTTCTCTTAGAGACTCAAAAGCTTTGACTCTGTCAACAGTCATCTCAAATACTGTGTCTTTGTCACACAACTTATAAAGTGGTCTTGCTATGGATGCAAAGTCTTTAATGTGTTGCCTGTAATATCCTGCAAAACCTAAGAATGACTGAATTTCCTTCTTATTCTGAGGCATGGGTTTTAACAATACTGCTGCAACTTTGTTTTTATCAATTCCAAGGGACAAACCAGATACAACATGTCCTAGTGCCTGAAGTTCTTTAAATCCAAAATGACATTTCTTCAAGGAGATTTTCATGTTTACTGATTGGATTTTTGTCAAAACTCTTGATAATCTGTACATGTGCTCCTCCCAAGTCTTTGAACAGATAATAATGTCATCAATGTAAATGATTAACCATCCCTCTGAGAGCTCTTCAGGGAAGATTTCATTCATCATTCTTTGGAAGTGTGAAGGTGCATTTTTGATACCAAAGGGCATCCTTAAGTATTCATACACTCCACAATGAACAATAATTCTCAAGTATTTTCTTGCTCTTGGTGTTACCACATTTTGATGGAATCCTTTAAGGGCATCCATAGTGGTTATATACACTGCTTGAGATATTTGAGTAAGGGCAATTTGGATTTTTGGTATTGGGTATCTGTCTGGAACAGTGTAAGTGTTCAGAGCTCTAAAGTCCCCAACCATTCTGGATTTTCCATTATGCCACGCCACTATGACTGGTGTAGTTATTTCTACTTCCTCATTGTGGCCTACTTTTCTTATTACACCAAGGTCTAGAAGTTCTTTGATATGAATTTCTAGAGCTTCTCTTGATTTTGGACTTGCTGGATAAGCAGGTCTTCTTAAGAGTGGTGGATAAGGTCTCTCAATGTTAAGAATGATGTCAACTTCATGACCAATAATTGCTCCCAGGGGTTCTTTGTCTGTAGCAAATGCTCCTCTGTGGTCATACAAAAGGGAAGAAAGTTCATTTTCTTGCTTATCAGTCAGATGAAGGCTTATTTCAGCCTCATTTAACTGTTCAGACTTGAATTTCTCTAACTCTAAGTTGACTGGTGATACTTTGTTTACTGTAATTTGTCTTTTAAAGGGTAAAAAGGCAAATTTCTGGCGCTTATTGTCTCCAATTGTAAAGTATCTGTCTTTGTTATTATGTAGATCTATCCCATACATGATTAAATAGTCATTTCCCAATATAAAATGGGTACTAGAGCAATTTTCCATAACAACAAATTCAACTGTGATCCTTAAATTCCCATTTATGTGTGGGAATATGACATTGGTCTCAAAGATTCCTAATGCTTTCATTGGGTTACTTGCACTGTTGAATTTTATACCATCAATTGGTAACAATTGGTCTTCAAAATTTGGTACACAAGTCTTAAGAAAAGATTTTCCAACACCAGAGCAGAAGGCTCCTGGGTCAAGCAAAAGTTTGGTGGGTTTGTTGTCAATCACCACTTCTGTTATACAGGAGTTACCAGCTGTATAACCTTTTCCTCTGTTTGGTTTTGTCTTCATAAGTTGTGCATCTTGAACTTTTGATAAATCAACTTGACCATTGCTCAATTGTGGTAAGTGGGAATAAGATTCCATGATGTCAAAAGTGGCATTGATATTTTCTATATCTTTTGAAGATTCAGAAAATATGGATGACTTATCATCTGAATTGTCTTCAATTATGTCTTCTTTTTCAACATCTGGTTCCTTTTCAATGTCAATTTCATTGATTTTCCCCCTCTTTGGACATGTATTGGCTAAATGGGTGGTGCTTTGGCAAATATGGCATTTTCTGACTGTATCTGCATATTTATATTTAATATTACTAGAATTTTCTTTGGGGTTTTTGTCCACAGAATCTTTCCAAGGTGTATTAAACCTTGTTTTAAGATTCACCCTACTAGAACCAATTTTGGTTCTGGTGGTTACTTCTTCTAGTATATTGATAATGTCCTCTGCTGAAGATTGTTCAGTAGTCCTGCTTTTGACAGCATGCTCTAAGTCACCTCCACATTGTCTCAGAATTTTTCTATGGATCATAAATTCTGACATGTCAGGATATAATGCTGTTAATCTGTCCTTTTGTTGGCAAAACCATGGTAAAGCTTTGTCTTTATCAGCATTAAATTTGGCAGATTCAAAGGCTGTTTCAACTTTAAACCTCCAAGCATTATTTGCCCATTTGTTGATGATTTGGGTTTTCCACCAAGTCCAACTCTGGTGTCCATGTGCTTGTCTTATTTTGATGTACCATCTGTGAGCTGATCTGGTAAACAAGGTGTTAAACCTGGCTGTTACCAATATGTCTGGTAATTCAAAATCCTCTTTGATCATGTCAATACCTCTAATGAATTCCATATGGTCATACTCTCCTTCACCACTGAAGTGAGGCCATTCTTTAAGTTTTGGAACTTCTTTCAAGAGTGCTTGGCCCATTGATGGTTCCAAGTTATGAAAAGAAGTGGATAATTCATTTTTTAATTGTGAATTATCATGATCCAATACTTGTGGATTTGAAATTCTTGTGCCCTCATTTTGATTTAGGGGTGTAGACATTCTTGGTAAGGTGTTCAGTAATTGTTCAATGTCATTCATTTTACTGTTGCTACACCTTTGGGAATTTCTGTATTCATGTTGGAAGCTTTGTATTAAATTTATTACTTCAATTTTATACATGTCTTCTTTATGTGTAAGTTCTTGCCATAACTCTGTCTGTCTTGTATTATCAGCAGTGACTTGATTCAATTTCATTGATAATTTTGATACTTCTTCTTGTGAAGCATCAAAACACTTTTTCAAGGCAATGGTATATGTCTTTACTTCAGTAAATGAATTTGAAATGTCATCAAGGACTTTCTTGTTATCTGTCTTGATAATATTTATGGCTTGTTTAATTCTTGTTTCAATTATGTCATCAATATTGAATTTAGAATATTTATCTGTTAATTCTTTAATAATGGCAGATTGTTCATTTATTTTATTGTTAGAAGAGTTATCATTATTGGAATTTTTAATTGTTCTCAAAACTTTTTCAAAACACATAAGTGTTTCATTAATTTGGCACAGACTCAGGTTGTTTGTTTTAATGTTGTTACAAATGGTGTCATTTTTATCAGAAAGATGTTTTTTCACGTCATTTATAGCATTATACAACTCTGGGATGGAATCAAATATGTCAGAAATCATTTCTGGAACCTTAATCTGGCTTCCTCCTTCTTCTGTAATTCCATCATGGTTCTGGCCATCTGAAATACATTTTCCATGGCATCCTGCTGAATCTTTGGGATTCTGTAGCCCTGGCTGTAAGGTTTTGGGGCTGGTGCCTTCCCTTTGCCCTTGTTTGGAGTTTGTGGCTGCTTTTTCACGTTGGAATTGCTGCTGCTGGCCACTGGGGATGTTTTTGGCACTGATTTGGCTGGTGGAGGGTTGTTTTTCCTCCATTCTAGTGTCAAAAGCATCATGTTTTTCTTCTCCATCAATGGATGCCATCCATTGAGCAATTTGCAAGTGTTGGGATGGCCCAAGAATTTTCTTACTGTCAGGTAAGAATTCATGCAATTCTTCCACAGGTCTGCAAGGATCTGGTACTCTTTGAATTGAAGTGCATTGTTGTATGCACTGTGGCTGGCTTTGTATATGTCCACAGAGGCTTGTTGTGGCGGTGTCAGCTCTTTTTGAAGGTAAAATAGTATTATCAGCTTCAGAATGACCCAATTTAGTTGTTTGGAAGTCATCAACTGACCCTTTTCCTTCTGTACCTGATTGGCCTCTGCCATAATCACGTCTATTACCTTTTTGGGAGCTGCTTGAGGGGTTGTAGCTGGCTCCTGACCTGGTTGAAGGCATAATTATGGTTAAAAAAAGGCTTAAAATAGTATTTTTACGTCAAAAACTTACTATTGGCCAAATTCTTAGCCTTCTGAAGAGTATTACTTATGTCCAAGTTAATTAATTCAGAAGATATTGGTTCAGGCTGGTTATTTTGAGTCACAATAACAGTACTATTATGATCAGAATTAACAGTACTGGCAGGGATAATGCTGGTTACTGTTGAGGCTGTTTCAATGTTTTCTTGTCTTACCACGTTGTCAGACACTAAAATTAATGAAAAAGCCAATTAATTAAGTAAAAAAAGGTTATTTCAAAAAAGAAATAAAAATATAAGCCTCACTTATAATATGAAAAAAAGTTATTTTTTGTGGATTTTTTGAATTATAAGTATTTTTTATATGTTTTTAAATTTTTCAATATAAGAAAAAAGATTTAAAAAGAGTAAAAAAATATGTCACAGGTAAAATATCACGGCTGGGCCCCCAAATGTAAGGTGTGGATATGAAACTTTGATTAAAAATCAAGTACTTTTCCTGTCCTCAAAATTTGTATAAGGTAAAATTCAGTTAAAAATAGTATGAAATATTATTTTTAACAGAAAACACGCCAAATTTATTGTTTATAACTTTATTAGTATAAAACAATAATATTATAAAAATTTATTGTTTTACCAACAATAAAAATTTATCCAAAAAATACTCTACAAGAGATATTTTAAGGCTACAAAAGAAATTTCTTCAAGAGCAATTTCAATTGGAATTAATTGAGCAAAGAACTGCAAGCAATTAATTAAAGAACAAAGTCTTTAAAAAGAATATTAAAGAGAAAACACGCCCAAAAGTGACCAGAGTGAATTTGGAAACAAAGTGACAAAGTTAACAGTGATGAAAGATGCTTTAATTCACTTTTGGGGTGGTTCAGGGGTAAAAATGATTATAAGAGTTACAAACAATGATTATAATGATTTTTTCACGTGGTTAAAAGGATTAAAATGATTTAAAATTGGTGGTTGGAATCTTTGATTGATTGGTTTAACAGTTTTAAACTAATTAATAAAAGGAAAAGATTCTAACATGAAGAGAAAAGTGGGGCAAAGAAGACATTCTTTTATAGCCATCAATTCTCTTGCTCCAAAAGTAAAATTTACTCTTGTCAGTCGTGAAAAACAGTCTGACAACAGAAAAGCCAATTATGGCATCATTGAACCCTGGTTTAGACCAAAAAGGGCTGGTTTAAGCCATTTTTAGCCATTTTTAGCCATTTTAGACCCTTAAATCAGCCATTACTATAGCAATACCAGGCCTAGAGCCTTCAAAACACGTCAGAATGTGTGTCAGAGGCGTAGAAACCAGTTAAAACTGTTTTTATTATGATTGTTTTATCTTAAGGGTAGTTTTACCCTCTTGGCAACAGCTAAAACTACCCCAGTTGGTATCAAAACCTCATCATCAATTGAGTCCACAGACCCTGTAACTCAATTCCAGGCCAAAAGTGATGAACTTTTGCGTGAATTTTGACATCCCACGCCTGTCAGCAAGGATTTTGGGGGTCTAGCTCCCCCTTAGAGCTGGAGTTCCTTTTCCCCCCCAAATTTAATCTTTCCAATTTATTTTTCCTTTAATTCCTCATCATGTATTATACTTATAATTTACATATGTAATTCAATTCAATTGTACAGTACAATACAGTAATAATTGACACCTCATATGTAAACCAAAGTTCACTTATGTAATACATGCGCACATTTTGACATTTCAATTGAATTCAATTGAAAATACTTCAATTCCTCATAACTTCTAAACTAAACACAACACCTCAATTTTAACACAAAAATTGATGGTTAACACCACATGTGGTGTGAATTAAATTAAAGTTTTGAGGATTTTCAACTTTTGTATTGAAAATACTAAAAACTTAATTTAAGCTTATTTAGAGTTGAGTTACAAGAATTTCACTCAGAGGTGACCCCACCTGATTTTTTATGAGGAATCCAATGGTGAAATAAATTTTATATGTTTATTTATTGGATAAAAAGTTATAATAAATTTTATTTAACTTTTTTCCAAATTTATTTATTTTTTCACAATTTTGTTAAAATTTCATTTTTACTTAAATTTTTCAAGTATAAATGTAATTTTATATTTACAAAATTTAATGTATTTTTATTTTTAAATTATAATTAATTTTTTATTTTTTAATATAATTTTATATTTATATTTTGATTTTTATTTTAATAATATAAATAAATTTATTTTATTTATATTAATATGTTATTTTTTATATTTGTGGTCTTTTGGGTATATGAAATTACCTCTAAGGCTCACAGATATCTTCTCAGGACCCACTGGAAGAACTTCTGAAAGAATTCAGAGAGGGACAGTTTAGCACTACCCTCACCAGTAAACAAAAGTTAAGTTTACTGAAGATGCTGAGGAAGAATAGACCAGCATTTGCCATTGTTGAAGAACAATTAGGCAAGATCAAAGGCCATGATATAGAACTATATCTGGATGTAGAAAGGCCTTATCCACCCATGTTAAGGAGACCTCCTTACCCAGCAAGTCTGGAGACCAGGAAAGAGATTGAGAAACATATCAATGAACTCCTGGACATGGATGTCATTAGGAAGATTGGACATAATGAAATAGTGGAAATCACCACTCCTGTCCTGATCACCTGGCATGATGGCAAGTCTAGATTGTGTGGAGACTTCAGAGCCCTGAACAACTACACAAAAGCAGACAGGTATCCTATACCAAGGATACCTCATGCCTTGGATAAATTGGCCAAAGCCAAATACATAACCAAGATGGATTGTATGAAGGGCTTCCACCAAAATGGAGTTAAACCAAACTCCATGAAATTACTCAGAATTATATGCCATATGGGCATATATGAGTACACCAGGATGCCATTTGGCATCAAGAATGCACCAGCCCACTTCCAAAGGATGATGGACACCATATTTCAAGAAGAAATAATGGAAGGCTGGATGGTAGTGTATATTGATGATATCATTATATACTCAGAGACATGGGAAGACCATGTACAATACATAGACAGAGTGCTAAGTAAATGTACACCCATCAATCTGAAAATTTCACTTAAAAAGTGTAATTTTGGCCAACAAGAGCTACTAGCTCTAGGACACAAAGTCTCAGGCCTTAGTCTGGCAATTGACCAGAACAAAGTAGCAGCAGTACTGCAAAAGCCAGTACCAAAGAACATCAAAGAGATGCAATCTTTCCTTGGATTTGCTAGCTACTATAGAAACCACATCAAAAACTTTGCTCACATAACTAGTAGTTTATACAAATTATGCTCAAAGGATGTAGTTTTTGAAATAACCAAGGAAAGGAGGGATGCATATGAGAGGATCAAATATGAACTCACAAATGCACCTGTGCTTATCTTGCCTGACTTTGAACTACCATTCAAGTTATATATAGATGCAGCATGCAGCCAAGGCTTGGGAGCAGCCCTTCACCAAAGACAAATTGTGGATGGTGAACCAAGAGAAGGGGTAATATGTTACATCTCTAGGCAGCTGAAAGATTCAGAAGCCAGGTATGGGGCCACCCAGACAGAATGTCTATGCCTAGTCTGGGCTCTAGAAAAACTCCATTATTATTTGGAGGGTGCAGTCTTTGAAGTCTACACAGACTGCACAGCCTTGAAGTCTTTACTAAACATGAAGACTACTAATAGACACATGCTGAGATGGCAAATAGCCATCCAGGAGTATAGAGGGAACATGACCATCATATACAAGGAAGGTAAAAGCCATACCAATGCAGATGGCCTTAGCAGATGGCCACTGGACAATGTCAAAAGCAATCCAGCTTATGACCCTGAAGTTGCTGCACAGATTCCTATCCATTTTATGGAAATGAATAGGAAAAAGAACTTCAGATTCTCTGAATGGGCACCAGGGAGTGGTACCCTTGACAGTGGAAACACTGATTCAGAAGGGACAGAAACCCCCATACTGGGAATAAGTTCCTCAGAATTGCACAATGAATTTTTCAATGCAGTGCTGAAATCATATGCTAAACACAAACAGTGTAGCATACTACTCCAACTCCTTCAACAAAAATACAGGAGCCCAGAACTGGAAACCCAGCTGGAGGAACCCTGGTTGAGGGCCTATAAGGACAATAAATTCTTCCTTATAGATGGCCTGATTTATCACAGAGATAAGCACACCAATGCACTCACAGTGATAGACAGAGACCACATCTCTTTAATCCTGCAGGAATGCCATGACTGTCCCTACATGGGACACATGAGTGAAGACAGGACTAAAGAGAGGGTAGCAAGCACAGCTTGGTGGCCCAAGTGGGAGCAAGAGTTGAGTGAATACATCAACACTTGTGAAAGATGCCAAAAGGCAAATAGAAAACATGGGAAGAAATATGGGTTACTTCAACACATAGAAGAACCCAAACACCCATGGGAAACCATCAACATGGACTGGGTCACAGGACTTGTCCCAGGAGGCAAAGAAAACTACAATGCCTGCCTAATCATAGTAGATAGGTTCAGCAAGAGCATGAGATGTCTACCATGCCATAAAGAGGACACACCCATGGACACTGCTCTGTTATTTTGGAATAACATCATATCCACCTGTGGAGTCCCTAAGATCATAATTAGTGACAGGGACCCAAAATTCACATCTGAATTTTGGACCAATTTATATGACATGCTAGGCACCAAGCTTGCTTTTTCCACAGCTTACCATCCACAAACAGATGGCCTAGCTGAGAGGATGATCCAAACAATGGAGGACATCCTCAGGAGGTTCTGTGCCTATGGCATGGAATACAAGGACCATGAGGGATATACCCATGATTGGGTCACCCTCTTACCAGCAGTCCAACTGGCTTATAATACAAGCCAGCAATCTACCACAGGAAAAACACCTGCACTGGTAGAGAAAGGGTGGAATCCCCTTTTACCTGTGGATCACTTGAAGAAAAATCTTCTGACCATCCACCCCACAGCCAAGGACTTCCATGATATGTGGAAGAAAGCCTGTGATACTGCTGCCAAATGCATAGCTGAGGCCAAAGAGTAAAATAAGCAGAGGTGGGACAAATCACATATGGAACCTGACTTCAAGGAAGGGGACCAGGTGTTAGTGTCTACACTAAACTTTAACAATCTCAAAGGACCCAAGAAAATGAGAGACTCATTTGTAGGGCCCTTCACTATCATTAAGTTGATAGGGAAGAATGCAGTAGAGGTCAAGCTCACTGGGGAGTTTTCTAGGAAACACCCAGTCTTTCCAGTAAGCCTGGTCAAACCATACTTCCAAACAGAAGAGGATGAATTCCACTCTAGGAAGAAAAACATCACTCCACCAGAAATAGTGGAAGTAGAAGACTCTCCTGGACCTGTGAGTAAAATCATCAGGGCAAGAAAAATCAGACTCAATGGGAAGGATCAGAGACAATATCTAGTCAGATTCAAGAACCAGACAGCTGACAAAGACAAATGGTTGGCAGAGGATGCCATACCAGATGGGAACCTCCATTTAAGGAGATTCAGAGCCTCTAGGAGGACTGAACAGTCTCATCAATGATGAGCCTTTTTTAGAGGGAGGGTATGTCAGCCTGTGACTCAAAACCAGAGCACAAGCATGACAGCCAAAATACCATAAACCAATGGTATAGCCAAAATACCACCAAAACATGGAGCTGAGCCAAATTAGCTCAAAAGGTATCAAAAGAAAGAGGAAACTCACCTCTTCCTGAAAATATAAGTCCCATCACCATAGGACAAGAAATAACAAAGTTATTCCTGCTCAAAGTTATTGCTGAGCATAAACCTTAATTTTCACCTCTCATCTAAAATCTAGAAGGAGAGGCTTAACCCCATCAAATGGGTATTCAAAATGAAGCTCTAAGCCAGGGCTATCTAATGGTACCAGCCAAACTGAGCCAGCACCAGTATTACTTGAGTTATGGTCAAATTCAGACCAAATAAAGGTGAACAAAACATTCATCTCTCATCTAACTTTTACAGTTTTAGTGTGAGATACCTAAAGTGGGGTCTTTTTGGAAAGAGCACAATCAGGGCTATCTGATGGTGCCATTCATTTCCTCATAACTCAACCACAACAGAAGTTATTGGCCAAACAAGCTTAATACAGCTTTTGACCAGACCATGCCAATGTACAAAAATACTTGTACATGGGATAACTTTGTCATATTTAATGATAACCATGTCAAGTTGGGTACCATTGTGTAGAGCTCATACAGGGCTATTCAATGAACCAACTTTGAGCTTGATATCTCAAAAACTGACAGAGTTATGACCATTTTAAGGTCAAAATCCCACCTGCTGTCAGATACAGCCTTACCATGGGATAATATCCCATAACCATGAATATGAGGTGTCAAATAGACGAAGAAGCATGTTTTTACTTCAATACCTCATATGTCAGTCAATACTGGGGTCCCAATCAGCTTCTGTACAGCATTCTACACGTCATACACGTCAGAATCAGGCTGTGAGGTCCCCAGATGAAAATTTTCACCCTGTATTGGTGAAAACTGCCCAGATGTGGTTTCAAAACCACATCTGAGCCCAATACAGGGTATACAGGCTGTTTGCAAACCACAAGCCTGTCCTGGAGAGTGAAAAATCTTCACTTCCTCTACGTGGAAAGGTCTAGCAGCCTTTCCACCTCAATTTCAGGATAAAAGGAGGGCTTTTCACAGTCAAAAACCTTTCCTCATCCTGCTCTTGAATAACCTACGTAGTAAACTGTCAAAAACAGCTTTACTCTTGGTTAAATAATCAGGTATACTCTTAATTTAAAGTATTGTAGTCTTTATTATTGTAATCCAACAGGTAAAGCTGCACCCAGGGCTTTCAACAGCGCTCACCACCACTATATCTTTATAGTAAAGCCCTTTAACTCTTAAATTATATCATTTATCAATCTTATCATCTTTTAAAAAACCATTTTTACCGTGTCACAGTCATAGTTAAAGCTTGTAAATACTCATATACACCTTTATCATAGACTAAGCCAGACAATAAATTAGAAAGGAACTTATCTTAATAGTATATAGCTGAAGAAGTCAGGAAGCCAAGGAAATTGTTGAGCTGAACTACTCAATGCACATACATGCTACACACATACACACAGCATGCATACACACATAGCACATACAAAGAATCCAACTCACAAGGAGGGGTGACCAGATTTTTTAATTTAATTTTTCTCTTTTTTCAATTTTTAATTGTTTTTTAATTTTTTTTAATTAATTTTTTTTTTAATTTTTTTTTAAAAAAAAAAATTAATAAAAAAAACTGGCCACCCCCCCTTGCTTTAAAAAGAAGCAAAAAATAAACAAAAAGAAAACCAATTCATGAGGAAGGAGGAATAAATATAGCACATCAATATAAAGCTATATTGAATAAGATAATATTATAATAATATAAGTATCATAATATTATAATATTGAAAATAAAATAATATTAAAATAAGAATAATATCATAATACCATAATATTCTAAGGGATGATATATAATCCCAATAACATATTATATTTAAGAAACAGCTATTGTTTTAATTTAGTAACATTATTATTTGATAAAAAAAAATAATGTTATATGGATATCCTTAAGTGATTTTGTGAAGATAATATAATTTTAAATTCAATAAAAAAAACAGCTATATTAAAAGGGATATGTCCCTGAATGATGAATAAATATAAATAATATTATTGATTAAATACTATAGTGTTCAGAATAATATTTTCACCTTGAATATATATATTGATAGATATTATCAAGGTTATTCAAAAAAATAAATATACAGAGGCAACTGGCCAGGTTGACCCTGCATAATTTATTTTTTAACCTCACTTGGTTCAAAGCATAAAAAAAAAAAGAAATTTTAGAATATTTTTCTCTAAATATATAAATAAAAAATTACTTTGAAAAAAATAAGTATGAAAAGCATGGGGGAGTAGCTTGAAAATGTAGCTGCTTTTATATTGAAGAGAAGAACTTTTTTCTCACCCACAACTTGACCATAATAACACTAGAAATAAAATAAACTTGTTGGTTCTTTGCACGTTTTTTAGTTTAATTAATATTTTTAATTAATTTTAAAGTTTAATTCATCTTTATTTAATTTCTTCTAAACAAATATAAATATATATAAATATAAACAAATATAAATATATATAAATATAAATACATATAAATAAAGATATATAAATACAAACAAATATAAATATAAATATATATAAACAAACATAAAGAAAAAAATATAAATATATATAAATATAAATAGATACAATTAGATAACTATAAATAGATTTTAATTAAATACAAATATATATAATTAAATTAATAAATATAAATACAAATCAATATAAATATATATAAATAAATATATATAAATATAAATAAAAATAAATTAATATAAATATATATAAATAAGTATAAATAAACTTAACTGAATATAAACAAACTTAAATGAATATAAATTCATATAAATATATATAAATGTGAATATACACAAATATATATAAACATGAATAAATATATAAGAATAAATAAAAAAATTAAACCAAACAAATTAAATCATAACCAAAAAAAAAAAAAAAAAAAAAAAAACATTAATATTATTTAAAAAGCAAAATAGAATAAAAACAAAAAAAAGAGTCACGATTGAATGAAAAGACAGTACAGATTAGCACTGTACTATACAACACATTTAGTCTACTCTACTGTACCAAACTAAATCAAATACAAAAAAAAAGTTATTTATAAATTAGAAATAAAAAAAAAAACTAGTTGCGATCAAAAAAAAAAAAGCAAGAAAATATAGTAGAAATAAAAAAAAAAAAACCCTCTACCCGAATCAAATTAAAACAAAAAGTTAATAATTCAAAAAAAAAAAGAAACAATTATTAAAAAAAAAAAAACTAAAAAAAAAGAGAAACATCGTTCAAGCGATCAAATTTAAAAAAAAAAGCCTGGATCCGATTAAAACAAAAGGAGAGTAAAGTACAGTACACTACAGTAATATTACTGTACTGTAAACTCTAGTATCAAAAAAAAAATGATAAAAAAATTATTAAAAAGAAATTAATATAGAAAAAAAAAACAAACAGAACGCGACTTAAAGTAGAAATTAGCTATAAAGTATTTTCTTTAAAAAAAAAAAAAAGAACAATCAATAAAATAAATAATATAAAAAAAAAAACAATAACGTTCAAGATTAAAAAAAGAGTACAGTGTATTGCTGTACTATAGAGTTATTCACTGATACCTGTAAAAAAAAAATATAAAAATAAAAATATAAATATAAAAAAAATATCACAATCACCTACTGTACTGTACAACAGTACAGTACAGTACACTACATTACATTACAGTACAGTACTGTATAGTACAGTACTGTTCACTATACTAGAGTAAAAAAAAGAGATTGCTCATGCGATCAGATAAAAAAAATTAATATAATAAAAGATAATAATAAAAAAAAAAGAAATAAATCATAATTTTATTTTTATTTGGAAGAATGTGCACAATAGAAAAAAAAAAAAAAAAAAAAAAAAAAAACTTTGCGATAAAAAGTACAAACCTACAATGATGTACTGTACTGTACTGTAATTGACATTGAGTGCTAGTCCTAAAGCAATCAAATAACTAATAAAATGAATAATAAAATAAAAAATTATAATGATTCACAAATAATAAAGGTGCATAATAAAATAATTGTTTTTTTAAAAATGAAATAAAATATTATTTTTATTCTCTATTTTTGTTAAAAAAAAAATAAGATATATTCACTAAATAACATACAATATACATATATATATATATATGTAATATCATAGATAAAATTAAATAATAAAATAAAACTTAAAGAAGTACAATAATAACATAATCAATGAAAAATGATTATAATTTAGAATGAAATCCTTCAATAATGTCTGTGTTTTTTTTGTTTTGTTTAAAAAAAAGAAGAAGATTATTTAAAATAAATCATATAGTAATAGTGACAATAAAATCATAACAACAAAAGAAAAAATAATGAAATGGTAAAATCAATCCATTGATTATAGTTAAAACTCAAATTTAATCATTATTCAGTTGATATATTACAATCAGATATCAAAAATAAAATAAATAATAACATGTGGTCATAAATATTATAAAACAATAAATACATCAATAAATAAATATATAAATAAATAAATAAATATATATATAAATATATAAATATATAAATATATAAATATTTGGGTAATATGAAGATTAATATCATCACATAAATACAAAAAAAATCAATTATATTAAAAAAAAACTGATAATAATAGTGATCAAAATACAAAAAAAAGGAGGTCCCCATGACCTAAAACTGGAAAATTATTCCTCTACTTATTATCTATTTTAATTGATACTTAATTTCTAATCAAAATAATATGATACTATATAGAAATATTCATTATCACATAAGCTATAAGATTGATTATAGTAGGACCTTAAAAAAAAAGAAGAAAGTCCTCCATGACTTTAAACTGGAAAATTATTGAAATAATTAAATTTATCTTTTATTTTTTCTAATTCATTTTTGTTTTTTATTTTTTATTTTTTTTAAAAAAAAAAAAAAAAAAAAAAAAAAAAAAATCATTAGTGTCAATTGGGTCCTCTATGACCTTAAACTGGACTTATTTCTTATATTAAATTATCATTAATCAATCTAGTATCTTTTTCAATATTTATTTAATAACCATGGTCCTTTATGACCTTAAACTGGATTATTACTTCTCTACTTATTAATTGATTTCACTTATAAATTCCTATTGATTTCTTCTCAAGAATATTATGAGAATTACTATTTGAAACATCATATAGTCCTCCATGACTTTAAACTGGGATTTTTTTAAGTTTCTAATAGCATACATTAGCCATACAGAATATATAATAAAACAAAAATTAATTAAAGAGTATTGGAATACTCATTTTCAATATCTATTTTAATTTAAAAATATTTTGATAATTGATTTAATATTGGATTATTCATTTTAAAATCCAATTTAAAAAGAATAAAGTCCACCAAGACTATAAACTGGAATTTCTTTTTATTATTATTTTTTTACTAAAGAAATATTTTAAGTCCACCAAGACTATAAACTGGAATTTTTTATTATTATTACCTTTTACTCAATAAATATTAAAATTCCACAAAGACTATAAACTGAAACTTTCAATTTATCATTTTTAAATAAATGAAGATTAAGCTATATGAGTTCACCATTACCTTAAACTGGAAATATTAAAATCTCAATACTATAAAAGATTATATATAAAAAATTCAAATATATATATATAAATAGATATAAATATATATATACTCAAAAAAAAAAAAGAAAGAAAAAAAAAAAAGAATAAATCATAAGAATTATCAATCACTTAAAGATTAGAAATATTATTATTAAGAAAAACTCATTCAGAAAAGAGAGGCTTTAATGGTCTTCCTGCTCTAGGTGGCACTTGGACAACTGGTCTATATGTACATAAAAAATACATATACACTGAGCAGCCAAGGTCAGACCTGGTCTGATGAGGGGAAATAACTCTGAGTTGATTAGAGTTATAGCCTTGTAGACTGCCACTTTCTAGTGTCAGGCCACCACAGAAATTAAAAACTCTTCTTAGTATGAATAAGACTCAAAATAATAATAATAATTAAGCTGAAAATTCAAAATTTGGCAAGAAAATATTACAAGAATCAAAGACAAAATACAAATAAAGTAGAAAAACCAACTACAGAAATTTAAATGGAGAGGGGGTCTTATCCCAAACCTGAAGATCAATATTACAGATAGAAAGAAGAAAGAAGAATAAAAAGAAGATATCTTAATAGTATCTTGAAAGCTCAATCATGATATGATTAATTTTAATAATAATAAATGGAAGGTGATAAATATAGACTGGCTTTCCTTTAAGCTTATCATAAAAACATCCTGAAGGCATATTCAACTCTAAAATTATGAGAATTTCTTTCAATATATAAAATTGGCAATTTAATGAATCCATGAAGGGAGTAGTGGAATGTTAAGTCCTTGTATGACTTAAAACTACAGGGGTGGCACACCTGAGGGCTTATAATCTATTTCTTTATTTTAGTCCATGAAAGGAGTAGTGGTATTAAAGAAATAATGTGAAGAAAGAAGAGGTCAGATTTGAAATGGTTCAAATAAAATCCTCAAATGTATATGATAAATTGGTCAAAGAATAAAATATTGAAGAAAGAAGGACAAAAATGTAGAATTGAAATATGCAAGGAGATTGGTAATGTCTGAAAAGAAGAAATAAATATCTATCAACCCAAACATTTTATGAATTATTAAGCCTCAAGGTAGCTCAAGTTGATATTAGAATAAGGAATCTTTCAGCTTAAAGAAAAAAAAAAAGAAAAAAAAAAAAAAAGGAAAAAAAAAAGAAAAAAAAAAAAAAAAAGAGAAAACTGCCCTTGGATCAAGTCAAATTGAAGACCAGGAGGTCCTCAGCATGACATGAAACTGCTCCCTTGTGAAGAAATGGACAAGGGGTCTTATTGTCCTTGTATGACATAAAAAGGCAGGATTTTGTATACCTAATATACAGGGTCTGCACACCTGAGTTGTAGGGTCCTGTATGACCTTAAACTGCAAACCTCAAATATATGGACAGAAAAAGATAAAAGAAGTGAAGATTTATTTAATTTAAGAAATTATTGAAATAAGGAGAAAAAAATAAAGAAAATAGAAGAATTGATATTATATTGATTTCAACTTAACCAGTTTTAAAAAAAAATATAAAAGAAATAAAAATATAAAAGGGAAAAACAGAATAATTTCAGTGATATTACAAAATGGATTACCAAAATAGTGCAGCAAAATACAAATCAGTACTCAAGAAGGTCAGACCAGTTAATGAGCCTATGCCACAAGACATAAATCCTCCTTTGGGAAGGCCACCATTATCAAGAGACCCTTATAATACACCACTATCACCAAAACCACCTAAATTTATGGTCACATCAAAAATAACACAAGAAAGATTTGAATTGATAAATTTTGGACCACCTGGATGGCTTTCAGAAGAAGAAAGGAGTCTTCTTATGAGTGTCATAGTTTTAAGAGAAAAAGCAATTGCATTCAGTGCAGAGGAAAGGGGTTTACTAAAACATTCATATGGAAAACCCTACAAAATACCAGTAATACCACATACACCTTGGCAGAAGAAGCCAATACCAATACCAAAGCGTATAATACCCCAGTTTATTGAATTGGTAAGGGAAAGAATTAGAACAGGCTTGTATGAGCAGTCTACCTCCAGCTATACAAGTCCAGTATTTTGTGTTGCAAAGTCAAATGGAAGACTTAGATTTGTCCATGACTTACAGGATCTTAATAAGGTAACAATTAAAGATGCAGGATTACCACCACATATTGGGAATTTGTAGATGCCTTTTCAGGGAGAGCTTGTTATGGACTTGGTGACATAATGGGAGGGTATGATGAAAGAGAATTAGACATTTCTACAAGACCCTTAACTACATTTGAAACACCACTTGGAAGGCTACAACTCACAAGGTTACCACAAGGAGCAACCAATTCTGTTGCAGTTTATCAAGCCCAAATGACTTGGATACTTCAAGAAGAAATACCAGAGAATGTAGGAATTTTTATTGATGATGGAGGGATAAAAGGTCCAAGATCAACATATAATAATGAGGCTTTACAAGAAAATAATTTGATAAGAAGATTCATTTGGGAATATGCAGTTACATTAGAGAGAATATTATTCAGAATTGAAGAGGCAGGACTTACCATATCAGGAATCAAATTTGCATGTTGTGTGCCAGCATTGGACATAGTAGGGCATGTAGTTTCTTTGAATGGAAGAAAAATTTCAAAGCAGAAGATTAATAAAATACAAAGTTGGCCAAAGCCCCTCAATAAAAAGGAAGTAAGAGGCTTTTTGGGACTTTGTGCATATGTTAGAATGTTCATTCAAAATTTCTCTCAGATTGCATCACCACTAAGAAGATTAACAAGAGATGATGAAGAATGGGAATGGAATACTAAATGTGATGAAGCATTTGAAAAGTTAAGAAAAATTGTAGGGGAGGAAATAACATTAAAAAATTTGGATTATGAAAAGGGAGCAGGGAAGATTAAATTAGCAGTAGACTCAAGCTATATAGCTGCAAGAGCAGTACTTACTCAAGAAGACAAAGAAGGAAAGGACAGACCAGTTCTTTATGAATCAATAACATTTTCAAGATTGGAATCAAAATACTCACAGCCAAAGCTGGAGCTATGTGGAGTGGCCAAAATGCTCAAGAAACTCCAAACAGTACTTTGGGGACAACATTTTGAGCTACAAGTAGATGCAAAAGCCTTAATTGAAATGATAAACTCACCCTGTTTGCCAAATGCCCCAATGACCAGATGGGTTGCATTTATTCAATTGTTTTCTTTTGACTTAGTTCATAAGCCAGGGAAGACCTTCACAATGCCAGATGGGCTGTCAAGAAGACCTCAGTCAGAAGATGAAGAAAAAGAAAAATCTGATTTTGATGAAGAAGAAGAATGGATAAAACCACACCCAGGGTTTGGAGTAAAACATAACAATATAATAAAATTGGCAGGAATAAAGCTACCATCAAAGCAAGAAGGATTTTGGAAAAGAATGGTAGAATACTTAAATACATTGAAAAGGCCCTTTGATAGTAAAGAGGATGACTTCAAAAGAATTAAAAGGAAGTCATCAAATTTCTTTCTGGAGGAAGGCCAACTCAAAAGAAGAAATATACCAAATCCACAAGTAGTTGTGTCAAGTCAGAGTTCTCAAAGAAGAATATTAAAAACATTACATGAAGAAATGGGACACAGAGGAGAAAATGAAACATACAGAAGAGTTAAAGAAAGATTTTGGTGGGAAGGAATGAAGAAAATAGTCAAAAAATGGGTCAAATCTTGTAAAGCTTGTCAAAAGAGAAGTCAATATCACCAAAAAGAGGAAGGAAGAATCTCATTCACCTCAACATTATTTGAAAGAGTCAGTATAGATGCAGTACATGTAAAAGCAGGAAGATGGAAGTATTTAGTAGTGGCCAGGGATGATTTCTCAGGATGGCCAGAGACAATTGGTTTAGTAAATCTTACAGCAAAGTCAGTATCAGAATGGTTCACTTCTGAATGGATTTGCAGGTATGGAGCCCCAAAGGAGGTTACAGTAGATGGAGGTCCTGAGTTTGGAAAGGAATTACAAGATGCAGTAAAGAAAGCAGGTTCAAAGATAAGGGTAACAACACCCTACTACCCTGAGTCACAAGGAATGGTAGAAAGGGGGCATAAACAATTGAAGGATGCATTGGTGAAGATGTGTGGTGAAAATGGTTCAAAATGGAAAGAATACTTACCTTTGGTTACATTGGCTGACAGAATATCAACCAAAATAACAACAGGTTACTCCCCATTTGAGCTTCAATTTGGTCAAAAGGCAGTACTACCAATAGACATTGAAGCAAAAACATACTTATCGATTGAATGGCACAAAGTACAATCAACAGAAGATTTATTGGAAGCAAGAGCTGAACAGCTATCAGGAAAAGAAGAAATAAGAAAAAGGGCAAAAGAGAAATTGAAAAAGGCCAGGGAGGATTCAGTAAAATATTGGGACAGGAAATTAGCACATCAAATAAGAAAGCCAATTCATCCAGGTGAAATTGTTCTTGTATACAATAAAGCATTAGAGTCACAATGGGGATTATTGTTCAAGAATAGATGGGATGGACCCTATAGAGTTGTGAGACAAATAAACAATGGTCCATATGAGCTGGAAGAATTAGATGGTACAAAGCTAGCAAGAAGGTTTGCAGCAAGTCAAATAAAAAAGTTCTATCCAAGAGGAAAAGAGTTGGACTCAGAGGAAGAAGAGGAAGAAGGAGAAGAGGACGTTGAAGATGAATCTCAATTTGAAGATGAAGAGGACTTTGATGAATAAACATCCTTTTATTCAAAAAAAAGGGGGGAAATGTTTGATTGTTTTTTTAAAAAAGTAAGTGGATTATCACCTTGGATGCTGGGGACAGCATTAAATGGAGAGGGGGATGTGGTATTCCATACCAGTTCTTCCAAGGCTCAAATCCACAATTTAAAAGCTAAAACTTTGATCAATAATAATAATAATAATAATATATATATAAAGAAAATAAAGATAAAAAGTGAAAGATAAAATTAAGAGAATTTGCAAGAAAAAGGAAGATAATTATATTAAAATAAAAAAAATAAGTATTTCACTGGAATATACATCAAATTTTACCTATAGTCACATATTGCCTCAACCCCATAATGTCAATAATTTTCTAGATATCATGGATTAAAGAAGAGAAATGATACTATACACTCTATACTAGGTACAAGAATATGCTTAAAGATAATGCAGCTTGTCTGAATATTCAATATGAATAAACATGTGTAATATTACATAAGTGATACCATTACTCTTACAACATCATGTGTTACATGTCTTGACATAAAAAAAAACACTTACATATAAGTTAACATAGTGTTACAGTACTCAATCCCCACTTAAACTCCCATAACCAAACATTACAGGTATTATTTACAAATTAAATTTTACATAGAGAAATACTCAACTGAATACAGATCAAGGCTGTGAAGAAGAAAAATAAAGTTAGTAGAGATAAGAATACAGTTTTAAAAAAATAAATGGTGCAATCAACCAAACATATGGTGCAATATCTGTATCAAATGACACCATTCCAAATTTAACCACCAGCAAAAATGTCTCAAGGCTGTGAAGAAGAAAATTAAGGTTAGTAGAGATAAGAATACAGTTTTAAAGAAATGGTGCAATCAACCAAACATATGGTGCAATATCTGTATCAAATGACACCATTCCAAATTTAACCACCAGCAAAAATGTTTCAAGGCTGTGAAGAAGAAAAATAAGGTTAGTAGAGATAAGAATACAGTTTTTTAAAATGGTGCAATCAACCAAACATATGGTGCAATATCTGTATCAAATGACACCATTCCAAATTTAACCACTAGCAAAAATGTCTCAAGGCTGTGCATAATAAGAATAGAGTTTAGTTAAAATAAGAGTATAATTCAAAAAGTATGGTGCAATCAACCAAACATATGGTGCAATATCCTGAACAAATGACACCATTCCAAATTTAACCACTAGCAAAAATGTCTCAAGGCTGTGCACTGACAATAATAAGGTTCAGAATGGTGCAATCAACCAAACATATGGTGCAATATTTTGATCAAATGACACCATTTTTAATTTACCCACCAGCAAAAATGTCTCAAGGTGGAATTTTTTCTAAGTCCCTTGTTTTTGGAAGGCTCTATGGAGGGCCCAAAAGGTATAAATAAAGGGCCTCTCTCCCTGTTTTTCCCCCCATGCTTCTGATTCAGACAATAATCTTGAGGATCAATCCATCCCTTCTCTAGTAGGATAATCTAGTATTTATATTGAAAAAGATCAGTAGCAAGGCTCAGTATCTTATAGTGTTATTTATGATTAATTAATGAAAGATATTTATAATATTAATGAAAGAGTTTAATATTATTTAAATAATCTTACCATTATAGTAGTAGTGTTGAAGTAGTGTTGGAAGATATTATCAATAGTGATCTTATCTAATTTATCAATAACCCTTATTTATAGAAGGGATATCATCTTACCCTTATACCTTATATCATAAGCCTTTTAGGTATATTGGATTATATTTATATTGATCCTAATAGTATTATATTACTATTATATCATTTATATCTTACCTTTATATTAAACAAAACCACCATTAAAGAATTATCTTACCCTTAAATTATTATAGCTATATTGATAGTATTATTAAATCACCTTTAAAAGTATTAGCTAGCTATCAAGATTATTATTAATATTAATAGTGATCTTAAAAAAATATTATTTAAAATATCTCAGGTATTGAAAGAAGGAATACTAGAAGAATTAATTAAAAAGAATTATAATCAATAACAAGAAAGTTAAGCAAACCTAAATTATTATTAAAAAAATATATTAACTATTACCATTATTATCATAGTGAACTTTTATTGACAGACTGATAGAGACTGCTGAAGAAAATTCTCTAATTGAAAAGCCACAAAACTAAATAATTGATTTGTGATCTCATCAAAAAGGGTATCTTTTTCAGTATATTTATAGGGGCAGCTAATACAACTTAGCACCCATGGTTATTGGCTAGTTCTGAAATTCAAAACAGACTCACCAATAATTTCCCCCTCAAGGTACTGCCTATTATTTATCCCACAACAAAAGGAGTTCCCACAGCGGGGTCAATTTAACTGCACATAAACCATACAGTGGCAGTCAGAACCTTCCCTCACAAGACCTTGGAATGATAATATCTGCCATTCTATAATTAAGGTATAATATACCCCTCAGGGCTTCACAAATTCCCAACCCCACCCTGAACCTGCTGATCAAGTCCAGTATCTCAAGCTGAGGTGGTCCCCCCACTCCTGAATTCCATATACCTCAAGATCTCAGTACCATATTTGAACATCTAAAACTGGAGCCAGTGATTCAAAACTATATATGTTGTGCTCAATGTTTCTTTCTTAATGGCCTTACTGAATCAGTCACAACTGACCAACCCCACTGGCAACTCCATAATGACCCAAATGATTATGATCCCCCTCGCACACAAGCATTAGGCAAATTCATCTATTCAGTTGAGTGCCAAACCCAAAACACAACCAACATGAAGCAAACATTTATACCAACAAAACATTTCATTTATCAAAAATTCAGAAATTGGCTTGCCAGATTTCTCCAGTGGGCTGGAATTATGGAAATTCTGCATCAACATCAACAATCCCAAACTCCTGAAGGTTCCCCCATATGTGACATCTGGGATGGATTGGTCTGGAGATGCTTCACTGGCACTAGAAAAATCCATGACCCCCCATTCATGTCCATTCCTGGTGAATTGGCCTTCTCCATTTATGTGGACTGGTCTAATGCACATGGAAAGTCAACCCGGTTGGCCAGCATTGGACCTATCATGCTCATTTGTCTTAATCTCCCTCCAAGTGAAAGATTGAAGCCAGAGAATGTGTATGTTGCAGGAATCATCCATGGTCCAAAGGAGCCAACTACCCTTCAATTGAATTATCTATTAATGCCACTAATCAAGGAGCGCAAAGAGCTATGGCAAGGTTACCATTTTTCACCCACCTCAACAGGTCCTTCAGGATCCTTTATCCGTGTTTCCATTCTCATGGCCATTGCACAAGCTTACTGCATTTACTTCTCATTCAGGAAACCACTTTTGTAATTTTTGCACTATTCACAAAGCTCAAATTGAAGAAGCTGGTCCTCAATTTCACTACACGTGCTCATACCAAAATCATAAATCAACCATTGCAAATTGGCTTCGGGCGTCCCCAAAACAAAGAAAAGCAATTTTTTCTGAGTATGGAGTGCAATATTCAATTTTGGAAGACCTTCCTTATTGGGATGCAACCAGAATGGTTAATCTTGACATAATGCATAATTTAATACTTGCAATTTTGAAGGATCATGCAACTTTCAAATTGTGCATTCCAGAGTCCAAATCAAAAATTTACTTCAGGTCCCTCTGGAAATCCAATGACACCAACACTTCAGACTCAGATTCCATGACCTCCAACAGCCCTCTTGATAAAATCACATTGAGAAAGGCCTGCTCCATGAGAAGAGATGCAGAAAAGATAATAAATGAGTCCCTCCCCACTACTTCCACCGAAAAAAACTACCTTCCAATGCCCACCCCTCACACGCAACATCCATCTAGTGGTTCTGCCAAGATTCCTTCATTTGATGCCGATTACATCCCCTCTTAATTGGATATTAGTTCACTGAGTGATCACCAGACAAAGGGTGAGGCTCTGGAGCATCTCCGACGAATCATATCTGATACCATAATTCCCTCATCATGGACAAGAGTACCCCACAAAAAGGGTTCCCCCTCTCATGGTAGTTTGAAAGCTGCTGAATGGGCTCTCTTATACAAGGTCTATATTCCATTTTTAATTGTCAGTCAACAGATGTCGTTAGATTAACACAAATCCGCCAACACACAAAGAAAAATGGGTCAAGCAGAAGAACTTGAAATGAACTAACCAAGAATACATTCCATTTGATTAGTGCTATCAACATGGCTGCAAGTTGGCCTGTTTCAACAGATGATGCAAATGCATTTTCTGAACATTGGAAAAAATTCTGCCTTTCCAATCAACACCTATTCCCAAAACAGAAAAGTAAACCAAATCAGCATTTTGCTGATCATATTCCAGAACTCTCCCAATGCTGGGGCCCAGCACAAGCCTCAGCCACATGGGGTTATGAGCACTTGATTGGAGTATTTGAACAGATGCCAACAAAATAACAAGATATGTACATCAATTAATAAGATCAATATATTCACATTCATTGTGAGCCTTAGAGGTATTTTCATATACCCAAAAATTTATATTATAAAAATAAAAATTAGAATATAAATAAAAATTTATACTTAAAAATCAAAATTTAATTATAATTTAAAAATAACATTACACTAAAATTTAAAATTATGAAATTATATTTTTACTTGTAAAAATTAAGTAAAAATGAATTTTTAATAAAATTTGTGAAATTTAAATATTTTTGGTAAAACCTTATATAAAATATATGATAACTTTTATTCAAAAAAAACATATAAAAATTATTTCACCATTTGATTCCTCATAAAAAATTAGGTGGGGTCACCTCTGAGTGAAATTTTTGTAACTTAACTCTATATAAGCTGAAATAAAGTTTTTAGTATTTTCAATACAAAAATTGAAAATCCTCAAAGCTTTAATTTGATTCACACAACATGTGGTGTTAACCATCAAATTTTGTGTTAAAATTGAGGTGTTGTGTTTAGTTTAGAAGTTATGAGGAATTGAAGTATTTTCAATTGAATTCAATTGAAATGTCAAAATGTGCGCATGGATTACATAAGTGAACTTTGATTTACATATGAGGTATCAATTATTACTGTATTGAACTGTATAACTCAATTGAATTACATATGAAAATTATAAGTATAATACATGATGAGGAATTAAAGGAAAAATAAATTGGAAAGATTAAATATGGGGGGAAAGGAACTCCAGCTCTAAGGGGGAGCTAGACCCCCAAAATCCTTCCTGACAGGCGTGTGGTGTGAAAATTCATGCAAAGGTTCATCACTCTTGGCCTGGAATTGAGTTACAGGGTCTGTGGACTCAATTGATGATGAGGTTTTGATACCAACTGGCGTAGTTTTAGCTGTTGCCAAGAGGGTAAAACTACCCCTAAGATAAAATAATAGTAGTAAAAACAGTTTTAACTGGTTTCTATGTCTCTTACACACATTCTTACGTGTTTTGAAGGCTCTAGACCAGGTATTGCTAAAGTAATGGCTGATCTAAGGGTCTAAAATGGCTAAAAATGGCTTAAACCAGCCCTTTTTTATCTAAACCAGGGTCCAATGATGCCATAATTGGCTTTTCTGTTGTCAGAATGTTTTTCACGACTGAAAAGAGTAAATTTTACTTTTGGAGTAAGAAACTTGATGGCTATAAAAGAATGTTTTCTTTGCCCCATTTTTCTCTTCATGTTAGATTCTTTTCCTTTTATAATTAGTTTAAACATTGTTAAATCAATCAATATAAGATTCCAACCAGCTTTTCCAAATCATTTTCAAGCTTTTAACCACGTGAAAAAATCATTATAATCATTGTTTGTAACTTTTATAATCATTTTTACCCCTGAACTACCCAAAAAGTGAATTAAAGCATCTTTCATCACTGTAAACTTTGTCACTTTGTTTCCAAATTCACTCTGGTCACTTTTGGGCGTGTTTTATCTTTAATATTCTTTTTGGAGACTTTGTTTTTTAATTGATTGCTTGCACTTCTTTGCTCAATTAATTCCAATTGAAATTGCTCTTGAAGAAATTTCTTTTGTAAACTTAAATATCTCTTGTAGAGTATTTTTGGATAAATTTTTATTGTTTTATACTAATAAGGTTATAAACAATAAAATTGGCATGTTTTCTCTTAAAAATAATATCTCTTACTATTTTTAATTGATTTTTACCTTATGCAAATTTTTAGGACAGGAAAGGTACTTGATTTTTAATCAAAGTTTCATATCCACACCTTACATTTGGGGGCCCAGCCCTGATATTTTACCTGTGACATATTTGTTTTACTCTTTTGAAATCTTTTTTTCTTATATTGAAAAATTTAAAAACATATAAAAAATACTTATAATTCAAAAAATACATAAAAAAATAATTTTTTCATATTATAAGTGAGGCTTATATTTTTTATTTCCTTTTTGAAATATGCTTTTTTTAATTAATTAATTGTTTTTTCATTGATTTTAGTGTCTGACAACGTGGTAAGACAAGAAAACATTGAAACAGCCTCAACAGTAACTGTCACAACCACGAGTTTGACCCTCCTCCTTGATGGTTGCGGCAATCCAACCTGGAGCCAAGTTGGGGCCAATTGGCCACGTCATATCATTTATGGCCCATTGGCCCCCTTTGGGTGTTCAATGGCTCTTACGCCACAACCCATTGTAATGGTCATTTATGGCCTCAGGCCATATCCTGCTGTCATTGGCCCTCTTGGCCAATTCACACCTCACCAACCCCCAGGCCTTCATCATTGATTTTGGGCCTGGGGGGTCCTTTTTGTCTTCTAGGGGTCTCCAGGCCCCCTAGCCACCACCAGTGGATCCAGGCCCCCCTTTTCATTAGGGGGTCTTGGGCCTAAATGGCCTTTTTGGGCCATTTAGGCCCCCTATGGTCCATAAGCCGCGGTCCGCAGGCCTTTCAGGCCCCTTTTGGCCTAATCCAGTGAGGCCAAAAGGGGCCAAAGGGGGCAAACACCTAGCCCCCAAGGCCAGGTGGGTCCCAAACCACATCTGGGCCCACCTGAGCCAAAATTGGCCATATTTCCCTTGGACCCAAAATTGGCCAAAAAATGCCTTGGACACCTTTTTGGCCATAAATCACGTAGGACTCATTTTTGGCCATGGACCACTATGGACCAGTATCTCCGTCATGGCCTCTGGCAACCACCAGGGGCCACCAAATCAGTTCATCAAGCTTTTCCCTCAACTTAAGGAAGATTCTTCCATTCCTCCATGCACCCCGTACTCAAGGTTGCAGGAGTGGTGCATATATGGTGTTATATACCATTATGCACCATTTTGGCTCAGAAATTCAATGGTGACGTTTTAAGGACTCAATTCCACCTTTTCAACTCAAGGCACCAAAATCCAACGCCCATTTCGAAGGAGGATTTTTGGACTCATCAGTTTGGTAATCCATGGCGGCAAGAAGAAGACCATTCAAGGACTCCAACCACCTGGCTATGCAGGAGTTGGGTTGGTACTCTCATTCAGGATTCTTCCAAGGTTCACTCTCAGAGGTATTCCATCATTTCAATCAGTTGTCAAGGCATTCAAGTGTTTCAATACTCCTTGGACAACTCAATTGGTTCATACAGGCGGCAATCAATCAACCTGTATGTACTTGGCCCAATCGGGTCAATTCATATTTCACTGTGGGAATTCAATCACACAATTCAATTTCAAGATGGCCAGAATTGTATTGGCCTGATTCGGACAATACAGCCGGTGATCCACCTTCAGGATCAATCTTTCAGTTTTTCACATATACTGGCCACCTTTCAGCACCTGGGGACTTTTTCCCCAGTTAATTAATATATCCGATTTATTTTTATCATTATTTTCTTTTACATTATTAAAGTTAATACTAATAATCTTAAGTCAGTCATTAGCACCTTTTCTCTTTCTTTCTTCGCCTGTCAGTGGATATTGGTGGTCATATCCTTTACTAATTCCATTGTTCTTTCTGGCAGGTTGAAACAGTTAATTGAGGATTCACTTGGTTGGCTTCTTGGCTTTGGCTTCCTTTTATTTTGGCCTCTGGCTTCAGTCTTCTTATTCTTTGTTATTTTTGGCATATTTGTCCTTTCTCTATTTCCTGCTTAAGAAATATATTCCATAGTATTTCTTATCATCTTTTGGAGCCCTCCAAGTGAGTTCTTGATTCCTGAGTGCCAGGCCCTCTTGCTTCCATAAGAGCCCCTGTGACAGTAACCAGCATTATTCCTGCCAGTACTGTTAATTCTGATCATAATAGTACTATTATTGTGACCCAGAATATTCAACCAGAGCCAATTTCTTCTGAACTAGTTAACTTGGAAATAAGTAATACTCTTCAGAAAGCCAAACATTTGGCCAATAGTAAGTTTTTTGACGTAAAATTACTATTTCAAACCTTTTTTAACCATAATTATGACTTCAACCAGGTCAGGAGCCAGCTATAACCCCTCAAGCAGCTCCCAGAAAGGTAATAGACGTGATTATGGCAGAGGCCACCAGGTACAGAAGGAAAAGGGTCAGTTGATGGCTTCCAAGCCACTAAAATGGGTCATTCTGAAGCTGATAATACCATTTTACCTTCAAAAAGAGCTGACACCTCCACAACAAGCCTCAGTGGACATATACAAAGCCAGCCACAGTGCATACAACAATGCACTTCAGTTCAAGGAGTACCAGATCCTTGCATACCTGTGGAAGAATTTCATGAATTCTTACCTGACTGTGAGAAAATTCCTGGGCCATCCCAATACTTGTGAATTGCTCAATTGATGGCATCCATTGATGGAGAAGAAAAACATAATGCTTTTGACACTAGAATGGAGGAAAAACAACCCTCCACCACCCAAACCAGTGCCAAAAACAGCCCCAGTGGGCAGCAGCAGCAATTCCAACGTGAAAAAGCAGCCACAAACTCCAAACAAGGGGAAAGGGAAGGCACAAGACCCAAAACATTACAGCCAGGGCTACAGAATCCCAAAGATTCAACAGGATGCAATGGAAAATGTATTTCAGATGGCCAGAACCATTATGGAATTACAAAAGAAGGAGGAAGCCAGATTAAAGTATCAAAAATGATTTCCAATACTTTTGATTTTATTCCAGAGTTGTATAAAGCTATTTCTGACATAAAAAGTCATCTTCTGATAAAAATACATCAATTTGTGACAATCTTAAAACAAATAAATTGAGTCTGAGCCAAATAAATGATACACTTAAATACTTTGAAAGAGTTTTAAGAACAATCAAAACTTCCAATAATGATAATTATTTTGGCATTAAGATAAATGAACAATCTGCCATTATTAAAGAATTAACAGACAAATATTCTAAATTCAATATTGATGACATAATTGAAACAAGGATAAAACAAGCCATAAGCACTATCAGAGAAGATGATAAAAATTCTCTTGATGATATTTCAAAATCATTTGCTGAATTAAAGACAAATATAGTTGCCTTGAAAAAGCATTTTGATACCTCAAGAGAGGAATTATCAAAATTAACAATAAAGTTAAATGAAGTTATATCTGATAATAATAAACAAACAGAATTATGGAATGAGCTAACATATAAAGAGGATGATCATAAAAAGAATGTCATAAACTCTATACAAAACTTGCAACATGAATTAAGAAATTCACAAAGGTGTAACAACAGTAAAATGAATGATATTGAACAACTGCTAAACACTTTACCAAGAATGTCTACACCTCTGAATCAAAATGAAGATGCAAGAATTCCCAATCCACCAGTATTGGATACTGAAAATTCACAGTTAAAAAATGAATTTTCTACTTCTTTTCATAACTTAGAACCATCAATGGGCCAAGCACTCTTGAAAGAAGTTCGAAAACTTAAAGAATGGCCTCACTTCAGTGGTGAAGGAGAGTATGACCATATGGAATTCATTACAGGTATTGACATGATCAAAGAGGATTTTGAATTACCAGACAGCTTGATAACAGCCAGATTTAACACCTTGTTTAGCAAATCAGCTCACAGATGGTACATCAAAATAAGACAAGCACATGGACACCACAGTTGGACTTGGTGGAAAACCCAAATCATCAACAAATGGGAAAATGATGCTTGGAGGTTTAAAGTTGAAACAGCCTTTGAATCTGCCAAATTTAATTCTGATAAAGACAAAGCTTCACCATGGTTTTGACAACAAAAGGACAGATTAACAGCATTATATCCTGACATTTCAGGATTTATGATCCATAGGGAAATTCTGAGACAATGTGGAGGTGACTTAGAGCATGCTATCAAAAGCAGGGCTACTGAACAATCTTCAGCAGAGGATATCATCAATATACTAGAAGAAGTAACCACCAGAACCAAAATTGGTTCTAGTAGGGTGAATCTCAAAACAAGGTTTAATACACCTTGGAAAGATTCTGTGGCAAAAACCCCAAAGAAAACTCTCATAGTATTAAGTATAAATCTTCAGATACAGTCAGAAAGTGCCATATTTGCCAAAGCACCGCCCATTTAGCCAATACATTTCCACAGAAGGGAAAAATCAATGAGATTGATATTGAAAAGGAACCTGATGTTGAAAAAGATGACATAATTGAAGACAATTCAGATGATAAGTCATCAATATTTTCTGATTCTTAAAAAGATATAGAAAATTTCAATGCCACTTTTGACATCATGAAATTTTATTCCCACTTACCACAATTGAGCAATGGTCAACTTGATTTATCAAAAGTTCAAGATGCACAACTTATGAAAACAAAACCAAACAGGGGAAAAGGTTATACAGCTGGTAACTCCTGTATAACAGAAGCGGTGATTGACAACAAACCCACCAAAATTTTGCTTGACCCAGGGGCCTTCTCCTCTTGTGTTGGAACATCTTTTCTTAAGACTTGTGTACCAAATTTTGAAGACCAACTGTCACCAATTGATGGTATAAAATTCAACAGTGCAAGTAATCCAATGAAAGAATTAGGAATCTTTGAGACCAATGTCATATTCCCACACATAAATGGGAATTTAAGAATCACAGTTGAAATTGGTTTTATGGAAAATTGCTCTAGTACCCATTTTATATTGGGAGATGCCTATTTAATCATGTATGGGATAGATTTGCATGACAACAAAGAAAGATACCTTACTATTGGAGACAATAAGCATCAAAAATTTGCCTTTTTACCATTTAAAAGACAAAATACAGTAAAAAAAGCATCACCAGTCAACTCCGAGTTAGGGAAATTCAAGTCTGAACAGTTAAATGAGGCTGAAATAAGCCTTCAGCTGACTGATAAAAAGGAAAATGAACTTTCTTCCATTTTGTATGACCACATAGAAGCATTTGCTTCAGACAAAGAACCTCTAGGAGCAATTATTGGTCATGAAGTTGACATCATTCTTAACATTGAGAGACCTTATCCACCACTCTTAAGAAGACCTGCATATCCAGCAAGTCCAAAATCAAGAGAAGCTCGAGAAACTCATGTCAAAGAACTTCTAGACCTTGGTGTAATAAGAAAAGTTGGGAATAATGAAGAAGTAGAAATAATTACACCAGTCATAGTGGCATGGCATAATGGAAAATACAGAATGGTTGGGGACTTTAGAGCTCTGAACACTTACACTGTTCCAGACAGATACCCAATACCAAAAATCCAAATTTCCCTTACTCAAATATCTCAAGCAGTGTATATAACCACTATGGATGCTCTTAAAGGATTCCATCAAAATGTGGTGACACCAAGAGCAGGAAAATACTTGAGAATTATTGTTCATTGTGGAGTGTATGAATACTTGAGAATGCCCTTTGGTATCAAAAATGCACCTTCACCCTTCCAAAGAATGATGAATGAAATCTTCCCCGAAGAACTCTCAGAGGGATGATTAATCATTTACATTGATGAAATTATTGTCTGTTCCAAGACTTGGGAGGAGCACATGTACAGATTGTCCAAAGTTTTGACAAAAGTTCAATCAGTAAACATGAAAATCTCCTTGAAGAAATGTCATTTTGGATCTAAAGAACTTAAAGCACTAGGACATGTTGTATCTGGTTTGTCCCTTGGAATTAACAAAAACAAGGTTGCAGCAGTATTGCTAAAACCCATGCCTCAGAACAAGAAGGAAATTTAGTCATTCTTAGGTTTTGCAGGATTTTACAGGCAACACATTAAAGATTTTGCATCCATAGCAAGACCACTTTATAAATTGTGTGACAAAGACACAGTATTTGAAATGACTGTTGAAAGAGTCATAGCTTTTAAGTCTCTAAGAGAAGCCTTGACCACTGCTCCACTCTTACCGATGCCAGAATTTAAATTGCCTTTCAAACTGTATATTGATGCATTAGGGGATGGACTGGGTGCTGCACTTCACCAAGTTCAGATCATGAATGATAAGCGTGTAGAAGTACCCATATGTTTCATATCCAGGCAAATCAAACCAACTGAAGCCAGATATGGAGCAAGCCAAATTGAATGTCTATGCCTTGCCTGGGCCTTGGAAAAATTAAACTACTTTTTGGAGGGATGTGGCTTTGAGGTGATAACAGATTGTACAGCTGTCAAATCACTTTTAAACATGAAAACACCCAACAGACATATGCTCAGATGGCAAAAAGCCATACAAGAATATGAGGCAATATGACTATTGTTCATAAGGATGGGAATATTCATAAGAATGCAGATGGACTAAGCAGATGGCCATTACCAAATAACATTGATAATCCTGCTTATGTGCCAGAAGAAGCTTCACCACAAATTCCAATAGAAGGAATAAGTGTTACAGACTTAAACACCACCTTATTTGAAGAAGTCAGAAGTAGTTACACTCAAGATAACAATTGTAGCATCTTATGCCAATTACTTAACAAAGACTGTAAAGACAACTCTCTAATACATGCCTTGGATGAAGTATGGAGAAAAGCTTATGATGAAAGAAGATTTCACCTACTGGATGGTAAAATTTACCACAGGACCAAGCACACATGTGTCATGAAAGTTGAAGACAGGTCATTATTCAATCTTGTACTGAAAGAATGCCATGATAGCCCCTTTTCAGGACATCTGTTTGAAGACAGAATAAGAGAAAAAGTAAAGACCTGCATATCATGGCCAATGGGGCATAAAGATGTTGCAGAGTATTGCAAAACCTGTGACAGATGCCAAAAGGCAAATAAATCCACTGGCAAGAGACTTGGAAATATGATACAAATCCAAGAACCAAGCAGACATTGGGAAATTGTCCATATGGATTGGGTAACTGGCCTACCACCAGGAGGTGACAGAATTTTTAATGCTTGCCTAGTACTTGTGGACAGATTCAGTAAAACCCCAATATTTTTACCATGTCACAAGGATGATACAGCCATGGATACAGCTCTTCTGATATGGAATAGAGTAGTGTCATGGACTGGGATATTTAGAAATATCATTAGTGATAGGGATCCCAAATTCACTTCAGCACTATGGAAAAATATTCACCAATTATTTGGCACTAAACTGTCTTTCTCTACAGCCTACCACCCACAAAATGATGGCCTGGATGAAAGGATGATCCAAACCTTAGAGGACATTGTGAGAAGAGTTTGTGAATATGGCCTTGAATTCAAAGATTGTGATGGATTTACCCATGATTGGTGTACTCTGTTGCCAGCACTGGAATTAGCATATAAAACATCAATCCATGCCAGTACCAATCAAACTCCTGCTATTCTAGAAAAAGGATGGAACCCCAAATTACCCCAAGATTTCTTGAGGAAAGATTTAATTGAAATACATCCCACAGCTTCTAACTTCAAAGGAATGCTAGACAAAGCTAGAAAGCATGCAGTAAGGTGCATGGAGGACTCTTTTGCATATGCTAAAGACAAACGGGATAAATAACATGCAACTCCAGATTTCAAAGTGGGGGACCTAGTTCTTGTATCCACCACTAACTTCAATAACATCAAAGGATGTAAGATGTTTAAGGACTCCTTTGCAGGACCTTTTGTGATTAAGGCCCTAGATGGAGAAAATGCTGTTGAAGTAGAGTTATCTGAAGAACTGAACAATAAGCATCCTACATTTCCACTGAGCTTTATAAGGCCATATAAATCTAGTGATGCTGAGAAATTTACCTTGAGGAATAAGATTCCCCAAGTTATACCTCCTATTGAGACATCTGTTACTAAGAAAATTACCAAAGTTCTTAAAGAAAGAAAATTAAGAACGAAAAAAGTAAGGGAATACCTTGTTAGGTACAGTGACCCAACTTGTGAAGATGAATGGTTAGAAGAAAAAGATATACCAGAAGCTACCAAACCCCTCAGGGGATTCAGACACACTGGAAATACCAATATTACAAAGTAATATTCTTTTTTAGGGGGAGGGAATGTGTGCCTTAGAGGTATTTTCATATACCCAAAAGACCACAAAAGATAAATCAAGATACAAATATAAATAAAATAAATTTATTTATATTATAAAAATAAAAATTAGAATACAAATACAAATTTATATTTAAAAATCAAAACTTAATTATAATTTAAAAATAACATTACAATAAAATTTAAAATTATGAAATTATATTTTTACTTGTAAAAATTAATTAAAAATGAATTTTTAATAAAATATGTGAAATTTAAATATTTTTGGTAAAAAGTTATATAAAATATATTTTAAATTTTTATCCAATAAATAGACATATAAAAATGATTTCACAATTTGATTCCTCATAAAAAATTAGGTGGGGTCCCCTCTGAGTGAAATTTTTGTAACTCAACTATAAATAAGCTTAAATTAAGTTTTTAGTATTTTCAATACAAAAATTGAAAATCCTCAAAGATTTAATTTAATTCACACCACATGTGGCGTTAACCATCAAATTTTGTGTTAAAATTGAGGTGTTGTCTTTAATTTAGAAGTTATGAGGAATTGAAGTATTTTCAATTGAATTCAATTTAAATGTCAAAATGTGCGCGTGTATTACATAAGTGAACTTTGATTTACATATGAGGTATCAATTATTACTGTATTGAACTGTATAACTCAATTGAATTACATATGAAAATCATAAGTATAATACATGATGCGGAATTAAAGGAACAATAAATTGGAAAGATTAAATTTGGGGGGAAAAGGAACTCTGCCTCTAAGGGGGAGCTAGACCCCCAAAATCCTTTTTGACAGGTTTGGCCTGGAATTGAGTTACAGGGTCTGTGGACTCAATTGATGATGAGGTTTTGATACCAACTGGGGTACTTTTAGCTGTTGCCAAGAGGGTAGAGCTACCCTTAAGATAAAACAATCATAGTAAAAGGAGTTTCAACTGGTTTCTATTTCTCTTACACACATTCTGACGTGTTTTGAAGGCTCTAGACCAGGTATTGCTATAGTAAGGGCTGATTTAAGGGTCTGAAATGGCTAAAAATGGCTTAAACCAGCCCTTTTTTTATCTAAACCAGCGTTCAATGATGCCATAATTGGATTTTCTGTTGTCAGAATTCTTTTCACCACTGCCAAGAGTGAATTTAATTTTGGAGTAAGAACATTGATGGCTATAAAAGAATGACTTCCTTGCCCCACTTTTCTCTTCATGTTAGAATCTTTTCCTTTTATAATTAGTTTAAACATTGTTAAACCAATCAATAAAAGATTCCAACCACCTTTTTTAAATGATTTGCAACCTTTTAACCACGTGAAAAAATTCTTATAATCATTGTTTGTAACTTTTATAAACATTTTTACCCCTGAACCACCCCAAAAGTGAATTAAAGCATCTTTCAACACTGTAAACTTTGTCACTTTGTTCCCAAATCCACTCTGGTCACTTTTGGGCATGTTTTCTCTTTAATATTCTTTTTAAAGACTTTGTTCTTTAATTAAATGCTTGCAGTTCTTTGCTCAATTAATTCCAATTGAAATTGCTCTTGAAGAAATTTCTTTTGTAGCCTTAAATATCTCGTGTAGAGACTTTTTGGATAAATTTTTATTGTTGGTAAAACAATAAGTCTTTATAATATTATTCTTTTATACTAATAAAGTTATAAACAATAAAATTGGCGTGTTGTCTCTTAAAAATAATATTTCTTACTATTTTTAATTGATTTTTACCTTATACAAATTTTGAGGACAGGAAAAGTACTTGATTTTTAATCAAAGTTTCATATCCACACCTTACATTGATTAAACACATGAACTGAATAAGAATAACTCCTTGCAACTTTAAATAGCTTATTTAGATAAAACCTCACTTCAACATATCAGTCGATGTTCCAACCTTTCTGTTCTCCTGAAATACCCATCTGTCCCATGTGAAATAAAACAAATTTTTGAATCACAGCTGCCTGCCCCATTCAATCACCAAAAACATAACAAACCATCCTGCCATGACGAAGAAAATTATTATTGCCTGGTTGAGTACTTACAGAATTTTCATTCCACAAGGGAAATAGTTGAATGGATCAGCTTAGACACTACCATACAATCCACAAGTCATCAAACTTCAAGTATTGTCTCACCTTGGTATTTTCCAGTTTCAAAAATGAATATTGGGAACAATATACTTTCACCTGAATTCACAAATTTCAGAAACAGTGTGATATGTTTTCTGAGGGGCAACTCACGACTTTTTGGTGTTATTAATAGCATTTTTAAAGTCTCTGAGCCATCTTGCATGCTGAACAATAACTTTCTAATGTTGAAAACTTTCAATATTGATGTGAAGTTCATACCAGATTGGCCCCATCTCAATATTTATGAATCTGTTGGTTTTTATGATGGACACTTTATTATATCTGAAGAAGAAATAGAAGGTAACTGTGGATTGTATGATAACAAAGTTATGTCATGTGGACTGCTTGTAATGATAAAACTGTTATTTCATGATATTTAGTCTACAAAAATGCAAATATCTCAGATTCCTTAGCGATTTTGCTAGTGAAAAAACTGCCTCAAAATTTTGTGACAGAGACATGCCATTGTGACAAGAAAAGCCCATTATTTCACATTGCCACAAAGAAATTACTATTTTGACATTTGGTACAGTGTGAATAAGCCAATTTCAATGATCAAATGTCCCACACACTCACCTATCACAGCATCCAAAATGTCCAACTGTGCCATCATCACGTGGGAAAGGGAATTGGCCCTTACGCACCTGCCCCCACGTGGGCACATGAACACACACACTATTACGCACATGCACACACCCCCACACTGGGTACACACATGCCAATGCAACCGCACCGGCGGACACACATGCACATGCCAATTCAACCTCACCATAACCGCAGTATTGTGCTGTGGGCTCTACCTGTGTCGTCCACAAAATGACAATCCCACAGAGCTGGAGTCCTTTCATGGATGTCCTGGTGAGGTCTAACCCCTCCTCTACATCAAGACTAGCTGAAGGACCACTTTGATGTGTGCATGTGGAAACAGGGGGGTCTTGTGTAGTTTTTACCAACTTTTGGATGGTTGAGCAAGGATCCGGTGGTGAGGAATTCCAGTTGAAGGCACAGGGGAACCAATATTGGTGGATGTCACAGGATTTGGTGTAAGACCAGAGTGTGAAGTGTGCCCAACGTTTGCTTGACTTTTGTCCTGCTTGAAAATTTCTGGTCGTGAAGTCAATCGCCAACAATTGACTCAAGATTTGCCCTGGTGTTAGTGTCTAATATACCCAAAGGGTACATATTATTACTGGCACTACTAAATTGTACACCCTCTATTGGTAATAGATGATTTTTCCATCCAGGGAGTATGGTTAAAAGATAATCTTTACCTACAAAAGTACAAAATGCCCCTGTATCCAAGTTTACTTTGGCTTCAATATCATTCATCAGAACTGATGTGATAAAAGATGCTCCAGAAGTGTATCCTTTACCTCTAGCAGGTTTGGTTTTACACATTCTGGAATCTTGGATATTGATCAGGTTATGACAGTCCTCACTGTACTTTGGCAATTGAGTATGGACTTCTGTAACCTCAAAGAAAGCTGTAATGTTTTCAATGGGATAGTCCTCTACTGGTGTATCCTCAGAGACTGCAGAATTTAGGTCAAATTCTTCTTTCTCTTCAGTGCACTGAGCTTCTTCAATGACTTGAACTTTATTGATTTTTGTCTTTTTGGTGCAATTGTTGGCTATATGTGAAGTGCTTCCACAATTATGACACTTCAAGACAGGTCTTTCAGGTTTTCTGTCCTCTCTGGAAATTTTTGGGACCATTTTGGACTCCATAGGGATTTTAGCCCAAGTTTTACCAATTCTTGTTCTAGTAATGATGTCTTCCATTTCATTGATGTAGTCCTCTGTTGAACAGGGTTCTACAAATTTGCACTTGATAGCATGTTCCAGCTCTCCTCCACATTTTCTTAATATTTTCATATTAATCATGGTGTCAGACATATCTGGGTGTATAGCAGATAATCTGTCTTTCTGCTTGAAGAACCAAGTAAGTGGTTTATCCTTCTATTAGTTAAAAATGGCACTTTCAAAAGCATTTTCAATTTTGAATTCCAAGAATCATTGGCCCATTTGGTAATCATTTCAGATTTCCACCCAGACCAATCATGTTTTCCATCATCTTGTCTCATCTTTTAATACCATTTCTTTGCAGTTCTGGTAAACAGAGAGTGTAATTTTCCCACTATAATTTCATCAGGTATGTGAAAATCTTCTTGCAGAATATCAATAGTTCTGATTAACTCAATATGGTTATATTCTCCTTCACCAGAGAATGTTGGCCATTCTTCCAATTTGGGAATATCTTTTGCAGGGATAAAATTTTCTTCTAAGAATTGGGTCAAAATTCCTTTAACAGAAAGTTTTTCCTCAGTCAAACATGTAGAATTTCTTGGCATATGAGGTTCATAATTCTTATGAATTTGCTCTACATTTTCAATGATTTCATTTTTTAGCTTCTGCCTTTCAGTGTCACTTTTTGCCAAATGTGTGGCAAACTGATTTTGTGAGCCTTGAGGTATATTTTACATACCCAAATAGGCCACAATTATCTTAAAAAGAAATTTTGAATTATGCATAACTCATAAGTCATGCATATATCCAAAATTCATCATTTTAAAATTCAGAAAAGAAGAATAACTTTTTATTGAGTAAGTAAATCCATGGATTTAAGGCCAGACTTGGATTCTACACAAAAATTCACCTAGGGTAGCTCCATAGAGTGAATAAGCTCAAATTAACTCTTTGAGGTGGTAATATGGAAAATACTTCAACACCACATCATTAATACCACATAAAAGATCCGTGAAAATTTTTGTTTTTCTTGATTTTACGCCAAAATAATGGGAAAGTGAGAAATCCCATGTTACATATACACTAAGAATAGTGTTATGCATGTTTTGAGCACTTAATACCATGGTATTCGTACATGGAATTTTGGTACACCCATAGTGGATATCTCACTTTAAGCTTAAATTACTATTTTGACTTAAAAAATAGGCAAGGGGGACAAAAGACATCAAAGAGAGCCAGGGTACCCAACTTCTGAGGACCCAGAGGCGTGGATAGCTCCAAATGTTGGTTCCATGGCTGATCTCGACCCAATTGGTAAACTAAACCTCTTTGGGAACTTGGTTACCATGTCACAACTACTGTAAATCTTAAGAAAATAGCAAATAACCTGCTATTTTGACTTGCCAAGGAGGTAAAGAGCTACTTAGACTCCTGTAACCACGTCAATTCTTAATGACTTTCCATGGATAAACCCCAAAAGAGTAATTAAAACCCTTTTTGGACTTGTATCCATTGATTTACCTCATAGCAACCAGTGAAACACTGATATTTGCAATTCTATGTAGAAATGAGGTAAAAACTTCAAAAATTCATTAAAAATACAATTCTTAATTAATCTTTATGAAACTTTCAGGACCAATAGAGAACTGTATTATCTATGGTAAAACCAAAAAGAATTACAGTTTTACTAGTAAAATTGAAAGTTTTACTTATAGTCCATTTTTGACCATTCTACGTGAAACACTGAATCTTCAAAAATTCACAGTAATTAAAACCTGTGATGAAATTGGCAATAGCATTGATAACTTTGAGAAATCAATGAATATTTTGGAATAAAAGAAGATTTACAGATGTTACTCCTTTTATTCTTAACCATATTGGGGTTGGTAGTCACGTAAAAGCATCAATTAAGTTATTATGATAATCTTATGTGACAACAGATGATGCAATCATTAATCCAAAAAGGTTTATTGCTTTATCACTCACTGGTTTTTCAGTTTGCTCCATGACAAGCCTCTGTGAGCTGTTGTTGACTTAAAAGAAGCCTCTTCTTGCTGTTTTTTCCATATCATCATCTTATCAATTTATTAAATCATTATCACCAACAAGTAAGTATTAGTTACAAGCTATTCTTAAGTGTTTTAAATCTTTCAGAATCAACCAGAAAGACGTGAAATCATAGAATCCAACTATATATTGTTGTAATACTGTTATAAATCCTTTTGATCCCTTAAATCCACAATTCCACGTCAAATTTCTCTACTTTTATCTACCAATAAGTTCTTTGGAGTATTAGTGAGTCATTTATCTTTAATTCTTAAAGTTTTTCTCTAGTAATAGTTTTCTTCAAGAATTATTTTTATAATTATTCTTGTAAAAGATAATTATATATTAAAATAATTTTATTATTTTAATAAAAGAAGTTTTTATTATTAAATTCTTCTTTTAATTGATTCTTGTAGACAATTACTGCTCACTGTTATGATCACTAGTTGTGTATAACACGTGAAAGAAATAATTTTATAATTATTTAATTGTGGTTATAATAATTTTTTATTATTATATTTCATAAGAACAGACATAGTACTGTTGATTAATAGTAATATTATCATCAGTTTCATAGTCACATCTTACATTTGGGGGCCTGGCCGTGATTGTAACCAGAGTTTTGGATATAATCATATTCTAGACTTCACTTTTGTGTTCTAAAAAACCACCATACCTACCACATCTTACATTTGGGGGCCTGGCCCTGTTTTTTGAACCTTGTACCCTTAATTAATATATTTTTAAGCTCTAAAATATATTAATTTAATATTTTTTTCTTTCATTTTAAAGTTAAAATAATCCTTATTTTTGAAATTGTTTTGGAAATCTTTTTCATTGAGGAATTTGGTTTAATTTTATACTGTTTTACATGTGGCTTTTTCACATCCAAAAACTTAGAAAATTATTCTTTGAGTTACTCTGAATTAATTTTCATTCAAAATCTTAAATTTTAATTTTTTTTCTTTAAAAGGAATAATTTTTTAATATTAAAAAAGAATATAAACCTTTTAAAAAATCTTTAAAAATATTTTAAATAGTATAAAAAATAATTTTTTCTCTTTTATAATTTTTCTAGTGTCTTTAATCAAATACTGTTCAGCTGGCAAAAGACTCAGTAAAAGATATATTACTAGACCAGAATCTTCAGAAGCAGAATCTGAGGAAATTATTGAGGTGAAAATTGCTAAAAGAGGCACCTTATTTAATTCTGAAAAGAATAAATTACCACCAAAAGGTGTGTTTTTATCTTTATTTTTACTCTTTATCCTTAAATTGATGTAAAAATGGTGCATACCAGAAATGGAAGCAACTATTCAGTCCAACCAGATGGATGTGGACAAGGAAGAGGCAAGACCAAATCCAGAAGTGCCAAGTCTTCCACAAGAAAGACACATTTGGAGGATGACAGAGTTGCCCCCCATTCCCCAAGGTCTGTACCAACAGATTTTGACGTGAATTCAGAGCCTGAACTGATTTATGGTAATATTTCCAGGGCTGAACCACTTTCAGGTGGCAGCAATAGAAATATATCAATGCCAGTACAAAAACTGGTTCAGAGCAGCCAAGGAAGAGGAGTGGGAAATCTTCCCAAGCCTTTGGCAGGGGGCCATGAACTCCTACTTACACATCAAGAGCTTTCTGGGTCAGGAGAAGACCATAGAACTCTTAGGAGGATGGAGCCCCCTGTCTTGCAAAGACAAGGTCAAAAAGATAAAGAATTGGTTGAAGAACCAAAGTCTTTTATCTATAGACCAGAAGAAAGAGTTGGAAATGACTCCAGCTTTGGAGACAGAGGCACCAGTGGCGTCTACCAGCTCCAAACCAGCTCCAGAAGTGTCCAAGGACAAGCCCAAAGGACTTCAGAAGAAGCAGAAAGGTCCCAAGAACCATCAAGGAAAGGGCAAAGGCAAAGCCAATTGGCACAGACCTTACCCACAGGGGTACAGGATCCCCAAATTGGAGCCTTCAGCCGTGGACAGTGTCTTCAATATGGCCAGAACTCTGATGGAATTCACAGCCAAGGAGCAGGAAAGGATGAACAGAAACTTTCCACGCAAATAATTGGTGTACAGACTAGTATTAATGTAGAAATTGGTAAACTTGATAGAAAGTTAACTAAAATTGCATCAGATATAGTTGAATTAAAGAAAAATGACAAAACATACATTGAATTGCACCAAGTGACAAATGCCAGACTTGACTCAATTACCAATTCTTGCAAAAGAATTAAAAATATGTTCCAAATTCAGCATGATGAAATGGAAGATCTTTCCATTTTTAAGGTTAATAATCAACTTACAATTTTGCAAGACCAAGTCTTAAAAATAGTTGAGAATACCAATCAATTTTCCATACACTTAGCAAAAAGTGACAGTGAAAGGCAGAAGTTGAAGAATGAAATAATTGCAAGTGTGGAACAAATTCATAAGAATCATGAACCACATATGCCAAGACATTCTACACCTTTAACTGAAGAGAAACTTTCTGTTAAAGAAAGTCTCACCCCATTCTTAGGAGAAAATGCCTACTCTACAAGGGATATTCCCAAAATAGAAGAATGGCCAACATTCTCTGGTGAAGGAGAATACAACCATATTGAATTCATCAGGACTATTGATATGTTGCAAGAAAACTTCAATATACCTGAAGAAATCATAGTGGGAAAATTACACTGTTTATTTACCAGGACTGCAAAGAAATGGTATTACAAAATGAGGATTGATCATGGTAAACATGACTGGTCTTGGTGGAAATCTGAAGTGATTACCAAATGGGCCAATAATTCTTGGAGGTTTAAAATGGAAAATGCTTTTGAAAATGCCATTTTCAACTCAGAAAAAGACAAACCACTTACTTGGTTCTTCAAACAAAAAGACAGATTATCTGCTTTACACCCAGATATGTCTGACACTATGATTAATATGAAAATATTAAGAAAGTGTGGAGGAGAACTGGAACATGCTATCAAAAGCAGATGTGCGGAACCTTGTTCAACAGAGGACAACATTAATGCTATGGAAGATATCATTACCAGAACAAGAATTGGTAAGACTTGGATTAAAAACCCAATAGAGTCCAAAATAGTCTCAAAGATTCCTAGAGAGGAAAGAAGACCAGAAAGACCTGTCTTGAAGTGTCATAAATGTGGAAGTACTTCACATTTAGCCAACACTTGTCCTAATAAGACAAAGATCAATGAAATTCAAGTCATTGAAGAAATTCAGTGTACTGAAGAGAAAGAAGAGTCTGATGAAGATTCTGCAGTCTCTGAAGATACACCAGTGGAGGACTATGCCATTGAGAACATTTCAGCTTTCTTTGAGGTCACAGAAGTCCATACCCACTTGCCACAGTACAGTGAGGATTGCTGCAGCCTGATCAATATCAAAGATACCAGAATGTGTAAAACAAAACCTGCTAGAGGAAAGGGTTATACTGCTGGGGCATTCTGTATCACATCAGTTCTGATAAGTGATATTGAAGCCAAAGTAAATTTGGATACAGGGGCATTTTGCACTTGTGTGGGCAAAGATTATCTCCAAATTATACTTCCTGAATGGAAAAACCATCTATTACCAATAGAAGGTGTACAATTCAGTAGTGCCAGTAACAATATGTACCCCCTGGGCATATTGGACACTAATATTGTATTCCCACATCCAGCAGGAAATGTAAGAATGAAAACTGAGATTGTAGTAATGGATAATTGCACATCTCAGCACATCATTCTTGGAAATGATTACTTAAATATTTATGGTATTGATATAAATAACCATAAGGACAGATATTTCACAATTGGAGATAACAAAAGACAAAAATTTGCTTTCTCCAATATGCCAAAACAGATATCTGTAGTATCTTCTGTCAAGGATACTTACAAAGATGAATTTGTGACTAATCAACTTGTTGAAGCACAAATTAATCAATCATTGTCACCAAAGATGAGGAATGAACTTATTAATGTGTTATACACATATAAAAATGCATTTGCCTCTGATAATGAACCATTATGCGCTATAAGAGGGCATGAAGTTGATATTACTCTTAATATTGACAGACCATATCCTCCAGTACTTAGAAGACCAGCTTATCCAGCCAGTCCCAGAGCTAGAGAAGCCTTGGAAAAACATATCCAAGAGTTGATCCAACTTGGTGTGCTAAGGAAAGTAGGCCATAATGAGAAAGTTGAAGTGACAACACCTGTTATTATTGCATGGCATAATGATAAGTCAAGAATGGTTGGAGATTTCAGAGCATTGAATAACTACACAGTTCCAGATAGGTATCCAATTCCTAGCATTCAAGAAACCTTGACTCAATTGTCTAAAGCCAAGTATATAACATCAATAGATGCATTGAAAGGCTTCCATCAAAATGTTTTGACGCCTAAAGCTAAGAAATTACTTAGAATTATCACTCACTGTGGTATTTTTGAGTATCTTAGAATGCCATTTGGCATTAAAAATGCTCCATCCCATTATCAAAGGATGATGAACACCATCTTTCCTACAGAGTTGTCTGAAGGATGGCTTATCATTTATATTGATGATATTATCATATGTTCTGATTCATGGTCTTTGCACCTTGAAAGACTTGCAAGAGTACTTCATAAAGTTGCAGAAGTGAACATGAAAATTTCACTTAAGAAATGCAATTTTGGTTTTGAAGAACTCAAAGCATTAGGACATATTGTTTCTGGTTTAAGCTTGGGTATTGACAAAAACAAAGTAGCAGCAGTGTTACTTAAACCAATACCCCAGAATAAAAAAGAAATGATGTCTTATCTTGGGTTTGCCAGTTACTATAGGCAACACCTGAAAGACTTTGCAATTCTAGCCAAGTCACTTTATAGAATCTGTGATCAACAGACTGTATTTGAGATGACACAGGAGAGAATTAAAGCTTATGAGAAGATAAGGAAAGCCCTTACAGAAGCACCTTTACTCCTCATTCCTGACTGGAATATTCCTTTTAAGTTGTACATTGATGCATGTGGAGATGGACTAGGGGCAGCCCTACATCAAGTCCATATTATTGATGACAAACCTACAGAAGGACCAGTTTGTTATATCTCAAGACAAATCAAACCAACAGAAGCCAGATATGGTGCAAGCCAAATAGAGTGCTTATGTTTGGTATGGGCACTTGAGAAACTACACTATTATCTTGATGGAAGTGTTTTTGAAGTGATAACTGACTGTAATGCCGTGAAATCACTTCTTAACATGAAAACTCCCAACAGACATATGTTGAGATGGCAAATAGCCACTCAAGAATATAGAAGAAACATGACTATAGTTCATAAAGCAGGAAACATTCACAAGAATGCTGATGGACTTAGTAGATGGGCTTTAGCCAACACTCCTGATAACCCAGCTTATGTACCTTTGGAAGCTGAACCACAGATTCCAATTGAAGGAATTAACATAACTGATATTGGGACTGAATTCTTTGAAGAGGTCAGAGAATCTTATAAACAAGACAAGAATTGCCATATCTTGACTTCTTTATTAGATAAAGACTGAAAAGATACATCTTTAGTTAATTCACTTGATGAAGTTTGGAAAAATTCCTATTCTGAAGGAAGATTTCACTTTTTTGATGGGATTATTTACCATAGAACAAAACATTCTTGTGTGATGACACTGTGTAGTAGATTATTTATCAATACCATTCTTCATGAATGTCATGATAGTATCTACTCTGGACACCTTTCAGAAGACAGAACACTTGAAAAAGTGAAGAACTGTGCATGGTGGCCATCTTGGAGGAAAGAAACCATTGAATATTGCCATACCTGTGACAGATGCCAGAAAGAAAACAGGAGCACAGGCAAGAAATTTGGATTAATGATCCATATTCAAGAGCCAAAATCCCCTTGGGAAGTTGTTCACATGGATTGGGTCACAGCACTTCCTCCAAGTGGTGACAAAAGTTATAATGCTTGTTTAGTCATTGTAGACAGATATAGCAAAACTCCCATATTCTTACCATGTCATAAAGATGACACTGCTATGGATACAGCTCTTCTTTTATGGAGTAGAGTTATTTCTCATACAGGGTTATTTCAGAATATCATAAGTGACAGAGATCCCAAGTTCACATCTGCACTTTGGACCAATCTTCATAGATTGTTTGGGACTAAGTTATCATTCTCTACAGCATATCACCCTCAAACAGATGGGCTAGCAGAGAGGATGATTCAAACTTTAGAAGACATGATCAGGAGATTTTGTGCTTATGGATTAGAATTCAAAGACTCAGATGGCTTTACCCATGACTGGTGCACTCTGATACCTGCCCTAGAATCGGCATACAAGACATCAGTCCATTCTTCCACAGGACAAACTCCTGCTATGTTAGAAAAAGGATGGAATCCAAGACTCCCAGCAGACACACTGAGGAAAGACTTGATTGACATTCATCCTTCAGCCTCCAGCTTCAAGATAATGCTTGATAAAGTAAAACACCACACAAAACAAAGTATGGATGATGCTTTTGATTATGCAAAACAGAAGTGGGACAAGAGTCATAAAGTACCAGACTTCAAAGTAGGGGACTTAGTTCTAGTTTCAACCTTGAATTTTAATAATATCAAAGGCCCAAAGAAACTTAAATATTCTTATGTAGGACCTTTTGTTATTGTTGCTTGACATGGAACCAATGCAGTTCAAGTGGAATTGAGTGGTGAATTGGAAAATAAAAACCCCACATTTCCAGTCAGCTTGATAAAGCCTTATCAACCAGCTGATAAAGAATTGTTTCCTTTAAGAAACCCAACTCCTTTAGCTGTACCACCTGTGATACAGAATGAAGAGAAAAAGATAAAGAAAGTCATTAAAGAAAGGAGACTTAGGGGTAAAAATCAAAGAGAATATCTTGTCAGATATAGAAATCCAGTACATGAAGATGAATGGATGGCAGAATCAGAAATACCTGACTCAGATAAACTCTTAAGAAGATTTAGACATGAAAGAAGGCCACAAGCCTGAATATGTCTATAAATGTGCTTTAAATTACTTGATCTGAGTAATGTAAAGAGGTTGGACAGTGGACATTGACCCCCCTTGGGGCCTTATTCTTTTATCACTAATAAAATTGTAGTACAATTTTATTTTTTGGTGGGAGGGAATGTGAGCCTTGAGGTATATTTTACATACCCAAATAGGCCACAATTATCTTAAAAAGAAATTTTGAATTATGCATAACTCATAAGTAATGCATATATCCAAAATTCATCATTTTCAAATTCAGAAAAGAAGAATAACTTTTTATTGAGTAAGTAAATCCATGGATTTAAGGCCAGATTTGGATTCTACACAAAAATTCACCTAGGGTAGCTCCATAGAGTGAATAAGCTCAAATTAACTCTTTGAGGTGGTAAAATGGAAAATACTTCAATGCCACATCATCAATACCACATAAAAGATCCGTGAAATTTTTTGTTTTTCTTAAATTGACGCCAAAATAATGGGAAAGTGAGAAATCCCATGTTACATATACACTAATAATAGTGTTATGCATGTTTTGAGCACTTAATATCATGGTATTCTTACATGGACTTTTGGTACACCCATAGTGGATATGTGAGCCTTTGAGATATGACCACATACCCAATAAGGTCACAAAAAAGACTCAGAACAATTATACCTTTAATATAATTATATTAAAATTACTTAGAATAATTATACATTAAGAATAATTACTTAAATATACAAAAAATACCATAAATTGGTACAAAAATTGGTTTAGCTTAAAAACCAATGAATCAACATGTAAAATAAATTATACCATTGGATTCCCCATGGAAAAATACACATATACCATTTTTATGGCATATCTGTAAAGTCAATATTTAAGGAATTATAAGGCATAATACCTTATAAAAATCATAAAACCTTATTTATCTCAAGGACTAATGAAACAACATGTGAAATAAATTGTACCAGTGGATTCCCCATGAAAATCCACACATAAAACAATTAACAAGCTAATTCCCAATGTTAATACTTAAGGAATTATCCTGAATATATGCACTTTTTTGGTCAACGCATATATTCAAGGATCATAGCTAATATCTTCTAAACTATACATGATAGAATGATGAACCAAAAATAAAGTTACCACGTAATTACTGTAAGAACACAGATATGAACTTTATTTTACAAATTATAAACAAGGTTAAAACCTATGATGAATTATTGATAAAAATCAACAGAGCTGTTGACCACTTTGTTGTGAAAGTGTTCCAAACTTAAAAAAAAGTATACAGTTGGATTCTACTAGTTCATTCGTGAAGAAAGATGTAATTTTTATTATTAAATTCAGGGTATAACCCCCTGAATCCAAGGTTTGAAGTTTAAAATATTGAATTTCGACAGAAAAGATGAGTTACCAGAAAAATCATCAAAAATAGAGTTTTGATGATGTAATGAAAATCTCTTGGCAGCATAATAAGGTTATGCCAGGCTATCAGAATTCACTCTCTGAATTTCTGTAGCGTGAAAACCTTAAAAGTTATTAAGGATCAAAGTTTGAGCTTAAATTGAGCTGTTATGATAACATACTGTAACCTTAAATTAAGTTTAACAGTCTTAAGAGTGATAAAATTGGTGAATACTATTAGTTTATGATTAAAAATAATAAAATCCACGAAATTTGGGGTTCTGCCAAGCCTCTGATGTCATCAAACCTAGAGTTACAGTGATAACTCTAAATAATGGTGTAATAATGATGCAATATGGTTTGATCATGATGTAATCACCCTCAAACCTTAAAATATTGATCAATTCCAGTGGATATGATCAGTACACGTCTACTAGAAGTCTGTTGGACTCTAGGAGGGAGGTATTTACTATAAATAGAGCTCTTTTTACTCTATTTACCCCTCAGACGCATCAAAAATATTAAATCAATTAAATCAAAGGTAATTTCTTTATTCTTTATGTATAAAAGCATTATATTATTAAAGACCAAAGACCTCCTTGCTATAATCATCTATTTTGACGTGATTAAATCATTTATTTAATTGTTTTTGTTAAAAATCTCTATAAAACTCATTTCCACGTAAAAATTCAGAATAATTTGTAATTTTCTTTAAATTTTATTGTAAATACAATTTGAAAAGGTTGTATTTATATTTTTTGGCGTAAAATACTTCAAAATTATTATATTAAGTGTTAAAAGTAGGTTATTTTCTCTTATTATAATAATTTCTCTATTATTACTCTCTTAATAATTCTTTAATTAATATAAATAGTATTTATATTAATTCATAACTTTAATATTAGTAATATTATAGTTATTAATTGTTTTTTATTAATAAAAAACAATTTTTACGCCTTTATTATTTGTTGGTCACAATAATAAAGAGCTGTTTAAATATATTAATTATCTTATATTAATATATTTATTTATTATATTATATTTTTATAATATAAATTATATTATTATATTTATTTAATAATATAATTATTTTACGCCATAATAATAATAATTATTTGTTATTATTATATTTTTAATCTTATTTATTCAATTCATAAGGACATTCAGAGTACAATAAGTAATAAATTAGTAATTTTTACTTATTGTTTCATAGTCAAACCTTACATTTGGGGGCCTGGCCGTGATATTTACTTAAAAGACCTTTAAAAAGATTCTATTTGGGTTTATCCAATAATAAATTATATTTATAATCATAAAATTATATAATAATTTTATATTTTATTGATTTTAAAAGCTATTGAGGCATTTGGAAAGCAATTGTACTGTCTTACACGTGGTTTTTCACATCCTTAGACTTGCAAGAACTTTCTTTGAGTGACTCTAGTGATTAAAAGAGATATTTTATAAATTAAAAATAATTTTTATCATAATTTAATTTTATAAGAATCATATTCATTTTTTTCTTTAAAAATAAAAAATATATAAAAAAAATATTAAAAAATATTAAAAACAAATAAAAAAGTTATTTTTATTCATTTTTATTCATTTCTTTATTTATTTCAATTTTTCAAAGATATAAAAGCAATTTCTACGTGGAAAATTGCCATATCTTGCCAAAAATAACACTTATTATAAAAAGACTTATATTTATTTGTCTTTTTTAGTGTTTGAAGATAACCCAACAGAAGACAACCAAGCTACTGTTGAGAGATTGGTGGAAGAAACTTGTCAAAGCTCTCCAACACCAGTTATCACCAAAAGAAAGAAAGCTAAGAAATTAGACTTTCCAGGGCCCACCATTCAAGACTCTGAAGGTGAGCACCTCTTTTTAAATTGCCATAAAAGAATTTTATTCTAAAATACTTTTATTTTTTCTTATTCTTTAATTATGACTACCAGAAGAGGTTCCCAATACTCCATCCAATCAGATGGAGCTGGACTCAGAAGTAGAATTGATCCCTCAAAAGGGAAAAGAAAGGGCAATATCCCCAGTGGAACAGAATCCACACAAGGAAGTGCCTTATCCCAAAGGCAAGTCCCAGAAATGCCCATGATATCTGAGCCTGAATTGGAACTAAGTATGAGTAACTCAAACAGGTACAAATCACATTCAGAGGGCTCAAATAGACATCTACATGAGCCAGTACAAGCAGTATTGCACAGTGTACAAGGACAAAGACTGGGAAATGCTGCCTCAAATACACCAAGGAGTGATGAACTCCTGGCACATCCTGAAAAAGTTCCTCAAAGAGGAGGAGATAGTGAAATACTCCAATGGATGGAATCCACTGTCATCCAAACCTCAAATCAAAAAAATCAAGGATTATCATGCCAAAAAGAGGGAGGCAACCAAGGAAGAAGCCCCAGTAGCTTCTACCAGCAAGCCTCAAGCCAACCCACCTCCCCAAGAAGGGAAGAAGAACAAGAAAAAGCATTGGAGGAAACCATATTCCCCAAGCTACAGAATCCCAAGAATCCAAAAGGATGCCATGGACAATGTCTTCAACATGGCCAGGACTTTGATGGAATTCCAAGACAAAGAGGAGCAAAGAATGAGACAACCCCATTTAACAAAGAAATAACCTTGTCCAAAGATGTTGTAAATACTTTAACAGAAATTAAAAATAGTATATTACCTCTAAAAGAAATTAAAGACAGTTTATTATCACTACAAGAAATAAATAACAATTTATCTTCTTTAACAAAAATTGTTGTGCAAAACAAGAAAGAAATTGACAACATTAAGTTTATTGTTGAAAATAATAAACCAAAGAATTTAATTGACAATACTCAAAAATTAATACAAGGACAACAAGAATTGTATAAATACATAAAAGATATCAAAGACAAGACTTTGACAATCAATTATGATGTAAGTATTGAAAATCTTACAGAAAAATTAAATAAATTAAGTATTTCTGTAGAAAAATTTGAAGAAAAGACTTCATCACACCAAAAATTACTTTTGGACCATGTGGAAAAAAGTGATGAAGCAAGAATGCATCTGAAAGATGATATTCAAAGTGAAATAAGGCTTATTACAGAAAAAATGGATAAAATTAATGAGGCTAATTTAAATATGCCAAAATTATCAACACCATTTTCTCATATAAGAAGCCCTATTAAAACAAAAGAAGAATTGTCAAATCCTTTCATAACAGACTTGAGTCACCAAGACAATAACCAAGTCTTAATGAAAGAAGCACCTCAATTGAAGGAATGGCCAACATTCACAGGAGAAGGTGAATAGGACCACATGTCATTTATTAAAACAATTGACATGTTACAAGAAGACTATGCCATACCAGATGAATTAATCACTGCAAGATTACACTCATTGTTTGAGAAATCTGCAAAAAGATGGTATTACGGCATAAGACAAACAAAAGGTAAAAATACCTGGTCTTGGTGGAAACAAGAAATAATCACCAAGTGGGCAAATGATGCCTGGAGGTATAAGATAGAAAATGCATTTGAAAACTCTTTCTTTGACCCAGAGAAAGATAAACCTTTAACTTGGTTCCTAAAACAAGTTGAAAGGCTTAATGCACTGTACCCAGAAATGTCACAGAAGATGGTGCACATGAAAATACTTAAAAAATGTGGAGGGGAACTAGAACATGCCCTAAGAAGCAGGTGCATAGAACCATGCTCCACAGAAGAGTATATAAATGCACTAGAAGATATAGTGACAAGAACAAAAATTGGCAGGACTTGGAAAAAATTGGACATTAAAAGCCCAAAGAAACCATTTATCAAAAAAGATAAATCAAAAGAATCCTTTAAGCCCAATACATCCAACAATAATGAGCAAAGAAAATGCCATAAATGTGGAGGTATTGGACACTTAGCCAATAATTGCTTTAAAAAAGCAAAGATTAATGAAATTGTGGAAACAGAAAACCACAATGACAAAGAAGAGGAATCGGACTCTGAAAAAGAGACAGAAGAGTCAGAAAGCTCTGAAAGTGATGAAATCAATATAATTAATGCACAAATTAATAATATTGATATAATTTATGAAGTACTGGATGTTAACTCAAACTTGCCACAAGTTGGAACATCTGACACAAATCTAACAAACATACAATATGCCAAAATTTATAGAACCAAACCTGCAAGAGGAATGGGATATACAGCTGGAAAATCAAGTATTAGTATTGTTATGGTTGATAACCAAGAAGGAAAGGTTAACTTGGATACAGGAGCATATTGCACTTGTGTTGGCAAAAGTTATTTAAAAACCATTGTCCCAGACTGGCAAGAAAAACTTATGCCAATACAAGGTGTCAAATTTAGTAGTGCAAGTGAGAGCATGAAGCCCCTTGGAATAATTGATTTAACACTAATTTTTCCACATCCCTCACAATGTGTCAGAATTAAAGTAGAGTTTGTAGTAATGGACAACTGTACTAGTAATCATTTCATACTTGGGAATGACTACTTATCAATCTATGGTATAGATATCTCCAATCAAAAGGATAGATATTTTACCATAGGAGATAATAAAAGACAAAAGTTTGGATTCTTAAATAACAAAAAACAAATCACAGTTATTAAGAATGAGGGAAAAATTCCAGAAAAAGAACTTTTCATATCTGAACAACTCAAAAAGGCAGAATTCAATCAAGAATTAACAGAAAAAATGAAAGAAAAATTGATTGACCTCTTATTTAAGTATAAAAATGCCTTTGCAACTAACAAAGAGCCACTAGGTGCCATAATTGGACATGAAGTGGATATAATTCTTAATGTAGAAAAACCTTACCCACCTTTATTAAGGAGGCCTGCTTATCCAGCCAGTCCAAGAGCTAGAGAAGCCCTAGAGGTGCACATTAAAGAATTAATGGACCTTGGAGTATTAAGAAAGGTTGGACATAATGAACAAGTAGAAGTTACTACACCTGTCATTATAACTTGGCATAATGGAAAATCAAGGATGGTAGGAGACTTCAGAGCCCTGAATACCTATACCATTCCAGACAGATATCCAATACCCAGAATCCATGAGACATTGACCCAATTGTCACAAGCTAAGTTCATCACAGCTATGGATGCTCTTAAGGGTTTTCATCAAAATGTCTTAACAGACAATGCCAAGAAACTACTAAGAATAATAGTCCATTGTGGAATTTTTGAATACTTAAGAATGCCATTTGGGATAAAAAATGCACCTTCCCATTATCAAAGAATGATGAATACCATATTTCCTGAAGAATTATCAGAAGGATGGTTAATAATCTACATTGATGATATCATAGTTTGCTCAGAAACTTGGGAAAATCACCTGACAAGACTAGAAAGGGTACTACAGAAAATAGTCCAAGTAAATATGAAAATTTCATTGAAAAAATGTCATTTTGCATATAGTGAATTAAAAGCCCTAGGACATGTAGTATCTGGCCTTAGTCTAGGCATAGACAAAAATAAAGTAGCAGCAGTACTACTTAAGCCAATGCCTCAAACCAAAAAAGAAATGCAATCATTTCTAGGATTTGCTGGTTACTATAGACAGCATATAAAGGACTTTGCAAAGATTGCTAAATCCTTGTATAAGCTATGTGACCAACAAACAGTCTATGAGATGACAGAAGAAAGAGTCAAGGCATATGAAGAATTGAAAAATTCCTTAACAAATGCCCCATTTCTTCTAATGCCAGATTGGAAACTACCCTTCAAACTGTACATTGATGCTTGTGGAGAAGGACTAGGTGCTGCACTTCACCAAACACAAATTATCAATGATAAACCAGTGGAAGGACCAATTTGTTTCATTTCAAGACAGATAAAGCCAACAGAAGCAAGGTATGGAGCAAGCCAAATGGAATGCTTATGCCTAGTATGGGCTTTAGAAAAACTGCATTATTATTTGGATGGCACAGTATTTGATGTAATCACAGACTGTAATGCTGTGAAATCACTATTAAATATGAAGACTCCAAATAGACATATGCTGAGATGGCAAATTGCTATCCAAGAATATAGAGGAAATATGACTATTGTTCATAAATCTGGAAATATCCATAAAAATGCAGATGGTCTTAGCAGATGGGCTCTAGCAAATACCCCTGACAATCCAGCATGGGTACCACAAGAAGAGCACCATATAGAAGGAATGTGTGTTACAGACATTGACACAGAATTCTTTAACCAAGTTAAGGAAAGCTATAAGACAGACAAAAATTGCCATATCTTAAACCAACTTCTAATGAAAGACTGCAAAGATCCATCACTTTCATCAAAACTAGATGAAATATGGAAAAAGGCATATGATGAAGGAAGATTCCACCTCCTTGATGGAATCCTTTACCATAGAACAAAACATACATGTGTTATGGCCCTAACAGACAGAACACTAATAAACACTATTTTACATGAGTGTCATGATAGTGTTGCATCTGGACATCTCTCAGAAGATAGGACACTAGAGAGGGTGAAAACCTGCTCTTGGTGGCCAAATTGGAAAAAAGATGTTGCAGAGTACTGCCAAACCTGTGACAGATGCCAAAAAGCCAACAGAGCCGCAGGAAAGAAATTTGGAATGATGATCCAGATCCAAGAACCAAAATCCCCATGGGAAATAGTTCATATGGATTGGGTAACAGCCTTACCTCCAGGAGGAGACAGGAGTTATAATGCATGCCTAGTATTAGTTGACAGGTACAGTAAAACTCCCATGTTCTTACCATGTCATAAAGATGACACAGCTATGGATACAGCCATAATGATATGGAATAAAGTCATTAGCCACACAGGCTTATTCCAAAATATTATAAGTGACAGAGACCCAAAGTTCACTTCAGCATTATGGACAAATCTCCATAACTTGTTTGGGACAAAGTTATCATTCTCAACAGCTTATCATCCTCAAACTGATGGTTTAGCAGAAAGAATGATACAGACCCTAGAGGATATGATCAGAAGATTCTGTGCTTATGGGCTAGAATTCAAAGATTCTGATGGTTTTACCCATGATTGGTGTACACTAATACCAGCACTTGAACTGGCATATAAGACATCAATCCATTCTTCTACTGGCAAAACACCAGCAATGCTAGAGAAAGGTTGGAATCCAAGACTTCCTTATGACACCCTCAAAAAGGACTTAGTGGATATACATCCAACAGCAAGCAGTTTCAAGATAATGCTTGACAAAGCAAGACACCATGCAAACAGATGCATGCAAGATTCTTTTAAATATGCAAAAGAAAGATGGGATAAAAGTCATAAACCACCTGACTTCAAAATAGGAGATTTGGTGTTAGTATCAACCCTTAATTTCAATAACATAAAAGGCCCAAAGAAATTGAAAGATTCCTTTGCAGGACCATTTATGATAAAAGAACTCCATGGACCCAATGCTGTGCAATTAGAACTCACAGGTGAACTAATGAACAAACACCCAACTTTCCCTGTAAGTCTGATAAAACCTTACAGTTCAAGTGACAAGGAGTTATTTCCACTAAGAAATAAACCCCCACTTGAAATTCCCCCCTTGGAGGAGGGAGAGGAAAAGAAAATAATAAAAGTCCTTAAAGAAAGAAGGACAAGAAACAAAAAAGAAAGGGAATACCTTGTGAGGTATAGAAATTCAACTCAAGAAGATGAATGGCTACTTGAGAAAGATATAACAAATGCTGATAAATTACTAAGAAGATTCAGACATGAAAGAAAACCTGAAAAATAAAAAAATAAAAAAGTTAAGCATTATTGAGCTTCAAGACTAACAAAGTCTATTGAAGAGGTAGGACAGTGGATGATACCCTAATCACACATATCAGATTGTGGTACAATCTTTTTTGGTGGTAGGGAATGTGAGCCTTTGAGATATGACCACATACCCAATAAGGTCACAAAAAAGACTCAGAACAATTATACCTTTAATATAATTATATTAAAATTACTTAGAATAATTATACACTAAAAATAATTACTCAAATATACAAAAAATACCATAAATTGGTACTAAAATTGGTTTAACTTAAAAACCAATGAATCAACATGTAAAATAAATTATACCATTGGATTCCCCATGGAAAAATACACATATACCATTTTTATGGCATATCTGTAAAGTCAATATTTAAGGAATTATAAGGCATAATACCTTATAAAAATCATAAAACCTTATTTATCTCAAGAACTAATGAAACAACATGTGGAATAAATTGTACCAGTGGATTCCCCATGAAAATCCACACATAAAACAATTAACAAGCTAATTCCCAATGTTAATACTTAAGGAATTTAGCTGAATATATGCACTTTTTTGGTCAACGCATATATTCAAGGATCATAGCTAATATCTTCTAAACTATACATGATAGAATGATGAACCAAAAATAAAGTTACCACGTAATTACTGTAAGAACACAGATATGAACTTTATTTTACAAACTATAAACAAGGTTAAAACCTATGATGAATTATTGATAAAAATCAACAGAGCTGTTGACCACTTTGTTGTGAAAGTGTTCTAAACTTAAAAAAAGTATACAGTTGGATTCTACCAGTTCATTCGTGAAGAATGATGTAATTTTTATTATTAAATTCAGGGTATAACCCCCTGAAATCATGGTTTGAAGTTTAAAATATTGAATTTCGACAGAAAAGATGAGTTACCAGAAAAATCATCAAAAATAGAGTTTTGATGATGTAATGAAAAGCTCTTGGCAGCATAATAAGGTTATGGCAGGCTATCAGAATTCACTCTCTGAATTGCTGTAGCGTGAAAACCTTAAAAGTTATTAAGGATCAAAGTTTGAGCTTAAATTGAGCTGTTATGATCACATACTGTAACCTTAAATTAAGTTTAACAGTCTTAAGAGTGATAAAATTGGTGAATACTATTAGTTTATGATTAAAAATAATAAAATCCACGAAATTTGGGGTTCTGCCAAGCCTCTGATGTCATCAAACTTAGAGTTACAGTGATAACTCTAAATAATGGTGTAATAATGATGCAATATGGTTTGATCATGATGTAATCACCCTCAAACCTTAAAATATTGATCAATTCCAGTGGATATGATCAGTACACGTCTACTAGAAGTCTGTTGGACTCTAGGAGGGAGGTATTTACTATAAATAGAGCTCTTTTTACTCTATTTACCCCTCAGACGCATCAAAAATATTAAATCAATTAAATCAAAGGTAATTTCTTTATTCTTTATATATAAAAGCATTATATTATTAAAGACCAAAGACCTCCTTGCTATAATCATCTATTTTGACGTGATTAAATCATTTATTTAATTGTTTTTGTTAAAAATCTCTATAAAACTCATTTCCACGTAAAAATTCAGAATAATTTGTAATTTTCTTTAAATTTTATTGTAAATACAATTTGAAAAGGTTGTATTTATATTTTTTGGCGTAAAATACTTCAAAATTATTATATTAAGTGTTAAAAGTAGGTTATTTTCTCTTATTATAATAATTTCTCTATTATTACTCTCTTAATAATTCTTTAATTAATATAAATAGTATTTATATTAATTCATAACTTTAATATTAGTAATATTATAGTTATTAATTGTTTTTTATTAATAAAAAACAATTTTTACGCCTTTATTATTTGTTGGTAACAATAATAAAGAGCTGTTTAAATATATTAATTATCTTATATTAATATATTTATTTATTATATTATATTTTTATAATATAAATTATATTATTATATTTATTTAATAATATAATTATTTTACGCCATAATAATAATAATTATTTATTATTATTATATTTTTGATCTTATTTATTCAATTCATAAGGACATTCAGAGTACAACAAGTAATAAATTAGTAATTTTTACTTATTGTTTCATAGTCAAACCTTACAGGATATCTCACTTTAAGCTTAAATTACTGTGAGCCTTAGAGGTAATTTCATATACCCAAAAGACCACAAATATAAAAAATAACATATTAATATAAATAAAATAAATTTATTTATATTATTAAAATAAAAATAAAAAATATAAATATAAAATTATATTAAAAATAAAAAATTAATTATAATTTAAAAATAAAATTACTTTAAATTTTGTAAATATAAAATTACATTTATACTTGAAAAATTTAAGTAAAAATGAAATTTTAACAAAATTGTGAAAAAATAAATAAATTTGGAAAAAAGTTAAATAAAATTTATTATAACTTTTTATCCAATAAATAAACATATAAATTTTATTTCACCATTGGATTCCTCATAAAAAATCAGGTGGGGTCACCTCTGAGTGAAATTTTTGTAACTCAACTCTAAATAAGCGTAAATTAAGTTTTTAGTATTTTCAATACAAAAGTTGAAAATCCTCAAAACCTTAATTTAATTCACACCACATGTGGTGTTAACCATCAAATTTTGTGTTAAAATTGAGGTGTTGTGTTTAGTTTAGAAGTTATGAGGAATTAAAGTATTTTCAATTGAATTCAATTGAAATGTCAAAATGTGCGCGTGTATTACATAAGTGAACTTTGATTTACATATGAGGTGTCAATTATTACTGTATTGTACTGTATAATTGAATTGAATTACATGTGTAAATTATAAGTATAATACATGATGAGGAATTAAAGGAAAAATAAATTGGAAAGATTAAATTTGGGGGGGAAAAGGAACTCCAGCTCTAAGGGGGAGCTAGACCCCCAAAATCCTTGCTGACAGGCGTGGGATGTCAAAATTCACGCAAAAGTTCATCACTTTTGGCCTGGAATTGAGTTACAGGGTCTGTGGACTCAATTGATGATGAGGTTTTGATACCAACTGGGGTAGTTTTAGCTGTTGCCAAGAGGGTAAAACTACCCTTAAGATAAAACAATCATAATAAAAACAGTTTTAACTGGTTTCTACGCCTCTGACACACATTCTGACGTGTTTTGAAGGCTCTAGGCCTGGTATTGCTATAGTAATGGCTGATTTAAGGGTCTAAAATGGCTAAAAATGGCTAAAAATGGCTTAAACCAGCCCTTTTTGGTCTAAACCAGGGTTCAATGATGCCATAATTGGCTTTTCTGTTGTCAGACTGTTTTTCACGACTGACAAGAGTAAATTTTACTTTTGGAGTAAGAGAATTGATGGCTATAAAAGAATGTCTTCTTTGCCCCACTTTTCTCTTCATGTTAGAATCTTTTCCTTTTATTAATTAGTTTAAAACTGTTAAACCAATCAATCAAAGATTCCAACCACCACTTTTAAATCATTTTAATCATTTTAACCACGTGAAAAAATCATTATAATCATTGTTTGTAACTCTTATAATCATTTTTACCCCTGAACCACCCCAAAAGTGAATTAAAGCATCTTTCATCACTGTTAACTTTGTCACTTTGTTTCCAAATTCACTCTGGTCACTTTTGGGCGTGTTTTCTCTTTAATATTCTTTTTAAAGACTTTGTTCTTTAATTAATTGCTTGCAGTTCTTTGCTCAATTAATTCCAATTGAAATTGCTCTTGAAGAAATTTCTTTTGTAGCCTTAAAATATCTCTTGTAGAGTATTTTTTGGATAAATTTTTATTGTTGGTAAAACAATAAATTTTTATAATATTATTGTTTTATACTAATAAAGTTATAAACAATAAATTTGGCGTGTTTTCTCTTAAAAATAATATTTCATACTATTTTTAACAGAATTTTATCTTATACAAATTTTGAGGACAGGAAAAGTACTTGATTTTTAATCAAAGTTTCATATCCACACCTTACATTTGGGGGCCCAGCCGTGATATTTTACCTGTGAAATATTTTTTTTACTCTTTTTAAATCTTTTTTCTTATATTGAAAAATTTAAAAACATATAAAAAATACTTATAATCCAAAAAAATCCTTAAAAAATAATTTTTTTCATATTATAAGTGAGGCTTATATTTTTATTTCTTTTTTGAAATAACCTTTTTTTTACTTAATTAATTGGCTTTTTCATTAATTTTAGTGTCTGACAACGTGGTAAGACAAGAAAACATTGAAACAGCCTCAACAGTAACCAGCATTATCCCTGCCAGTACTGTTAATTCTGATCATAATAGTACTGTTATTGTGACTCAAAATAATCAACCTGAACCAATATCTTCTGAATTAATTAACTTGGATATAAGTAATACACTTCAGAAAGCCAAAAATTTGGCCAATAGTAAGTTTTTGACGTAAAAATACTATTTTAAGCCTTTTTTAACCATAATTATGCCTTCAACCAGGTCAGGAGCCAGCTACAACCCCTCAAGCAGCTCCCAAAAAGGTAATAGACGTGATTATGGCAGAGGCCAACCAGGTACAGAAGGAAAAGGGTCAGTTGATGACTTCCAAACAACTAAAATGGGTCATTCTGAAGCTGATAATACCATTTTACCTTCAAAAAGAGCTGACACCGCCACAACAAGCCTCTGTGGACATATACAAAGCCAGCCACAGTGCATACAACAATGCACTTCAATTCAAGGAGTACCAGATCCTTGCAGACCTGTGGAAGAATTGCATGAATTCTTACCTGACAGTAAGAAAATTCTTGGGCCATCCCAACACTTGCAAATTGCTCAATGGATGGCATCCATTGATGGAGAAGAAAAACATGATGCTTTTGACACTAGAATGGAGGAAAAACAACCCTCCACCACCCAAACCAGTGCCAAAAACAGCCCCAGTGGCCAGCAGCAGCAATTCCAACGTGAAAAAGCAGCCACAAACTCCAAACAAGGGCAAAGGGAAGGCACCAGCCCCAAAACCTTACAGCCAGGGCTACAGAATCCCAAAGATTCAGCAGGATGCCATGGAAAATGTATTTCAGATGGCCAGAACCATGATGGAATTACAGAAGAAGGAGGAAGCCAGATTAAGGTTCCAGAAATGATTTCTGACATATTTGATTCCATCCCAGAGTTGTATAATGCTATAAATGACGTGAAAAAACATCTTTCTGATAAAAATGACACCATTTGTAACAACATTAAAACAAACAACCTGAGTCTGTGCCAAATTAATGAAACACTTATGTGTTTTGAAAAAGTTTTAAGAACAATTAAAAATTCTAATAATGACAATTCTTCTAACATTAAAATAAATGAACAATCTGCCATTATTAAAGAATTAACAGATAAATATTCTAAATTCAATATTGATGACATGATTGAAACAAGAATTAAACAAGCCATAAATATTATCAAAACAGATAACAAGAAAGTCCTTGATGACATTTCAAATTCATTTACTGAAGTAAAGACATATACCATTGCCTTGAAAAAGTGTTTTGATGCTTCACAAGAAGAAGTATCAAAATTATCAATGAAATTGAATCAAGTCACTGCTGATAATACAAGACAGACAGAGTTATGGCAAGAACTGACACATAAGGAAGACATGTATAAAATTGAAGTAATAAATTTAATACAAAGCTTCCAACATGAATACAGAAATTCCCAAAGGTGTAGCAACAGTAAAATGAATGAAATTGAACAAATACTGAACACCTTACCAAGAATGTCTACACCTCTAAATCAAAATGAGGGCACAAGAATTCCAAATCCACAAGTATTGGATCCTGATAATTCACAATTAAAAAATGAATTATCCACTTCTTTTCATAACTTGGAACCATCAATGGGCCAAGCACTCTTGAAAGAAGTTCCAAAACTTAAAGAATGGCCTCACTTCAGTGGTGAAGGAGAGTATGACCATATGCAATTCATTAGAGGTATTGACATGATCAAAGAGGATTTTGAATTACCAGACAGATTGGTAACAGCCAGGTTTAACACCTTGTTTACCAGATCAGCTCACAGATGGTACATCAAAATAAGACAAGCACATGGACACCAGAGTTGGACTTGGTGGAAAACCCAAATCATCAACAAATGGGCAAATGATGCTTGGAGGTTTAAAGTTGAAACAGCCTTTGAATCTGCCAAATTTAATGCTGATAAAGACAGAGCTTTACCATGGTTTTGCCAACAAAAGGACAGATTAACAGCATTATATCCTGACATGTCAGAGTTTATGATCCATAGAAAAATTCTGAGACAATGTGGAGGTGACTTAGAGCATGCTGTCAAAAGCAGGACTACTGAACAATCTTCAGCAGAAGATATTATCAATATACTAGAAGAAGTAACCACCAGAACCAAAATTGGTTCTAGTAGGGTGAATCTCAAAACAAGGTTTAATACACCTTGGAAAGATTCTGTGGACAAAAACCCCAAAGAAAATTCTAGTAATATTAAATATAAATCTGCAGATACAGTCAGAAAATGCCATATTTGCCAAAGCACCACCCATTTAGCCAATGCATGTCCAAAGAGGGGGAAAATCAATGAAATTGACATTGAAAAGGAACCAGATGTTGAAAAAGAAGACATAATTGAATACAATTCAGATGATAAGTCATCCATATTTTCTGAATCTTCAAAAGATATAGAAAATATCAATGCCACTTTTGACATCATGGAATCTTATTCCCACTTACCACAATTGAGCAATGGTCAAGTTGATTTATCAAAAGTTCAAGATGCACAACTTATGAAGACAAAACCAAACAGAGGAAAAGGTTATACAGCTGGTAACTCCTGTATAACAGAAGTGGTGATTGACAACAAGCCCACCAAACTTTTGCTTGACCCAGGAGCCTTCTGCTCTTGTGTTGGAAAATCTTTTCTTAAGACTTGTGTACCAAATTTTGAAGACCAATTGTTACCAATTGATGGTATAAAATTCAACAGTGCAAGTAACCCAATGAAAGCATTAGGAATCTTTGAGACCAATGTCATATTCCCACACATAAATGGGAATTTAAGGATCACAGTTGAATTTGTTGTTATGGAAAATTGCTCTAGTACCCATTTTATATTGGGAAATGACTATTTAATCATGTATGGGATAGATTTACATAATAACAAAGACAGATACTTTACAATTGGAGACAATAAGCGCCAGAAATTTGCCTTTTTACCCTTTAAAAGACAAATTACAGTAAACAAAGTATCACCAGTCAACTTAGAGTTAGAGAAATTCAAGTCTGAACAGTTAAATGAGGCTGAAATAAGCCTTCATCTGACTGATAAGCAAGAAAATGAACTTTCTTCCCTTTTGTATGACCACAGAGGAGCATTTGCTACAGACAAAGAACCCCTGGGAGCAATTATTGGTCATGAAGTTGACATCATTCTTAACATTGAGAGACCTTATCCACCACTCTTAAGAAGACCTGCTTATCCAGCAAGTCCAAAATCAAGAGAAGCTCTAGAAATTCATATCAAAGAACTTCTAGACCTTGGTGTAATAAGAAAAGTAGGCCACAATGAGGAAGTAGAAATAACTACACCAGTCATAGTGGCGTGGCATAATGGAAAATCCAGAATGGTTGGGGACTTTAGAGCTCTGAACACTTACACTGTTCCAGACAGATACCCAATACCAAAAATCCAAATTGCCCTTACTCAAATATCTCAAGCAGTGTATATAACCACTATGGATGCCCTTAAAGGATTCCATCAAAATGTAGTAACACCAAGAGCAAGAAAATACTTGAGAATTATTGTTCATTGTGGAGTGTATGAATACTTAAGGATGCCCTTTGGTATCAAAAATGCACCTTCACACTTCCAAAGAATGATGAATGAAATCTTCCCTGAAGAACTCTCAGAGGGATGGTTAATCATTTACATTGATGACATTATTATCTGTTCAAAGACTTGGGAGGAGCACATGTACAGATTATCAAGAGTTTTGACAAAAATCCAATCAGTAAACATGAAAATCTCCTTGAAGAAATGTCATTTTGGATTTAAAGAACTTAAGGCACTAGGACATGTTGTATCTGGTTTGTTCCTTGGAATTGATAAAAACAAAGTTGCAGCAGTATTGTTAAAACCCATGCCTCAGAATAAGAAGGAAATTCAGTCATTCTTAGGTTTTGCAGGATATTACAGGCAACACATTAAAGACTTTGCATCCATAGCAAGACCACTTTATAAGTTGTGTGACAAAGACACAGTATTTGAGATGACTGTTGACAGAGTCAAAGCTTTTGAGTCTCTAAGAGAAGCATTGACCACTGCTCCACTCTTACTGATGCCAGACTTTAAATTGCCTTTCAAACTGTATATTGATGCATCAGGGGATGGACTAGGTGCTGCACTTCACCAAGTTCAGATCATAAATGACAAACCTGTAGAAGGACCAATATGTTTCATATCCAGGCAAATCAAACCAACTGAAGCCAGATATGGAGCAAGTCAAATGGAATGTCTATGCCTTGTCTGGGCCTTAGAGAAATTGAACTATTTCTTAGAGGGATGTGTTTTTGAAGTAATAACAGACTGTACAGCTGTGAAATCACTTTTGAACATGAAAACACCTAACAGACACATGCTCAGATGGCAAATAGCCATACAAGAATACAGAGGCAATATGACTATTGTTCATAAGGATGGGAATATTCATAAGAATGCAGATGGACTAAGCAGATGGCCATTACCAAATAACATTGATAATCCTGCTTATGTTCCAGAAGAAGCTTCACCACAAATTCCAATAGAAGGAATAAGTGTTACAGACTTGAACACCACCTTCTTTGAAGAAGTCAGAAATAGTTACACTCAAGATAAGAATTGTAGCATCTTATGCCAATTACTTAACAAAGACTGTAAAGACAACTCTCTAATACATGCCTTGGATGAAGTATGGAGAAAATCTTATAATGAAGGGAGATTTCACCTACTGGATGGTATAATTTACCACAGAACCAAGCACACATGTGTCATGACAGTTGTAGACAGGTCATTAATCAATCTTGTACTGAAAGAATGCCATGACAGTCCCTTTTCAGGACATCTTTCTGAGGACAGAACAAGAGAGAAAGTAAAGACCTGCATATGGTGGCCAATGTGGCAAAAAGATGTTGCAGAATATTGCAAAACCTGTGACAGATGCCAAAAGGCAAATAAATCCACTGGCAAAAGACTTGGAAATATGATGAAAATCCAAGAACCAAACAGACCTTGGGAAATTGTCCATATGGATTGGGTAACTGGCCTACCACCAGGAGGTGACAGGAGCTATAATGCTTGCCTAGTAATTGTGGACAGATTCAGTAAAACTCCAATCTTTTTACCATGTCACAAAGATGATACAGCCATGGATACAGCTCTTCTGATATGGAATAGAGTAGTGTCATGGACTGGGATATTTACAAATATCATCAGTGATAGAGATCCCAAATTCACTTCAGCTCTATGGACAAATCTTCACCAATTATTTGGCACAAAACTGTCTTTCTCTACAGCCTACCACCCACAAACTGATGGTCTGGCTGAAAGAATGATCCAAACCTTAGAGGACATGGTGAGAAGATTTTGTGCATATGGCCTTGAATTCAAAGATTGTGATGGATTTACCCATGATTGGTGTACTCTGTTACCAGCACTGGAATTAGCATATAAAACTTCAATCCATTCCAGTACCAATCAGACTCCTGCTATTCTAGAAAAAGGATGGAACCCCAAGTTACCCCAAGATTCCTTGAGGAAAGACTTAATTGAAATACATCCCACAGCTGCTAGCTTCAAAGGAATGCTAGACAAAGCTAGAAAGCATGCAGTGAGATGCATGGAGGACTCTTTTGCATATGCTAAAGACAAATGGGATAAATCTCATGCAACTCCAGATTTCAAAGTGGGGGACCTAGTTCTTGTATCCACCACTAACTTCAATAACATCAAAGGATGTAAAAAGTTAAAAGACTCCTTTGCAGGACCTTTTGTGATTAAGGCCCTCCATGGAAAAATGCTGTTGAAGTAGAGTTATCTGAAGAACTTAGCAATAAGCACCCTACATTTCCAGTAAGCTTGATAAAGCCATACAAATCTAGTGATGCTGAGAAATTTCCGTTGAGGAATAAGATTCCCCAAGTTATACCTCCTATTGAGACATCTGGTACTAAGAAAATGACCAAAGTTCTTAAAGAAAGGAAATTAAGAACCAAGAAAGTAAGGGAATACCTTGTTAGGTACAGTGACCCAACTTGTGAAGATGAATGGTTAGAAGAGAAAGATATACCAGAAGCCACCAAACTCCTGAGGAGATTCAGACACACTAGAAACACCAATATTACAAAGTAATATTCTTTTTTAGGGGGAGGGAATGTGAGCCTTAGAGGTAATTTCATATACCCAAAAGACCACAAATATAAAAAATAACATATTAATATAAATAAAATAAATTTATTTATATTATTAAAATAAAAATAAAAAATATAAATATAAAATTATATTAAAAATAAAAAATTAATTATAATTTAAAAATAAAATTACTTTAAATTTTGTAAATATAAAATTACATTTATACTTGAAAAATTTAAGTAAAAATGAAATTTTAACAAAATTGTGAAAAAATAAATAAATTTGGAAAAAAGTTAAATAAAATTTATTATAACTCTTTATCCAATAAATAAACATATAAATTTTATTTCACCATTGGATTCCTCATAAAAAATCAGGTGGGGTCACCTCTGAGTGAAATTTTTGTAACTCAACTCTAAATAAGCTTAAATTAAGTTTTTAGTATTTTCAATACAAAAGTTGAAAATCCTCAAAACCTTAATTTAATTCACACCACATGTGGTGTTAACCATCAAATTTTGTGTTAAAATTGAGGTGTTGTGTTTAGTTTAGAAGTTATGAGGAATTAAAGTATTTTCAATTGAATTCAATTAAAATGTCAAAATGTGCGCGTGTATTACATAAGTGAACTTTGATTTACATATGAGGTGTCAATTATTACTGTATTGTACTGTATAATTGAATTGAATTACATGTGTAAATTATAAGTATAATACATGATGAGGAATTAAAGGAAAAATAAATTGGAAAGATTAAATTTGGGGGGGAAAAGGAACTCCAGCTCTAAGGGGGAGCTAGACCCCCAAAATCCTTGCTGACAGGCGTGGGATGTCAAAATTCACGCAAAAGTTCATCACTTTTGGCCTGGAATTGAGTTACAGGGTCTGTGGACTCAATTGATGATGAGGTTTTGATACCAACTGGGGTAGTTTTAGCTGTTGCCAAGAGGGTAAAACTACCCTTAAGATAAAACAATCATAATAAAAACAGTTTTAACTGGTTTCTACGCCTCTGACACACATTCTGACGTGTTTTGAAGGCTCTAGGCCTGGTATTGCTATAGTAATGGCTGATTTAAGGGTCTAAAATGGCTAAAAATGGCTAAAAATGGCTTAAACCAGCCCTTTTTGGTCTAAACCAGGGTTCAATGATGCCATAATTGGCTTTTCTGTTGTCAGACTGTTTTTCACGACTGACAAGAGTAAATTTTACTTTTGGAGTAAGAGAATTGATGGCTTTAAAAGAATGTCTTCTTTGCCCCACTTTTCTCTTCATGTTAGAATCTTTTCCTTTTATTAATTAGTTTAAAACTGTTAAACCAATCAATCAAAGATTCCAACCACCACTTTTAAATCATTTTAATCATTTTAACTACGTGAAAAAATCATTATAATCATTGTTTGTAACTCTTATAATCATTTTTACCCCTGAACCACCCCAAAAGTGAATTAAAGCATCTTTCATCACTGTTAACTTTGTCACTTTGTTTCCAAATTCACTCTGGTCACTTTTGGGCGTGTTTTCTCTTTAATATTCTTTTTAAAGACTTTGTTCTTTAATTAATTGCTTGCAGTTCTTTGCTCAATTAATTCCAATTGAAATTGCTCTTGAAGAAATTTCTTTTGTAGCCTTAAAATATCTCTTGTAGAGTATTTTTCGGATAAATTTTTATTGTTGGTAAAACAATAAATTTTTATAATATTATTGTTTTATACTAATAAAGTTATAAACAATAAATTTGGCGTGTTTTCTCTTAAAAATAATATTTCATACTATTTTTAACAGAATTTTACCTTATACAAATTTTGAGGACAGGAAAAGTACTTGATTTTTAATCAAAGTTTCATATCCACACCTTACAATTACTATTTTGATGTAAAAAATACGCAAGGGGGACAAAAGACATCAAAGAGACCCAGGGTACCCAACTTCTGAGGACTCAGAGACATGGATAGCTCCAAAGCTTGGTTCCATGGCTGATCTTGACCCAATTGGTAAACTAAACCTCTTTGGGAACTTGGTTACCATGTCACAACTACTGTAAATCTTAAGAAAATAGCAAATAACCTGCTATTTTGACGTGCCAAGGAGGTAAAGAGCTACTTAGACTCCTGTAACCACGTCAATTCTTAATGACTTTCCATGGATAAACCCCAAAAGAGTAATTAAAACCCTTTTTGGACTTGTATCCATTGATTTACCTCATAGCAACCAGTGAAACACTGATATTTGCAATTCTACGTAGAAATGAGGTAAAAACTTCAAAAATTCATTAAAAATACAATTCTTAATGAATCTTTATGAAACTTTTAGGACCAATACTGAACTGTATTATCTATGGTACAACCAAAAAGAATTACAGTTTTACTAGTAAAATTAAAAGTTTTACCTATAGTCCATTTTTGACCATTCTACGTGAAACACTGAATCTTCAAAAATTCACAGTAATTAAAACCTGTGATGAAATTGGCAATAACATTGATGACTTTGAGAAATCAATTATTATTTTGGAATAAAAGAAGATTTACAGATGTTACTCCTTTTTTTCTTAACCATATTGGGGTTGGTAGTCATGTAAAAGCATCAATTACGTTATTATGATAATCTTATGTGACAACAGATGATGCAATCATTAATCCAAAAAGGTTTATTGCTTTCTCACTCACTGGTTTTTCAGTTTGCTCCATGACACGCCTCTGTGAGCTGTTGTTGACTTAAAAGAAGCCTCTTCTTGCTGTTTTTTCCGTATCATCATCTTATCAATTTATTAAATCATTATTACCAACAAGTAAGTATTAGTTACAAGCTATTCTTAAGTGTTTTAAATCTTTCAGAATCAACCAGAAAGACGTGAAATCATAGAATACAACTATATATTGTTGTAATACTGTTATAAATCCTTTTGATCCCTTAAATCCACAATTCCACGTCAAATTTCTCTACTTTTATCTATCAATAAGTTCTTTGGAGTATTAGTGAGTCATTTATCTTTAATTCTTAAAGTTTTTCTCTAGTAATAGTTTTCTTCAAGAATTATCTTTATAATTATTCTTGTAAAAGATAATTATATATTAAAATAATTTTATTATTTTAATAAAAGAAGTTTTTATTATTAAATTCTTCTTGTAATTGATTCTTGTAGACAATGACTGCTCACTGTTATAATCACTAGTAGTGTATAACACGTGAAAGAAATAATTTTATAATTATTTAATTGTGGTTATAATAATTTTTTATTATTATATTTCATAAGAACAGACATAGTACTGTTGATTAATAGTAATATTATCATCAGTTTCATAGTCACATCTTACAGATTTCCATTTTTAGTTACTTCCAAGACATGGTCTTTCATAATTCTAAGTTGATGATTAATGTTTAAAATGGAAAGATCTTCCATTTCATCATTTCAAACTTGACATTTACTCTCAATTCTGTCACAAGTATTGCTAATTGAATCAATTCTGACATTTGTTAATGGATACCATTCAGTATACCTTTTGTCATTGCTTTTCAATTTACTCATGTCCAATATTATTTTATTCAACTTTGCATCAAATTTGCCAAGTTCTACATCAATACTAGTTTTAACAAGGTGTATTTCATCTATCATTTGCATGGGAAAGTTCTGTTCATCCTTTCCTGTTCTTTGGCTGTGAATTCCATAAGAGTTCTGGCCATATTCAAGACACTGTCCACTGCTGAAGGCTCCAATTTGGGAATCCTGTACCCTTGTGGGTAAGGTCTGTGCCAATCAGCTTTGCCTTTGCCCTTGCCTTGATGGTTCTTGGAACCTTTCTGCTTCTTCTGAAGTCCTTTGGGCTTGTCCTTGGACACCTCTGAAGCTGGCTTGGAGCTGGTAGATGCCACTGGGCCTTCTGTCTCCAAAGTTGAAGTCATTCCCAACTCCTTCTTCTGGTCTATGGATAAAAGATTTTGGTTTTTCAACCAATTCTTTATCTTTTTGACTTTGTCTTTGCAAGACAATGGGATACAACTTCCTAAGAGGTCTATGGTCTTCTCCTGACCCAGAAAGCTCTTGATGTGTAAGTAGGAATTCATGGACCCTGCCAAAGGCTTGGTCATATTTCCCACTCCTCTTGTTTGGCTTCTCTGAACCAATTTTTGTATTGGAATTGATAAATTCCTATTTCTGCCACTTGAAAGTGGTTCAGCCCTTGAAGTATTATCACTAATCCATCCAGATTCAGAATTCACGTCAAAATTTGTCATTACAGACCTTTGGGAATTGGGGGAAACTCTGGCATCCTCCATATGTGTCTTGCTTGAGCAAGATTTGACACTTCTGGATTTGGTCTTGCCTCTTCCTTGTCCACATCCATCTGGTTGGACTGAACAGTTGCTTCCATTTATGTTATGCACCATTTAAGAATTGGAAACACAAAACACACACCTTTGGGTGGTTTGTTTTTTTCTGTTTTAGATAAAGTGCCTCTTTTAGCTATTTGCACTTCAATACTGTCTTTACAGTCTCCTTATGAAGATTCTGGGCTAGTAATGTATCTTTTACTCAGTCTGTTTCCAGCTGCACAGTATTTGATTAAATACACTAGAGAAAGAACTGATAAAAGAAAATTGTTTTTTATGCTTTCAAGATAAATTTAAGATTTTTTCTAAATTTTGATTTTTGAATAAAAAAATTAATCTTTTTAAAGGAAAAGAAATTAAAATTTAAGATTTTGAATCAAAATTAATTCAGAGTAACTCAAAGAATAATTTTACAAGTTTTTGGATGTGAAAAAGCCACGTGTAAAAACACTATAAAATTAAACCAAATTCCTCAATGAAGAGGATTTAAGACAATTTCAAAAATAAAAAAAAATTTAACCTTAAATTTAAAGGTAAAAACTATCAAACTCATATATTCTAGAGCTTAAAAATATATTCACTAAGGGTACAAGGCTCAAAAAACATGGCCAGGCCCCCAAATGTAAGATGTGTCTATGAAACTGTTGATAATATTACTATTAATCAACAGTACTATGACTTTTATTATGAAATATAATAATGATAAAATTATTATAACCACAATTAAATATTTAAAGAATTATTTCTTTTAGGTGTTATACCCTACTAGTGAATATAACAGTAAACAGTAATTGTCTACAATAATCAATTTCAAGAAGAATTTAATAATAAAAGCTTCTTTTATTAAAAGAAAAAAATCATTTTAATATATAATTATTGTTTACAAGATAATTACAAATATAATTCTTGAAGAAAACTATTACTAGAGAAAAACTTTAAGAATTGAGATAAATTATTCACTATTAATCCAATGAACCTTTTTGATGATATGTAACAACCATCCATCCGGGTTAAGGGTATTCATTCACATACTCACTCAAATAGCTCAAATCAGCAGATCCAGCATTGGCAATCAGCATTCAGTTTCAGCAATCTTCATTCTGAAACATGCATACAGCTTGGTACATTCAATACAGCCTGTCAATACCTGTACAGGTTGGATTCACCCAATACAGTTTCAATACACCAGTATGAAACTGTATGAGCACTCAAATACACCACACCTCTTGTACAGGTTCTGTACAGCTGTACAGGACCTGTATTGGCCAGACTCAATTCAATCATCAATTATTCTCATGAAAATTCTTCCTCTGGATCAGGGCTGGTGATTCTCACATATACCAGCCCCTCTTTCTCGCCCCTGGGGACTTTTCCCCAGTTAATTAATTTAGTTTATTTATTATTTCATAATTATTCTTATCCTTATATTTGGGTATAATAATTATTTAATTTTAAGTTAGTCTTTGCATTTCTCTCTTTGCCTGTACAGTATGAGTTGGGTGGCCATATCCTTATTAACCCTTCTATTTCCATTCTGACAGGTTGAAACAGTGGACTTGGACTTGTTTGTGGTTGGATCTTCTATTTCTTTATTCTTATTCTTTGTTGCTGCTTTCTTATTTTTATTCTTTTAGTAATGCATCTTTAACACTCTTAAGTGTATCTCTTCTTACCATATCTTTGAGCCCTCCATAAGTGAGTCCCAGTTTACTGAGTGCCAGGCCCTCTTCATTTCGAAGAGCCCCTGTGACATTAAATTAATTAACTCATTTTTGATTCTTTCTTTTCATTAATTTATATTCATTTCTCTCATTCATTAATTATGATCTCTTTTATGACTTAATGATCTTTAATGATTATGATTTTTTCTCTCTCATCAATTTCATCTCATTCATTTCATTCATATGAAATTCATTCTTCTTCTTTCTTAAGCATTGCTGACCATTTCATTTTATCAAATCAACTTTTCTCTGTGTTCTTATTCAGGTTCTTTTAGGAGTTATTGATTGGTTTAATTGATTGGATTAATCATTGGAATTCATTGGGATTATTGATTCAGCGGTTCAGGATTCTTATTTGCATTGGATTGATCCATTTTGACTTCTCAAGATATGGATTGATCCTAAAGAGCTGATTTTTATTATTGATTGACTTTGAATCCTCAAGATATTTTATTGATGCTCAAGAATTGATTTTGATTATTGATTGACTTTGACTCATAAAGATATTGAATTGATTTCTGAAGATTTTAAATTGATTAATTGATTCCTCAAGACCTTGATTTCATATTGAAGACACTGATCTATTGATTGATGGATTATTGATTGAATATTGATTGATTGTTGATTTACTCAAGATTATTGATATTTGATTTGAATTGATTGTAGATTGTTTGAATTGATTTGACTATTGACTGAATTTGATTTCACCTCAATATTTGAATTGATTCCTCAAGATTCCTCAAGATTTTAATTGTGATTGATTTGGCCCAGTTCTGATTATTAGTCTCATACCATCAAGTTTTATTTCATTTTTATTCAAAATGCCAGTTCAGCTTAGTCCCCCAGCCAAGGATACTAGATCCCAAAGAATTCAAGCTGTTCTCACTCCTACAGAAAGGGCTCTTCTTGACCGCACACCATCAGTTCATCAGCTGAGTGCAAACTTGGACAGAGGACCACAAATGGAAGGAGCAGCACCCTCAAGAAGAGGTGGAATGGAATCTAGAAGATCAAGATCCTTTTCTGGACTTTTGGGTGGCTATCCTGGCATGTCTGAAGGTGCAAGAGCAAGACAAGGGGAAGTTGAAGATGAAGAGGGGGAAGAATCTGTGGAAGAGGAAGATTCTGGGGAAACTGAAGTGGCAGATGCCTTGGCAAATGCTCCAGAAGTTCCTCAGGGTTCTAATCTAGCTCTTTCTAGTCAACCTCTTGTCTCTCAAACTGATCCAAGTCTCCTCAAGATGATGGAACAGATGACTGAATTCATGGGGCAACTCACTCAAGCAGTTGCTCCCAGGGACAATTCAAAAGCCCCTGCTTTCAAGACTCCATCCATGAAGGCACCTGATTCTTTTGATGGTACTCAAGCTCATAAATTGAGAGGATTTATCCAATCCTGTCAATTAATCTTTCATAATGATCCAGAAAATTTCTTCTCTGACAGGAAGAAATTTCTGTACTCAATTACTTTTCTCACTGGTAGAGCTGGAAAGTGGATTGAACCCTATCTCTCAAATATTTCCAATGAAGACCCTTCCTACCTCCTCAATAATTGGCCCTTATTTGGATCTCAATTATTCACTCTGTTTGGTGACCCCAATGAAGTCAGGAAAGCTGAACAAGAGTTGGACAATTTGAGGATGAAGGAGAGTGGTCATGTTTCCTTGTACATTGCAGATTTCAGAAGCTTAATGTCAAGAATTGGAGATTGGGGGGAAAGAGCTTATATCCATTTTTACAGAAGAGGATTGGCATCAAGATTATTGGATCAGTTGGCTTCTCACCCTGGAACCTTTGATACTCTTCAAGAACTTATGGATGTCACTTTGGAGTTGGACACAAGGTATCATGAGAGGCAAAAAGAAAAGGGTGGCAATCAAGCGAAGAAGCCTCCTGTCAATGGATCCAATCATTCTAGGCCTCCTCAAAACTCATCTTCAAAGAGGCCTCACCAGAAGAAGAATAAGAAGGGCAAGCAATTTCAATCTTCAAAGGACAAGCCCCATGCTGCTCTCCTCAATAAGGACAATAAATTAATTGGTTCTGAAAAGCATAGGAGGATTAAAGAAGGGTTGTGTACTTATTGTGGTGGAAAGCACCCAATTGAAAAATGCTTCAAGAGACCTCAGAACAAGCCTGGGTCATCATCAAGAGGCTTCCCTAGCAAGCAGGGAAAAGCCTGAGTGGGAATCATGATGTGTTCAATGGTTCTCACTTATTTCCTTCAAGAGCACAATTGTGCACTCTGAATACTAGTGTCAAGAAATCTTTAAAATTTCTTATTTTCTCTTCTGTCTCTGATATTTTTTATAGTATTCTCATTGATTCTGGTGCTACAAACTGTTTTATTGCAAAGAATTTTGTTCTCAAGTACTCATTGACTCTGTCAGAGCTTCCTGAAAAGATTCCTCTTTTCATTCTGGATTCTAATGAATCCCCTGCCTTGTTCATCACCCATTATACCAAGTGGGTAGTTGAATTGCCTTCCTTCCCAAGCTTTGAATGGGACATCTTTATCATAGATTCACCCAAGGGAAAAGACCTGATATTGGGCTATGATTTCCTTTACCATTTTAATCCCATTATTGATTGGAAAAATGGATTCATCACCTATGATTCTAGTCATAAGGACTCTAGTAGTATTATTCCTTCTACTAGTAATGACTTAGCCACTGCTGTCAACAGTGTTGCTCTGGTTGGTGAACTTAAGACACCTTCCCTTCCTTCTTCTGTCCATATCCCTTCCATTATTCCCTCTCAGTCATTACTTCCATTAAGAGATGAAGTCTTCAAAGAGATAAAAGATGTTGGAGAAGATGTTGCTATATCTTCACTTCATCGCTTTCAAGGGGATATGGAGCTTCCTCCCTTATCTTTTCATGCATCCCTGGAGGAGCAGTGCGATGAGGAGGAAGAGCCAGAAGAAATTGAAACTGTGTTGAAGGTAGTCCCTCCTGCTTATAACCAATATTTGGATGTATTCTCCAAGGTGAAAGCTGAGAAACTTCCTCCACACCGCGCCTGTGATCACCGTATCAAATTGGAGGGTCTTCTACCTCCAATTAGTGTTATCTACTCATTATCAAATCAAGAGTCAGAAACACTGCGGGCCTACATTTCAGAGAATGTAGAGAAAGGTTTCATTAGACCAAGCTCCTCTTCAACAGGAGCACCTGTCCTCTTTGTCAAGAAAAAGGATGGAGGTGTTTGTTTGTGTTTTGACTACTGCAAACTCAATGCTGTTACTAGGAAGAACAGGTATCCTGTTCCTCCTATGAACCAGCTCCTTACCATATTCAACGGTTCCACTATCTTCTCCAAGATAGACTTGCGTGGTGCATATAACCTTCTGAGAATCAAAGAGGGGGATGAGCACTTAACTGCCTTTAGAACCAAATATGGTAGTTATGAGTATTTGGTCATGCCATTTTGTTTGACCAATGCTCCTGCTTCTTTCCAGAATATAGTAAATGATATATTTGCAGATTTCTTGGATGTGTTTGTTGTGGTTTATTTAGATGATATTATGGTATTTTCCAGTTCTGAGGAGGAACATGTCAAACATGTGGCCTCTGTTCTCCAAAGACTGAGGGACAATAATTTATTTTCCAAAGCCTCCAAGTGTGGAATACTTGGGCTATGTTGTTTCAAGTGATGGTCTCAATATGGATTCTTCAAAAGTTCAGCAAATCCTCAATTGGCCTCAGCCCCAAAACATCAAGGCCCTTCAATCTTTTCTTGGCTTTGCCAATTTTTATCGTCATTTCATTAAAAATTATTCTAAAAAAAATCACTTCTCTCACTTCCCTCCTTAAAAAAAATTCTCCTTTTGTCTTCAATGAGGAAGCTCTTAGTCAGTTTCAAGCACTCAAAGAAGCTTTCACCTCTGCTCCTATCTTATCCCATTTCAATCCATCTCTACCTACTATTGTAGAGACTGATGCTTGTGATTATGCATTGGGCGCCTTACTGAGTCAGGTGAATGACTCAGGAAAGCATCCCATTGCATTTGATAGTCGCAAGCTGTTACCAGCTGAACTCAACTATGAAATTAATGACAAGGAACTCCTTGGCATAGTTTGGGCTCTCAAGCGCTGGAGAGCATTTCTTCTTTCTATTTCCAAATCTTTTGAGGTCTTGACCGACCACTCTTCCTTGCAGTACTTCATGTCTTCCAAAGTTCTTACTCGCCGTCAGGCCCATTGGGCTGAATTTCTTTCAGAATTTCATTTCACTATCACTTACCGCCCAGGGAGGCTGGCCACTTTACCAGATGCCTTGTCACGTCGGGAAGACGTGTACCCAGAGAGGGGGGTGGACTTCATCAGCAAGAATCCTCAAAATTTTCATCAAGTACTTAAGCAAGATGGAATTCAAGAGTGAAGATTCTTTTAAATCAAAGTGGAACTGTTTTCACATTTAGTTGACAAGATTCAAAAAGAAGTATGGCAAGACAAAGACTATAAAGAAATACTCAAGAAACTAGCAAGAGGTGAATCAGTTCCATATTATTCTCTTGAACCTCAAGCCAAGTTATTATTATTCAAAGATAGAGTGGTAATCCTAAGCAATGAAGAACTTCAACTCAATATTCTTCAAAAGCATCATGACTCACAATTGGCTGGCCATCCTGGCCAGTAGAAGACCCTCAAGCTCATCAAGAGGGATTTTTATTGGGCTGGCATGAATCAATTCATCAAGGACTATGTGTCCTCATGTAAGAAATGTTCAAGAAACAAGAACATTCATCACAAGAAGTTTGGATTACTCAAGCCTCTTTCAATTCCATCTGGTCCTTGGAATTCATTATCAATGGAATTCAACACTAAATTGCCATTGTCAAACAACTTTGATTCAATCTTAGTAGTTGTGGACAGACTCTCAAAAATGGAAATCTTCATTCCAACTTATGGAACAATAACTGCTCTGGACTTAGCTCAAATCTTCATTAGTCATGTATTTTCCATGCATGGCCTTCCAGTCAGTATCATCAGTGATAGAGGATCCTTATTTGTTTCATCATTTTGGACTCAATTGTGTCAGCAGCTCAAGATATCAAGAGATCTTACAACTGCCTTTCACCCTGAAACAGATGGACAGACAGAGAGGGTAAGTCAGATACTAGAACAGTACCTTGGGATGTATGTCAACATTTATCAAGATGACTGTTACACCTGGCTCCCTCTGGCTGAATTTGCCTATAATAATGCAGAACATTCATCAACCAAGCAATCACCTTTTTTCACCATTTATGGAAGAAATTTCAGCTTTGACTCAATCCATATTTCTCAAGACTCACCTTCTGGAAAGTTATCAACAAAACTCCAATCAGTACAGCAAGTTGTCAAAGAAGAATTAGAGTCAGCAATAAGGAGATTCAAGAAGTATGCAGATAGAAATAGAGCAATTCCACCTGATTTCCAACCTGGGGACAATGTATGGCTATCTTTCAAGAACATCAATACAACAAGACCCACCAAGAAATTATCAGAAAGATGGTTGGGACCTTTTGAAGTTCTGAAGAAGATTGGCAACCATGCATATCACCTCAAGTCTCCTCAGCAATGGAAGACAGTTCATTCTGTATTCCATGTGTCCTTATTAGAACCAGTCAAGCATTCAACTATCCCAAATCGTCATCAATTGGCGCCACCACCAGTTTTAGTGGAGGAGCAAGAAGAATGGGAAGTGGCTCAGGTTCTGGACTCAAAACTCAAAAGAGGTAAATTATGGTATCTTGTAGAGTGGAAAGGATTCAGTGAAGACCCAGAAAGAACCACTTGGGAACCAGCTTCAAACCTTACCAACTCACCAGATCTTGTTAAGGATTTCCATTCATTGTATCCAGACAAGCCTGGTCCAAATACCTCAAGAGTTTGATTTATGGTGCTTGGTGGGGAGATGAAGTTATGAAAGTAAGTTCCTCTCCTGGCATGCACCTTTAAGGGGGTATTCTACCCATATGTTGTTGTAAGAATCACCTTGGCCACTTTGTGAGCACTTGTCAGTTCTTTCGACAGGTTCAGGAAGCATACAACACCAATACCCTCCAATTTGGACCTTATCAAGATATGGCCAAATGTTTCTTTCTTTATTTTCATTTCTTTTCTCTTATTTCTCATTTCAATTTATGCCAATCATCATAATTCAAGACATTTATTACTTCAAGTCATTTACGGTAATTCATTTCAGAAGTCATTTATGGCAATTCATGTCAGAAGTCATTTATGGCAAATTCCTTTCAATTTTATGGTGCTTGGTGGGGAGTGAAAGTTATGAAAGTAAGTTCCAACTCCTGGTATGCATCCCTGAGGGTTCTACTTCTTGTAAAACATTACCTTGGCCACTCTGTGAGCATCAAATGCTTGGTGTCAATTTTTTAGACACTTCTTGGCCAGAATCAAGCAACTCACCACAAGAAGGACCAACCATCAGGATTTTTCTTTATTTCTTTTCTTTACTCTCATTTTCTCTTATTCCTTTATTTTTCTTTCTTTCTTCACTTGTATAATTTTATTTCTTTTATTTCTCTAAAGCAGAAGCATCCCCTCCCAAATCATGTATTGGAGGTTCCATTATTTTTTCATTTTTTAGTATTTATAAGAGTGGGAATAGAAGTCAAACCAAACAAAACCAGGACAAGGAAACTAGTTTCTCTACACAATCATCAAACGTTCACTGGAAGTAATTATTAGGTTCATCTTAATACCAGTCAAATTTGGGAATGCAGAAGCAGAATATTCCAGATGTCCAAATCAGACCATTTCAATTCAAAGGAAATTGACCTCATGAATGGGGCCATAGCTCATTTTTGGCCCCCCCTCGAAGCCTCAAGAATGAAGGCCCAAAGCCCCTTTGGGGCTGCATTCATCACTGTGGGCCTCCCCTGCATCTTTTGGGGAGGCCATGATCTTGGTGACCCTGGACCTCATAAATGGGTCCAGGCCATAAAGGTGGTGTCTTGGACTCTGGGCCAATTTATGGTCCCCATCAAATTTGGGCCCAGGGGGTCTATTTTAGTCCTGGGGGCCTCCAATAGCCCCCACGGACCACAGACCATAGACCACGGCGTACGGCCCACGGACCGCAAGACCACGTACTGCGGTCCGCGGACCATAGGACCCCAGAGACCAGAAAAAGGCCAATATGGCCATATTTCATAAAATCACCAAAAAGCCCAAAATGGCCCAAAATGGCCATAAATCATGGAATCACCAAAATCACCAAAAATCCCAAAAAAGCCCAAAAGGCCATAAAAACCAAAAAAATATCAAGTTCATCAGGGTAGAGGCCACAGCCCAAAAACACTTTGGAGGGCTTTTTGAGGAAATTTCCATGGACAAGGGGGACAAGACCCCTTGGAGGAAATTTCTTCAAGATTTCATGTGATTAAGCCTTGCCCAATGAATACACTTCATATACTCATTGGGCATCCTTTTTTGAGCACAAGAGCTCAGTGGCCATCATTTTGGGATACATCCCAAGGCCATGGTCCAAGGTCAAGATGGATTGAATCAGAAGCAAGACAAGCATATTTCAAAGTGGGATACTTACTGCAAACTTGAAAGAAGGGGGGAATCAATTTGAATTGACAGAGAAGAATTGAAGCAGAATTTTTTGGGATCATGGTCAAGAGGAAAAGAAATTTAAAAAGAAATTTTTTGAAGAAAATGTGGGAATATTGAGATGCCACTCAACAGTGGTAGGGTATTATGGTGTTCAGGAGCCCACCAGTTTCAAGGGGGGATACTGTAACAACAATCCATCCGGGTTAAGGGTATTCATTCACATACTCACTCAAATAACTCAAATCAGCAGATCAAGCATTGGCAATCAGCATTCAGTTTCAGAAATCTTCATTCTGAAACATGCATACAGCTTGGTACATTCAATACAGCCTGTCAATACCTGTACAGGTTGGATTCACCCAATACAGTTTCAATACACCAGTATGAAACTGCATGATCACTCAAATACACCACACCTCTTGTACAGGTTCTGTACAGCTGTACAGGACCTGTATTGGCCAGACTCAATTCAATCATCAATTATTCTCATGAAAATTCTTTGTCTGGATCAGGGCTGGTGATTCTCACATATACCAGGGCCTCTTTCTCCCCCCTGGGGACTTTTCCCCAGTTAATTAATTTAGTTTATTTACTAATTCATAATTATTCTTATCCTTATATTTGGGTATTATAATTAATTAATTTTAAGTTAGTCTTTGCATTTCTCTCTTTGCCTGTACAGTATGATTTGGGTGGCCATATCCTTATTAACCCTTCTCCTTCCATTCTGACAGGTTGAAACAGTGGACTTGGACTTGTTTGTGGTTGGCTCTTCTATTTCTTTATTATTATTATTTGTTGCTGCTTTCATATTTTTATTCTTTTAGTAATTCATCTTTAACACTCTTAAGTGTATCTCTTCTTACCATATCTTTGAGCCCCCCATAAGTGAGTCCCAGTTTACTGAGTGCCAGGCCCTCTTCACTTCAAAGAGCCCCTGTGACATGATAATTGTAGAGAAATTTGACATGGAATTGTGGATTTAATGGATCAAAATTGATTTATAACAGTATTACAACAAATGATAGTTTATTTCTATGACTTCATATCTTTCTGATTTATTTATGAAAGAATAAAACACTTAAGAAATAGTTTCAACTAATACTTACTTGTTTGGTAATAAAGGTATAATATAAAAATGTGATGATGTGGAAAAAACAGCAAGAGGAGGCCTCTTTTAAGTCCAATAAAGCTCACAGAGGCGTGCCAAGGAGCAAACTGAAAAACCAGTGAGTGAGAAAACGTTTGTTGTCACATAAGATTAGCATATTACTTAATTGAGACTTTTATGTGATTACCAACCCATTTATGGTTAAGAATACAAGGAGTAACAACTGTAAATCTTGTCTTATTCCAAAAGAAAAATGGATTTCTTGACATTATCAATGTTATTGGAAATTTCATCACAAAATGTATTTTCTGTAAAATCTTAAAGATTCTGTGATTCACATGGAATCATCAAAAATGGACTGTAAAGAAAACTTCTAATTTTAAATATAAAAGTATACTTTTTTTGGTTTTCAGGTGGACTATACAGTTAGTAATTGGTCCTGAAAGTTTCAGAAAGATTCATTAAGAATTGTATTTTTAATGAATTTTTGAAGTTTTTACCTCAATTCTATGTAGAATTGCAAATAGCAGTATATGGCTGGTTGCTATGAGGTAAATCAATGGATACTAGTTCAAAAAAGGGGTTTAATGACTCTTGTGGGGCTTATCCATGGTAAGTAATTAAGAATTGACATGGTTACAGGAGTTTAAGTTGCTCTTTACCTCCTTGGCGCGTCAAAATAGCAGGTTATTTGCCATTTTCTTATATTTACTGTAGTTGTAACATGGTAACCAAGTTCCCAAAAGGTTTTAGTTTACTAATTGGTCCAAGATCAGCCATGGATCCAGATTTGGAGCTGTCCACACCTCAGAGGCTTCAGAAGTTGAGTAACCTGGCCCTCCTTGATGTCTTTTGTCCCCCTTGCCTATTTTTTACATCAAAATAGAATTTTAAGCTTAAAGATATCCACTATGGGTGTACCAAAAGTGCATGTAAGAAGACCATAATATTAAGTGCTCGAAACATGCATAAAAATATTCTTAGTGTGTATGTAACATGGGATTTCTCACATTCCCATTATTTTGGCGTAAAATAGAGAAAAACAAATGTTTTCACAGATATTTTATGTGTTATTGAAGTATTTTCCATATTAACACCTCAAAGAGTTGATTTGAGCTTATTCACTCCATGGAGCTACCCTAGGTGCAATTTTGTGTAGAATCCAAATCTGGCCTCAAATCTATTGATTTACTTACTCAATAAAAAGTTATTCATCTTTTCTGAAACCAAAAATGATGCATTTTGAATATATGCATGACTTATAGATTATGCATAGTTCAGAATTTATTTTAAAGATAATTGTGGCCTATTTGGGTATGTAAAATATACCTCAAGGCTCACAATGAAAGAATAAGTAAAAATTACTAATATTTTACTTATTGTACTGTGAATGTCCATATGAAACTTAAAGATTAGGATCAAAAATAATGAAAATACTGGAAAAATATTCTTATTAGTGTGTAAAATATTTATATTATTAAATAAATATAATAATATAGATTATATATTAAAAATATTCATATAATAAAATAAATATATTAACATATGATAATTAATATATTTATGGTGCTTTATTATTGTTATAAAGAAATAATAAAGGCGTAAAAACTTTCTTTTCATAATAAAAAGAAATTCTAACAATAATATTACTAATATTAAAGTTATGAATTAATCTCAATACTATTTATATTAATCTAAGAATTATTTAAAAGATAATAATAGCAAGAAAGTATTATAAGAAGAGAAAATAACCTGCTTTTAACACTGAATATGATATCTTTGAAGAGATATATTACAAGAAATATGTATACAACTTATTTAAATTGTATTTACAATAAAAATTAAAAGAAATTACAAATTTTCTTTTTTTTGTGTGGAATTAGAGATTTCAAAAAAAATTGAAAATTAATTGAATAATTTCAAAATTGAGGATTATAATAAAGATTAACTTTATTTTTTGAATATATAATAGTTTCATATAAAAATAAGGAAGCTTTTACCTTTGGTTTTAATTATTTATTGTTTTCGTTGCTTCTGAGGGGAGATAGCGTAAAAAGGGCTTTATTTATAGTACAATTGTCCATCCTAGAGTCTAACAGGCTTCTAGTAGACGCTTACTGCCAGTATTTATTGGAATCAATAAGTATTTTAATTTTTAGTGATGATTACTTCATAATAAAGCCATCTTATCTCATTATTAGGCCATTACTTAGAGTCCGAACTATAACTCTAGGTTTGATGACATCATATGCTTGGAAGAAGCCCAAAATTTGAATATTTTATTAGTATTAATTATAATCTAATGGTTTTCACCTGTCCTATCACTTACATAACTGTAAAACTTCAAATAATATTACAGTGAGTGATCATAAATGATCAATTTTAAGCTTAAGTTTGCTTATTAATTGCTTGTAGGTTATACCCGCTAAAGCCATTAATTTAGTTTTTTATTATAGCCTAACAGGTCATTAATAAACCCCCAAGAGCACTTCATTATATCATCAAAACTGTATTTTTGATTATTTTTCTTACAACTCATCCTTTCTGTCAAAATTCACCATTTTAAACTTCAAACCTTTATTTCAAGGGGTTGTACCTTGAATAGAATGATGAGAAATGCATAATACTTCACATATGAAATATTTAAACCTTAATATAAACTTTATTTCAATTTTGGACCACTTTCACAACAAAGTGGTCAACAGCTATAGCAATTTTATTCCATAAACCTTTACAAGTTATACACTTGTTTGTAGCTTGTCAAATAAAGTCTATATCTGTACTTCTCCAGTAATTACATAGTAAATTCCTTCTTGGTGTAACTATCTATCATTTTTATTTGAAGAGATATGAGCTAAAAACCATGAATATATGCAGTGATCATAAAAGCTTATATATTCATGTTATTTCCCTAACTATTGACTTTGAAAATATGAAAGAAAAGTTTAATATGTGTATTTGTTCATGGGGAATCCAATAACAGAATAAATTCCACATGTTGTTTCATTGGCTTCTGAGATAAATGGGAATTTATGTATTTTTTATGGCATTTTTACTTATTATTCATTAATTATTGACTTTAAAGATATTCCATAAAAATGATATATGTGTATTTTATCACAAGGCATCTAATGGCATAAGTCATTTACATCCTTACTCATTACATTCTAAATTAATTAAGAATTTATGCCCATTCATGGCATTTTTTCTTCCTTTAAGATAATGATTTTAAAAGAATAATTATTGTAAAGTTTTTCTTATGACCTTTTTGGATATGTGGTCATATGTCAAAGGCTCACAAGTAGAAATTAAGTAGTTCAAGCACCATGCTAGGAGTTGGAATCTGAAGTCTACCCATTCCATTTAATTTAGATGTGTTGTTGTGGTATGCAAGTTGGAGAGTTGATGTTGAAATTCATAGAATTTCCAGTATGAAGTTGGGTATGTCACCACGAACAAGAATGTCAGCTGCTGAATCAAAAATGCCTTGGAAGTAATTTTGAAGACCTTCTTTTGCTTCTGTTGCTGGGGAAATTGGCTTGTTGACTCAGATTGTTCAGTGGCACTATCCTCCCTGAAGCAACCTTGGCCCAGAAAACATCAAAGTTGGAATACCAATGTCGACCCTTGAAGAAGTAGAGACAAACAGACCTGTAGCCCTCAATCAGATATTTGAAATGGCCTCTCCCATGGAGGTTGTAGGTGTTTTTGATCATTTGTCCTGGTATTGCAGGAGGACTGGGGCTTCCACAAGGTTGGAGAGGTTGATAGACAGGATTAGTAGCTGAAACTGGCTGATGGGATGACTTGCCTGGTGGGTAGTAGTTGAAAACCAAGACACTTTCACTATGGTCAAGGATAGAAGCTGGTGTAGAAACCAAGGAACAACAGGGCGAATCTTGCGTCAATCGTCGGCAATTGACTTCACGTCGCACTGCTGTCAGTATAAAATCTTGCTTCAGTCGCATTAGTGTCACTTTATAGTCACTGGATTTAGTGGGTCACGTCACGTCAGCGTCAAGACAACGTCAATCGTCACATGTGTCACATGAGAATTTCACTCAACGCCCAAACCCATTTCAACACTATTCACAATTTTCGGGTAATTTCACCTCATTGGCTTCCGCATCCCCACCTAATCCGCCCCGACGCTTCGCATGCTTACGAGCCCACACCACCCTCCCGCCCATCTCTGTCCTCACCACTCCTTACACTTTCACACCCCCGCCCTTATCATCTTTATGCTCACGTGGTGCACTCCCGACATGCTCCCGACATCACTTATCCTTACGCTCGCTAAAGTGCCCTCCCGACATGCTCCCAACACTGCTTACCATCCTTACCCTCGCGGAGTGCACTCCCGACATGCTCCCGACACCACTTATCCTTACGCTTGTGTAGTGCCCTCCCGACACTGCTTATCCTTATGCTTGTGTAGTGCCCTCCCGACACTGCTTACCATCCTTACGCTTGCGGAGTGCCCTCCCGACATGCTCCCGACACCACTTATCCTTACGCTTGTGTAGTGCCCTCCCGACACCACTTATCCATATGCTTGTGTGGTTCCCTCCCAACACCACTTATCCTTGCGCTTGTGTGGTGCCCTCCCAACACCACTTATCCTTATGCTTGTGTAGTGCCCTCCCGACATCCTCCCGACCCTGCTTATCATCCTTACGCTTCCGTGCTACATCCATAGTGTACGGTGGCTTGTTGGCGTACACAATGGACGCCATCACCGAAATATGCTGAGTGGCCTTCTCTGCCAACAGGACCTAAGGGGAAATTGGTCAGTATATTCACAATGTTGTGGTTAGGGTTTAAATCATGAGACTCACAAATTAAAACCTAATAAGTGGACTATTTAACACAAGAATTGTGTCTCCTGTTTCCCCGACAAAACCATTTTATTTCATATCATTCAAATGGAAAACTTTGCTTAGTCCTTACCTCATGAGTGTTGAATAGTTCAAAAGTTGACTTTAGTAGGTTTCTCACTAGTCAACTTCATTCAATGTCTTACAGGGAAGTGATTTCATTTGCATGATATGAAATAATTTGCAAAACATTGCCTCCTTCAATTTCCCAACAAATCGCATTTTGCAAATGCGATTATTTTACTTGCACCTTTTTTCTTCAATTTGGATCTTTTTATTCAAGAATTTTCAAACACGTTATCAATCAACTTGTCACCATCTATTTGTTTAATAAACTACCTCCGCTATGGCCCAAACCCCGGGAAATTCAACTGAATTCAATGACCGACCAACTTCAGCCCCAGAGAGTGGAAGTGAAATCTCTGATATCGCCAGTAGTCGTGAATTAGGAATTGAAGTAGAGAGCCAGTCACATGAAGATAATCAAGATCCACCAGTTCTTCCAGAATGTGAGTACGCATCCATCTTGAATATTTCTAATCTCCCAAAACCTGATATTGTGTCATAGCCTTTATTTCAGGTCAGCCTCCAAGCTCTAAGAAACCAAATTTTAAAAGTTATGTGAAGGAAAAGACTGTTGAACCTTGGGCACTGACAGAAGATGATGGGCAAGATGATGTAATTTTCAGTGGGGAGTTGGAAATTATATCCAAGGAACAATTTGTCTCCAACATTGCTCAAACAATCCCAAGGCTTGAAAAAATCCAAAATGATAGTAAAATTCCTGATTATATGTGTCAAAAGATTGCTGAAGCCATGAGCCTGCTCAAAATGGATTTGAACTGTAAGTCCATTACTAATTCAAAACAAAAGTGATAAAAATAACTGCTTACAATATATGGGCAGGTGTGGAGGTGGGAGAATCTCTACCTGAAGGATCTCGAGTCGTAATTGGATTTCCAGGCAAAGGATTAGGAAAAAGACCAAATATATATGCGACCAAAAAAACAAACAAAAAACGCTGTACCTTTGAAGCCGCAAACGATTCTCGGGATCAAGGTCATGAAATTATCAATGTTGAAGGGGACCATATTGATAATCAACCTCCGCATACTGAACCCCCCCAATACTCAATGAAACAATCCATGATGAAGCTCCACATACTGAAAGCCCCCCGATACCCAATGAAACAATGCATGATGCAACCCCTCCCACCTCTCCTCGGAATATTCAAGCCTTTCAAGAAAGGGAAACAATTAAACATGATACAATGGGACGAGATATGACTGATATAGTTCCTGACCCTGAGCCCAAAGTGTCATCATCTGCTAATTTTCAAGGAATATTTTTATCCCGCATTGAAGAGTTTGCAGGCATTTTGAATTATCATTCCAATATGACTCAACAATCATGGAAAAGGGGGCTTGATAATATCAATAGTATTTACAAAAAACGATGGGACAATTTACAAAAAAAAGATGCTCATACATTCCTGCCCGTTGGTATTAAGGTGATCAGTAACCAAGAGCTTAAATGGTCAGCCTGGCTGGAGGACCTGAGATGGCAGGTGGGTTTTATCTTTGTGCATGATACATGATCATTGGCTGTTGACTGGTGATATAAATTTCAATATACAGGGTTAGATTTTTTTAAGCCAACTGAAACAGAAGCGTTTTTTAATCACAAAATTTGTAATCTCAAATTGATGAAGGAATCAGCTAAACCTCCAGAGAATCTCCCAAAATCTGAACAATTCTTCTTCAAAATGGTTCAGAGCCTTCTTTACCCCGCCAATCCAGTTAAACATTTTTGGGCAACTGTTATGTTTGAATCCATTAGTTTAGTCTTATACAATGTGATTGCACCCAAACCATATGTTTCACCAACATCAAATTCAACCGATCCTCTTGGACTCAAACGGGGGGCAGTTGAATACCTTGCCTCCTGCTTGAGTAAATTGAAGCAACATGCAACCCAACTCAGCATTGAAGGTGGCGGGGCTGACAATGAGATATCCACAAAGCCGCACAAGAACCTGGAGGATCTAATGGATACAGTTATCCATTTGATGATTGCGTACAACATGGTACGTGCACATACAAAGGTTGAAGTTAATGGCATCAAAGGCAAACTCACAAACTCAAAAAAAATGAGGCCATCAAAGATCTTTTGGCGTGTCACAAGAATCTCGGAATAAATTGAATTTGCTATGGTATATTAGCGGCATTCTGTGCGGCGGGGGTTTGTGGTTTGATGGTATGCTCAGATGACTGGAGAACAAGCGCAGTTCAAGGGGCTTTATCACTAATTGACATTTCGGAAAAACGTTCAGAGGGTAAAAATCTAGTGGAGCCAGTGTGGCTACGTACTAATAAGTATATATGTAGTTTACTGAATAAAGGTTTCTTCTCATCAGAGTCTTTTAACCCCACTGTACCTCTTAGATTTGAATTTTCACGATGCTTAGTATTAGACTTTGGTGATGCCTGGGTGCCGAAACGCGGTCTTGGTTCAAGTGATGAGGTCACCTTGACTGTACCCAGGTCAGCTAAACTCACAACCAGGATTGACCCGTTTTAGATTAGCTTTGTACTAGATAGATTGTAATTGAATTTTGCAAAGTGATTTATGAATTTAATACTCATGACTTCCAATCCTACTACTGCCCGGATGCCACATTCTGAATACCAATAGTAATTGTATGGCGGCATGCCTCCATACATCATTGAAAAGACTCCAACAAGATGCAAGATGAGTCAGGCAGTTGTGCATGCGAGTAACACATGCGGGGGCATTGCGGGAAGTCGCGTTTATCACCTCCCGCCAGCCCATAATAGGCCAAATGTTCCTGTGTCTTTCAAGGGGACTAGGATAGCTAGGGATCTGCAGCAGGATGCATATTGCATTTGCATCTGCTTGCAATATTCCAAATGGTTGGATTGGAAAGTGATTGCATGGGAACATCAATATTTAAAATTGAATAATGCACTATCCACTGCAATTTTCAGGTTCAGGTATTTGAGATCGCAAATTTGCAAAGGTCAGGTGTGATCTTTCTTTTTCGCCGCAATTAAAAAAGATACATCAACCGCAATTCAATTTAGGTGATATTAATAAATCAGTAATCATTCGGTTTCATTTCATTTTCTGCTGAAAGCATGCCATTCACGAAAAAAGGAAAAGAGCGTAAAAGGGAACTCGCGAGAAAGCGTCAGGCTGAGGAAGGAAAGTGTGAGTTGCTTGCTTAATCTCAGTATATATATATGCTTCCACATTTATGTGGCACCCTCATTGGGCCCCACGGAAAAACATTGGCTTTAGTCGGTTCAGATTGTGCCAATGTCATGTGGGCTCCAACAGGGAAGTCAAAGGATGTGTGCCAAAGAAAGCTCCTTGGCAGTATCTGATATCTTGTGTGCTTCAACACATAGTGATCCCTCAACCACTTGGGAATATTGGGCAATCCCAAAAGACAAATGAGCGCAAAACGACCCAAATGAATAGGTTGTTTTCCTCCTCTCGCCCAACAGCACAAATATCAATGCCAGTATCAGCAAATATCACCCCAAGTGAAATTCGGAGGGTTGTGGATGTCAATCAGATCAAATGCATTCACTTTGGGCATGTGGCAATTTTCTCTTCAACCGGATTACTCATTGCCCTTGTTGAATTCCGACCATTCACAACAGTGAGTGAAGTCGAGGTCAATCAATGGGATGAATTATCACAATTCTTATTTCGGGAAAAGAGATTCACTGACCCGATTGCAACAAATGGAGCAATACTTGAGGGATTTATGTTTGCAATTGGGTGGCGCAAATGCAGCACAAAGAATGAACAATTTGGTCTGTATAGAAGTGTCGGGAAAATTGAAAACACAAAAGATGAATGGCGGAACCAAGGTGCCAATCTTAGCTCAGTGGGTTGCATTCTAGGTCAATCCTTACAATATGTTGGGGATAATTTATTTGAGAAGATTCAAAATTTCTAAAATTCATTGGGGGTTCCATCTTTTGATCAAGTTAACTATGAAGCCAATATGCCCGCAAATCAGGATGCATTCGAGTTTGCTTCTGCACTCACGTTCACCATGAATTGATTCAAACACACCTCATGTTGATAAGGATGCATCGCTGTATGCTTCGGGATGGTCATTTCAAGCTGATAAGCGGACCGGCCAAATTCAAAGAGATGCGTCAAAGCGGTGTACAGGGGGAAACTTGATTTTCCCAAATGAGCATTTTTGAATTGATCTATCCGCATGTCATGGGCTCATTCAGGTATTGTGGGCCAGTAGTACATTTATTCATTATACTGATCCAGCACAGGACAACAAAAGCACGACACTAGTGGGTATGTCCGCACAATGGTCAAGCAGGTTAGCAAAAACAATGCAGCAAAAAAGCCATGGCTATTATGAGATTGGCGAGAGAGCGGGCTATCAAATCAGGGATGGTAATACAATCTCATGCCGATTCAAAGAATGAGGAGATTTGCATGTGTGTTGGGTAAATAATGGTGGGGTAAGGCAGAGGACAATATACACCAGGATTGGATGGTTTCGAGTGGGGGAGATGGGGTGTCTCACCTGAAAAAGGGGTGAAGTGGATTATGTACGGTGGCATGCCATTGTACATATGTCTTGGTTTGTTGGTCTTGTCCAGGATGCTGATGCTTCACACGCGAATCCTTATGCTTGTGCAGGTTCCGACAATGCTAAAAGTTCCTGATGCCTATGCGGGCTACCGACGCTTCACACGCCAATCCTTAGGCCTGTGCAGGCTCCCGAGAATTTACACGCCAATCCTTAGGCCTGTGCAGGCTCCCGAGAATTTACACGCCAATCCTTACGCTTGCGAAGGTTCCCAAAAATGCTAAAAATTCCTTACGCCTGTACAGGCTTCCAACGATTCACACGCCAATCCTTATGCTTGTGAAGGTTCCCCACAATGCTGAAAATTTCTTGGCCTGTGAAGGATCCCGAGAATTCACACGCCAATTCTTACGCCTGTGCAGGCTCTCAACAATTCACACGCCAATCCTTACGCCTGTGCAGGCTCCCGACAAGTCACACGCCAATCCTTACGCTTGTGAAGGTTCCAGAAAATTTAAACAATTCAACACATGAGTAAGATTAATAGTGTGTGACCATAGGAAAGGCCATGTTTCACGAATCTGGACTGGATTGCTCACATGCGGGAACCTCCTGATTTTTTATAGTTAAGAATGGATATGGCTCTAAACCATGGAAGAAGAAAATATAGGAGACGGTAACAGCAACTATTGGTGCATTTTGGGAAAAAGAGGTTCATGCAAACAAATACTCACTCAAACTTTTGGTCGGGCACTTACAAAAATAATCCTCACGCAATCAGGGTTTTTCTCTAAGGAGGAAATGAATAATTTTTACGTGAACAAAGAATGTAATAGAAATTGAACATAATAATAATTGAATACAAATAATTTAATTAAAAGAAAGTATTACAAATTATAAAAAGTGGAAATAATGAGATTATTTTTTTGGAATTTTTATTTTTCTAGGAATTTGGAGACTATCCCGGTTATGTCCTCCTTTGGATAAGCCTCCAGTGCCTGGGCAAGGAGGGAGTTTAGTTCCTCCCGGAATTCCCGGTGCATCTCATTTCGATGAGTTGCATCCACGAAAGGAATCATGTGGAGCAAGCGGCAATGCTCCAACAAGATTTGGTTGATCGATTCGTGGACGATGGGTCAAGGAATCATTAGGGTTGGTCGCAGGTCGGTGAATTCCTGGCCAGCGTCATCGTGGGAATGAGAGGAGCTTGGCACCGGGGGGGAGGAGGAGGTTGGGTTCTCAGGGGAACTGGAAGGGATCTCTGGGGAGGGAGGGGGAACAGGAGGGGAAGATGGCAAAGTCGGTGAAGAAGAAGGGGGATGGGGGGATCCGACGGGCGTATCGTCGATGATGATTATGGAGCGAGGAGTGGCGGGACGAGCTGGAGACGGTCGAAGAAAAAATGAGGAAAAGGGGATATGGATCGAAGAGAAAGAAGGGGTGACTTACCATAAGGTTCCTCCGTGGATTGCGTAGGAGCCACCTCAGGTTCTGGCTCACGAGTTGTATTGTCCTCAGGTGGTTGGGACGATGGACTCGGGCCAGGAATAGGTGGCTCTTTGGTTCGGGAGGGTTCTAAAAAAGGAGTAAGAGTCAGTTCACTCGACTTGAAAGCAAAAGTGAAAATGAAATGAAACTTTGGCTGCTTACCGCGGAATAATTCCTCAGACCATCGGGTACCACTCAGGCCTAGAGTGGGCTGCCGCGGGGTTTTCTCGCGAGGCAAACTAGGAACGGGAGAGTCTTGTCGGGGGGGATTCAGGGGGTTTTGTTCTATGAGTAATGGAAAAAAGTCAGTATTATTGCGTGAAGAGAAATGAGATAAGGAGGAGAAAGAAAACTTACTTTGGCGTTTGAATCCCATCGGCGACAAGACATGGTGATGATCAGCCCAAGCTTGAATGTCCTCTCGCCATCGCCATCCTTCATCAGCCGGATAATCACTTTGCTCTGGTCGAGGAGTGAAGTGACCATCAGATGGTGGCCTAGGAGGGGGAGTGGACAAATAAATACTGGAGGGGACAGGGGTAATTGTCCTGAATATTTCCCGTCGGCCTGTTTGGGGGCCCGGTGTCCATTCACGCTCGGAAATGGTTTCATCATCATCAACCACAAAGGAGTCCTCGCGAGGGTGTCTTTGGCGGGAACTCCTCTGGCCTCGTGGTCGGAAGGGGCGGACAACGAACGAACATTTCTTGTGTGCTTGTCGGCAAGCATCACAAGCATTGTTTGTTGTTGAGGAACGAATGCAGGGGATACCCCGCTTGGTGCATAAAGTGCAAGACATCTAAAAACAAAACAATTGAGGTTAGTAACTGCATACAAAGTAAACAATCAAGAAAGAAAATGAAGGCGTACGATGAATTATAAATTTAAAACGTTAACAAAATAAAGACACTCTACTCGGAAGGTTTTAAAAGTCTGGAAGAGAGTCGTGAAGAAAAATAAGTATTAAGATCGGTATGTAATGTCGACAAAAGTTTAAAAAAGAGGTAACACACAAGGTGGATAGAAGTGAGGTTCTGAACGGATCAGAAGAATAAACAAACAGGCAAAAGGCAGGGGAGTGGGGTTAGTGGAGTCAGAAAGACAAAAGTAGAAAGGCAGGAAGACCTAGGGGAATACGCACAAGGACAAATGCGGGTAAGGTTGAACGAAGTGGAGCGGGTGAGAAAGAAAGTGAAGGGCATGTCGTGTGAAGATGGTCTTTTATACCATGGCGAAGCTGAGACGATCTCAGCAGTTGCAGCACCCGCAAAAGGCTCAGCTTCAAGGCCTGTGGGCAAAATTGAAGCTCAGTCGCAGTAAATGCTGCAACTGAGAAGGGAAATGCTGGCGTGAGGCAGAAGAACAATGGGGTTCTGGCTGAGTATTTCTATTGATTGAATTGTCAAGCTCAGTCAAAGCCCCTTGGTTTCCTTAAATAGCCACCCAATCACCCAGGAGGGTGGTCGTGAGGCCCTCATTGAATGTGCATTGTGGGTGCAATGCACAAGTGCCCCATGAAGAAATGCACCCGGTGCATTTGGTCACAAGTGCCTGCGGCAAGATTACCGGCCGTATGGCCTGGTAATAGTATGTGAACAAAGGGGGGGGCTGTAACACAAGTGAATACAGCGTGAGCTTGCCTCGACCCATTTCTCAGGTTTGCTTTCTGGTCATAATTGAAATGCTCAGTGGCTGAACATTTTAATTGCACAGTAATTGAATCATTGATATAACAATATCAAATGCACCGTGCTGAGCCATTGCTCAGTTGTTTTTTATGCACATAATGTGAGCATTTGGCACTGCATCGGATGACATTTCAGCCAGGTGCAGCATTTCACACACTTTGGTGAAGTGCTTCAAACTGAGCCTTCCAATGAACTATTGCAAAAATAGTTCATTCCATGGCTTTACTGAGCAATTTCACACAGTGGTTTTGACCATGACATGCTCAGCTTTTGTAAGGTTTGACTATGAAACAATAAGTAAAAATTACTAATTTATTACTTATTGTACTCTGAATGTCCTTATGAATTGAATAAATAAGATTAAAAATATAATAATAATAAATAATTATTATTATTATGGCGTAAATTAATTATATTATTAAATAAATATAATAATATAATTTATATTATAAAAATATAATATAATAAATAAATATATTAATATAAGATAATTAATATATTTAAACAGCTCTTTATTATTGTTACCAACAAATAATAAAGGCGTAAAAAATTGTTTTTTATTAATAAAAAACAATTAATAACAATAATATTACTAATATTAAAGTTATGAATTAATATAAATACTATTTATATTAATTAAAGAATTATTTAAGAGAGTAATAATAGAGAAATTATTATAATAAGAGAAAATAACCTACTTTTAACACTTAATATAATAATTTTGAAGTATTTTACGCCAAAAAATATAAATACAACCTTTTCAAATTGTATTTACAATAAAAATAAAGAAAATTACAAATTATTCTGGATTTTTACGTGGAAATGAGTTTTATAGAGATTTTTAACAAAAACAATTAAATAAATGATTTAATCACGTCAAAATAGATGATTATAGCAAGGAGGTCTTTGGTCTTTAATAATATAATGCTTTTATATATAAAGAATAACGAAATTACCTTTGATTTAATTGATTTAATGTTTTTGATGCGTCTGAGGGGTAAATAGAGTAAAAAGAGCTCTATTTATAGTAAATACCTCCCTCCTAGAGTCCAACAGGCTTCTTGTAGACGTGTACTGATCATATCGACTGGAATTGATCAATATTTTAAGGTTTGAGGGTGATTACATCATGATCAAACCATATTGCATCATTATTACACCATTATTTAGAGTTATCACTGTAACTCTAAGTTTGATGACATCAGAGGCTTGGCAGAACCACAAATTTCGTGGATTTTATTAGTTTTAATCATAAACTAATAGTATTCACCAATTTTATCACTCTTAAGACTGTTAAACTTAATTTAAGGTTACAGTATGTGATCATAACAGCTCAATTTAAGCTCAAACTTTGATCCTCAATAACTTTTAAGGTTTTCACGCTACAGCAATTCAGAGAGTGAATTCTGATAGCCTGACATAACCTTATTATGCTGCCAAGAGCGTTTCATTACATCATCAAAACTCTAATTTTGATGATTTTTCTTGTAACTCATCTTTTCTGTTGAAATTCAATATTTTAAACTTCAAACCTTGATTTCAGGGGGTTATACCCTGAATTTAATAATAAAAATTACGTCATTCTTCTCGAATAAACTAGTAGAATCCAACTGTATACTTTTTTTTAAGTTTGGAATACTTTCACAACAAAGTGGTCAACAGCTTTGTTGATTTTTTTCAATATTTCCTCATAAGTCTTAACCTTGTTTATAATTTGCAAAATAAAGTTCATATCTGTGTCCTTACAGTAATTAAGTGGTAACTTTATTTTTGGTTCATCATTCTAGCATGTATAGTTTAGAAGATATTAGCTATGATCCCTGAATATATGCGTTGACCAAAAAAGTGCATATATTCAGGATAATTCCTTAAGTATTGATTTTGGGAATTAGCTTATTAATTGTTTTATATGTGGATTTTTGTGAAGAATCCACTGGTACAATCTATTTTACATGTTGTTTCATTAGTTTCTGAGATAAAGTAGTTTTTATGGTTTTTTTAAGGTATCATACCTTATAATTCCTTAAATATTGACTTTACAGATATGCCATAAAAATGGTATATGTGTATTTTTCCATGGGGAATCCAATGGTATAATTTGTTTTACATTTTGATTCATTGGTTTTTAAGTTAAACCAATTTTAGTACCAATTTATGGTATTTTTTGTATATTTGAGTAATTATTTTTAGTGTATAATTATTCTAATTAATTTTAATATAATTATATTAAAGGTATAATTATTCTGAGTCTTTTTTGTGACCTTATTGGGTATGTGGTCATATCTCAAAGGCTCACATTCCCTACCACCAAAAAAGATTGTACCACAATCTGATATATGTGATTAGGGTATCATCCACTGTCCTACCTCTTCAATAGACTTTGTTAGTCTTGAAGCTCAATAATGCTTAACTTTTTTATTTTTCAGGTTTTCTTTCATGTCTGAATCTTCTTAGTAACTTATCAGCATTTGTTATATCTTTCTCAAGTAGCCATTCATCTTCCTGAGTTGAATTTCTATACCTTACAAGGTATTCCCTTTCTTTTTTGTTTCTTGTCCTTCTTTCTTTAAGGACTTTTACTATTTTCTTTTCCTCTCCTTCCTCCAAGGGGGGAATCTCAAGTGGGGGTTTATTTCTTAGTGGAAATAACTCCTTGTCACTTGAACTGTAAGGTTTTATCAGACTTACAGGGAAAGCTGGGTGTTTGTTCATTAGTTCACCTGTGAGTTCTAATTGCACAGCATTGGGTCCATGGAGTGCTTTTATCATAAATGGTCCTGCAAAGGAATCTTTCAATTTCTTTGGGCCTTTTATGTTATTGAAATTAAGGGTTGATACTAACACCAAATCTCCTATTTTGAAGTCAGGTGGTTTATGACTTTTATCCCATCTTTCTTTTGCATATTTAAAAGAATCTTGCATGCATCTGTTTGCATGGTGTCTTGCTTTGTCAAGCATTATCTTGAAACTGCTTGCTGTTGGATGTATATCCACTAAGTCCTTTTTGAGGGTGTCATAAGGAAGTCTTGGATTCCAACCTTTCTCTAGCATTGCTGGTGTTTTGCCAGTAGAAGAATGGATTGATGTCTTATATGCCAGTTCAAGTGCTGGTATTAGTGTACACCAATCATGGGTAAAACCATCAGAATCTTTGAATTCTAGCCCATAAGCACAGAATCTTCTTATCATATCCTCTAGGTTCTGTATCATTCTTTCTGCTAAACCATCAGTTTGAGGATGATAAGCTGTTGAGAATGATAACTTTGTCCCAAACAAGTTATGGAGATTTGTCCATAATGCTGAAGTGAACTTTGGGTCTCTGTCACTTATAATGTTTTGGAATAAGCCTGTGTGGCTAATGACTTTATTCCATATCATTATGGCTGTATCCATAGCTGTGTCATCTTTATGACATGGTAAGAACATGGGAGTTTTACTGTACCTGTCAACTAATACTAGGCATGCATTATAACTCCTGTCTCCTCCTGGAGGTAAGGCTGTTACCCAATCCATATGAACTATTCCCATGGGGATTTTGGTTCTTGGATTTGGATCATCATTCCAAATTTCTTTCCTGTGGCTCTGTTGGCTTTTTGGCATCTGTCACAGGTTTGGAAGTACTCTGCAACATCTTTCTTCCAATTTGGCCACCAAGAGCAGGTTTTCACCCTCTCTAGTGTCCTATCTTCTGAGAGATGTCCAGATGCAACACTATCATGACACTCATGTAAAATAGTGTTTATTAGTGTTCTGTCTGTTAGGGCCATAACACATGTATGTTTTGTTCTATGGTAAAGGATTCCATCAAGGAGGTGGAATCTTCCTTCATCATATGCCTTTTTCCATATTTCATCTAGTTTTGATGAAAGTGATGGATCTTTGCAGTCTTTCATTAGAAGTTGGCTTAAGATATGGCAATTTTTGTCTGTCTTATAGCTTTCTTTAACTTGGTTAAATAATTCTGTGCCAATGTCTGTAACACATATTCCTTCTATATGGTGCTCTTCTTGTGGTACCCATGCTGGATTGTCAGGGGTATTTGCTAGAGCCCATCTGCTAAGACCATCTGCATTTTTATGGATATTTCCAGATTTATGAACAATAGTCATATTTCCTCTATATTCTTGGATGGCAATTTGCCATCTCAGCATATGTCTATTTGGAGTCTTCATATTTAATAGTGATTTCACAGCATTACAGTCTGTGATTACATCAAATACTGTGCCATCCAAATAATAATGCAGTTTTTCTAAAGCCCATACTAGGCATAAGCATTTCATTTGGCTTGCTCCATACCTTGCTTCTGTTGGCTTTATCTGTCTTGAAATGAAACAAATTGGTCCTTCCACTGGTTTATCATTGATAATTTGTGTTTGGTGAAGTGCAGCACCTAGTCCTTCTCCACAAGCATCAATGTACAGTTTGAAGGGTAGTTTCCAATCTGGCATCAGAAGAAATGGGGCATTTGTTAAGGAATTTTTCAATTCTTCATATGCCTTTACTCTTTCTTCTGTCATCTCATAGACTGTTTGTTGGTCACATAGCTTATACAAGGATTTAGCAATCTTTGCAAAGTCCTTTATATGCTGTCTATAGTAACCAGCAAATCCTAGAAATGATTGCATTTCTTTTTTGGTTTGAGGCATTGGCTTAAGTAGTACTGCTGCTACTTTATTTTTGTCTATGCCTAGACTAAGGCCAGATACTACATGTCCTAGGGCTTTTAATTCACTATATGCAAAATGACATTTTTTCAATGAAATTTTCATATTTACTTGGACTATTTTCTGTAGTACCCTTTCTAGTCTTGTCAGGTGATTTTCCCAAGTTTCTGAGCAAACTATGATATCATCAATGTAGATTATTAACCATCCTTCTGATAATTCTTCAGGAAATATGGTATTCATCATTCTTTGATAATGGGAAGGTGCATTTTTTATCCCAAATGGCATTCTTAAGTATTCAAAAATTCCACAATGGACTATTATTCTTAGTAGTTTCTTGGCATTGTCTGTTAAGACATTTTGATGAAAACCCTTAAGAGCATCCATAGCTGTGATGAACTTAGCTTGTGACAATTGGGTCAATGTCTCATGGATTCTGGGTATTGGATATCTTTCTGGAATGGTATAGGTATTCAGGGCTCTGAAGTCTCCTACCATCCTTGATTTTCCATTATGCCAAGTTATAATGACAGGTGTAGTAACTTCTACTTGTTCATTATGTCCAACCTTTCTTAATACTCCAAGGTCCATTAATTCTTTAATGTGCACCTCTAGGGCTTCTCTAGCTCTTGGACTGGCTGGATAAGCAGGTCTTCTTAATAAAGGTGGGTAAGGTTTTTCTACATTAAGAATTATATCCACTTCATGTCCAATTATGGCACCTAGTGGCTCTTTGTCAGTTGCAAAGGCATTTTTATACTTAAATAAGAGGTCAATCAATTTTTCTTTCATTTTTTCTGTTAATTCTTGATTGAATTCTGCCTCTTTGAGTTGTTCAGATATGAAAAGTTCTTTTTCTGGAATTTTTTCCTCATTCTTAATAACTGTGATTTGTTTTTTGTTATTTAAGAATCCAAACTTTTGTCTTTTATTATCTCCTATGGTAAAATATCTATCCTTTTGGTTGGAGATATCTATACCATAGATTGATAAGTAGTCATTCCCAAGTATGAAATGATTACTAGTACAGTTGTCCATTACTACAAACTCTACTTTAATTCTGACACATTGTGAGGGATGTGGAAAAATTAGTGTTAAATCAATTATTCCAAGGGGCTTCATGCTCTCACTTGCACTACTAAATTTGACACCTTGTATTGGCATAAGTTTTTCTTGCCAGTCTGGGACAATGGTTTTTAAATAACTTTTGCCAACACAAGTGCAATATGCTCCTGTATCCAAGTTAACCTTTCCTTCTTGGTTATCAACCATAACAATACTAATACTTGATTTTCCAGCTGTATATCCCATTCCTCTTGCAGGTTTGGTTCTATACATTTTGGCATCTTGTATGTTTGTTAGATTTGTGTCAGATGTTCCAACTTGTGGCAAGTTTGAGTTAACATCCAGTACTTCATAAATTATATCAATATTATTAATTTGTGCATTAATTATATTGATTTCATCACTTTCAGAGCTTTCTGACTCTTCTGTCTCTTTTTCAGAGTCTGATTCCTCTTCTTTGTCATTGTGGTTTTCTGTTTCCACAATTTCATTAATCTTTGCTTTTTTAAGGCAATTATTGGCTAAGTGTCCAATACCTCCACATTTATGGCATTTTCTTTGCTCATTATTGTTGGATGTATTGGGCTTAAAGGATTCTTTTGATTTATCTTTTTTGATAAATGGTTTATTTGGGCTTTTAATGTCCAATTTTTTCCAAGTCCTGCCAATTTTTGTTCTTGTCACTATATCTTCTAGTGCATTTATATACTCTTCTGTGGAGCATGGTTCTATGCACCTGCTTCTTAGGGCATGTTCTAGTTCCCCTCCACATTTTTTAAGTATTTTCATGTGCACCATCTTCTGTGACATTTCTGGGTACAGTGCATTAAGCCTTTCAACTTGTTTTAGGAACCAAGTTAAAGGTTTATCTTTCTCTGGGTCAAAGAAAGAGTTTTCAAATGCATTTTATATCTTATACCTCCAGGCATCATTTGCCCACTTGGTGATTATTTCTTGTTTCCACCAAGACCAGGTATTTTTACCATTTGTTTGTCTTATGCCATAATACAAACTTTTTGCAGATTTCTCAAACAATGAGTGTAATCTTGCAGTGATTAATTCATCTGGTATGGCATAGTCTTCTTGTAACATGTCAATTGTTTTAATAAATGACATGTGGTCATATTCACCTTCTCCTGTGAATGTTGGCCATTCCTTCAATTGAGGTGCTTCCTTCATTAAGACTTGGTTATTGTCTTGGTGACTCAAGTCTGTTATGAAAGGATTTGACAATTCCTCTTTTGTTTTAACAGGGCTTCTTATATGAGAAAATGGTGTTGATAATTTTGGCATATTTAGATTAGCCTCATTAATTTTATCCATTTTTTCTGTAATAAGCCTTATTTCACTTTGAATATCATCTTTCAGATGCATTCTTGCTTCATCACTTTTTTCCACATGGTCCAAAAGTAATTTTTGGTGTGATGAAGTCTTTTCTTCAAATTTTTCTACAGAAATACTTAATTTATTTAATTTTTTTGTAAGATTGTCAATACTTACATCATAATTGATTGTCAAAGTCTTGTCTTTGATATCTTTTATGTATTTATACAATTCTTGTTGTCCTTGTATTAATTTTTGAGTATTGTCAATTAAATTCTTTGGTTTATTATTTTCAACAATAAACTTAATGTTGTCAATTTCTTTCTTGTTTTGCACAACAATTTTTGTTAAAGAAGATAAATTGTTATTTATTTCTTGTAGTGATAATAAACTGTCTTTAATTTCTTTTAGAGGTAATATACTATTTTTAATTTCTGTTAAAGTATTTACAACATCTTTGGACAAGGTTATTTCTTTGGGAAATGAGGTTGTCTCATTCTTTGCTCTTCCTTGTCCTTGAATTCCATCAAGGTTCTGGCCATGTTGAAAACATTGTCCATGGCATCCTTTTGGATTCTTGGGATTCTGTAGCTTGGGGAATATGGTTTCCTCCAATGCTTTTTCTTGTTCTTCTTCCCTTCTTGGGGAAGTGGGTTGGCTTGAGGCTTGCTGGTAGTAGCTACTGGGGCTTCTTCCTTGGTTGCCTCCCTCTTTTTGGCATGATAATCCTTGATTTTTTTGATTTGAGGTTTGGATGACAGTGGATTCCATCCATTGGAGTATTTCACTATCTCCTCCTCTTTGAGGAACTTTTTCAGGATGTGCCAGGAGTTCATCACTCCTTGGTGTATTTGAGGCAGCATTTCCCAGTCTTTGTCCTTGTACACTGTGCAATACTGCTTGTACTGGCTCATGTAGATGTCTATTTGAGCCCTCTGAATGTGATTTGTACCTGTTTGAGTTACTCATACTTAGTTCCAATTCAGGCTCAGATATCATGGGCATTTCTGGGACTTGCCTTTGGGATAAGGCACTTCCTTGTGTGGATTCTGTTCCACTGGGGATATTGCCCTTTCTTTTTCCTTTTGAGGGATCAATTCTACTTCTGAGTCCAGCTCCATCTGATTGGATGGAGTATTGGGAACCTCTTCTGGTAGTAATAATTAAAGAATAAGAAAAAATAAAAGTATTTTAGAATAAAATTCTTTTATGGCAATTTAAAAAGGAGGTGCTCACCTTCAGAGTCTTGAATGGTGGGCCCTGGAAAGTCTAATTTCTTAGCTTTCTTTCTTTTGGTGATAACTGGTGTTGGAGAGCTTTGACAAGTTTCTTCCACCAATCTCTCAACAGTAGCTTGGTTGTTTTCTGTTGGGTTATCTTCAAACACTAAAAAAGACAAATAAATATAAGTCTTTTTATAATAAGTGTTATTTTTGGCAAGATATGGCAATTTTCCACATAGAAATTGCTTTTATATCTTTGAAAAGTTGAAATAAATAAAGAAATGAATAAAAATGAATAAAAATAACTTTTTTATTTGTTTTTAATATTTTTTAATATTTTTTATATATTTTTTATTTTTAAAGAATAAGATAAAAAATGAATATGATTCTTCTAAAATTAAATTATAATAAATATTATTTTTAATTTATAAAATATCTCTTTTAATCACTAGAGTCACTCAAAGAAAGTTCTTGCAAGTCTAAGGATGTGAAAAACCACGTGTAAGACAGTACAATTGCTTTCCAAATGCCTCAATAGCTTTTAAAATCAATAAAATATAAAATTATTATATAATTTTATGATTATAAATATAATTTATTATTGGATAAGCCCAAATAGAATCTTTTTAAAGGTCTTTTAAGTAAATATCACGGCCAGGCCCCCAAATGTAAGGTTTGACTATGAAACAATAAGTAAAAATTACTAATTTATTACTTATTGTACTCTGAATGTCCTTATGAATTGAATAAATAAGATTAAAAATATAATAATAATAAATAATTATTATTTTTATGGCGTAAATTAATTATATTATTAAATAAATATAATAATATAATTTATATTATAAAAATATAATATAATAAATAAATATATTAATATAAGATAATTAATATATTTAAACAGCTCTTTATTATTGTTACCAACAAATAATAAAGGCGTAAAAAATTGTTTTTTATTAATAAAAAACAATTAATAACAATAATATTACTAATATTAAAGTTATGAATTAATATAAATACTATTTATATTAATTAAAGAATTATTTAAGAGAGTAATAATAGAGAAATTATTATAATAAGAGAAAATAACCTACTTTTAACACTTAATATAATAATTTTGAAGTATTTTACGCCAAAAAATATAAATACAACCTTTTCAAATTGTATTTACAATAAAAATAAAGAAAATTACAAATTATTCTGGATTTTTACGTGGAAATGAGTTTTATAGAGATTTTTAACAAAAACAATTAAATAAATGATTTAATCACGTCAAAATAGATGATTATAGCAAGGAGGTCTTTGGTCTTTAATAATATAATGGTTTTATATATAAAGAATAAAGAAATTACCTTTGATTTAATTGATTTAATGTTTTTGATGCGTCTGAGGGGTAAATAGAGTAAAAAGAGCCCTATTTATAGTAAATACCTCCCTCCTAGAGTCCAACAGGCTTCTAGTAGACGTGTACTGATCATATCCACTGGAATTGATCAATATTTTAAGGTTTGAGGGTGATTACATCATGATCAAACCATATTGCATCATTATTACACCATTATTTAGAGTTATCACTGTAACTCTAAGTTTGATGACATCAGAGGCTTGGCAGAACCCCAAATTTCTGGATTTTATGATTTTTAATCATAAACTAATAGTATTCACCAATTTTATCACTCTTAAGACTGTTAAACTTAATTTAAGGTTACAGTATGTGATCATAACAGCTCAATTTAAGCTCAAACTTTGATCCTCAATAACGTTTAAGGTTTTCACGCTACAGCAATTCAGAGAGTGAATTCTGATAGCCTGACATAACCTTATTATGCTGCCAAGAGCTTTTCATTACATCATCAAAACTCTAATTTTGATGATTTTTCTTGTAACTCATCTTTTCTGTCGAAATTCAATATTTTAAACTTGAAACCTTGATTTCAGGGGGTTATACCCTGAATTTAATAATAAAAATTACGTCATTCTTCTCGAATAAACTAGTAGAATCCAACTGTATCTTTTTTTTTTAAGTTTGGACTACTTTCACAGCAAAGTGGTCAACAGCTCTGTTTATTTTTATCAATATTTCCTCATAAGTCTTAACCTTGTTTATAATTTGCAAAATAAAGTTCATATCTGTGTTCTTACAGTAATTACGTGGTAACTTTATTTTTGGTTCATCATTCTAGCATGTATAGTTTAGAAGATATTAGCTATGATCCCTGAATATATGCGTTGACCAAAAAAGTGAATATATTCAGGATAATTCCTTAAGTATTGATTTTGGGAATTAGCTTATTAATTGTTTTATATGTGGATTTTTGTGAAGAATCCACTGGTACAATCTATTTCACATGTTGTTTCATTAGTTTCTGAGATAAATAAGTTTTTATGGTTTTTATAAGGTATTATACCTTATAATTCCTTAAATATTGACTTTACAGATATGCCATAAAAATGGTATATGTGTATTTTTCCATGGGGAATCCAATGGTATAATTTGTTTTACATGTTGATTCATTGGTTTTTAAGTTAAACCAACTTTAGTACCAATTTATGGTATTTTTTGTATATTTGAGTAATTATTTTGAGTGTATAATTATTCTAATTAATTTTAATATAATTATATTAAAGGTATAATTATTCTGAGTCTTTTTTAAGACCTTATTGGGTATGTGGTCATATCTCAAAGGCTCACAGCTTTTGTGTGCAAATCGGGTGAAACTCAATGCTGAGCATGAGGCACATGAGCTACGTATATGCAAACGATTGGAAGGTGCATGCACATTCGCTATATGCATGCAGGCTCAAGTGGTATTACACCTTCCTAATCTGTACAGCCAGCACTGTAGTACACAGTACACCTTTGTAAATGTATGCTGCGGGGCAGAGCAAAAGCTGTTCAACAATGTAACATCCAATCACGTCAAGCCATCGAGTCATATATCTCAACTGCATCCCTTTGATGCACCTTGTTGGAGAGCTCTGCCTTACTATGGCACAGTTGCGGGTGTAATCCAAGTTAATGTAAGTGGGTAATAGTGGGATGACTGTTTATTTGGGTCATACACAAACAGTGGATTCCATCCGGTGCCATTGTCAGGGCAAACACTGACTGGCCCCGCTTGTTCATTGCGCGTTCTCATTTGCAGGCAGCCACACGCTTTCATACGCACCCCCAACGGGTCATACACAGGTAACTTTCACACGCCTGGAAGACATTTTACTGCCAGTCTTCTAACTGCCTATTTTCTTGGTCGGGTTGTCAGCTTGACTGCACACGCTCACCCGCTTGCGCGTGGAAACCTGAGGTCAATCAGTGTGGATTTGCTTCAGCCTCATCCGCATTAGAATAATCGTGGCTGCTTATGTTTGCGTGGGGATCTCCCACAGCGGGTTTTTTTCTGCACGTTCTCACGCGCCCCGCACAAGCTGTGGGGCCTGGCTTGCAGCCAAAAATTCCCTTGGGCATGTGACCTCTTTCTCCGGATTTTCGTACACGCGTGAGGCAAAGACCGTGATCCCAATCTTGGTGTATTAGTAGCCGCCTCAAACGCAATAGGGGTGAATGTATATGTGGATCACGCCTCACGGTGGGTTCCCCGTTTGATCATGCCACACATCCCCCCCTGAAGCCTAGTTGGCATTAGTAATCAAAAAACTTCACGCAAAATCAAACTCATGTTTGGTGGCATGCCACCAAACATATCTCACCCGTCCACACACAAATGTCCCCACAGTGAGATTGCCGTTTGAAACCGCCAACATTTCCTAGTAAGTCCCTGTGCAACAATTAACCTGGGGATGATATGCCCATTGTTTGCTGTCACACCAGCGAACATGGACGCATGCCTCTAATATGCCCCTTCACAATAAGTTGCTACAACCCACCCAATCTCGGATATGCTAATGTCAACCTTGTTCCACCAAAGGTTTCGTAACTTGCTGCAGATCCAGCAGTCATATCGGTGCACCCACATTTTGGCCACCTTGCCTTGATATATGCCCCAAATTGGATATGAAAATTATCAGCCCAAGAGGCCCACCCCATCAAGACCATGCACGTAACCACAGGCCATCCCCCCTTGACCCCATTGCTGCCTCTCATATAAGTTCCCCACCTGCGCTTATCCGTCTTCATTCCGTTTAGCTAACCCTTCCTGATCATATAATTTCCAACTATCCCCAAATAATTTAAAATAGCCATCATGTCAACCCCTTCACAACCACTTTGCATTGGGATGATTAATATTTGTATTCAAATAAATAGTGATATAACCTTAAATCCTGAGAATTCCCACTTAGCTTCTTGGATTATCATATGGCACAATCAACACAACATATTTGTTTATCTCCCCAATCACCAGTGTGCTATTGGCTCTCTACCTGCAACCCTTTCCAAAACATTGATACTATTCCTTGGGGCACCAAAAACTTTCATGCACTGTGGTCCTGGTGGGGCATGGATTGAAAATTGCCAATCCAATCCTACTCAAATATTATTCGTTGAAGGAGTATTTATGACTGATGCAAATGATCCCTCCTCATCTCAGAAACCCAATCTAGCGTTGATGTTCTTCACATGGTATCCAAACATTTTATTCATAATGGAAAGCTTTCAAACACAAGATTTCAAGCTTAAAATGCCCAAAGAATATGGCTGTAATACTCATAGTCAATGCCAACTCTTTACTCCGACATTTCCCGGTTCAAACTCGACGCCAGCCTCATATCCTACTGTTTCATCATTGATTTCCAAGCAAAAACTGATACAATTACCAAGTGGATCAGACCTCCCCATGATGACCCCACCCCATGCCATTATTCAAACCCCCCTCCTGCCTCATCAAAAGAGCAGACTAGATTTTCTCTGGGATCAAGAAATCCCCAATGGTCAATCCGCCCATAACCTTTGGGCCACCTCACCCTCAGGATCCACTTTCAATGCCAGGCACATCATTACAAACAAGGTCGTTAGCTCATTTGAATCCCTTTCGACCAATACCCCTCTTGGAGGACTGCTCGCTGATGATATGGGATTAGGTAAAACCATTCAGGCCATTTCTCTAATTGGTACCTCCAAGGAGTGGATGATTGCAAACCCCCATCGCTCCACGCCCACCATGATCATCTGCCCCCTCGCTTAATTACCAACTGGCAATCAGAAATATCCAAGCATGCTCAGGCTGGAGCACTGCATTCCAAAATCTACCATGGTCCCACTTGTCACTCATTATCCAAAGCCGAAATCTTAGAATATGATATCATCATCACTTCTTACAATACTATCACCCAAGAATTTGAGCAAACCAATACCTCTACATCATTCATTTTTCAAATCAATTGGCATTGTAAAATTTTGGATGAAGCAGAGTGAGTGTCTGATCTTAAATGATTCAAATTACCTTTTATATCCAATAAACCTTGCCCCATCTTATAGCTATATTCGCTCTCAATACACTGCCACTCACCGTGCCATTAATAGCCTCCTTTCATCCCGTCAAATATGTTTAATGGGAACACCTATTCACAACACCATTTATGACCTTGTGGGCATAATATCATTCATCACTCAACCCCAGAACGCCAATCAAGATAACTGGTCACCATTCATCCTGAGTAGTCTTTCCAAAGGTTGCAATGATATTTTGCATTTGGCATTGCGGCATTTAAGTTTGCGCCGCACCGAAACAACACATCTCGAATCCCTCCCCACTATTAGCAATCATTATGAGCTGCTCCCACTCAACCCAACCATGCAGCAAGAATATTCCATATTATATGAAGAATTCCTATCATCCAAAAGCAAAGGACCAGGAGAATTTTTCAGAAATATTAATAAGCTGCGAATATGTTGTAATCATCACATCATGCTTAACACAATTGCGGAGGCGGATTTGGAAGACCCCGAGGGCAGGAGAACTCAGGATAATTCCCTAACAATCACGCAAACTATTGTGGATGTGGAAACATGCATGATGAGTAGTAAAATTGCACACCTCCTAGAAAGCTTAATGAAGAGCAAACAAACAAGGTGTGGTCCAACCAAATCAGTGGTTTATACCCAATGGACCCAATTTCTTGATTTGTGCGTTAATTCTAATATGCATCCATTACCAATTGAATCCATCTGACTTTTTCATATTGTAGAATTGGTATTGCACTTTCCCATCACTCTATCCTTTCAGCATGAATTGATGGAACAATTACAGCACGAGAAGAGGAGAAGGCACTGTAGAATTTCTTCAATAATCCTGAATGTGAAGTACTGATTGCATCCATTGCCGCAGCTGGAACTGGCCTCAATATAACCTGTGCTAATATGGTCTATTTAATGGTGAGGGGACCCCCAAAATTCTACCCTGATTTGCGGCCCCTGACATCCACATTTCCAGGGGCACAATTGGAACCCAGCCATTGAGGCTCAGGCTGTTGATCGACTCCATTGTATTGGCCAACAACAACCTTTAAAGGTCATCCACTATATAACTCCTCATTCAGTTGAGGTCAAAATGCGGAAGGTACCCTTCAAGCTCTTCTTTAACCCTAATTGTCTTGCTATTCTAAAATGCTTCCTTATGGAAACGCCATTTTCCAAACACTAATAGGTCCAAGAAAAGAAAAAATCATTAACTGCGTGAGCCTTACTGATATTATATAATTTGCGTTTGACAAAGTTGATCACACCTGCGCACCCTGGCACAGGTCCACAATTATGAACACCATGAGCTGGATCAAACTACTTCAATATTTCCTGAATGAAGATGAGCAATAGAGTATTATTTCTAAGGGAGACGGTGATACAGCCCAACTCATATTGTCTATATTCTGACATATTTAGCAAGTTGCATCTTTATGAAATAATAATCAGATTGTATTACACCTTCACAAATAATTCACAAAAGGTTAATTTGTAACGGTGCTATACATTTATATTATGAAGTTATTGCAGAGCATCACCATTTGGCCTAATAACTGGCATGTCAAGTATTTTGAGGGCGCTAGTCTGCATCTTACTACAGCTTTTGAGCCAATCTTGATCAAATACCTGAAATGATAAGCCTTCCGGAATATCACCATCATCTGTCGATTGTAATTCTGGCAATCTATCAATAGTTTTTTTACCCTTTTTTTAATGTGATTGCAAAACTCTATGTCTTGATCCATTTTTAATACCAATTCATTAAATAACTGGGAGCGCCAGAATAATTCCACTTTGCAGTAAATTTGACAGCCATTTTCCAGTACCTCCTCAGTATCTGAGCATACTCAAGGGTCATTGAATTTTGATGCTAGAATGGTAAATTCAGCCGTATCACACCATTAACGACGGCGCTCACAGGTCTGCACATAATCAAGTAGATCATCATCAGTCTTTTCTCACAATGAAGAAGAGATACATTAACTAACCCTTTGACAAATCTTTGCAAGCTTTTGATTCTCCTTCTTTTTAACCAAATACTCCACATCCTTTTGAATAGACTTCCATTCTCTTTTCAAATAAGTGAAATATTGCTCCATTAAAGCCGCCACGACCCCATAGTTATTATGATCCTTGTTCCAACAGTAATGATGATACTCGGTGCTGACCAGTGCAAGATTGAATGTACGGTAAAACACCATTGACATCAGCTCATTGAACGGATGTTGCCATGAGCTCTCCCAGTCCCAAGTAAATCTCTTTAGTCCTAGCTTGTGGAGCTCATTTTTGCAGTAGCTTTGGAAACCCTGAGACTGAACCTGTGTTGATGGCTCATTGAAAACATCCCCGGGGACATAACCGAGATGACCAGCCACTTGAATTGCAATTTCACGCTCTTCTGTGCTTGGTGGTGCTGGAAGTGAGGAAAAATCCTTATCCCTAACTTTGAGTAGGAACAGGCAATGTGCATGTACTGCTGATCTCATTTCATGGACATTCTCTGGAAGTTCTGCTTTCAGCCATTTTCGTTGCTCCTTCTGGCTTGCACGTTTCACCACATTGTGAGCTTTACGAGCCTGGTTCCTTTGCTGTCTGACCTCAGATTGTTCAAGCATACTTTGGGCAAGGGGCATTTGAGGATGGGTGAAATCATTATTTGACTGAGTGCCATGCTCATGCGCCGTGAAATTGTCCCTCCTTGATTCATCATTTGTTTCCATTTGAGTCGGAGACATGTTCTCATCCTCATCATCCACCATTTTTTCTCTTGATGAACTGGCATGAGCTGTTCTTGGTTTGGAGGCATATGCATCATGAAGTCCAGTGACTTTCTCTTTATGGACCAGAGGTGAAGATGCATAAAGTTCATCACCTGCCATGCACATCATCAGTTAACACATCAAAAAATTAATGAAGACTGGTCATACTCATGATCTTCAATTGGCTCCTGAGATCGGACTGACTTGCCTTTAGGTGCCATATCTAACCCATGAAACAAACATATCACATTGTGAAAAAGGTTATACTCCCAAATTAAAATGACTTACTTTGATGAAGCGTCAATCCTGGATTTCCCCCCCACAGACCACTCCAAGCTACATTCTCCAATGGTCTTTTTTGTCGCCCCCCATCCACGCGCCTTTCATCACCCACATGAACCTGAGATCCTGATGGAATATTGAGGGTTGGCTGTTTACTTTTGCCAAAGGGATCCTGGGATGCGACTGGATTCCGACTGGGATTAAGGAGGAACTCACGTGGAAATTTTGATTGGGGATTAGCGTGTGATGAGATTTGAGGTGTGCCTTCTGGCCCCTGAGACACATGCGTTTGTGTATTAGTGGGATTCGGGGGGATTGGAGTGATGGAAATATTTGGGATTGACCAAGTGCTTGAAGTTGGAGCCTTTGGATTGCCACATCAATGTTAAGACCTGATACATTCATTGAGGATGCGATAGGGGTTGCAAGAGGAATGTTGGGACTCAATGGTGACTGTGTTTGAACATATTCTATGCTAGATTCACTATCTGAGTCATGAACAGAACCTGAATGGGATTTATGTGACTTGGAAGATGACATAAGGGCCAAAAAAGTACAGTAATATTTTTAACTACATAAAACACCTCAGTATTTTGATAAAATAGAGTGATATGAGATGAAATCTTTTCAAATTTAGAATAGAGAAATTCTATGAATAGTTGGAACTAAGGGTCGCGTGGAAGTCCAATAAGACTCTTTTTAGGAGAATCCTCCCTGCCTCTTGAGCTCCTCCGCTTTTGTCGGAAACCACCCGGCACGGCCTACCACCATATAATGTAATATTCCCTTGATCTCAAAGGAGACGCATCATCCATAAGTAATCATATTTGGTAACATTTCCGCCTCCCCATTTTCACATTTTGTGAATTATCCAAACTGCCAATATATGCATTGAAATTCCACAGCATTGTACATCTGTAAAGGGGTATATTCATGAAGGATTTACCCACAAAAGAGACATCACCCTTTCAAGAAAGGCGAGACCATCCAAATCACATTTCCACCGATTAAAAGCCTGCTGCACTCAAACCAAATACCAAGACTTTAGCTGCACTCCAACCCCTTATGTAATAGAGTTATATCATTATGTCTGTAATAAGGCTTAAGCCATGTAGAATGGCGTGCCAGCGTGAATGGTTTGAATGTCAATCCCCTCAAATCAATGTTGACACATCCCTATTGGAACACCCCTCAAGGGTCAAAACTGCAGTATCGCCATGTGTAAATAAAATAGAATATGTAGGAGCATTGAGCAGCATGAAATTTTACCCAATTAAACTCCTAACCAATTCCACCATCCAGATGAGACATGTTACACTCCATCAGCTGCAGCTCACGCACCATTACAAATGGGATAAAATTCTCAGCTGGCTCAAATCAACTCCCCCTTCATAAATAATCAATCAATTTTTTTGCCAAATAATAACACTGCTTAAAAATTTCACATCAGCCAGAGGTATTTATACACAAACCAACCGTACTCCCAATTCCTGCAACAATGACAACCCGCCGCTATTCCTCAATGCGTATATGCATGTGTCAACACTGCTCAACTAAAACACACTCTTCCCCTGAGGGTGATAGGCCTGGAGTTGCCTTCACACCTTTCCAATATAAACAGCACATTAAAGAGCTCAAATCAACCATTGCACCCAAATCTCTTCCAAACATCCCTACTTCTGCATCAGGATCTGAGTGCCCACAACTTCTTTTGGATCAAATATTCCCAGCTGATTATTCACCATGGGCCCAAAGCACCTTCTCCACAGCACCGGGGCTCAATTCAACTGCACAGAAACCATACAGCAGCAGTCAAACCCTTCCCCCACAAGACCTTGGAATGATAATATCTGCCATTCTATCATTAAGGTATAATATACCCCGCAGGGCTTCATGCATTCTCAACCCCGCCCTAAACCTGCTGATCAAGTCCAGCATCTCAAGCTCCAGTTGTCACCCCATTCCTGCATTCCATATACCTCAAGATCTGAGTACCATATTTGAACATCTCCAATTGGAGCCAGTGATTCAAAACTATAATAATAAAAATTACATCATTCTTCACGAATAAACTAGTAGAATCCAACTCTATACTTTTTTTTAAGTTTGGAACACTTTCACAACAAAGTGGTCAACAGCTCTGTTGATTTTTATCAATAATTCATCATAGGTTTTAACCTTATTTATAATTTGTAAAATAAAGTTAATATCTGTGTTCTTACAGTAATTACGTGGTAACTTTATTTTTGGTTCATCATTCTATCATGTATAGTTTAGAAGATATTAGCTATGATCCTTGAATATATGCGTTGACCAAAAAAGTGCATATATTCAGGATAATTCCTTAAGTATTACCATTGGGAATTGGCTTATTAATTGTTTTATGTGTGGATTTTCATGGGGAATCCACTGGTGCAATTTATTTCACATGTTGTTCCATTAGTTCTTGAGATAAAGAAGTTTTTATGATTTTTATAAGGTATTATACCTTATAATTCCTTAAATATTGACTTTACAGATATGCCATAAAAATGGTATATGTGTATTTTTCCATGGGGAATCTAATGGTATAATTTATTTTACATGTTGATTCATTGGTTTTTAAGTTAAACCAATTTTTGTACCAATTTATGGTATTTTTTGTATATTTAAGTAATTATTCTTAATGTATAATTATTCTAAGTAATTTTAATATAATTATATTAAAGGTATAATTGTTCTGAGTCTTTTTGTGACATTATTGGGTATGTGGTCATATCTCAAAGGCTCACAATTCCATATACCTCGAGATCTGAGTACCATATTTGAACATCTCCAATTGGAGCCAGTGATTCAAAACTATATATGTTGTCCTCAATGTTTCTCTCTTAATGGCCTTACTGAATCAGTCACAACTGACCAACCCCACTGTCAACGCCATAATGACCCAAATGATCATGATCCCCCTTGCACACAATCATTAGGCAAATTCATCTATTCATTTGAACCCCGCATCCAAAACACAACCAAAATGAAGCAAAAATTTATACCAACAAAACATTTCATTTAACAACCATTCAAAAATTGGCTTGCCAGATTTCTTTGGTGGGCTGGAATTATGGAAATTCTGCATCAACATCAACAATCCCAAACTCCCGAAGATTCCCCAAAATGTGACGTCTGGGATGGATTGGTCTGGAGACGCTTCATTGGCACTAGAAATATCCATGACCCCCAATTCATGTCCATTCCTGGTGCATTGGCCTTCTCCATTTATGTGGACTGGTTTAATGCACATGGAAAGTCCACCCCGTTGGCCAGCATTGGACCTATCATGCTTGGTCCAAAGGAGCCAACTTCCCTTCAATTGAATTATTTATTAATGCCACTCATCAGCGAGCTCAAAGAGCTATGGCAAGGTTACCATTTTTCACCCACCTCAACAGGTCCTTCAGGATCCTTTATCCGTGTTGCAATTCTCACAGCCATTGCGGATGTGGTTGCCATGCGCAAGCTTACTGGATTTATTTCCCATTCAGGAATCCACTTTTGTAATTTTTGCACCATTCACAAAGCTCAAATTGAAGAAATTGGTCCTCAATTTCACTACACACGCTCATATGAAAATCATGAATCAACCATTGCCAAATGGCTTCGGGCAACCACACAACAAAGACAAGCAATTTTCTCTGAGTATGGAGTGCGATATTCAATTTTAGAAGACCTTCCGTATTGGGATGCAACCAGAATGGTTAATCTTGACATAATGCATAATTTAATACTTGGAATTTTGAAGGATCATGCAGCTTTCAAATTGTGCATTCCAGAGTCCAAATCAAAAATTTACCTCAGGTCCTGCAGGAAATCCAATGACACCAACAGTTCAGACTCAGATTCCATGACCTCCAACAGCTCTCTTGATAAAATCACATTGAGAGAGGCCCGCTCCCTGAGAAGAGACGCAGCAAAAATAATAAATGAGCCACTCCCCACTACTTCCACCCAAAAAAACTACTTCCCAATGCCCACCCCTCACACGGAACATCCATCTAGTGGTTCTGCGGAGATTCCTTCATTTGATGCGGATTACATCCCCACTTCTGAAATCCCCTCTGAATTGGATATCACTGCACCGAGTGATCACCAGATCAAGGGTGAGGCTCTGGAGCATCTCCGACAAATCATATCTGAGACAATAATTCCCTCATCATGGACAAGAGTACCTCGCAACATGGGTTCCCCCTCTCATGGTAGCTTAAAAGCCGCTGAATGGGCTCTCTTATATAAGCTCTATATTCCATTTTTAATGCTCAGTCAACAGATGTCATTAGATGTACACCAATCCGCGAACATTCAAAGAAAAATGGGTCAGTCAGAAGAACTTGCAAATGAACTAACCAAGAATACATTCCATTTCATTAGTGCTATCAACATTGCCACAAGTTGGAATGTTTCAATAGATGATGCGACTGCATTTGCTGAACATTGGAAAAAATTCCGCCTTTCCAATCAACTCCTGTTCCCCAAACAGAAAAGTAAACCAAATCATCATTTTGCTGATCATATTCCGGAACTCTTCCAACTTTGGGGCCCAGCACAAGCCTCAGCCACATGGGGTTATGAGCACTTGATTGGAGTATTTGCAAAAATGCCAACAAATAACAAAATATGTACGCCAATTAATAAGATCAATATATTCACATTGATTAAACACCTGAACTGAATAATACTAACTTCTTGCAACTCTGAATAGATGATATAGATAAAACTTTACTTCAACATATCTGTCAATTTTCCAACCTTTCTGTTCTCCTGAAATCCCCATCCGTGCCATGTGAAATAAAACAGCTTTTCGAATCACAGCCACCTGCCCTGTTCAATCACCATAAATATAACAAACCATCCCGCCATGACCAAGAAAATTATGATTGCCTGGTTGAGTACTTACAGAATTTTCATGCAACAAGGGAGATAGTTGATTGGATCAGCTTAGACACTACCGTGCAATCCACAAGTCCTCCCACTTCAAGGATTGTCTCACCTTGGTATGTTCCAGTTTCAAACATTAATATTGGGAACAATATATTTTCAACTGAATCCAAAAATGTCAGCAACAGTGTGATATCTTTTCTGAGGGGCAACTCACGACAATTTGGTATTAGTAATATCATTTTTAAAGTCTCTGAGCCATCTAGCATACTGAACAATAACTTTCTGATCTTAAAAACTTTGAATATTGATGTGAATTTCTTACCAGATTGGCCGCATCTCAATATTTATAAAGCTGTTGGTTTTGATGATGGACACTTGATTATATCTGAAGAAGAAATAGAAGGTAACTGTGGATTGTATGATAACAAAGTTCTGTCATGTGGACTGCTTGTAATGATAAAGCCGTTATTTCATGATATTTAGTCTACTAAAATGCAAATCTCTCAGATTCATTAGCAATTTTGCTAGTGAAATAACTGCCTCAAAATTTAGTGACAGAGACATGCCATTGTGACAAGGTAAGCCCATTATTTCACATTGCCACAAAGAACTTACTATTTTGACATTGGGTACAGTGTGAATAAGCCAAGTTCAATGATCAAATGACCCACACAATCACCTTTCACAGCATCCAAAATTTCTAACTGTGCCATCATCATGTTGGAAGGGGAAGCAGCCCTTGCACACCCGCACCCGCACACGCCAATGCACACCCAAGCGCACACGCACACGCCAATGCACATGCAAGCGCACCCACACACGCGGTATTGTGCGGTGGGCTCTACCAGTGTCACCTGCAAAACAACAATCCTGCTCAGGCGGAGTCCTTTCATGGATGACCTGGTGAAGTCAAACCCCCCGCCTACATCAAGACTGGCTGAAGGACCTCTTTGATGTGTGTTTGTGCAAACAGGCGGGTCTTGTGTAATTTTTACCAACCATTGGATGGTTGTGGGATGATCAGGTGGTGAGGAATCAGATTGGAAGGCACAGGGGAACCAATATTAGTGGATGTCACAGGATTTGGTGTAAGACAAGAGTAGGACGTGTGCTCGACGTTCGCTTGATTTTCGCTTGACGTGAGCGCGACTTTTATCCTGCTTGACGTTTGCTTGACGTGAAGTCAATCGCTGACGATTGACACAAGATTTGCCCTGGTGGAAGTTGTTCCAGAGGCTTGAATTGCCTCCAAAAGCCAACCAAACATTAACCTGTTAAGAATAATGTTTCAAGATGTCAGGATTTGGCCTCTCATCTTTCTCATAATACAAATGAGGTTACCAAAAGAAAGAGGAGAGTGGCGGATTTTGAATTAAAAATATGTACAAAATTACTGTTCAACATTCTGGCCAGTTGTATAACCTTTTTAAGTTTCTTTTATTCACATTCTCACATATAACACCTGATTTAAATGAGGTCTACCATTGGTGCAAGTGGTTCAACACAAAGCCAGATTTTAAGTGGCAGTAAATTGTGAGCCTTAGAGGTAATTTCATATACCCAAAAGACCACAAATACAAAGTTAACATATTAATATAAATAAAATAAATTTATTTATATTATTAAAATAAAAATCAAAATATAAATATAAAATTATATTCAATATAAAAAAACTTAATTACAAGATAAAAATAAAATTACATTAAATTTTGGACTTATAAAATTACATTTATACTTGAAAAAATTAAGTAAAAATGAAATTTTAACAAAATTGTAAAAAAATAAATGAATTTGGAAAAAAGTTAAACAAAAATTATTATAGATTTTTATCCAATAAATAAACATATAAAAATCATTTCACCATTGGATTCCTCATAAAAAATCAGGTGGGGTCACCTCTGAGTGAAATTCTTGTAACTCAACTCTAAATAAGCTTGAATTAAGTTTTTAGTATTTTCAATACAAAAGTTGAAAATCCTCAAAACCTTAATTTAATTCACACCACATGTGGTGTTAACCATCAATTTTTGTGTTAAAATTGAGGTGTTGTGTTTAGTTTAGAAGCTATGAGGAATTGAAGTATTTTCAATTGAATTCAATTGAAATGTCAAAATGTGTGCATGTATTACATAAGTGAACTTTGATTTACATATGAGGTATCAATTATTACTGTATTGTACTGTACAATTGAATTGAATTAAATATGTAAATTATAAGTATAATACATGATGAGGAATTAAAGGAAAAATAAATTGCAAAGATTAAATTTGGGGGGGAAAGGAACTCCAGCTCTAAGGGGGAGCTAGACCCCCAAAATCCTTGCTGACAGGCGTGGGATGTCAAATTTCACACAAAAGTTCATCACTTTTGGCCTGGAATTGAGTTACAGGGTCTGTGGACTCAATTGATGATGAGGTTTGGATACCAACTGGGGTAGTTTTAGCTGTTGCCAAGAGGGTAAAACTACCCTTAAGATAAAACCATCATAGTAAAAACAGTTTTAAGTTGTTTCTACGTCTCTTACACAAATTCTGACATGGTTTGAAGGCTCTAGACCAGGTATTGCCATAGTAATGGCTGATTTAAGGGTCTAAAATGGCTAAAAATGACTAAAAGTAGCTTAAACCAGCCCTTTTTGGTCTAAATCAGGGTTCAATGATGCCATAGTTGGCTTTTCTGTTGTCAGACTGTTTTCACGACTAACAAGAGTAAATTTTACTTTTGGAGTAAGAAAATTGATGGCTAGAAAAGAATGTCTTTGCCCCACTTCTCTCTTCATGTTAGAATCTTTTCCTTTTATCAATTAGTTTAAACACTGTTAAACCAATCAATAAAAGATTCCAACCACCATTTTTAAATCATTTTAATCCTTTTAACCACGTGAAAAAATAATTATAATCATTTTTTGTCACTCTTATAATCATTTTTGCCCCTGAACCACCCCAAAAATGAATTAAAGCATCTTTCATCACTTTTTACTTTTTCACTTCGTTTCCAAATTCACTGTGGTCACTCTTGGGCGTTTTTTCTCTTTAATATTCTTTTCAAAGACTTTGCTCTTTAATTAATTGCTTGCAGTTCTTTGCTCAATTAATTCCAATTGAAATTGCTCTTGAAGAAATTTCTTTTGTAGCCTTATATATCTCTTGTAGAGTATTTTTGGATAAATTTTTCTTGTTGGTAAAACAATAAATCTTCATAATATTATTGTTTTATACTAATAAGGTTATAAACAATAAAATAGGCGTGTCTTCTGTTAAAAATAATATTTTTTACTATTTTTAATTGATTTTTACCTTATATAAATTTTGAGGACAGGAAAAGTACTTGATTTTTAATCAAAGTTTCATATCCACACCTTACATAAATCCTGGGAGATTTCTGAAATGATACTAAGGCTGCAGAAAAGACCATTCAGAGTAGCATTTCCTTAGCTTTTTGATCTATCTTACAACTTTACAATTCACAACAGACTAAATGGAGAGACCTGGCTTGATGTGTATTGCTGGGATTAAAACTAGCTTTGTTCCACCTGTTTTTTACCATTGTGGTTATGTCAAAAGGTAAGTCGGTGTTTAACAATTCTAGTAAGTCTCGTGACTAAAGAAGGATGGTAGTCAAAGAATTACATTCACCATAATTGGTACTATCTAGTATAGTTCTGGAAGATGCTTCAATTTTGAGTTTAAACATGATAGTTAAGAATTGGAGTCCACTGTTTTTTTGTGGATTAGGCCCTTGAGACTGTAAATCTGTTAGAGTGATAAAATAAACAATTGTACTTGATGACCAATTATAATAAATAGTGATAGATTAGGAATGCAGAAATACCCAAACAGTGGGCTAAAGTCAACTATCAATAAAGTACCACACCAAAATGGCAGGATAAGAACAATAGCCAACTAATGATTAATTCTTGTAGGTTAGTAAATAAAACATTTCAATCAAGCTTTAATGAGACTAGAAAATACCTGAATCAGAACAAGATTGATTCAATTGAAGAACAAAGAAAGAAAGTCATAGAAAGATTAAGAAATGAAATGTAAGAAAAAGAAGGGAAATTATAAGAAAAAGTAAAGATGTAATTTAATATATAAAGGAGAGAAAGGTAACAAATAGAAAGGAATTCATTAAAAAATGAAGTTGAGGTAAAGAGCTTGTCTTATAAGCTGGAGAGTAATAAGCTTTATTTATGCACAGTGGTTTGCATGGTTGGTTGAGTTTGGGTAATTCAAGTTGGTTGTGGTGGTGTGGAGTATGGCAAATAGGACTGACACTTTGTTGATCAAGTACAGTCTTGATTGGAATTTTCAACACTGGGGACTCACACCATTAAGCAACTCACATTCCTGAAGGAATGGTTGAATGAGGAGGAGCCATAATATTAAATTGGGGCTGGGAGAAGTCATAGAAAGATTAAGAAATTAAAAGTAAGAAAAAGAAGACAAATGATAAGAAAAATTAAAGATGTAATTTGAGATATAAAGGAAGGAAAGATAACAAATAGAAAGGAATTCAATAATCAATGAATTTGAGGTAAAGAGCTTGTCTCATAAGTTGGAGAGTAATGAGCTTTATTTATACCCAGTGGTTTGCATCATTGGTTGAGTTGGGGTAATTTAAGTTGGCTGTGGTGGTGTGGATTATTGCAAATAGGACTGACATTTTGTCAATCAGGTACGGTCTTTATTGGAATTTTCAGCACTGGGGACTCACACTATTAAACAACTCGCATTCCTGAAGGAATTGTTGAATGAGGAGGAGCCAGAATATTAAATTGGGGCTGGGATAATTGTTTTACTTGGCACTTTATCAGGGGTTAGTGTTACCTGACTTAGTGGTGCCATTCAGGTGTTATTACAAATTAATCTTGATTGTGGTGGCTGTTGCCACTCTGGTTATAAAATACACCAGTGTAACAACCACTAATCAGGGGTAAGGGTATTCATACTTACACCCACTCAAACACCTCCAACCAGCAAATCCACTGTGGGTATCAGCATTCAGTTTCAGAAATCTTCCTTGCTGAAACATGCATACAGTCTGGTTCATCAATACAGAATACACCAGTTCCAAACTGTATTATCACTCAATACCACCATCCATCCTGTACAGTTGCTGTACATCCATACAGAACCTGTATTGGACAGACTCAATTCAATCATCAAATCTTCCCATGTAAACTCTCTCTCTGGATTAGGGCTGGTGATTCTCCCATATACCTGCCCCTCTTTCTCCCCCTGGGGACTTTTCCTCAGTTAATTAATTCAATTTATTTATTATTTTATCATCATTCCTATCCTTATCTTTGGGTATTATAATTATTTAATTTTAAGCTAGTCTTTGCCTTCTTTCTTTCCTCACCTGTACAGTATGAGTTGGGTGGCCATATCCTTATTAACCCTTCTCTTTCCATTCTGACAGGTTGAAAAAGGGGACTTGAACTTGTTTGTGGTTTGCTCTTTTATTCTTACTCTTATTATTTGTTGCTGCTTCTCTTATACTCTTTTATTCAGGAATTAATCTCTTAACACTACTCAGTGTCACCAGGGCAAATCTTGTGTCAATCGTTGGAAATTGACTTCACGTCAAGCAAACGTCAAGCAGCATAAAAGTCAACTCACGTCAAGCAAAAATCAAGCAAACGTCGAGCACACATCACACTCTTGTCTTACACCAAATCCTGTGACATCCACCAATATTGGTTCCCCTTTGCCTTCAACTCAGTTTCCTCAGGACCTGATCGTCCTGCAACTGTCCAATGGTTGGTAAAACTTACACAAGACCCGCCTGTTTTCACAAACACACATATAAGAGGTTGTTCACCCAGTCTTGATGTAGGCGGGGGTTTGACTTCACCAGGTCATCCATGAAAGTACTCCACCCCAGCGTGTGACACTGGTGGAGTCTGCCACACAATCCCCTGGGTGCAGGTGTGTGTGTGTGACACACAAACCGGGGAAAAATGATGTGTTGTCTTAATTTTGTGTAGCCATGAATCAGCTCAGCATGAGAAGGTGACATGGTTGGAGCCCTCTGCACAATTCAGTGGGTTTAGGTGCCACTTGCACACAAAGGCAAAGCATGTGAGGGCCTAATGTGATCTGGAATTGACCATTTGCATGTGACACGTGTGGAACCACTGTTGGTGTGTGTGTGTGTGGGTGTGGGTTCTTGTGCAGTGTCATGTGCAGGTGCAGTGTGGTTTGCGGGTGTGAGTGCTTGTGCAGTGTCATGTGTGGGTGCAGGTGCTTTTGAAGTGTCATGTGCAGGTGCAGGTGCTTGTGAAGTGTCTGTGCGGGTGTGGGTGCTTGTGCGGGTTCAGGTGCTTGTGAAGTGTTTTGTGCGGGTGCAGGTGCTTGTGAAGCGTTGTGTGCGGGTGCAGGTGCTTGTGAAGTGTTGTGTGCGGGTGCAGGTGCATTGTCATGTGTGGGTGCAGGTGCTTGTGCAGTGTTGTGTGTGGGTGCTGGTGCGCAAGAAGGCAAGAGCATTTGCAGATGTAATTTTCTGAAACCTACCTGCAAAAAGCACTCATTAGGGCATGTGACCAGCTCCATGCAACTTACAAAGATCCAAACTCTCATAGAGGCAATGCAATGCTGGGGACCACTTGGATGATGGGCCTATTCCCCTTCCAACATGATGATGGTGCAGTTGTGGCATTTCAAATCCTGTGATTTGTGAGTGTGTGGGTCATTTGACCATTGCAATTGGCTTCCTCACACCGTACCCAATGTCAAAATGGGGATTTCTTTTTGGCAATGTAATTAATGTGCTTTGCTTGTCACAATGGCATGTAACTGTCACCAAATTTTGAGAAAGTTATTTCTCTGGAAAAAAGTCTAATGAAGCTCACATAATTTCATTATTGTATTACTATATTTTCAGCAAAGAGTGGAGACTAAATATCATGAAATAACGGTTTTATCATTACAAGCAGCCCACCTGACATTGCTTTGTTATCATACAATCCACAGTGACCTTCTATTTCCGCTTCAGATATAATCAAGTGTCTATCATCAAAACAAAGAGCTTTATAAATATTGAGATGCAGAAAATGTAGTAATAAAGTCCCATCAATCTTCCAAGTTTTTAAGATCAGAAAGCTATTTTTCAGCAGGAAATATGGCTCAGGGACTTGAAAAATGATATTAATAATACCGCATCATTGTGAGTTTCCCCTCACGAAACATATTACACTGTTGCTAACATTTTTGGATTCAGTTCAAAATATATTGTTACCAATATTAATGTTTGAAACTGGAAAATACCAAGGTGAGACAATCCTTGAAGTGGGATGACTTGTGGATTGCACAGTAGTGTCCAAGCTGATCCATGCAGCTATTTCCCTTGTGGAATGAAAATTCTGAAAGTACTCAACCAGGGAATCATGATTTTGTTGGTCACAGTGCAATGGTTTCTTATGTTTTTGGTGATTGAACAGGGAAGGCAGCTGTAATTGAAAAATTGGTTTTATTTCAAATGGGGCTGATGGGGATTTCAGGAGGATGGAAAGGTTGTAACATTGACAGATATGCTGAGGTAAGGTTTCATCTATATCATCTATTCAGAGTTACAAGAAGTCAACAGGCTTTTCCTTCTCATAGCTTTTAAAATTCAGTTTTTGAGAGCTTGGAGGCTAAGCTGAAATAAAGGCTATGAGAAACATCTTAGGATTTGACAGATAACAAATATTCAAGATTAAGCTATAATCACAGTCTGGAAAAACTAGTGGATCTTGGGTATTTTCATGTGACTAGCTCTCTACTTCAATGCTTAATTCATGACTACTGACCATATCAGAGATTTCACTTACAGTCTCTGCTGCTGAAGTTAATAGGTCATTAAATTCAGTTGAATTTTCCAGAGCTTGGGGCATTGCTTGGGGCATAGCGGAGGTAGTTTATTGAGTAAATAGAGGGTGAAAAGCTGATTTATAAATTGATTGAAAATGGTAGAATAAAAAGAACAAAATTGACCAAAAAAGGCGGGACTTCTGAAAATGGTGGAAGTAAAATAAGTTTAAGATATTAATCATTGAATATTTTTTAGTTAATATCAATATTGGAGAATTTTGAAAAGTTTGAAAGAAGTTAAATATCAATTTAAATCAGTTCAATAGTTAGTGAGTTTTCTAGAAAAAATACATTGTAGAGCCACAAGCTGACCAAAGGGAACCTTCCGTTAAACAGCCTTGGAACCTTCCATCAATGTCTATTGAACTTGTATTGCATTTGAAAAATATGATGTGTTGGGAAAATCAAGGAGGTGATGTGTTGGAAAGTATTACATATCATTCAAATAAAATCACTTCCCTGTGAGAAATTGAATAAAGTTGACTAGTGAGAAACCTACTAAAGTCAACTTTTGAACTATTCAACGCTCATGAGGTAAGGACTAAGCGAAGTGTTGCATTTGAATGATATGAAATAAAATAGTTTTTTGGGTGAAACACAAGACACAATTGTGGTCTTAAATAGTTCAATTATTAGGTTTTTATTTGTGAGTCTCATGATTCAAACCTTAACCACAAAATTGGGAATATCCCAACCAACTTCCCCCCAAAGATGTTGGTAGAGAAGGCCACTCAGCATATTGCTGTGATTGGGTGCATCATGTATGCCAACAAGTCACCATACCCTATGGATCTAATGCGGGAACATAAGCATGGTAACCTGCGGAGAAGATGACGCGGGGTGTGGAAGTGTAGGGAGAGCTGGCAGTGTCGGACCCATATCTTGAGGGTTTTGCAGGAGCGTAAGCATGGTAAGCTCTGGGGGTGAGGGTGGACATGGGGTGGCAGCACCAGAGGTAAATCATGAGGGTGGAGCGGCAGCATGAGGATGGTAAGCCATGCCGGTGCGGAGGCGTAAGAATGGGTGAGGGTGGATATGGGTTGGCAGTGTCGGAGGGAAATCATGAGGGTGTGGCGGGGGTGCCAATGCGTAAGGATGCGTGAGGGTGGATATGGGGTGACAGCATTGGAGGGAAATTGTGAGGGGGCGGCGGGGGTGCCCAAGCATAAGTATGGGTGAGGGCAGAAATGTGGTGGCAGTGTCAGAGGTAAATCATGAGGATGGTAAGCCACAGTGGTGGAAGTGTCGGAAGGAAATCATGAGGTGACAGTGAGAGTCTGAGGATTAGGCGGGGGGAAGAAGCATAAGGATGGGTGAGGGTGGATATGGCGCAGCAGCATTGGAGGGAAATTGTGAGGGCGTGGTGGGGGTGCAGAAGCGTAAGTATGGGTGAGGGTGGACATGCAGTTGCAGATTTGGAGGGAAATTGTAAGTGTGCGGTGGAGGTGTGGAAGCATAAGGATGAGTGAGGGCGGATATGGGGTGGAAGCATCAGAGGGAAATGATGTTGGTGCAGCGGGGGTGCAGAAGCGTAAGGATGGGTGATTGTGGAGGGGCAGTGGCAGGTGTGGAAGCATATCTTGGCTGCTGGAAGAGATGATTAGTAGATGGTGCAGAAGCCAATTCATGTGTGAGAGTAGGCATGGTAAAGCGGTTAGATGATCAGGCAGCAGGAGATGAGTCATGCAAAGGACAAAAATGAGGATTCCAACTCGCTTCCTTGCACATTGAGATGTAATTACGCAAAAATGGTGAATGGTGTGGGTGTGTGACTTCCCCAGCTAAGCTATGAATAAGCTCAGAATGAGCGGGATTGCTAATAGGCAAGTGACATGGGTGGAGCCTGCCGCACAATGCGGTGGTTGCATAAGTGTGATACACGCACAAAGGAAAAAAGCATGTGATGCCTTCATGAATAGCGGTATCGGCAATTAGAAGGTGTGGGTTCCTAAGTGTGACACATGCACACCATGGCTAAAGAATGTGAGGGCCTAATTCATTTTAAGCAGCATCAACAATTTGCAGGTGACAGATGTGGGAGCTGCATAAGTGTGACACGCACACCCAAAGGCAAAAGCATTCGTGGGTGACATGTGTGAAGCCTGTCACACCCTGTGCCAGCTGTGTAAGTGTGACAGGCACACAAATTCCATAGGAGGTGTAGACGTAATATCAAGAGGCATGGAAATTTGGGGGTGAAAGGTGGGAAGGCAGCTGCACCCTGCAGCTGGTGAATAAGTGTGACACATGCACATGCAGGAAAAAGCTTGTGTATTCATGAATCCACTTGGAACAAGTGGGAGACATGGGCAGAGCCAGCCCCATAATGCTGTTGGTGTGGGTTTGTAAGTCGGAAACACGCACATGGCGGCAAAATCATGTGCAGCCCTAAGTTAATGTAGCTATGAATAGTCTCAGCACAAGTTGGATTGACAATTTGTGGGTGACATAGGTGGAGGCAGTCCCACAATGCTGCGGGCGTAGCCTTGGAAGAGTGACACACACATACAAAGGCAAAAGCATGTGCAGGCCTAACTTTTTGTAGTAATGAATCCGCCAATCAATGAGCAGGAGATGATGAGGTGTATTTGTGGAAGTGTAAGTATGGTAGCTTGTGCATATGATGAAGTGGATATGTGGAACCATAAGATTGGTAAATTGTAGAGATGATGAGATGGATGTGTGGAAGTGTAACCATGTTAAATTTTGGAGATGATGAGGCAGGGGTGTGGGAGTGTAAACATGGTAAATTGCAGAGCTCATGATGAGGGGGAAGTTACAAAGACAAAATTTGTGTTAGTGTAATTATTTTAAATTTCAGAGATAATGAGCAGTTGGTGTGCAAGCCGATTCTTGCCTGAGTAATGGTTGCATAGGGCAGAGGTGTGATGTGAAGTCAATCGCTGGAAATTGACGTTAAAGTTTCCCTCATGAGTGTATCCACTGATTGAATGTGATAAAAGAAAATTGGAATCATGTGTGACTCACATTGACACCAAAAAGAACCAAATCTGGATGACATGTTTTGGTGGACACAATTGGGTACAAAGGTGGCAGAGAAAATGAAGAGAAAATATTTGATAAACAGAAATTCATTTAATTTCATCATTCAAATACTATTCTTCCACCATACCCCATTTGCAAGTGGTGTGGCATTTCATATACAGTGGAATGCCACTGTACACCATTCTAAGCAGTGTTATCTCCCATGCCAAGACACCCTACACCTTGTTGGGGGTCTGATAATTCATGTACTTGTGGCATGCCACTGTACACCTTGTGAACAGGCCAATGTTCAACTGGTAAGAATAAAGCCATGTGGATAACCAAATGGCCTTGACTAGTGCGAAACGGACTAAAGTCAAGTTTTGTCCATCCACTTTGCATGATGGCCAAGTTCAGCTCCGGACTTCCACCCTGCAGATAGGGGAATTGAGCCAAGTCCTTAGCTCAAAGTTCCAAACAGATAACTGAACCTTGAACACTAAGATAGTGTGCTTTTTACAAGAATGGACATTATCAGTATATGATGTACCCTCAAATGCAACAGTACAATGTTCTGAGAAATTTAGGGACACCCCAAATACAATAAATGATTCCTGTACAGTATGACGCAGGCGGCTGGCGAGCAGCACATGTAAAGTCATGGTCGGCACCACAGCCCAGGGAGCCCAGCTTCTAAGAATGTGTTATTGTACCCTCCGCGGGACAACCATTACACTTCCATTCCAAGAGTGATATTCTGTTGTTGCACGGTTTAGTATCATACCCACATCCTGAGCAACTGCCCACTTGTCCGCATTTTATTGTGTTCCCAGATTTCGGGTTGATCTTTGAACTTCTGCACGAGGTGCATTTTAGCTCACCCCCCTCCAAAAGTGCATGGCAAGAGCTGGCCAAAATAAGGAAAGCACTGAACAACTTGATTGACAACATTGCAAATGTTGAGGATTGGCTGGTGTGGTGAAGACTTTATCAAGATAAAACAAAGAGATTTGCCTTTGAGTAAGAGAATCATTACTTGGAAAACCATTTTTCAAAATCATTAACCTAAGGTATCTAACCTTCTCACACAAAAGCAATAAGCTAAACAGAGGGCCAAGCCTCTATAGTCTTGCCACTTCCACCAGAGTTCAAATAGAAAGCAGACAGTTTTATTAAAGAGTAACTATTTAATCTATGCACTCAACACTGGAAGGTATTTGTCCTAGTTGACGAGGGGGACTCAGCTGAACAAGCTCACTCTTTATGCCTTCGCTAGGTCTGTCTTTCTTCTGATTCAATTTAAAAACTTTCTTAATGAGTCTGACTTGTTTAAGCAAGGTATCATGTCAAGGAATCCAACAGCTGATCTGATGTCATCTTTTGTTACAGTGCAACCAATTGGATTTGAATTGATTATTTATTGGTTGCAAGCTGAACCTTCGTTGTGTTAACCTTTTTCCCATTATCAAAAAGGATCTGCACAACACAACTACCGTCGCAACCCTGGTATGTTCTTGAGATTGCAGTCATGTTTTTACAAACTCCGTTATGCAATACGAATGTCACAAATTTGGCAAAGTATGAAAACATGCCCAATGACTTGAAGTGTTCAAGTTAGCTAGCAACATATTCTTCTTATCAAAAATTGTGTCTGATGATCATGTGCACCTCTCAGAGGTCACACTTTTTTTTTGTTAGGTTTTGGTTGAGTTGTGTCTGCTGCCTTGGCTTCCGTGTATTCCTGTACAGGTGGGTATATTTCATTGGTTGTTTGTTTCTATCTGTTCAATCTTCTTCGCGTTATTATTAATTGGGTTATCTTGTTACAATTTAATGCTTTTATTTGTCCATCTTGTCTCTGTATTTTTTGAAGAATCCAAACCGTCTTGTGCCACCAATGTATTATATTAAAATTGGGATTGCTCTTGGGTTATCTAGTAATTGAACTAGGTTTTGGTCATTGTATGCTATCTTCTCTCTTCTGAATGTTTTATTCATTGTCTTTCTTTGTGATTTATACCTTCTGCAGTATGTCAAATAATGTTTAACTGATTCCGGTCTCTGACATGTTTCACAGACAGGATCTCCTCGTGCCCAGATTTGGAAAAGATGGTCATTCAGCGTGCTGTGTGCACTTCGTAGCTGGTGAATTACCAATGTGTGAGCTCTTTCCCATTGGTTCAGTTTGATCAGTAGTAGTTTTGGGTTTCCCTTGAATTTCAATTGTTTCTGTTCTTCATTAGTTAATTTTAAGTTTTTGTTTTTGCATCTTATTAATTGATTTAACTTGGCAATGCTTTGTTGCGTCGGGTAGTGTTGAATTAAATAGTTTTCTGCTGCTCTCTGATAAATTTAACGTATAAACTAAAGTATGTATTTCAGTTACATGGAATTTAGTGAGAATAAGGAGACAGTTAGAAATACCTAAAGGATAGTACAACTATGTTAATTAGTAATGAGACTGAGAATAGAAGGGTAAACCCTTACGTAGTTCTATTAAAGAGATACATGATTAACCAGAAGGTTGATATCAATAGTTGAGTACAATAGAGAAATCTTACCACAACACAAATACACTAAGTAACAGGAAAGTAAAGAAAAATAAGAGAAATGAAAGAATAAGGAGAGAGTAGAAACAAGTAAAAGATGAATGTAAAAATCATGTGGGAGTTGTGAATAATACGTGTTCTTATAGCATACAAAAAGATGAGTCCCTCCAGCTTGGTCCTAAGCCGTTGGATAGAGATGACCGTGCTCTGTCATCTGATGAGTGTTTAGACATCTTGATGGACTGTTATTGACCTAAACTGCTAGTTCATAGCAGTTTAGCCACGAATACCAACAGCCCCGCTTGCGAACGACTTCGGAGTTAAGCATTTACTTGAGGTTGAGAAAACTTCAAGATTGCAAAAGGATCGTTTTGCCAACTGACTTAGTGAGGAAGTCAGCAGCCATGAGATTAGTAGAGATATATTTTAGGTTGATGACTGAGTTCTTGATTAGATTGCGAATATAATGATACTTGATATCCATATGTTTGGTTTTGAATCCATTGTGATTTGAATTGGACAAAGCTAAATCAATTGCTCCCTTGTTATTGTTGAAGAGTTGAGGAGTGGGATTACCCTTATTTAGGTCAATTTCTTCTAGTAGTTGTACCAAACATTCCACCTCCTTTGTCATGTCGGACAGGGCCTTTTACTCCGCCTCTGTTGTTGAGTGTGAGACGGTAGGTTGTTTCTTCGTTCTCCAAGAGACCAAGTGTCCTTTCACTGTCACTATGTAGCCTGATGTTGATCTTCTGTCGATTATTGAGTTTCCCCAGTCGGCATCCGCATATGCCACTATACCACCTTCACCTCCCTTCGAATAGTGTAGTGATAGTTCCTTTGTATGATATAGATACCTTAGGACCTGTAAACACGCAGTCCAGTGCGTGATCCCAGGTTTTTCCAAAAAACGAGATAAGTGGCTTACTGCAAATGTAATGTCGGGTCTAGTGTTGGTGCTTATGTAGTTAAGAGCACCTATGGCGCTTTGATAGTTGATGTTGAGGGCTGCGAAAGCAGTTTCTTCTTCTCTGGTGGCAATGTTGAGTTGACGGTTTGGTTTAAGGGGAGTGTTGACTGGTGCGTATTTTTCCAACTCGTATTCTCGAGCCAAGGTATTGATGTAGTGTTCTTGAGACAAGGTTAATCCATTGTTTATGTGCGTAATTTTCACCCCAAGTAGTAGGCCAGCTTCACCCAGGTCCTTCATGTCGATGGCCTTCTTTATTTCTGCTTTGAAGTTGGCGAGATTAGGCCCAAATATGGCCAGGTCATCGACATGCACATAGATCCATACAGGGTTTACTCCTCTCCTGACAAACACACACGGGTCTGACACCACAACCACCAATCCCGTTTTCTTTAGCCACTTTGATAGGTAGTTATACCAGGAAAGTGGTGCCTGCTTCAACCCGTAGATTGCCTTGTGTAGTCGTAGTACCTTAGTATTTGAATCTTTGCTTATTCCTTCCGGAATCTTCAGGGTAAGGTCTTCGTCCAGAGGAGCGTTGAGGAATGCACTTCTCACATCCATCTGGTGGAATTGGAAACCATGAGCTGCGGCATGGGAGATTAGAACTCTTAGTGAGCTGATTCTTCTGGTTGGAGAGAAGGTGCTGAGATAGTCCATGCCTTCTATCTGATGGAAACCTTGCGCGCATAGCCATTATTTGTGTTCAGTTACTTCGTCGTTGTGATTTCTTTTTACCTTGAAGACCCAGGTTGTCGTGATTGGATGATCATCTGTTTTCTTGTCTTCAATGCTCCAGACTCCCAGCTTCTTCATATTTAGTAGTTCCTTGTCAATTGCTAACATCCATTCTTCTTTCTCTTTGCTTTCTATTGCTGCTTTGTAATTGTTTGGAACTGATGCTTTATTTGTAAGGTTAGTTTTGTGCCCTCTCCTCCTGAAGGGAAGTATATTATCGGTCCTGATTTCACTGGAGATCAGAGTGGGATGCCTAGCTCCTATTGGTCTGATCCTCCGAGCAGGTAGCTCTTCCAGCGTGTCATGGAAAACTTCCCCATCGGTAGAGCTGTCAGAGGGTAAATCAAAAGTGTCAGCATCTGAATCCCGATTCTGATGATTGTCTTTGAATGAGAAATTGAAAACCGGGAACTGTAAAAGAGTGTTTGTAGATTTTAAGGAGAAAGCAGGAAAGACAAATTCATCAAATTTGACATGCCTGCTTATGATTATTGCTTTATCCACCACTCTTAGAACCCGATATTCTGTTGTTTGATTGGTGTATCCTAGAAATATCCCCTCCCATGCCACGGGGTCAAACTTTGCTTTTCTGTTGGCCTCTGGTATTCGTACCCATGCTCTAAATACAAATGGCCGTAGCTTGTTGATTGAAAGCGATTGATTGTTCCACAGCTGGTAAGGAGTCTTCTCCCGCCGTTGCACCAGGTTGCATAGCATTGTTGCAGTAGTTGCAGCTTCTGCCCAAAATTGCGGAGGTAGGTTTCATTGTAGCAAGAGGCAGCACGTCTTTTCTATGATTGAGCGATTCCCCCTTTCTGCTATGCCATTATGCTGTGGGGTATACGGAGGGCTGATTATGTGGTTGATTCCGCATTCTTCTGTCAATTTTTTGAAGTTACTGTTTACAAACTCTCCTCCTCCGTCTGTTGTTATGTTCTGACTTTTTCTTTGCTGCTTATTTTCAGCATGTTCCTTGAAGTTGCGGAAATGCGTGTAGGCTTCGTTTTTTAGCTTCAGGAACTTGATGTTCATGTAGCCAGTGCATTGGTCTACCATTATCATAAAGTACTTCGCTTCGCCAATGGACGCGGACTGTATTGGCCCACATATGTCTAGCTGGACATTTTCCAGTGGCTGCGTTGCCTCTTGGAAATTGTGTCGGAATGGTAGTTTTGGAAATTTACTTTTTGTGCAGATTTCACAGGATTCTTCCTGTTTGAACAATGGAATTAGCCTTTTTATTCCTTCTTCATGCATGTGCCCCAATCGGTCATGCCAGTTCTCACTTTTAGTGTATAGACTCTTCAGCTTAGGCAATGTCACTATCGTTTCAAGTATTCCACTGTTTGTTGCACATACAAATGCTGGTGCATTAGAGTTGTTTAAGAAGACATTATACTTGTTATTCTCATTTTTGATTGTTATTTGTCTTGCTAGTTGGGAGAGTGCCACTAGATTGGTAGTTAAGTCTGGGACGTATAGACAGCCTTTTAAGGACCAGATTTTTCCATTCTTGTCCATTAATTGAGCCGTCCCTTCGCCTGCAGCTCTTAGGGTTGATTTGTCACACCCAGTCGATATTGCCATCTCTACTCCGCGCCGTAAGTCAGTGAAGAATTGCATGTCGTTGAACATGTGATTGGATGCACCAGTGTCTAGTACAATGGTACATGCGGAGTTATTCGCTCGTTTTGTCCTTGTTATTAGCGCTCGAGCAATTGTCAGGTTGCTTTTTGCTTCCCTGTGCAGTCTTTGAGGTCAAAGGTGTGGATGTAGCTGCCAGCATTTGTCGGCAGGATGGTTTGCTAGTGGATTATGTTTTCCATCTTTGCAATAGTGTATTGTCTTAGAGAGAAATATCTCCCTGTTTAGTGCTAATGACTGATTGGTCCTTTGAAGATTGAGGGCTTCTTCTTTCAGCGCGACATCATGCAGAAGGTTCAGGATGGCATTGGGATTCCCCAGGGTTTCAGTATTTGCCGTTACTTTCTCTACAATATTGTGATATTCTTCTGGCAGTTTTGTTAGGATAGTGAAAGCCAGGGTTGGAGTACCCACTTCTACTTTGACACTTATCACTTCGTTTAGACATTGTCTGATCTCTGAGATAAAATTTTGTAGACTGCCATTGTAAGTAATTCTGCAGAACCTCATCCAGATTCTCGCCTGATTTTTTAAAGTGGATGAAGCAAAGCACCTTGTCAGCTTACTCCACAATAGGTGTGCATTTTCCATTGTCTCATCATCGTTGAAGATTTCAGTAAACATGTTTGAGTCAAGGGTTCCCGCTATTAAATTGCAGGTCTCTGCATTGGCATCTATTATTTTATTATCAGCAGCTGAAGGTCTGCTTTCACTGCTCAAGGACGGCAGAGTTTCATTGACACAGCGTTGATATAGCTTTTTGTGTTTTAGGAGCATAACGACCCGCCTTCTCCATTCAGGGTAATTGTTTTCTGAGAGGTTTGGGAGAGGCCGGCTTCTGTTTTTGTTGTCTGCTTCAGATGCCATATATGTTGTATTATCCTTTAGTTCGTACTTGAATCACGGTTTCGTTTTTTTTTTGAGACTGTAAATCTGATAAATTTAACGTATAAACTAAAGTATGTATTTCAGTTACATGGAATTTAGTGAGAATAAGGAGACAGTTAGAAATACCTAAAGGATATTACAACTATGTTAATTAGTAATGAGACTGAGAATAGCAGGGTAAACCCTTACGTAGTTCTATTCAAGAGCTAGATGATTAACCAGAAGGTTGATATCAATAGTCAAGTACAATAGAGAAATCTTACCACCACACAAACACACTAAGTAACAGGAAAGTAAAGAAAAATAAGAGAAATGAATGAATAAGGAGAGAGTAAAAAAAAGTAAAATATGAATGTAAAAATCATGTGGGAGTTGTGAATAGTACATGTTCTTATAGCATACAAAAAGATGAGTCCCTCCAGCTTAGTCCTAAGCCGTTGGATAGAGATGACCGTGCTCTGTCATCTGATGAGTGTTTAGACATCTTGATGGACTGTTATTGATCTAAACTGCTAGTTCATAGCAGTTTAGCCACAAATACCGACACTCTCTTTGCGACTTCATCTGAGAATTCATTTCCTTCAATGCCTCTGTGACTTGCACACCACCAAAGGTTCGCTGGAATTTCTTCTTCTATGTCATTCCTTGTGAAGATCATTTAATTTGTCTTTTTTTTATCAAATTCCGGTCCTTTTTTCCTCCCACACTCTAATGTATGTTGGCATGTTATATTCATTTTGTTCTTTGCTTCTTCAATGGTGGTTCCTGATATCAGGTGAGTAACATCATCAATGTATCCTATTGATATTACGTCTTGTTCAGTTCTTATTTTATTTTGTGATAATAGGTCTGAGCTGTAGATTAGGTACAGCGTTACTGATAGTGGTGACCCCTGAGGAAGCCCTCTGACTAGTGGGATCATATGTGATTTGTAGTCTTCTATTCTTAGATTTGTCTCCCTCTCTCTCAGGAAGGAATTGATTATGGCAGTTAAATAGGTTGGGGTGTTAATATTCTGGAGCGTGTTTATTAATACTTCTCTGTGTACTGCTGGGTAAGCTGATTTAACATCTAACAATAATCCTGCCTCTATTTCTTTCTTTCTCCATTTGTTCTTAATCCATGAGTCTAATACCATCCTTGCCACCTCAATGTTTCTTCCTGGCCTCCCTCCAAAATGGCCATCTGATATCCTTCTCTTTCGGATTGCCCAGTGGTTCAATATATTGTTCAATATTCTTTCAAAAAGCTTACCTACAGTGCTTAGAAGAGCAATCGGGCAATAGGCTGATGGGTCAGAGTAATCTTTCTAATTCTCTTTCTGAATAATTATTTTTGAGGCTTTCTTCCAATGTCTGGGGAAATATCCTATTTGTAGACAGGCATTAAACATTTTGTGAAGGTCATTGAGAAGTACATTACCTAGGATTTTAAGTAACTCATTTGGAATTTGATCCGGCCCTGGTGCTTTCTTATTGGGCAGTTGGCTGATGCTTGTTTTAATTTTGTTTAGTGTGAGTTTTTTAAAGTTTTTCCCAAGTGCTGGTGGTGCCTCAGGGATGTCGCTTAGCTCTGCTCTTTCACCTTCCTGACCAAAAATTTCAAATAAAAGTTCAGTTTGTTCCTTTTTATCATTAGTTATCTCTCCTGTTTGTTTTCTGAGTGGTTTAACTTCGCTTGAGGATGAAATCTTGGTGAATTTCAGTGCTTCGAAGGCATGATTGGGTTCCTGTGATGCAAGGAATTTTCTCCAATTATGTCTTTTCATCTGCTCTACTGTTGTTTTAAATTCTTCTTGCCATTGTTGGTAGGTGCTTCTTGCTTCCGGTGATCTAGTTAGTAAGTAGTATCTGCATGCTCTATTCTGTTCTGTCATGATTGGGGCTAACACCTTCTTATTCCACCAGGGGTTCTCTTTTGTTGTTCTTGTGCTGACTTCTTTACCTTGTTTGATATATTCTTCATAAATTATTTTGCCTATTTGTTTTGTTCTTGCATCTATCTCTTGCTGATCTTTTAGCTTGATTTTTGTGTTCAGAGTCTTTAGTCATGTTGTAACATTAGTAATGTATTCTTTTTCATTGAGTTTGTCTAATCTCATGTTGATGTGTGATTATTTTGTTTGGATAGCTGTCTTGTCTAGGTTTAGGTTGAGGATTATTGGATCATGATTTGATGAGTGATTTTCAAGTTGTGTTCTACTTGAGGAAAGTAGCTTTAGTGCCTGGTTATTGGCACTGAACCGGTTTCAAGAAGGACACCAAGCTGGAATTATAAAGTGAATCGGAAGAACCAAGGGATTTTTATGACCTGCAAAAATCTTCTGATGAGACTGGTCAATCAGCCCAAACAGGAAATCCCTCGGCTTACCAACTATGGAGAAACATTGAAAAATGTTTTGGAGGTCTTGGAACCCCAACCTAGCTTTTTAGGAGATGAGGGCCCCAAAGGAAAGGAGCTCATGATAATCTTGGAAAAATCTGCCCACTGCACGGAATTGGATTGTAAGGTATTTTTACTGCCTACTAGAAGCGTTGAGGGTAGCAAAAGACAAGGTGGATTATGTATTATTGGGAAAACAGTAGTTGTAGTAAGCTTTACATAGGATCTAATATGTTTCCGGTAAAACAAGAAATTATCCACATTGGGCTCAATATTTTTTTAAATGACTGTTTAGATTGAATTGAACAACAAGTAAATTCAAGATTCCAATCAAGAACAGGATATTTGAATTGCCCTAGAGCTTTTGAAGAGCAAATGGAGCTATTGAGATTGGTTCTTGAAATCTCCATAGGACTCTTTTCAACAAAGCTCTTTACACAATGATGGAATGAAGATGTAGAAAGGTTTGAGAATGGATCAAGAAGTGATTTGATTTGATCTCAGAGGCTTTAGTGCCAATCTTGCAAGATCATGTGAGCTTAACATCCAGAGAATGAATGATTAAAAGTGTGAAACATACTTCATTGAAAATGGTGTTGGAGGGATATCTTTAGGGCACTGCGGGCAGGATAAGAATGGTAAGCAGTGGGGGTGCAGAAGTGTAAGGAGTGGTGAGGGCGGAGATGGGGGGGTGGAGCAGGAGAGTAAGGATCATAAGCGGCGTTGAGGATTAAGCCAATGTGAGGGCAGTGTCTGAGGCATGTCGGTAGGGCACCAAATGAACGTAAGGATGGTAAGCGGTGTCGGACGCATTTTGGGAGGGCTCTCCACAAGCGTTAGGATTGTAAGTGGTGTCGGAGGCATGTCGGGAGGGCTCTCCACAAGCGTAAGGATGGTAAGTGGTGTCAGAGGAATGTCGGGAGGGCTCTCCACAAGCATAAAGATTGTAAGTGGTGTCAGAGGCATTTCGGGAGGGCTCTCCACAAGCCTAAGGATCACAAGTGGTGTCGGAGGCATGTAAGGAGGGCTTACCACGAGCGTAAGGATTGTAAGTGGTGTCAGAGGCATGTGGGGAGGGCTCTCCACAAGCATGAGGATTGTAAGTGGTGTTGGAGGAATGTTGGTAGAGGGCTCTCCACAAGCGTAAGGATTTTAAGGGGTGTCAGAGGCATGTCGGAAGGGCTCTCCACAAGCATAAAGATTGTAAGTGGTGTCAGAGGCATGTTGGGAGGGCTCTCCACAAGCGTAAGAATTGTAAGTGGTGTTGGAGGCATGTCGGGAGGGCTCTCCACAAGGATGAGGATTGTAATTGGTGTCAGAGGCATGTTGGGAGTGCTCTCCACAAGCGTAAGGATGGTAAGCGGTGTGGGAGGCATGTTGGGAGGGCTCTACACAAGCATAAGGATTGTAAGTGGTGTTGGAGGCATGTTGAGAGGGCTCTCCACAAGCATGAGGGTCGTAAGTGGTGTTGGAGGCATGTTGGGAGGGCTCTCCACAAGCATAAGGATTGTAAGTGGTGTCAGAGGCATTTTGGGAGGGCTCTCCACAAGTGTAAGGATCGTAAGTGGTGTCAGAGGCATGTCGGGAGGGCTCTCCACAAGCATAAGGATGGTAAGTGGTGTCGGAGGCATGTCTGGAGGGATCTCCACAAGCATAAGGATTGTAAGGGGTGTCAAAGGCATGTAGGGAGGGCTCTCCACAAGGGCAAGCATCATAAGTGCTGTTGGAGGCATGTTGGGAGGGCTCTCCATAAGCATGAGGATGGTAAGTGGTGTCAGAGGCATGTTGGGAGGGCTCTCCACAAGCATAAGGATCATAATTGGTGTCGGAGGCATGTCAGGAGGGCTCTCCACAAGCATAAGGATCATAAGTTGTGTTGGAGGAATGTCGGGAGGGCTCTCCACAAGCATAAGGATTGTAAGTGGTGTTGGAGGCATATCAGGAGGGCTCTCCACAAGCGTAAGGATCATAAGTGGTGTCGGAGGCATATCAGGAGGGCAGTACACAAGTGTAAGGATGGTAAGGGAGGGGGTGTGAGGGCAGAGGTGGGGGGTCACTGTTGGAGTCTCATCTGGAGGGTGGTGCGGGCGCATAAGCATGCGAAGCATTGGGGAGGATTAGGTGGGGATGCGGAAGACAATGAGGTGAAATTACCCAAACATTTCAAATAGTGTTGAAATGGGCTTGGGCTTTGAGTGACATTGTCATGTGACACATGTGACCATTGACGTTGTCTTGACGCTGATGTGATGTCAACCACTAAATGAAGGGACTATAAAGTGACACTAAAGCAACTGAAGCAAGATTTTATACTGAGTGCGGTGCAACCTGAAGTCAATCGCCGATGATTGACGTGAGATTTTCCCTTGTGTGTATTCTTTTCTTCCCAAATCCTGAGCCCCCCATAAGTAAGTCCCAGGCCCTCTTCACTTAGAAGAGCCCATGTGACATTAAATTAATGAACTCATATTTGATGCTTCCTTTTCATTCATTTAACTTCATATCTCTCATTTATTGATTATGACCCTTTTATGATCTTATGATTTCTCATGATTATGATTTTTCCATCTTCAATTTTCATCTCATTCATGATATTCATATGAAAATTGATTCTTTCATTCTTCATCATTGCTGACCATCTCATTCTCATTCTCAATTCTATCTCAAAATCCAATTTCTCTGTTTTTCTGTTTGTTTTTTTAGGTCTTATCAGGCCTTATTTATTCGTTAATCAATTTGTTGATTGATTGGGATTCATTTGGGATATTGAGCCAGTGATTCAGGATTTTCTTTGGATTGGACTGATTGAATTTTGAATTCCTCAAGATAACTTATTGATCCTCAAGAATTGATTATTGATTATTGCTTGATTATTATTCTTGAAGATATTGATTTGACTGATTGATTCCTCAAGACCTTGAATTGATATTGAAGACATTGACTTATTGATTGATTGTGAATTCTTCAAGATTTGTTGATATTTGATTGACTGCTGATATTGACTGAATTGATTGAGTGATTGCTTGAATTTGTTTTCATCCCAAGACTTTTTATTGATTCCTCAAGATCATCAATATTTTATTGATTATTGGTATGGCCATGCTTTGATCCCTTATTCTAAAGTATCATCAATTTTTCATTATGAATTTCTCAAGAATGCCAGTTCAGAATAGCCCTCCAGCCAAGAACACTAGATCTCAAAGAAATACAGCTGTTCTCACTTCTACAGCAAGGGTTCCTCTTGACCGCACACTATCAGTTCATCAACTGAGTGAAAATTTGGACAGAGGACCACCAATGGAAGGAGAAGCACCCTCAAGAAGAGGGGGAGTGAAATCATGAAGATCAAGATCCTTCTCTGGCCTATTTGGTGGTTATCCTGGCATTTCTGAAGGTGCAAGAGCAATACTAGGAGAAGTCGAACAAGAAGAACGGGAGCATTCTGTGGAAGAGGAAGATTCATGGGAAATTGAAGTGGCAGATGCCTTGGCAAATGCTCCAGATGTACCCCAGGATTCTAATCTACCCTCCATCAATCAACATCTTGTCTCTCAACCTGATCCAAGTCTCCTCAAAATCATTGAGCAAATGGCTACTATCATGGGACAAGTTTCTCAAGCAGAAGCCCCCAGGAACGATTCCAAAGCCCCTGAATTCAAGACTCCATCAATGAAGGCACCCGATTCTTTTTATGGTACTCAACGTCATAAATTGAGAGGCTTTATCCAATCCTGTCTATTGATTTTTCATAATGATCCAGAAAATTTCTTCTCTGACAGAAAGAAAGTTCTGTATTCAACTTCTTTTCTCACTGGCAGAGGTGGCAAATGAATTGAACCCTACCTCTCCAATATTTCCAATAAAGATCCTTCCTACCTCCTCAATAATTGGCAGCTATTTGAAACTCAAGTATTCAATCTTTTTTGTGATCCTAATTAAGGCAGGAAAGCTGAACAAGAGTTAGAAAATTTTAGGATGAAGGAAAGTGGTCATGTATCCTTGTATATTGCTGATTTCAGAAGCTTAAGGTCAGGAGTTGGAGATTGGGAAGAAATAGTTTATATTAATGTTTATAGAAGAGGATTGGCATCAAGACTTCTGGACCAGTTTGATTCCTACCCTGGTAATTTTGATACTCTTCAAGAACTCATGCACATTACCCTGGAATTAGATACCAGATACCATGAGAGACAGAAAGAGAAGTGTAGTGATCAAGAAAATAAGCCTCCTGTTACTGGACACAATTATTCAAGGCCTCCTCAAGACTCATCTTCAAAAAGGCCTCACCATAAGAAGAATAAGAAGGGAAAGCAATTTCAAGCTTCAAAGGAAAAGCCCCATTCTGCTCTCCTCAATAAGGACAATAAATAAATAGGTTCTGAAAAGGAGAGGAGGATCGAAGAAAGGTTATGTACTTATTGTGGTGGAAAGAACCCAATTTAAACTTGCTTCAAGAGGCCCCAGAATAAGCCTGGGTCATCAAGAGGTTTCCCTAGTAAGCAGGGAAAAGCCTGAGTTGGAATCATGATGTGTTCAATAGTTCTCACTTATTTCTTTCAAGAGCACAATTGTGCAATCTGAATACTAGTGTCAAGAAATCTTTAAAGTTTCTTATTCTCTCTTCTGTCTCTGATATTTTCTATAGTATTCTCATTGATTCTGGTTCTAAAAACTGTTTTATTGCAAAGAATTTTGTTCTCAAGTACTCATTTACTATGTCAGAGCTCCCTGAAAATATTTCTCTTTTCATTCTGGATTCAAATGAATCCCCTGCCTTATTCATCAGCCATTAGACCAAGTGGGTAGCTGACTTGTCTTCCTTCCCCAGCTTTGAATGGGACTTTTTTATCATAGATTCACCCAAAGGAGAAGACCTGATATTGGGCTATGATTTCTTCTACCATTTTAATCCCATTAATGATTGGAAAAATTTATTAATAACCTATGATTCTAGTCATAAGGCTTTGAGTGGGATTAATTTTTCTGCTAGTAAAGCCTTGGCGACTGCTGTCAAAAGTGTTGCTCTGGTTGGTGAAATTAAGACACCTTCCGTTGCTTCTTCTGGCCATATCTCTCCCATCATGCCATCTAATTCATTACTGAAATCAAGAGATGAGGTCTTTAAAGAGATAAAAGATGTTGGAGAAGATGTTGCTATATCTTCACTTCATCTCTTTCAAGGGGATATGGACCTTTCTCCCTTGTCTTTTAATGCCTCCATGGAGGAGCAGTGGGATGAGGAGGAAGAGCCAGAAGAAATTGAAACTGTATTGAAGGCAGTCCCTCCTGCTTATCACGAATATTTGGATGTATTCACCAAGGTGAAAGCAGAGAAACTTCCTCCACACCATGGCTGTGATCATCATATTGTATTCATTTCAGAGAATTTATTGCTTTTTTACGCTTTATTTCGATAATCTGAGACTTGTAGTGTGCAGCAATAGCTATTAACAGTAACTGAATTAATTTGTAAGTTTTTAAGTTAATTCACCAAAAGATAGTGTTACAGAAGCTGGGATGTACCTTGTAGCAAATAATAACTTAGTTCACAGATAGGATTACAACTCTTTTCCAGAAATCTGTTTTGACAGATTAAAACCAGCCTGAAACATAATATTAGAAAACACAGAGCCATAAGAACAATACATTTAATAGCTTAGTTACCTCCACTGGTCCTCTCTTTACTGATCCTGGTCTTGATGTTGTCAATTTCAATCCCTTGAAACAAGTGAGGTTGAATCAATAATGGGAAAAACCTGAAAATAAACAGATGAACTTCATAGAATAAAATAAATGAAAGATCTCTCCTTTCCTCCTTATTTACCATTGCATGTTGGTTGTTTAAATACTTGTAGCATGACACATATAGACCAGAAAACTGATTATGTCACTCTTTCACATGTTTATCTTAAATTGTGTCACCTCCCATAAGATCACCTTAGATTAAGTCACTTCTCAATGCAGTGCATGTTACTGATGTCACCCCCCCTTAACATGCACTGTCTCGACCATATTAAGTAGTCTTTTTTGCTCATGTAGCTTGATTGTGCCTAGCGGCTTGGTCAGAATGTTGGCGATCATTTCAGTGGAGGGCACATGGGCAATGTTTAAGAGACGCCTTTTTACCATATCTCTGACATATTGGAATCTTATTTCAATGTTTTTTGAATTTGGATTCAGTTGTGCTCCCTCTGTAATGAATACCGCCCCCCGGTTATCATTTAGTATGGTTGGAATGCCAGATTTTAGGCCGATTGAAGTTAGGAGCATTGACAGCAACCTTAGTTGCTTTGGGCGTTTGTTGATTGCCACAAATTCTGCTTTGGTGGTTGATTGTGCCACAATGGGTTGCTTTTTTGTGCACCACGAAATTGGGTTCCCATAGAGTGTGACTACAAATCCACTCGTCGATTTTTTTGTTAGTACTGAATCACCATAATCGGCATTGGCCCATCTGACCAGGTTCCTTACACTTGAATTGTTCTTTGTGAATTTGATGCCAGTACTCATTGTTCCACACAAGTAGTGGAGAAAGTGTTTCACAACCTGCCACTGAGTCACTGTAGGTGGGTTGACATGTTGCAATAGTAGATTCACCGTGAAGGCAATATTGGGGCAGGTGTGTAGGGCTAGGTAAGTGAGCATGCCTATTGCTTTCTACATTAGGTGAAGATCAAAGGGGGGGATTCTAATGCTAACTGTTGCCTGATGTTCAGCGGGGCCGGAGTCTTGATATGATTTGTGGTTTCCATCCTGAATTCTTCAATGATCTTTTTGCAGAAGTCCATTTCATGTGCAATGAACCCATCTTTGAGCCAGTTGAATGTATACCCCAGGTGTTGCTTTGGCTTCTCCTTTTTTTTGAGCTTGTAGGTTTTTTGCAGGCCAAGCAGGATTGACAAAAGTTTGTCTTTAGAGCTCCCAACAATCAAGCTGTCATCTATGTGGATGTGAATATACAAGTCTTTGTTGTTTTTTAAGAAGAGTGACTCGTCGCTGTCGCAGGCTGATAGCCCTAGTTGTTTAAGAGAGTCAACTAGGTGTGCCCTCCATTGCCTTGGGGCTTGTTTTGTGCCGTAGAGTGATTTGTTCAACATCTATACCCAGTCTTTCTTTCCTTGTGAGCCTTGAGGTATATTTTACATACCCAAATAGGCCACAATTATCTTAAAAAAGAAATTTTGAATTATGCAAAACTCATAAGTCATGCATATATCCAAAATTCATCATTTTTAATTTCAGAAAAGATGAATAACTTTTTATTGAGTAAGTAAATCCATGAATTTAAGACCAGATTTGGATTCTACACAAAATTCACCTAGGGTAGCTCCATAGAGTGAATAAGTTCAATTTAAGTATTTGAGGTGGTAAAATGGAAAATACTTTAATACCACATCATTAATACCACATAAAAGATCCATGAAAATTTTTGTTTTTCTTGATTTTTAGCCAAAATAATGGGAAAGTGAGAAATCCCATGTTATATATACACTAAGAATAGTGTTATGCATGTTTTGAGCACTTAATATCATGGTATTCTTACATGGACTTTTGGTACACCCATAGTGGATATCTCACTTTAAGCTTAAATTACTATTTTGACGTAAAAAATAAGCAAGGGGGACAAAAGACATCAAAGAGAGCCAAGGTACCCAACTTCTGAGGCCTCAGAGGCGTGGATAGCTCCAGAGCATGGATCCATGGCTCATCTTGGCCCAATTGGTAAACCAAAACTCTTTGGGAACTTGGTTACCAAGTTACACCTACTGTAATCATAAGAAAAATAGCAAATAACCTGCTATTTTGACGTGCCAAGGAGGTAATGAGCTACTTAGACTCCTGTAACCACATCAATTCATGATGACTTTCCATGACTAGACCCTAAAAGAGTAATTAAACCCTTTTGGGATCCATATTCATTGATTTACCTGATAGCAACCAGCAAAATACTGCTATTTGCAATTCTACATAGAAATGAGGTAAAAACTTCAAAAATTCATTAAAAATACAATTCTTGATGAATCCTTCTGAAACTTTCAGGACCAATGAAGAACTGTATTATCTATGGTACAACCAAAAAGAATTATGGTTTTACTAGTAAAATTAAAGGTTTTACTAGTAAAATTAAAAGTTTTACTTACAGTCCATTTTTGACCATTCTACGTGAAACACTGAATCTTCAAAAATTCACAGTAATTACAACCTGTGATGAAATTGGCGATAACATTGATAACTTTGAGAAATCAATGATTATTTTAGAATAAAAGAAGATTTACAGATGTTACTCCTTTTATTCTTAACCATATTGGGGTTGGTAGTCACGTAAAAGCATCAATTAAGTAATTATGATAATCTTATGTGACAACAGATGATGCAATCATTAATCCAAAAGGGTTTATTGTTTTCTCACTCACTGGTTTTTCAGTTTGCTCCATGGCACGCTTCTGTGAGCTGTTGTTGACTTAAAAGAAGCCTCTTCTTGCTGTTTTTTCCAATAATCATCTTATCAATTTATTAAACCATTATTACCAACAAGTAAGTATTAGTTAAAGCTATTCTCAAGTGTTTTAAATCTTTCAAAAATCATCCAGAAAGACGTGAAATCATAGAATCCAACTATATTTTGTTGTAATACTGTTATAAATCCTTTTGATCCCTTAAATCCACAATTCCACGTCAAATTTCTCTACTCTTACCTATCAATAAGTTCTTTGGAGTATTAGTGAGTCATTTATTCTTAATTCTTAAAGTTTTTCTCTAGTAATAGTTTTCTTCAAGAATTATCTTTATAATTATTCTTGCAAAAGATAATTATATATTAAATTAATTTTATTATTTTAATAAAAGAAGTTTTTATTATTAAATTCTTCTTGTAATTGATTCTTGTAGACAATTACTTGCTCACTGTTAAGATCACTAGTAGTGCTTAACACGTGAAAGAAATAATTTTTTAATTATTTAATTGTGGTTATAATAATTTTTTCTTATTATATTTCATAAGAACAGACATAGTACTGTTGATTAATAGTAATATTATCACCAGTTTCATAGTCACATCTTACATTCCTGGTACTTCGAAGTTAGCAACTTGAGATACATAGATTGGTGCATTGATTTCCCCATACAGAAACGCCGTTTCAACATCAAATTGAAATACATGAGAGTCGCAATTGATAGCCTATGATAGCATAATTTTGAGCAATTTGTTTCTTGCTACTGAAGAATATGTATGGAAATAGTGTACCATGTGCTCTTGATGGTTTCCGAAGCACACCCACCTTGCTTTGTACCTGGTTGTTTCACCGAATTCGTTGCTCTTGTGGGTTAAGTGCCACATGCCGCCAATAATTTTCTCATTGGATGGTGCAGGTAAAAGAGTACCCATGTTGTTGGACACAAGTGAGTTGAATTCTTCAGCCATAGCCTGTTTCCATTTGTCTTTTTCATCAGGGTTTGTCATAGCCTTGATTACGCATACAACTTCACTCAAGAGAACGTCTTCATCCATCGTGTTTGTGTCCAGGTTGACTTCACCAAGTTCATTTTGTCTCCTGCAGGGTTCTGGGATAATGTTGGAGGTGCTAACTTCGGCATTGAAATCTTTGGGAGCCTTGTCGTAGTGAGGGACATAGGCATATCCCTTTTTGACTGAGTGGAATGCCTTAGGCTGGGTGACCGATTCAGATGCCACTATGATTGGAGGATCATGTGGTATACTGTCGGATGGCTGATGGAATGGCTCTTGAGGCAGTCTGGTTTCAACACTACTATCTTTGAGCCTTCCAAACAGTGGCTCTATGTCTGTGGACTCATTGATCTTGTTTGAGACTGTAACTGCCATAACAGGTAGTGATTCCGGATCCTTCCTTAGGACCGCCGTGTGGTCGTAATTGAACTTGAGTGTTGTGGGTGAGTAATCCCTGCTGATGAGGATTCTTCTTGTGATGGGGTCAAAGAATCACATGGCATCTGGATAATTTTCAAACCCAATAAAGAGCAGTGGGTCTGCTGGGGGAGAAATCTTGGATGCCTTGTGTTGGTGTACAAATACCTTGAGCCCAAAGGGTATGAGTGAGTTGTGGTTTTGCAATGGTGCTAGGAACATGTCTTGTGTTTTTAGAATCTCCTTTGGATTTTCCCACTTTAGGTTTTTGGAAGGCAACATGTTGAAGATTGTTGAAGCGTAGTGGGCTGCCTTGTCCCAAAAATATATGGGCAGAGAGCACTGAGCCAGTAAGAAATGTATTTTGATCATAAGAGTTTGATTAAACCTGTTGCCCACACCGTTGGACTGAGGGCTATTTGGCGGCCCACGTTCAAAGGAGATACCGATGTTGCAACATTGTGTCATGAAGTTGGTTGACAAAAATTCTCCCCCCCTATTGCTGTGGAGGTACAAAGGGTAGAAACAAAGCTTGTTTTTTATTTCCCTAATAAAATTCATTATGTTTGTTTCAGCTTGGGATTTGTTTTGCAACATGACTACTCTGTTGAAGCGCGAGAAATCATATATTAGGACTAACACCTATTGATTTGACTTCTTTGCCATTGGCTTTATTTCCATTAGATCAAAATGGATTTTTTGAAAGGGATGTTTTGTCGCAGGAATGGGGTTTTTATGTGGGGATCTCTTCATTTTTCATTTCCTGCATATTTTGCATCTTGATGAAAAATTAATTTGTTCTTTAAATGGTATGTCCATAACCTTGAGGAACGTTTTGAGATATTTGTCTGATGGATGGCCAAGGGCATTGTGCCAGTCTTTGTTGATGTGTCCATTTACGTGATTGACTTCAGGTGTTGGCTTCAGAGACGCATGATTTACATGAAGTTTCCCATTCCTGGGAAACTCCATGACAATACTGTCGTTGCTTTTTGAAAGTAGTTTTTGATTTTTATGGATAAGACAGATTCTGTGGTCTTCTAGTTGAGATAATGAGATCAAGTTTGTCCCCCGTCAGGTGCAAACAGCACTGGATAAACAATGACATTACCTACTTTGAGTTTTCCCACGTGAGTAACATTTGTCCTTCCGGCAAATGTTCTCAGTGACATTTTTACCAGTTTTGGATCAATTAAAAGATGGTAGTTACAAACTGTTGAAGTGGATGCGCCAGAGTCTAGTACAAGCCTGTTGGTTTGTTTAGAGTTGGACACAACATTGAGATATTCATTGTTTTCCACTGTAAGAAAGCCATTGGGCCCATCAACGTTGTTATCAGAGACACTAGATTGTGAGTCTTTTTCCACCTGATTTGTCAAATTTTTGTTGTGTAGCTTTAGTAAGAGTTGAATATTTGATTCAATTTGTTTAAATCTCTTATCGATGTTGTCAGTGTTGTTTCTTGTGGGTGTTAGTCCAGGAGTTGCAGTCTTAGATTTTTTCCTCCACAATTTGGGCTCGTTGCTTTTCTTATGTTGTTGGTTGTTGTTTGAGTTGTTAATGTTCAGGATGATGTCTCCATCACCTGACATTTGCCAACCATGTTCAGCAAGCAGCTGTTTTATAGCCTTTTTGATAGTAAAGGGTTTGATATCATATAGATTCTGAACCAAACTACTCAGTGAGGTGTCTTGTTTAAGGCTTCTAAGTAGGAATCCGGATGCCACTCCCTCTGTAATATTGACAAGGCCATCAGTGTTAGCAACTAGGAATTTAAATGTTGTGTATTTTTTTTGAAAACACAGTACATGGGCTTGAAGTGATGACAATGGATTGAAGGTGAGATCCATTTCAAATAGACTATCACATAGAGATATAGCCCATGTCTGCCCACTGGCCATCCTTAGGGCTTGGATAGCTTGACCAAACCCCTTTTGTTGTAAAGGAGTGGCTGAAGGTCTTCATGTACTGTGTTATAGAGAGTTGAAATTGCAAAAGCATTCTTCATTTTATAATCTGAGTTCAGTTTATTTGTTTTTACCCATTCCTCATCAAAGAGCATGTCATATCCTTTATGGGTGAACAGGAAAGTTAGCTGTTTGAACCATTTCATCCAATTGTTGCCAGTCAGAACTTTGAGCTTCATTCTAGAAGAGCCTTCGTCATCAGCATCAGATATTCCTTTTAAATTTGCAGACGATTAGGGTATTGACATTATATTGATTTAGCTCTTGTTCTGTTCTAGACATGCCGTATCAAGCGGTAACTCTTGCTACCATGTAGTGATTTCAGAGAGTTAATGTTTTACGCTTTATTTTGATAATCTAACTCTGGTAGTGTGCAGAAATAGCTAGTAAGAGTAACTGAATTAATTTGTAAGTTTGTAAGTTACTCACTAAAAGATAGTGTTACAGAAGTCGGGATGTACCTTGTAGCAAATGATGACTTAGTATCACAGATTGGATTACAACTCTTTGCCAGAAATCTGTTTTGACAGAGTAAAGCCAGCCTGAAACATAATATTAGAAAACACAGAGCCCTAAGAGCAATACATTTAATAGCTTAGTTACCTCCACTGGTCCTCTCTTCACTGATCCTGGTCTTGATGTTGTCAATTGCAATCCCTTGACACAAGTGAGGTTGAATCAATAATGGGAAAAACCTGAAAATAAACAGATGAACTTCGTAGAATAGAATAAATGAAAGATCTCTTCCTTCCTCCTTATTTACCATTGCATGCTGGTTGTTTAAATACTCGTAGCATGACGCATATAGACCAGAAAACTGATTATGTCACTCTTTCACATGTTTATCCTAAATTGTGTCACCTCCCATAAGATCACCTTAGATTACGTCACTTCCCAACACAGTGCATGTTACTGATGTCACATATTAAATTGGAAGGTCCTCTACCTCCAGTTGCTGTTAGCTACTCATTATGAGATCAAGAGTCAGAAACACTGCGGGCCTACATTTCAGAGAATGTAGAGAAAGGTTTTTATAAGGTGAAGCTCCTCTTCAACAGGAGCACCAATCCTTTTTTGTCAAGAAAAAGAATGGAGGTCTTTGTTTGTGTGTTGACTACTGCAAACTCAATGCTGTCACTAGGATAAACAGGTATCCTGTTCCTCCTATGAACCAGATTCTTACCATATTCAACAGTTACACTATCTTCTCCAAGATAGATCTGCGTGGTGCATATAATCTCTTGAGAATCATAGAGGGGGATGAGCACTTAACTGCCTTCAGAACCAAATATGGTAGTTATGAGTATTTGGTTATGCCATTTGGCCTTACCAATGCTCCAGCTTCTTTCCAGAATCTTGTGAATGACATATTTGGAGATTTCTTGGATATTTTTGTTGTAGTTTATTTAGATGATATTATGGTCTTTTCCAGTTCTGAGGAGGAGCATTTCAAACATGTGGCCTCTGTTCTCCATAGCCTTACAGACAATAATTTGATTGCCAAAGCCTCCAAGTATGTATTCCATGCCTCAAGTGTGGAATACTTGGGCTATATTGTTTCAAGTGATGGCCTCAATATGTATTCTTCTAAAGTTCAGCAAGTCCTCAATGGGCCTCAGCAAAAGAATGTCAAGGCCCCCCAATCCTTTCTTGGCTTTTCCAATTTCTCTCATTGTTTCATTAAAAATTACTCCAAAAAATCACTGCTCTCACTTTCCTTCTCAAAGAAACGCCTCCATTTATTTTCAATGAGGAAGCTCTTACTCAGCTTCAAATACTCAAAGAAGCATTCACCACTGCTCCTATCCTTTCTCATTTCAATCATTCTCTACCAACTACTGTAAAGACTTATGCTTCTGATTATGCCTTGTGTGCTGTACTGCGCCAGGTGATTGACTCAGGAAAGCATCCCATTGCATTTGACAGCCGCAAGCTTCTCCCTGCTGAGCTGAACTATGAAACGGATGACAAGGAACTCCTTGGCATAGTTTGATCTCTCAAGTGCTGGAGAGCTTTTCTTCTCTCTCTTTCCAATTATTTTGAGGTCTTGACAGACCACTCTTCTCTCCAGTATTCTATGTCTTCCAAAGTTCATACTTGTTGTGAAGCCCATTGGGTGGAATTTCTCTCTGAGTTTCATTTCACTATCACTTACTGCCAGGCAGGCTGGCCACTTTACCAGATGCCGCATCATGTTGGGATGATGTGTACCCAGAGAGGGGGGTGGACTTCATCAGCAAGAATCCTCAGAATTTTCATCAAGTAATCAAGCAAGATGGCATTCAAGAGTCAAGATTCTGCTCAATCAAAGTAGAAATATTCTCAGATTTAGTCAACAAGATTCAAAAAGAAGTATGGAAAGACAAAGACTATAAAGAAATACTCAAGCAACTAGCAAGAGGTGAATCAGTTACAGATTACTCTCTTCAACCTCAAGCGAAGTTATTATTATTCAAAGATAGAGTGGTTATCCCAAGAAATGAAGAAATACCAGTAAATATTCTTCAAAAGCATCATGACTCACCATTGGCTGGCCACCCTGGCCAGGAGAAGACCCTCAAGCTCATCCAAAGGGATTCTTATTGGGCTGGCATGAATCAATTTATCAAGTACTATGTGTCCTCATGTAGGCAATTTTCAAGAAACAAGAACATTCAGCATAAGAAGTTTGGATTACTCAAGCCTCTTCAAATTCCATCTGGTCCTTGGAATTCTTTATCAATGGATTTTATCACTGAATTTCCCTTGGAAAACAACTTTGATTCAATTCTAGTAGTTGTGGACAGATTTTCAAAAATGGCAATCTGCATTCCAGCTTATAGAACAATCACTGCTCTTGAATTAGCACAAATCTTTATCAGCCATGTCTTTTCCAAACATGACCTTCCAGTAAGTATTGTCAGTGATAGAGGAGCCTTATTTGTTTCATCATTCTGGACCAATTTATGTCAGAAGTTCAAGTTATCAAGAGATCTTTCAACTGCTTTGCATCCTGACACAAATGGACAGACAGAGAGGGTAAATCAGATTCTAGAACAGTATCTTCAGATGTATATCAGTGACCATCAACATGACTGGAACACCTGGCTCCCTGTGCCTGAATTTGCCTACAATAATGCAGAAAATTCATCAACAAAGCAATCCCCTTTTTTCACCATTTATAGAAGAAATCCAAGCTTTTACTCAATCCATATTTCTCAAGACTCACCTGCTGGAAAGTTATCAAAAAAATCCCAATCAGTACAGCAGGTTGTCAAAGAAGAATTAGAATCAGAAATAAGGAGATTCAGGAAGTATTGTCACAGGGGCTCTTATGGAAGCAAGAGGGCCTAGCACTCAGGAATCAAGAACTCACTTGGAGGGCTCCAAAAGATAAAGGAATAATAAAGATTTAATTTCTTTAAATAAGAAGAATGGAAAAGACAAGTATGCCAAAGATAAAAGAAAAGAATAAGAAGCCAAAGGCCAAAGATAATAAAGGAAGCCAAAGGCCAAGAAGCCAACCAAGTGAATCCTCAATTCACTGTTTCAACCTGCCAGAAAAGGAATGGAATTTGTAAAGAATATGACCACCAATATCCACTGACAGGCGAGGAAGAAAAAGAGAAAGGGTGCTAATGAATGGCTTAAGATTATCATTATTAACTTTAATAAAGTAAAAGAAAATAGAGATAAAAATAAATCCAATATATTAATTAACTGGGGAAAAAGTCCCCAGGTGCTGAAAGGGGGCCAGTATATGTGAAATAGTGAAAGACTGATCTTGGAAGGTGAATCAATTGACTGTATTTTCCAAATTGGGAAATACAGTTCTGGCCATCTTGAAATCTGAACTGTGTGATGGAATTCACACAGTGGAATGTGAAATGGCCCAATTGGGCCTAGGCCATACAGGTTGATTTAATGAGGCCTGTACAGATGAATTGAGTTGTCCAAGGAGTATTTAAATACTTGATGCCTTGACAACTGATTGAATTGATGTAATACCTCTTGAGATTTGCCCCTTTTGAATAATCCTGAATAATGTACCAACCCAACTCCTGCAGATACAGGTGGTTGTGATCCTTGAAGAGTCTTCTGATTGCAGCCATAACTTGTCAGACTGATGAGCTGAATAATCCTCCTTCGAAATGGGTGTTGGATTTTGAGACCTTGATATGGAAAGATGGAAATGGTTCCTGAGAATGTCACCATTGGATTTCTGAGCAAAAATGGTGCATAATGGTATATAATACCATATATGCACCACTGATGCAACCTTAAGTATGGAGTGCATGGAGGATGGAAAGAATTTCCCTTGAGTTGGGGAAAAGGCTTGCTGAGCTGGTCTTGTGGCCTCTGGTGGTTGCCAGAGGCCATGGCTGGAATAATGGTCCATGGTGGTCCATGGCCAAAAATGGGTCCCACGGGATTTATGGCCAAATTGGTGTCCAACAGGTCTTTGGCCAATTTTGGGTCCAAGGGATTGGTGGCCAATTTTGGCTCAGGTGGGTTCAATTGGGGTTTGGGGGCTAGATGGCTGCCCCCTTTGGCCTCATTGTATTAGGCCAAAAGGGGCCTAATTGGGCTGCGGACCGCAGCCCATGGACCTTGGACCGTGAATCACGGCCCACGGGCCGTAGGAGCTGTAGGGGGCCTAAATGCCCCAAAAAGGCCATTTAGGCCAAAACCCCCTTAATGAAAAGGGGGTTCGCAGATTGGATGGAGATGCCTAGGGGGCCTGGAGGCCCCTAGAAGCCAAAAGGAGCCCCCAGGCCCAAAATAAAAGACAAAGGCCTGGGGGTTGGTGATATGGGAATTGGCCAAGGAGGCCAATGATGGCAGGATATGGCCCTTGGAATGGGTTATGGCGTAAGAGCCATGGAACACCCAAGGGGGCCAATTGGCCATAAATGATATGACATGACCAATTGGCCCCAACTTGGCTCCAGGTTGGATTGCTGCAACCATCAATGTCAGGCTGAGTCTATGATAAAGGTGTATATGAGAATTTACAAGCTTTAACTATGACTGTGACACAGTAAAAATGGTTTTAAAAGATGATAAGATTGATAATAAATGATTTAATTTAAGATTTAAAGGGCTTTACTATGGAGATATAGTGGTGGTGAGCGCTGTTGAAAGCCCTGGGTGCAGCTTTACCTGTTGGATTACAATAATAAAGACTACAATACTTTAAATTAAGAGTATACCTGATTATTTAACCAAGAGTAAAACTGTTTTTGACAGTTTACTACGTAGGTTATTCAAGAGCAGGATGAGGAAAGGTTTTTGGCTGTGAAAAGCCCTCCTTTTATCCTGAAATTGAGGTGGAAAGGCTGCTAGACCTTTCCACGTAGAGGAAGTGAAGATTTTTCACTCTCCAGGACAGGCTTGTGGTTTGCAAACAGCCTGTTTACCCTGTATTGGGCTCAGATGTGGTTTTGACACCACATCTGGGCAGTTTTCACTAATACAGGGTGAAAATTTTCATCTGGGGACCTCACAGCCTGATTCTGACGTGTATGACGCGTAGAATGCTGTAAAGAAACTGTATGGGGCCCCAGTATTGACTGACATATGAGGTATTGAAGTAAAAACATGCTTCTTCGTCTATTTGACACCTCATATTCATGGTTATGGGATATTATCCCATGGTACGGCTGTATCTGACAGCAGGTGGGATTTTGACCTTAAAATGGTCATAACTCTGTCCGTTGTTGAGATATCAAGCTCAAAGTTGATTCATTGAATAGCCCTGTATGAGCTCTACACAATGGTACCCAACTTGACATGGTTATCATTAAATATGACAAAGTTATCCCATGTACAAGTATTTTTGTACATTGGCGTGGACTGGTCAAAAGCTGTATTAAGCTTGTTTGGCCAATAACTTGTGTTGTAGTTGAGTTATGAGAAAATGGATGGCACCATCAGATAGCCCTGATTGTGCTCTTTCCAAAAATACCCCACTTTAGGTATCTCACACTAAAACTGTAAAAGTTAGATGAGAGGTGAATGTTTTGTTCACCCTTATTTGGTCTGAATTTGACCATAACTCAAGTAATACTGGTGCTAGCTCAGTTTGGCTGGTACCATTGGATAGCCCTGGCTTAGAGCTTCATTTTGAATACCCATTTGATGGGGTTAAGCCTCTCCTTCTAGATTTTAGATGGGAGGTGAAAATTAAGGTTTATGCTCAGCAATAGCTTTGAGCAGGAATAACTTTGTTATTTCTTGTCCTATGGTGATGGGACTTATATTTTCAGAAAGAGGTGAGTTTCCTCTTTCTTTTGATACCTTTTGAGCTAATTTGGCTCAGTTCCATATTTTGGTGGTATTTTGGCTATACCATTGGTTTATGGTATTTTGGCTGTCATGCTTGTGCTCTGGTTTTGAGTCACAGGCTGACATACCCTCCCCTAAAAAAGGCTCATCATTGATGAGACTGTTCAGTCCTCCTAGAGGCTCTGAATCTCCTTAGATGAAGGTTCCCATCTGGTATGGAATCTTCTGCCAACCATTTGTCTTTGTCAGCTGTCTGGTTCTTGAATCTGACTAGATATTGTCTCTGATCTTTCCCATTGAGTCTGATTTTTCTGGCCCTGATGATTTTACTCACAGGCCCAGGAGAGTCTTCTACTTCCACAATTTCTGGTGGAGTGATGTTTTTCTTCCTGGAGGGGAACTTATCCTCTTCTGTTTGGAAGTATGGTTTGACCAGGCTCACTGGAAAGACTGGGTGTTTCCTAGAAAACTCCTCATTGAGCTTGACCTCTACTGCATTCTTCCCTATCAACTTAATGATTGTGAAGGGCCCCACAAATGAGTCTCTCATTTTCTTGGGTCCTTTGAGATTGTTAAAGTTTAGTGTAGACACTAACACCTGGTCCCCTTCCTTGAAGTCAGGTTCCATATGTGATTTGTCCCACCTCTGCTTATTATACTCTTTGGCCTCAGCTATGCATTTGGCAGCAGTATCACAGGCTTTCTTCCACATATCATGGAAGTCTTTGGCTGTGGGGTGGATGGTCAGAAGATTTTTCTTCAAGTGATCCACAGGTAAAAGGGGATTCCACCCTCTCTCTACCAGTGCAGGTGTTTTTCCTGTGGTAGAGTGCTGGCTTGTATTGTAAGCCAGTTGGACTGCTGGTAAGAGGGTGACCCAATCATGGGTATATCCCTCATGGTCCTTGTATTCCATGCCATAGGCACAGAACCTCCTGAGGATGTCCTCCATTGTTTGGATCATCCTCTCAGCTAGGCCATCTGTTTGTGGATGGTAAGCTGTGGAAAAAGCAAGCTTGGTGCCTAGCATGTCATATAAATTGGTCCAAAATTCAGATGTGAATTTTGGGTCCCTGTCACTAATTATGATCTTAGGGACTCCACAGGTGGATATGATGTTATTCCAAAATAACAGAGCAGTGTCCATGGCTGTGTCCTCTTTATGGCATGGTAGACATCTCATGCTCTTGCTGAACCTATCAACTATGATTAGGAAGGCATTGTAGTTTTCTCTGCCTCCTGGGACAAGTCCTGTGACCCAGTCCATGTTGATGGTTTCCCATGGGTGTTTGGGTTCTTCTATGTGTTGAAGTAACCCATATTTCTTCCCATGCTTTCTATTTGCCTTTTGGAATCTTTCACAAGTGTTGATGTATTCACTCAATTCTTGTTCCCACTTGGGCCACCAAGCTGTGCTTGCTACCCTCTCTTTAGTCCTGTCCTCACTCATGTGTCCCATGTAGGGGCAGTCATGGCATTCCTGCAGGATTAAAGAGATGTGGTCTCTGTCTATCACTGTGAGTGCACTGGTGTGCTTTTCTCTGTGATAAATCAGGCCATCTATAAGGAAGAATTTATTGTCCTTATAGGCCCTCAACCAGGGTTCCTCCAGCTGGGTCTCCAGTTCTGGGCTCCTGTATTTTTGTTGAAGGAGTTGGAGTAGTATGCTACACTGTTTATGTTTAGCATAAGATTTCAGTACTGCATTGAAAAATTCATTGTGCAATTCTGAGGAACTTATTCCCAGTATGGGGGTTTCTGTCCCTTGTGAATCAGTGTTTCCACTGTCAAGGGTACCACTCCCTGGTGCCCATTCAGAAAATCTGAAGTTTTTCTTCCTATTTATTTCCATAAAATGGACAGGAATTTTTGCAGCAACTTCAGGGTCATAAGCTGGATTGCTTTTGACATTGTCCAGTGGCCATCTGCTAAGGCCATCTGCATTGGTATGGCTTTTACCTTCCTTGTATATGATGGTCATGTTCCCTCTATACTCCTGGATGGCTTTTTGCCATCTCAGCATGTGTCTATTAGTAGTCTTCATGTTTAGTAAAGACTTCAAGGCTGTGCAGTCTGTGTAGACTTCAAAGACTGCACCCTCCAAATAATAGTGGAGTTTTTCTAGAGCCCAGACTAGACATAGACATTCTGTCTGGGTGGCCCCATACCTGGCTTCTGAATCTTTCAGCTGCCTAGAGATGTAACATATTACACCTTCTCTTGGTTCACCATCCACAATTTGTCTTTGGTGAAGGGCTGCTCCCAAGCCTTGGCTGCATGCTGCATCTATATATAACTTGAATGGTAGTTCAAAGTCAGGCAAGATGAGCACAGGTGCATTTGTGAGTTCATATCTGATCCTCTCATATGCATCCCTCCTTTCCTTGGTTATTTCAAAAACTACATCCTTTGAGCATAACTTGTATAAACTACTAGTTATGTGAGCAAAGTTTTTGATGTGGTTTCTATAGTAGCTAGCAAATCCAAGGAAAGATTGCATCTCTTTGATGTTCTTTGGTACTGGCTTTTGCAGTACTGCTGCTACTTTGTTCTGGTCAATTTCCAGACTAAGGCCTGAGACTTTGTGTCCTAGAGCTAGTAGCTCTTGTTGGCCAAAATTACACTTTTTAAGTGAAATTTTCAGATTGATGGGTGTACATTTACTTAGCACTCTGTCTATGTATTGTACATGGTCTTCCCATGTCTCTGAGTATATAATGATATCATCAATATACACTACCATCCAGCCTTCCATTATTTCTTCTTGAAATATGGTGTCCATCATCCTTTGGAAGTGGGCTGGTGCGTTCTTGTTGCCAAATGGCATCCTGGTGTACTCATATATGCCCATATGGCATATAATTCTGAGTAATTTCATGGAGTTTGGTTTAACTCCATTTTGGTGGAAGCCCTTCATACAATCCATCTTGGTTATGTATTTGGCTTTGGCCAATTTATCCAAGGCATGAGGTATCCTTGGTATAGGATACCTGTCTGCTTTTGTGTAGTTGTTCAGGGCTCTGAGGTCTCCACACAATCTAGACTAGCCATCATGCCAGGTGATTAGGACAGGAGTGGTGATTTCCACTATTTCATTATGTCCAATCTTCCTAATGACATCCATGTCCAGGAGTTCATTGATATGTTTCTCAATCTCTTTCCTGGTCTCCAGACTTGCTGGGTAAGGAGGTCTCCTTAACATGGGTGGATAAGGCCTTTCCACATCCAGATATAGTTCTATATCATGGCCTTTGATCTTGCCTAATGGTTCTTCACCAATGGCAAATGCTGGTCTATTCTTCCTCAGCATCTTCAGTAAACTTAACTTTTGTTTACTGGTGAGGGTAGTGCTAAACTGTCCCTCTCTGAATTCTTTCAGAAGTTCTTCAAGTGGGTCCTGAGAAGATATCTGGTATATATCAAGAGAAAATTTCTTTTCTTTGTTAGTAACAATGGTAATATGCCTATTTTTACTATTGTAAATATCTATGCCATACATCCTCTGGTAATCTGTTCCCAGTAAAAACCCTTGAATGTGGGCATCTTCAAGCACTACAAACTCTGGGTTGAGTCTGATATTACCTTTTCTGTGGGGTATAATTATCTCTTTGATAATTGTCCCAATAGAGGTCATCTTTCCAGATGCACTCTTAAAGTTCTTTGCCCTGGTGGGCAAGAGTTCTTTTTCCCAGTTTGGGAAGTGGTTATCCAGGTAATTTCTGGCCACTATGGAGCAGTGTGCTCCACTGTCAATGATGAGTGGGTGCTGAGAATTGTCAATACATACAGTCATTTTTGTGGCTGTTCCATGTATATATGCCATTCCTTTGGTTGGTGTAACCAGGTATGTTTGCGCATCCTGTGTATGTTTGCACAAGTTCTTGTTGGCAGTGTCTTGTGGCATGCCTGCTTCCAACTGTATATCCTGGATTTCCAATGGGGTTTCCTCTTGGTATTCCACTAGAAGTTCCTCTCTTCGGTCTTGATCATCATCAGATAGTTCTCTGATGGCATCTCCCATAGAGTCTGATTTAGAATCCTCTGTTGGAGGTTCTTCTCCAGGGACCTTTTCTATAGCATAGACTTTCTTCTTTGCTTTTGGACAGTTGTTGGCATAGTGGTCTGTTGAACCACAATTGTGACAAGAATTCTTCTTTTTTGCCACTTCTGCCACTCTTTCTCTGGGTTTGTCTTTAAACTCCACCCTGAAAGGTTGTTTCTCTTTGAAACTACTGCTTCTATATGGGGTGAATTTCCCTATATTAGTCCTTTTCCTTATGTCTTGTAAGGTATTGGCTATATCATCTAGAGTGCAATTTTGGTTGCATCTGCACTTTACTGCATGCTCTAGTTCTCCTGGCAGTTGTGTCAGAAGTTTATGATTCCTCATTTGTATGTTCATTTGAGGATCAATGGCTTTAAGTCCTTTAGACTTTCTAAGACACCACTAATATGGATCTTTGTCCACAGAGTATTTGTCATTTTCAAATGAAATGGTCTTTTGCCATATCCAAGTTCCATTACTGTACTTTTGGATTATTTGATTCTTCCACCATGGCCAATTTCTTCTGCCATGGATTTCTTTCATTTCAGTGTACCATATACTTGCATGACCTTTAAATGCAGTATTCAGTCTAGCAGTAATCCAGTAATCTGGTATGCTTGGTACATCAATGAAGAGTCCATAAATATAATCTATGAGTTCCATATGATCATATTCTCCTGATCCAGAGAATTTGGGCCAGTTTGAGGCCTCAGGAAGCTGTTTCAAGGCTTCCTTCTCTGAATAAGACATGCCATCTCCATCCTGGTATTGTGATGGAGATCTTGCCTTATTCAACAACATGGCATCTGGTTTGATGTCATCTGGTTGATATGGGTTCTCCATAGCTTGGCCTTGTGGTTCGGGCTTTAAGCTATGGTAGGCATCAAACAATTTGTTGATGTCTTGGTTCAGACACTCCCTGTCCCTGCTACTATGGTGTTGTTCTTCAGAGACTTGATTCAGTCTCTTGTTGGTTTCTTCAGAGGCTTTGCTCAGTTGAGCATATCCTTCCTGAAGGTTTTTAACTATCTGCTCCAATGAGGCTTGAGTTTTTCTCATCCTCTCTTGGGCAGCTGCAAATTCTGTAGCCTGCTTTGCAGATTGCTAAGCATATTGGGACATTTGTAACCACAGTGTGTCACTGTTGATGTTACTCTCAGATGTGATAATGTTATTTTCAGTCCGAGTGGGGGTAATGTTTCTATTAATAGGACTACTGATTCTAGAGTGGTTCACAGCTACTTCTGGTTCTTGTGTACTTCTTTTACCAAATCTGCCAGCTTCTGGATCATGGGGTCTGACTCTTTCCTCCTCTGGTTGAAGGAGGCTTTGTTCTTGCCCTTGTTGCCTTGTCTTCTCCTGGAAACTTCCTGGAATTGTGAAGAATGGTGACTCTTGGCCACTGATCTGCTGGTTTCTGAATGGTGTGAAGCCACTGGAGAGCTGATTTGGCATGCTCCTTGTGAACCTGAAGGAATCTGAGTAGGCCCTGTCTGGGTTAACTGTTCTTCTATAGCTTGGATAGTGGCTTGATTCTCCCTTATCCTCTGTGCCCTTCCCTCCAGGAGTCTGTGCTGCCTGGTAGGATTCCAACCCTTGGTGATTACCATGAAGTCTTTGAAGTCTATCTCTTTGAGACAGATCTTCTGGCAACTTGATCCCAGTTCTGCCCAGTGAGTTGCTAGGTTGAACCTTTTGTTGTCCATGCTCCATTGAAACAAATCTTTGAGGAGTTGGTGGATTTGAAGAACTTGATCCATATCCTTCCAGTCCTCTGGTTTGAGGTTTCTGTTGAATTGGAGTGTGAATGGCAAGGTTGATATTATCTCCCTCATTGTTTTGCCATCCACCACTGTGTCCAATGTGTCTTCTTTCAGGTCTTCTGGTTCTAGACATTCCTGCTCTATCCTCTGGCTGGTTCCTTTGGAAGCCAAGGTCTCTGAGGTATGCAGGGGACATATCAGTGTTTGAAAGCAGTCAAAAACTTTATGTTCTTAGGGTATTTACCTTTGACTGTGCCTTGTACAAATTCATTGTCTGCTGACTTGGGCAGTTTGCCTTTGGAAGTTACAACTGGGTTAATAATTGCAATCTTCCCTGTACAAGTGGTTAAGGTTGGTTTACCTTGTATTGAAGCAGAGTTTCGTGGTTTTCTACTCCTCTGAGTGGCTATTGGTGTCCACTTCTTGGCTGTAATGAGGCCTTCACTAAGCCTTTTTCCTTTACCCTTGCTGCCCTCTGGTTCTGAGGGTGTCACTGGTGTGTTGGCCTGTGACTGGGTTTCAAGTGGGATGTAGTTTTCTTCCACTGAATCAAAACAGGAAAAAGAGGGCTTATGTCAGTTAAGACTTCTTAAAAGGGTGGTTTTGCACGTCTAAGAATGGCCTCTGGGCTTGTATATTATTACAATATGCCCTTGTATAATGACAGTGTAATTGAATTAACAATTTCACGTCAAAAATACAGCTTATGGTGCCCTGTCACACTGTTTGTGTGCCAGTATCCCACAGATACACTTGTGGTTTTCAAGTGTATTCTGTACAAGTGGTTTTGTATAAGTGTTATTGAGTCAACAATACACTTAATCCACGCCTCAACTGATGGTTTTTCAGTCAGAGGTGTCCTTATTCAGTCAAGAATACAGGACTTATTGATGGCTGATGTGTTTTTATATACAAAACACGCCAAAAATAATTATTTTCAGTGGGTAATAGCCACGTGAAAAATACTCTTTTATAATATGAGTATATGAAAAAAGATAAAAATATATAAAATATATATTTTTAGATGGAAATTACGCCTAAAAAAAGATAAAACAATGTGTTAATAAGTCATAAAAAAGAGAAAAGACTTACTTGTAAGGTCCAAAAAGTTAAAAAAAACACGGCCAGGCCCCCAAAATGTCAGGCTGAGTCTATGATAAAGGTGTATATGAGTATTTACAAGCTTTAACTATGACTGTGACACAGTAAAAATGGTTTTAAAAGATGATAAGATTGATAATAAATGATTTAATTTAGGATTTAAAGGGCTTTACTATAGAGATATAGTGGTGGTGAGCGCTGTTGAAAGCCCTGGGTGCAGCTTTACCTGTTGGATTACAATAATAAAGACTACAATACTTTAAATTAAGAGTATACCTGATTATTTAACCAAGAGTAAAACTGTTTTTGACAGTTTACTACGTAGGTTATTCAAGAGCAGGATGAGGAAAGGTTTTTGGCTGTGAAAAGCCCTCCTTTTATCCTGAAATTGAGGTGGAAAGGCTGCTAGACCTTTCCACGTAGAGGAAGTGAAGATTTTTCACTCTCCAGGACAGGCTTGTGGTTTGCAAACAGCCTGTTTACCCTGTATTGGGCTCAGATGTGGTTTTGACACCACATCTGGGCAGTTTTCACTAATACAGGGTGAAAATTTTCATCTGGGGACCTCACAGCCTGATTCTGACGTGTATGACATGTAGAATGCTGTACAGAAACTGTATGGGACCCCAGTATTGACTGACATATGAGGTATTGAAGTAAAAACGTGCTTCTTCGTCTATTTGACACCTCATATTCATGGTTATGGGATATTATCCCATGGTAAGGCTGTATCTGACAGCAGGTGGGATTTTGACCTTAAAATGGTCATAACTCTGTCAGTTTTTGAGATATCAAGCTCAAAGTTGGTTCATTGAATAGCCCTGTATGGGCTCTACACAATGGTACCCAACTTGACATGGCTATCATTAAATATGACAAAGTTATCCCATGTACAAGTATTTTTGTACATTGGCGTGGACTGGTCAAAAGCTGTATTAAGCTTGTTTGGCCAATAACTTGTGTTGTAGTTGAGTTATGAGGAAATGGATGGCACCATCAGATAGCCCTGATTGTGCTCTTTCCAAAAAGACCCCACTTTAGGTATCTCACACTAAAACTGTAAAAGTTAGATGAGAGGTGAATGTTTTGTTCACCCTTATTTGGTCTGAATTTGACCATAACTCAAGTAATACTGGTGCTAGCTCAGTTTGGCTGGTACCATTGGATAGCCCTGGCTTAGAGCTTCATTTTGAATACCCATTTGATGGGGTTAAGCCTCTCCTTCTAGATTTTAGATGAGAGGTGAAAATTAAGGTTTATGCTCAGCAATAGCTTTGAGCAGGAATAACTTTGTTATTTCTTGTCCTATGGTGATGGGACTTATATTTTCAGAAAGAGGTGACTATCCTATTTCTTTTGATACCTTTTGAGCTAATTTGGCTCAGTTCCATATTTTGGTGGTATTTTGGCTATACCATTGGTTTATGGTATTTTGGCTGTCATGCTTGTGCTCTGGTTTTGAGTCACAGGCTGACAATCAAGGAGGAGGGTCAAACCCGTGGTTGTTACAGTACCCCCCTACCTTGAGTGGTGAGCTCCTGAGCACCAAGATAAGGTAGAATCCGGTTGAGGCTGTTGAGACGGATTGGAAACAGGGATTCCAGAGATATTTGAATCTTGCAAAGAAAATTTTGAACTGATAATAATGTTGGCATATCAATTGAGGTTGACGTGGTTTTCTCTTGACATTTGGCTTTGAAAATGTTGAAGGATTGAATTTGACTTAGAATTTTGGCGTAAAGATTATAATAAAAGAAATCTGAGGAAGAAGAAGAAATAAAGATAAAGAAACAGATATAAAGAAAGGAAAAGAAAAAATAAAATAAAAAGAAAAATGAATTTTGAGGGAGAGTCCAATCTTCATCACCAATTTTGATGGTTAATTTGTAAGGTGTGGATATGAAACTTTGATTAAAAATCAAGTACTTTTCCTGTCCTCAAAATTTGTATAAGGTAAAATTCAGTTAAAAATAGTATGAAATATTATTTTTAAGAGAAAACACGCCAATTTTATTGTTTATAACTTTATTAGTATAAAACAATAATATTATAAAAATTTATTGTTTTACCAACAATAAAAATTTATCCAAAAAATACTCTACAAGAGATATTTTAAGGCTACAAAAGAAATTTCTTCAAGAGAAATTTCAATTGGAATTAATTGAGCAAAGAACTGCAAGCAATTAATTTAAAGAACAAAGTCTTTAAAAAGAATATTAAAGAGAAAACATGCCCAAAAGTGACCAGAGTGAATTTGGAAACAAAGTGACAAATTTTACAGTGATGAAAGATGCTTTAATTCACTTTTGGGGTGGTTCAAGGGTAAAAATGATTATAAGAGTTACAAACAATGATTATAATGATTTTTTCACGTGGTTAAAAGGATTAAAATGATTTAAAAATGGTGGTTGGAATCTTTTATTGATTGGTTTAACAGTGTTTAAACTAATTACTAAAAGGAAAAGATTCTAACATGGAGAGAAAAGTGGGGCAAAGAAGACATTCTTTTATAGCCATCAATTCTCTTACTCCAAAAGTAAAATTTACTCTTTTCAGTCGTGAAAAACAGTCTGACAACAGAAAAGCCAATTTTGGCATCATTGAACCCTGGTTTAGACCAAAAAGGGCTGGTTTAAGCCATTTTTAGCCATTTTAGACCCTTAAGTCAGCCATTACTATAGCAATACCAGGCCTAGAGCCTTCAAAACACGTCAGAATGTGTTTCAGAGGCGTAGAAACCAGTTAAAACTGTTTTTACTATGATTGTTTTATCTTAAGGGTAGTTTTACCCTCTTGGCAACAGCTAAAACTACCCCAGTTGGTATCCAAACCTCATCATCAATTGAGTCCACAGACCCTGTAACTCAATTCCAGGCAAAAAGTGATGAACGTTTGCATTAATTTTGACATCCCACGCCTGTCAGCAAGGATCTTGGGGGTCTAGCTCCCCCTTGGAGCTGGAGTTCCTTTTCCCCCCAAATTTAATCTTTCCAATTTATTTTTCCTTTAATTCCTCATCATGTATTATAATTATAATTTACATATGTAATTCAATTCAATTGTACAGTAAAATACAGTAATAATTGACACCTCATATGTGAATCAAAGTTCACTTATGTAATACAAGCGCACATTTTGACATTTCAATTGAATTCAATTAAAAATACTTCAATTCCTCATAACTTCTAAACTAAACACAACACCTCAATTTTAACACAAAAATGGATGGTTAACACCACATGTGGTTTGAATTAAACTAAGGTTTTGAGGATTTTCAACTTTTGTATTGAAAATACTAAAAACTTAATTTAAGCTTATTTAGAGTTGAGTTACAAGAATTTCACTCAGAGGTGACCCCACCTGATTTTTTATGAGGAATCCAATGATTAAATAATTTTTATGTGTTTATTTATTGAATCAAAAGTTATAATGATTTTTATTTAACTTTTTTCCAAATTTATTTATTTTTTCACAATTTTGTTAAAATTTCATTTTTACTTAATTTTTTCAAGTATAAATGTAATTTTATCCTTACAAAATTTAATGTATTTTTATTCTTAAATTGTAATTAGTTTTTTATTTTTAATATAATTTTATATTTTTATTTTGATTTTGATTTTAATAATATAAATAAATTTATTTTATTTATATTAATATGTTATTTTTGTATTTGTGGTCTTTTGGGTATATGAAATTACCTCTAAGGCTCACATAATTTGAGAGTGGCCAGGGACCTGGATAAAAGAATTTGATGCCAGGTGCTCACATAGTGGCCAAGGTGATGTTTTCAAAAGATTGTAGACCCCTCAGGGAAGTGCACACCAGGAGAGGAACTTACTTTTAGTAGTTGCCACTGCCACCAGTGCCATAAATAAGAATATAAATTTGATAAGGAATGTATTGAATTGGAAACTTGGAAAGGAAGATAAGATTGAAAAGGTCAATTTGCCCAAGTGAAAACTGGCCATGATTTGGAATTGATGTTGAAAGCCACGCCAACAAATCTGGGTCCAGATTGCAAAGTGTTCACAGAGTGGCAAAAGTGATGCTTACAACAAAGAGTAGAATACCCCTAAAGGTGCATACCAGGAGTGGGAATTACCTTTGGTAATTCCTCTTGTCAGGGTGAGTCTATGATGAGAGTATTAAAAAGTATTTAAAACTCTTAACTATGACTGTGACACGGTAAATAAAAATTTAAAAGAATTTTATAAGAGTTAAAGATGGTTTAATTTAATTATAAGAGGGCTTTACTATAAGGAATATAGTGGTGGTGAGCGCTGTTGAAAGCCCTGGGTGCAGCTTTACCTGTTGGGTTACAAAGATATAGACTACAATACTTTAAATTAACAGTATACCTGGTTATTACCCAAGAGTAAAACTGTTTTTGACAGTTTACTACATAGGGTATTCAAGCGCAGGATGAGGAGACAATTCTGGCTGTAAAAAGTCTCCTTTTTATCCTGAAATGGGGTGGAAAGGGTGCTAGACCTTTCCATGTAGAGGAAGTGAAGATTTTTGACTCTCTAGGACTGGCCTGTGGTTTGAAAAAAGCCTGCATAGCCTGCATTGGGCCTTGTCAGCCTGTGACTCAAAACCAGAACACAAGCATGACAGCCAAAATACCATAAACCAATGGTATGGCCAAGATACCACCAAAACATGGAGATGAGCCAAATTAGCTCAAAAGGTATCACAAGATAGAGGAAACTCACCTCGTTCCAAAAATATAAGTCACATCACCGTAGGACAAGAAATAACAAAGTTATTCCTGCTCAAAGTTATTGCTGAGCATAAACCTTAATTTTCACCTCTCATCTAAAATCTAGAAGGAGAGGCTTAACCCCATCGAATGGGTATTCAAAATGAAGCTCTAAGCCAGGGCTATCCAATGGTACCAGCCAAACTGAGCTAGCACCAATATTACTGGAGTTATGGTCAATTTCAGGCCAAATAAGGGTGAACAAAACATTCACCTTTCATCTAACTTCTACAGTTTTGGTGTAGGATACCTGAAGTGGGGTATCTTTGGAAAGAGCACAATCAGGGCTATCTTATGGTGCCATCCACTTCTTCATATCTCAACTATAACAGAAGTTATGAGGCAAACAAGCTCAATACAGCTTTTTGTCCAAACCATGCCTATGTACAAAAAACCTTGTACATGGGATAACTTTGCCATATTTAATGATAACCATACCAAATTGGGTACCATCGTGTAGAGCGCATACAGGGCTATCCAATTAATCAATTTTGAGGTTGATATCTGAAAAACGGACAGAGTTATGGCTGGTTTAAGGTCAAAATCCCACCTGCTATCATATACAGCCTTACCATGGGATAATATCCCATAATCATGAATATGAGGTGTCAAATAGACAAAGAAGCATGTTTTTACTTCAATACATCATATTTCAGCCAATACTGGGGTCCCATACAGTTTCTGTACAGCATTCTACGCGTCATACATGTCAGAATCAGGCTGTGAGGTCCCCAGATGAAAGTTTTCACCCTGTGTTGGTGAAAACCGCCCAGATGTGGTTTCAAAACCACATCTGAGCCCAATACAGGGTATACAGGCTGCTTGCAAACCACAAGCCTGTCCTGGAGAGTGAAAAATCTTCACTTCCTCTATGTGGAAAGGTCTAGCAGCCTTTCCACCCCAATTTCAGGATAAAAGGAGGGCTTTTCACAGCCAAAATAATCTCCTCATCCTGCTCTTGAAAAACCTACGTAGTAAACTGTCAAAAACAGTTTCATTCTTGGTTAATAATCAGGTATAACTATAAATTTAATTATTGTAGTCTTTTATTATTGTAACCCAACAGATAAAGCTGCACTCAGGGCATTCAGCAGCACTCACCAGCACTATATCTCTATAGTAAAGCCCTTAAAATCTTAATTTAATCATCTATTATCAACTTTATAATCTTTTAAAACAATTTTTACCGTGTCACAGTCATAGTTTTAGTTGTAAATAGCCTTATTACTTCTTCAACATAGACTCATCCTGACATTTTGGGGGCCTGGCCGTGTTTTAAATCCTTTTTTGGACCTTATAAGTAAGTCTTTTCTCTTTTTATGACTTATTAACAAGTGTTTTATCTTTTTTTAGGCGTGATTTCTCTATTAAGATATATATTTTATATATCTTTATCCTTTTCTTTATATATACTCATATTATAAGAGTATCATTCACGTGGTTAATACCCACTGAAAATAACTATTTTTGGCGTGTTTTGTATATAAAAACACATAAGCCATCAATAAGTCCTGTATTCTTGACTGAATAAGGACACCTCTGACTGAAAAACAATCAGTTGAGGAGTGGTTAAGTGTATTGTTAACTCAATAACACTTATATGAAACAACTTGTACAGAATACACCTGAAAACCACAAGTGTATCTGTGGGATACTGGCACACAAACAGTGTGACAGGGTACCAAAAGCTGTAATTCTGACGTGGAATTGTTGATTCAATTACACTGTCATTATACAGGGCACATTGTAGTAACATACAAGCCCAGAGGCCACTCTTAGACATGCAAAACCAGCATTTTTGAGAAGTCTTAACTGACATAAGCCCTCTTTTTTCCTACCTTGATTTCAGTGGAAGAAAACTACATCCCACTTGAGACCCAGTCACAGGCCCACACACCAGTGACACCCTCAGAACCAGAGGGCAGCAAGGGCAAAGGAAAGAGGCACAGTGAAGGTCTCATTACAGCCAAGAAGTGGACACCAATAGCCACTCAGAGGAGTAGAAAACCACGAAACTCTGCTTCAATACAAGGTAAACCAACCTTAACCACTTGTACAGGAAAGATTGCAATTATTAACCCAGTTGTAACTTCCAAAGGCAAACTGCCCAAGTCAGCAGACAATGAATTTGTACAAGGCACAGTCAAAGGTAAATACCCTAAGAACATAAAGTTTTTGACTGCTTGCAAACACTGATATGTCCCCTGCATACCTCAGAATTCTTGACTTCCAAAGGAACCAGCCAGAGGACGGAGAAGGATTGTCCAGAACTGGCAGACCTGGAAGAAGACACCTTGGACACAGTGGTGGATGGCAAAACAATGAGGGAGATAATATCAACCTTTCCATTCACACTCCAATTCAATAGAAACCTCAAACCAGAGGATTGGAAGGATATGGATCAAGTTCTTCAGATCCACCAAGTCCTCAAAGATTTGTTTCAATGGAGCATGGACAACAAGAGGTTCAACCTAGCAACTCACTGGGAAGAACTTGGATCAAGTTGCCAGAAGATCTGTCTCAAAGAGATAGACTTCAAAGACCTTATGGAAATCACCAAAGGTTGGAATACTACCAGGCAGCACAGACTCCTGGAGGCAAGGGCACAGAGGAGAAGGGAGAATCAAGCCACTATCCAAGCAATAGAAGAACAATTAACCCAGACAGGGCCTACTCAGATTCCTTCAGGTTCACAAGGAGCAGGCCAAATCAGCTCTCCAGTGGCTTCAAACCATTCAGAAACCAGCAGACCAGTGGCCAAGAGTCACCATTCTTCACAATTCCAGGAAGTTTCGAGGAGAAGACAAGGAAACAAGGGCAAGAACAAAGCCTCCTTCAACCAGAGGAGGACAGAGTCAGACCCCATGATCCAGAAGCTGTTAGATTTGGTAAAAGAAGTACACAAGAACCAGAAGTAGTTGTAAACCACTCTAGAATCAGTAGTCCTAGTAATATAAACATTAACCCCACTCAGACTGAAAATAACATTGTCACATCTGAGAGTAACATCAACAGTGATACACTGTGGTTACAAATGTCCCAATATGCTGAACAATCTGCAAAGCAGTTTGTAGAAATTAAAGCTAGCCAAGAGAGGATGAGACAAACTCAAGCCTCCTTGGAACAAATAGTTAAGAATCTTCAGGAAGGATATGCTCAACTGAGCAAAGCCTCTGAAGAAACCAACAAAAGACTGAATATAGTCTTTGAATAACAACACCACAGCACAAGGGACAGGGAGTGTCTGGATCAAGACATTAACAAACTGTTTAATGCCTATCATAGCTTGAAGCCTCAACCAGAAGGCCAAGCTATGGAGAATCCATATCAACCAGATGACATCAAACCAGATGCCATGTTGTTGAATAAGGCAAGATCTCCATCACAATACCAGGATGAAGATGGCATGTCGTATTCAGAGAAGGAAGCCTTGAAACAGCTTCCTGAGGCCTCAAGCTGGCCCAAATTCTGTGGATCAGGAGAATATGATCATATGGAACTCATAGATCATATTGATGGACTCTTTATTGATGTACCAAGCATACCAGACTACTGGATTACTGCTAGATTGAATACTGCATTTAAAGGTCATGCAAGTATATGGTACACAGAAATGAAAGAAATCCATGGCAGAAGAAACTGGACATGGTGGAAGAGTCAAATCATCCAAAAGTACAGTAATGGAACTTGGATATGGCAAAAGACCATGTGATTTGAAAATGACAAATACTCTGTGGACAAAGATCCATATGAGTGGTGTCTTAGACAGTCTAAGAGACTCAAAGCCATTGATCCTCAGATGAACATCCAAATGAGGAATCACAAACTCCTGACACAACTGCCAGGAGAACTAGAGCATGCAGTAAAATGCAGATGCAACCAAAATTGCACTCTAGATGACATAGCCAACACCTTACAAGACATAAGGAAGAGGACTAATATAGGGAAATTCACCCCATATAGAAGCAGTAGTTTCAAAGAGAAACAACCACTCAGGGTAGAGTTTAAAGACAAACCCAGAGAAAGAGCAGCAGAAGTGGCTAAGTAGAAGAATTCTTGTCACAATTGTGGTTCAACAGACCACTATGCCAACAACTTCCCAAAGGCAATGAAAAAAGTCTATGCCATAGAGAAAGTCCCTGAAGAAAAACCTCCAACAGAGGATTCTGAATCAGACTCTATGGGTGGTGCCATCAGAGAACCATCTGATGATGACCAAGACCCAAGAGAGGAATATTTAGTGGAATACCAAGAGGAAACCCCACTAGAAATCCAGGACATACAGTTTGAAGCAGGCATACCACAGGACACTGCCAATAAAAACTTGTGCAAACACACACAAGATGCACAAACATTCCTGGTTACACCAACCAAAGGAATGGCATATATACATGGAACAGCCACAAAAATGACTGTTTGTATTGACAATGCGCAGCATCCAGTGATCATTGATAGTGGAGCACACTGCTCCTAGTGGCCAGAAACTATCTGGATACCCACTTTCCAAACTGGGAAAAACAGCTCTTGCCCACTGAGGCAAAGAACTTTAAAAGTCCATCAGGGAAGATGACTTCCATTGGGACAATTATCAAAGAGATAATTATACCCCACAGGAAGGGTAATATCAGACTCAACCCAGAGTTTGTAATGCTTAATGATGCCCACATCCAAGGGTTTTTACTGGGAACAGATTACCAGAGGATGTATGGCATAGATATTTACAACAGTAAAAATAGGCACATCACCATAGGTACTAACAAGGAAAAGAAATTTTCACTTGACATATACCAGATATCTTCTCAGGATCCACTGGAAGAACTTCTGAAGCAATTCAGAGAGAGACAGTTTAGCACTACCCTCACCAGTAAACAAAAACTAACCTTACTGAAGATGCTGAGAAAGAACAGACCAGCATTTGCCATTGATGAAGAACCATTTGGCAAGATCAAAGGCCATGATATAGAACTATATCTGGATGTGGAAAGGCCTTATCAACCCATGCTGAGGAGACCTCCTTATCCAGCAAGCCTGGAAACCAGGGAAGAAATTGAGAAACACATCAATGAACTCCTGGATATGGATGTCATCAGGAAGATTGGACATAATGAAATAGTGGAAATCACCACTCCTGTCCTAATCACTTGGCATGATGGCAAATCTAGATTGTGTGGAGACTTCAGAGCCCTGAATAACTACACAAACGAAGACAGGTACCCTATACCAAGGATACCCCATGCCTTAGATAAGCTGGCTAAAGCCAAATACATAACCAAAATGGATTGTATGAAAGGCTTCCACCAAAATGGAGTTAAACCAAACTCCATGAAGTTACTCAAGATAATATGCCATATGGGTATATATGAGTACTCCAGGATGCCATTTGGCATTAAGAATGCACCAGCCCACTTTCAAAGGATGATGGACACCATATTTCAAGAAGAAATAATGGAAGGCTGGATGGTAGTATATATTGATGATATCATTATATACTCAGAGACATGGGAAGACCATGTACAATACATAGACAGAGTTCTAAGTAAATGTATACCCATCAATCTGGAAATTTCACTCAAAAAGTGTAATTTTGGCCAACAAGAGCTACTAGGTCTAGGACATAAAGTCTCAGGTCTTAGTCTGGCAATTGACCAGAATAAAGTAGCAGAAGTACTGCAAAAGCCAGTACCAAAGAACATCAAAGATATGCAATCTTTCCTTGGGTTTGCTAGCTACTATAGAAACCATATCAAAAAATTTGCACACATAACTAGTAGTTTATACAAGTTATGTTCAAAAGATGTAGTTTTTGAAATAACCAAGGAGAGGAGGGATGCATATGAGAGAATCAAATATGAACTCACCAATGCACCAGTGCTCATCTTACCTGACTTTGAACTACCATTCAAGTTATATATAGATGCAGCATGCAGCCAAGGCTTAGAAGCAGCCCTTCACCAAAGACAAATTGTTGATGGTGAACCAAGAGAGGGTGTAATATTTTACATCTCTAGGCAACTGAAAGATTCAGAAGCCAGGTATGGGGCCACCCAGACTGAATGTCTATGTCTAGTCTGGGCTCTAGAAAAACTCCATTATTATTTGGAGGGTGCAGTCTTTGAAGTCTACACAGACTGCACAGCCTTGAAGTCTTTACTATACATGAAGACAACAAATAGACATATGCTGAGATGGCAAATAGCCATCCAGGAGTTTAGAGGGAACATGACAATCATATACAAGGAAGTTAAAAGCCATAACAATGCAGATGGCCTCAGCAGATGGCCACTGGACAATCTCAAGAGCAATCCAGCTTATGACCCAGAAGTTGCAGCCAAAATCCCTATCCATTTCATGGAAATAGATAGGAGGAGGAACTTCAGATTTTCTGAATGGGCACCAGGAAATGGTACCCTTGACAGTGGAAACACTGATTCAGAAGGAAAAGAAACTCCCATACTGGGAATAAGCTCCTCAGAACTGCACGATGAATTCTTCAGTACAGTACAGAAGTCTTATGCCAAACACAAACAGTGTAGCATACTACTCCAACTCCTTCAACAAAAGTACAGGAGCCCAGAACTGGAAACCCAGCTGGAAGAACCCTGGTTGAGGGCCTATAAGGACAATAAGTTTTTTCTTATAGATGGCCTGCTCTACCACAGAGAAAAGCACACAAGTGCACTAACAGTGGTAGACAGAGACCACATCTCATTGATTGTACAAGAATGCCATGACTGCCCCTATATGGGACACATGAGTGAAGACAGGACCAGAGAGAGGGTAGCAAGCACAGCTTGGTGGCCCAAGTGGGAACAAGAGTTGAGTGAATACATCAACACTTGTGAAAGATGCCAAAAGGCAAATAGGAAACATAGGGAAGAAGTATGGGTTACTTCAACACATAGAAGAACCCAAGCACCCATGGGAAACCATCAACATGGACTGGGTTACAGGACTTGTCCCAGGAGGCAAAGAAAACTAAAATGCCTGTTTGATCATAGTTGATAGGTTCAGCAAGAGCATGAGGTGTCTACCATGCCATAAAGAAGACACAGCCATGGATACTGCGCTGTTGTTTTGGAATAACATCATATGCACCTGTGGAGTCCCTAAGATCATCATTAGTGATAGGGACCCAAAATTCACATCTGCATTCTGGACTAACTTATATGACATTCTTGGCACCAAAATCGCTTTTGCCACAGCTTACCATCCACAAACAGATGGCCTAGCTGAAAGGATGATCCAAACAATGGAGGACATCCTCAGAAGATTCTGTGCCTATGGCATGAAATACAAGGACCATGAGGGATACACCCATGATTGGGTTACCCTCTTACCAGCAGTCCAACTGGCTTATAATACAAGCCAGCACTCCACCACAGGTAAAACACCTGCACTGGTGGAGAAAGGGTGGAATCCCCTGTTACCTGTGGATCACTTGAAGAAAAATATTCTAACCATCCACCCCACAGCCAAAGACTTCCATGATATGTGGAAGAAAGACTGTGACACAGAGGTGGGAAAAATCACATATGGAACCTGACTTTAAGGAAGGGGACCAGGTGTTAGTGTCTACACTGAACTTTAACAATCTCAAAGGACCCAAGAAAATGAGAGACTCATTTGTAGGGCCCTTCACTATCATTAAGTTGATAGGGAAGAATGCAGTAGAGGTCAAGCTCACTGAGGAGTTTTCGAGGAAACACCCAGTCTTTCCAGTGAGTTTGGTCAAACCATACTTCCAGACAGAGGAGGATAAATTACCCTCCAGGAGAAATAATCCCACACCACAAGAGATAGTGGAAGTGGAGGACTCCCCTGGACCTGTGAGTAAGATCATCAGGGCCAGGAAGATCAGACTCAATGGGAAGGATCAGAGACAATACCTAGTCAGATTCAAGAACCAGACAGCAGATAAAGACAAATGGTTGGCAGAAGATGCCATACCAGATGGGAACCTTCATTTAAGGATATTCAGAGCCTCTAGGAGGACTGAACAGTCTCATCAATGATGAGCCTTTTTTAGAATGAGGGTATGTCAGCCTGTGACTCAAAACCAGAGCACAAGCATAACAGCCAAAATACCATAAACCAATGGTATAGCCAAGATACCACCAAAACATGGAACTGAGCCAAATTAGCTCAAAAGGTATCAAAAGAAATAGGATACTCACCTCTTTCTGAAAATATAAGTCCCATCACCATAGGACAAGAAATAACAAAGTTATTCCTGCTCAAAGTTATTGCTGAGCATAAACCTTAATTTTCACCTCTCATCTAAAATATAGAAGGAGAGGCTGAACCCCATCAAATGGGTATTCAAAATGAAGCTCTAAGCCAGGGCTATCCAATGGTACCAGCCAAACTGAGCTAGCACCAATATTACTGGAGTTATGGTCAATTTCAGGCCAAATAAGGGTGAACAAAACATTCACCTCTCATCTAACTTCTACAGTTTTAGTGTGGGATACCTGAAGTGGGGTATCTTTGGAAAGAGCACAATCAGGGCTATCTGATGGTGCCATCCACTTATTCATATCTCAACTATAACAGAAGTTATGAGACAAACAAGCTCAATACAGCTTTTTGCCCAAACCATGCCTATGTACAAAAAACCTTGTACATGGGATAACTTTGCCATATTTAATGATAACAATACCAGATTGGGTACCATTGTGTAGAGCCCATACAGGGCTATCCAATGAATCAATTTTGAGGTTGATATCTCAAAAACTGACAGAGTTATGGCTGGTTTAAGGTCAAGATCCCACCTGCTGTCATATACAGCCTTACCATGGGATAATATCCCATAATCATGAATATGAGGTGTCAAATAGACAAAGAAGCATGTTTTTACTTCAATACCTCATATGTCAGCCAATACTGGGGTCCCATACAGTTTCTGTACAGCATTCTACGTGTCATACATGTCAGAATCAGGCTGTGAGGTCCCCAGAAGAAAATTTTCACCCTGCATTGGTGAAAACGGCCCAGATGTGGTTTCAAAACCACATCTGAGCCCAATACAGGGTATAAAGGCTGTTTGCAAACTACAACCCTGTCCTGGAGAGTGAAAAATCGTCACTTCCTCTATGTGGAAAGGTCTAGAAGCCTTTCCACCCCAATTTCAGGATAAAAGGAGGGCTTTTCAGAGCCAAAATAATCTCCTCATCCTGCTCTTGAATAACCTACGTAGTAAACTGTCATGAACAGTTTTACTCTTGGTTAATAATCAACTATAATTATAAATTTAATTATTGTAGTCTTTTATTATTGTAACCCAACAGATAAAGCTGCACCCAGGGCTTTCAGCAGCGCTCACCACCACTATATCTCCATAGTAAGGCCCGTAAAATCTTAATTTAATTATCTATTATCAACTTTATAATCTTTTAAAACCATTTTTACCGTGTCACAGTCATAGTTTTAGTTGTAAATAGCCTTATTACTTCTTCAACATAGACTCATCCTGACAGGCCCAGATGTGGTTTTGAAACCACATCTGGGCAGTTTTCACCAATACAGGGTGAAAAGTTTCATCTGGGGACCTCACAGCCTGATTCTGACGTGTATGACTTATAGAATGCTGTACAGAAACTGTATGGGACCCCAGTAGTGGCTGACATATGGGGTATTGAAGTATTAACATGCTTCTTTGTCTGTTTGACACCTCACAATCAGAGTACAACTGTATCCTGTCACAATACAGTTGTATTGGTCATATTGTGGGATTATAACTTTCAAATGGCCATAACACTGTCAGTTTTTGAGATATCATGCTCAAAGTTGGTTCATTGAATAGACCTGTATGGGCTCTACACAATAATACCCAATTTGGTATGGTTATCATTAAATATGACAAAGGTATCCCATGTACAAGGTTTTTTGTACATAGGTGTGGTTTGGGCAAAAAGCTGTATTGAGCTTGTTTGCCTCATAGCTTCTGTTATAGTTGAGATATGAAGAAGTGGATAGCACCATCAGATAGCCCTGATTTTGCTCTTTCCAAAAAGACCCCACTTCAAGTATCCCACACTAAAACTGCAGAAGTTAGATGAGAGGTGAATGTTTTGTTCACCCTTATTTGGCCTGAAATTGACCTTAACTCCAGTAATATTGGGGCTAGCTCAGTTTGGCTGGTACCATTGGATAGCCCTGGCTTAGAGATTTATTTTGAGTACCCATTTGATGGGGTTCAGCCTCTCCTTCTAGATTTTAGATGAGAGGTGAAAATTAAGGTTTATGCTCAGCAATAACTTTGAGCAGGAATAACTTGGTTATTTCTTGTCCTATGGTGATGGGACTTATATTTTCAGAAAGAGGTGAGTTTCCTCTTTCTTTTGATACCTTTTGAGGTGATTTGGATCAGCTCCATGTTTTGGTGGTATCTTGGCTATACCATTGGTTTATGGTATTTTGGCTGTCATGCACCAGGGCGAATTGCGTGTCAATAGTCGGCAATTTACTTCACGTCAAGCAAAAATCAAGCGAATGTCAAGCACACGTCCTACTCTTGTCTTACACGAAATCCTGTGACATCCACCAATATTGGTTCCCCTGTGCCTTCAACTCAGATTCCTCACCACCTGATAATCCCACAACCGTCCAATGGTTGGTAAAAATTACACAAGACCCACCTCTTTGCACAAACACACATCAAAGAGGTCCTTCAGCCAGTATTGATGTAGGTGGGGGGTTTGACTTCAACAGGTCATCCATCAAAGGACTCCACCTGAGCAGGATTGTCGTTTTGCAGGTGACACTGGTACAGCCCACCGCACAATACCGTGTGTGCGTGTGCGGGTGCAGGTGCGCTTGCATGTGCATTTGCGGGTGCGCAAGGGCCGCTTCCCCTTCCAACATGATGATGGCAATATTTCACTTATTTGAAAATAGAATGGAAGTCTATTCAAAAGGATGTGGAGTATTTGGTTAAAAAGAAGGAGAATCAAAAGCTCGCAAAGATTCGTCAAAGGATTAGTTAATGTATCTCTTCTTCATTGTGAGCAAAGACTGATGATGATCTACTTGATTATGTGCAGACCTGTGAGCACCGTCGTGAATGGTGTGATACGGCTACATTTCCCATTCTAGCATCACAATTCAATGACCCTCAAGTATGTTCAGATACTGAGGAGGTACTGGAAAATGGCCTCCAAGTTTATCGCAAAGTGGGATTACGCTGGCACTCCCAGTTATTTAATGAATTGGTATTAAAAATGGATCGAGACATAGAGTTTTGCAATCGCATTAAAAAAAGGGTAAAAAAACTATTGATAGATTTCCAGAATTACGATAGACAGATGATGGTGATATTCCGGAAGGCTTATCATTTCAGGTATTTGATCAAGATTGGATCAAAAGCTGTAGTAAGATGCAGACTAGCTCCCTCAAAATACTTGACATGCCAGTTATTAGGCCGAATGGTGATGCTCTGCAATAACTTAGTAATATAAATGTATAGCACCGTTACAAATTAACATTTTGTGAATTATTTGTGCAGGTGTAATACAATCTGAATATTCTTTCTTAAAGATGCAACTTGATAAATATGTCAGAATATAGACAATATGAGTTGGACTGTATCACTGTCTCCCTTAGAAATAATACTCTATTGCTCATTTTCATTGAGAAAATATTGAAGGAGTTCGATTCAGCCCATGGTGTTCATAATTGTGGACCTGTGCAAGGGTGCGCAGGTGTGATCAACTTGGTCAGAGGCAAATTATATAATATCAGTAAGGCTCACGTAGTTAATGATTTTTTCTTTTCTTGGACCTATTAGTGTTTGGAAAATGGCATTTCCATAAGGAAGCATTTTATAATAGCAAGACAATTAGGGTCAAAGATGAGCTTGAAGGGTACCTTCCACATGTTGACCTCAACTGAATGAGGAGTGATATAGTGGATGACCTTTACAGGTTGTTGTTGGCCAATACGATGGAGTTGATCAACACCCTGAGCCTCAATGGCTGGGTTCCAAATGGGCTCCTGGAAATGTGGATGTCAGGGGCCGCAAATCAGGGCGGAATTTTGGGGGTCCCCTCACCATTAAATAGACCATATTAGCACAAGTTATATTGAGGCCAGTTCCAGCTGCGGCAATGGATGCAATCAGTACTTCACATTCAGGATTATTGAAGAAATTATCCAGTCCCTTCTCCTGTGCTCGTGCTGTAATTGTTCCATCAATTCGTGCTGAAAGGATAGAGTGAAGGGCAAGTGCAATACCAATTCTACAATATGAAAAAGTCAGAAGGATTCAATTGGTAATGGATGCATATTAGAATTAACGCACAAATCAAGAAATTGGGTCCATTGGGTATAAACCACCAATTTGGTTGGACCACACCTTGTTTGTTTGTTCTTCATTAAGCTTTGTAGGAGGTGTGCAATTTTACTACTCATCATGCATGTTTCCACATCCACAATAGTTCGTGTGAGTGTTGGGGAGTTATCCTGAGTGCTCCTGCCCTCGGGGTCTTCCAAATCCGCCTCCGCAATTGTGTTAAGCATGATGTGATGGTTACAACATATTCACAGCTTATTATTATTTTGGAAACATATCCTGGTACTTTCCTTTTGGATGATAGGAATTCTTCATATAATAGGGAATAGTCTTGCTGCATGGTCAGGTTGAGTGGGAGCAGCTCATAATGATGGCTAATAGTGGGGAGGGATTCGAGATGTGTGGTTTTGGTGCGGCGCAAACTTAAATGCCGCAATGCCAAATGCAAAATATCATTGCAACCTTTGGAAAGACTACTCAGGATGAATGGTGACCAGTTATCTCGATTGGCGTTCTGGGGTTGAGTGATGAATGATATTATGCCCAAAAGGTCATAAATGGTGTTGTGAATAGGTGTGCCCGTTGAACATATTTGACGGGATGAAAGGAGGCTATTAATGGCACGGTGAGTGGCAGTGTATTGAGAGCGAATATAGCTATAAGATGGGGCAAGGGTTATTGGATATAAAAGGTAATTTGAATCATTTAAGATCAGACACTCACTGGGCTTCATCCAAAATTATACAATTCCAATTGATTTGAAAAATGAATGATGTAGAGGTATTGGTTTGCTTAAATTCTTGGGTGATAGTATTGTAAGAAGTGATGATGATATCATATTTTAAGATGTCGGCTTTGGATAATGAGTGACGAGTGGGACCATGGTAGATTTTGGAATGCAGCGCTCCAGCCTGAGCATGCTTTGATATTTCTGATTGCCAGTTGGTAATTAAGCAAGGGGGCAGATGATCATGGTGGGCGTGGAGCGATGGGGGTTTGCAATTATCCGCTCCTTGGAGGTACCAATTAAATCAATGGCCTGAATGGTTTTACCTAATCCCATATCATCCGCGAGCAGTCCTCCAAGAGGGGTATTGGTCGAAAGGGATTCAAATGAGCTAACGACCTTGTTTGTAATGATGTGCCTGGCATTGAAAGTAGATCCTGGGGGTGAGGTGGCCCAAAGGTTACGGGCTGATTGGCCATTGGGGTTTTCTCGATCCCAGAGAAAAGCTAGTCGGGTCTTTTGATGAGGGAGGAGGGGGGTTTGAATAATGGCATGGGGAGGTCTGATCCACTGGGTAATTGTATCAGTTTTTGCTTGGAAATCAATGATGAAACAGCAGGATATGAAGCTGGTGTTGAGTTTGAAGTGGGAAATGTGGGAGTAAAGAGTTGACATTGACTATGAGTATTACAGTCATATTCTTTGGGCATTTTAAGCTTGAAATCTTGTGTTTGAAAGCTTTCCATTATGAATAAAATGTTTGGATACCATGTGAAGAACATCAATGCTAGATTGGGTTTCTGAGATGAGGAGGGATAATTTGCATCAGTCATAAATACTCCCTCAATGAATAATATTTGAGTAGGATTGGATTGGCAGTTTTCAATCCATGCCCCACCAGGACCACAGTGCATGAAAGTTTTTGGTGCCCCAAGGAATGGTATCAACGTTTTGGAAAGGGTTGCAGGTAGAGAGCCAATTGCATGCTGGTGATTGGGGAGATAAACAAATATGTTGTGTTGATTCTGCCATATGATAATCCAAGAAGCTAAGTGGGAATTCTCAGGATTTAAGGTTATATCACTATTTATTTGAATACGAATATTAATCATCCCAATGCAAAGTGGTTGTGAAGGGGTTGACATGATGGCTATTTTAAATTATTTTGGGATAGTCGGAAATTATATGATTGAAAAGGGTTAGCTAAACGGAATGAAGACGGATAAGCGCAGGTGGGGAACTTATATGAGAGGCAGAAATGGGGTCAAGGGGGGATGTCCTGTGGTTACGTGCATGGTCTTGATGGGGGTGGGCCTCTTGGGCTGATAATTTTCATATCCAATTTGGGGCATAAATCAAGGCAAAGTGGCGAAAATATGGGTGCACTGATATGACTGCTGGATCTGCAGCAAGTTACGAAACCTTTGGTGGAACAAGGTTGACATTAGCATATCCGATATTGGGTGGGTTGTAGCAACTTATTGTGGAGGGGCATATTAGAGGCATGCGGCCATGTTCGCTGGTGTGACAGCAAACAATGAGCGTATCATCCCCAGGTTAATTGTTGCACAGGGACTTACTAGGAAATGTTGGCGGTTTCAAACTGCAATCTCACTGTGGGGATGTTTGTGTGTGGGCGGGTGAGATATGTTCGGTGGCACGCCACCGAACATGAGTTTGATTTTGCATGAAGTTTTTTGATGACCGATGCCAACTAGGCTTCAGGGGGGGATGTGTGGCATAATCAAACGGGGCACCGACTATGAGGCGTGATCCACATATACATTCACCCCTATTGCGTTTGAGGCGGCTACTAATCCCCCGAGATTGGGATAACGATCTTTGCCTCACGCGTGTACGAAACTCTGGAGAAAGAGGCCACACGCCCAAGGCAATTTTTGGTTGCAAGCCAGGCCCAACAGCTTGTGCGGGGCGCATGAGAACATGCAGAAAATGACCCGCTGTGGGAGATCCCCACGCAAACATAACCAGCCTCAGCAATCATAGGCCGTGATTATTATAATGCGGATGAGGCTGAAGCAAATCCACACTGATTGGCCTCAGGTTTCCACGCGCAAGTGGGTGAGCGTCTGCAGTCAAGCTGACAACCCGACCAAGAAAATAGGCAGGTGTAAGACTGGAAGTAAAATGTCTTCCAGGAGTGTGAAAGTTACCTGTGTATCACCCGTTGGGGGTGCGTATGAAAGCGTGTGGCTGCCCGACAATGAGAACGCGGGATGAACAAGTGCGGCCAGTCAAAGTTTGCCCCGGAGTGAATCCACTGTTTGTCTATGACCCAAATAATAAGTCATCCCATTATGACCCACTTACATTAACTTGCGTTACATGTGCATCTGTGCCGTAGTTAGGCAGAGCTGTCCAGCAAGGTGCATCAAAGGGATGCAGTTGAGATATATGACTCGATGGCTTGACGTGATGCACGTTACATTGTTGAACAGCTTTTGCTCTGCCCTGCAGCATACTTTTACAAAGGTTTACTGTGTACTACAGTTTTGGGTGTACAGATTAGGAAGGTGTAATACTACTTGAGCCTGCATGCACCTTCCGATCGTTTGCATATACGTAGCTCATGTGCCACATGCTCAGCATTGCGTTTCACCGATTTACACACGCAAGCTGAGAATGTCATGGTCAAAAGCACTGTGAGGAAGTGCTCAGTAAAGCCATGGAATGAACTATTTTTGCAATAGTTCATTGGAAGGCTCAGTTTGAAGCACTTCACCAAAGTGTGTGAAATGCTGCACCTGGCTGAAATGTCATCCAATGCAGTGCCAAATGCTCAGATTATGTGCATAAAAAACAACTGAGCAATGGCTCAGCACGGTGCATTTGATATTGTTATATCAATGGTTCAATTACTGTGCAATTAAAATGTTCAGCCACTGAGCATTTCAATTATGACCAGAAAGCAAACCTGAGAAATGGGTCCAGGCAAGCTCACGCTGTATTCACTTGTGTTACAGCCCCCCCCTTTGTTCACATACTATTACCAGGCCATACGGCCGGTAATCTTGCCGCAGGCACTTGTGACCAAATGCACCGGGTGCATTTCTTCATGGGGCACTTGTGCATTGCACCCACAATGCACATTCAATGAGGGCCTCACGACCACCCTCCTGGGTGATTGGGTGGCTATTTAAGGAAACCAAGGGGCTTTGACTGAGCTTGACAATTCAATCAATAGAAATACTCAGCCAGAACCCCATTGTTCTTCTGCCTCACGCCAGCATTTCCCTTCTCAGTTGCAGCATTCGCTGCGACTGAGCTTCAATTTTGCCCACAGGCCTTGAAGCTGAGCCTTTTGCGGGTGCTGCAACTGCTGAGATCGTCTCAGCTTCACCATGGTATAAAAGACCATCTTCACACAACACGCCCTTCACTTTCTTTCTCACCCGCTCCACTTCGTTCAACCTTACCCGCGTTTGTCCTTCTTGTGCGTATTCCCCTTGGTCTTCCTGCCTTTCTACTTTTGGCTTTTGCACTCCCCTGCCTTTTGCCTGTTTGTTTATTCTTCTGATCCGTTCAGAACCTCACTTCTATCCACCTTGTGTGTTACCTCTTTTTTAAACTTTTGTCGACATTACATACCGATATTAATACTTATTTTTCTCCACGACTCTCTTCCAGACTTTTAAAACCTTCTGAGTAGAGTGTCTTTATTTTGTTAATGTTTTAAATTTATAATTCAGCGTACGCCTTCATTTTGTTTCTTGATTGTTTACTTTATAGGCAGTTACTAACCTCAATTGTTTTTTTTTAGATTTCGTGCACTTTATGCACCAAGCGGGGTATCCCCTGCATTTGTTCCTTGACGACAAACGACGCTTGTGATGCTTGCCGACAAGCACACAAGAAATGTTTGTTCGTTGTCCACCCCTTCCGACCATGAGTCCAGAGGAGTTCCCGCCCAAGACGCCCTTGCAAGGACTCCTTTGTGGTCGATGGTGATGAAACCATTTCCAAGCGTGAATGGCCGCCGGGCCCCCAAACAGGCCGACGGGAACAATTCTGGACGATTAGCCCTGTCCCCTGCCCCTCCTAGGCCACCATCCGATGGTCACTTCACTCCTCGACCGGAGCAAAGTGATTATCCGGCTGATGAAGGATGGCGAGGGCGAGAGGACATTCAAGCTTGGGCTGATCGTCACCAATGGGATTCAAACTCCAAAGTAAGTTTTCTTTCTCCTCCTTATCTCATTTCTCTTCACGCAACAATACTGACTTTTTTCCATTACTCATAGAACAAAACCCCCCAAATCCCCCCCAACAAGACTCTCCTGTTGCTAGTTTGCCCGCGAGCAAACCCCGCGGCAACCCACTCCAGGCCTGAGTGGCACCCGATGGTCTGAGGAATTATTCCGCGGTAAGCAGCCAAAGTGTCATTTAATTTTCACTTTCACTTTCGAGTCAAGTGAACTGACTCTTACTCCTTTTTTAGAACCCTCCCGAACCAAAGAGCCACCTATTCCTGGCCCGAGTCCATCGTCCCAACCACCTGAGGATGATAAGACTCGTGAGACAGAACCTGAGGTGGCTACTATGCAATCCACGAAGGAACCTTATGGTAAGGCACCCCTTCTTTCTCTTCAATCCATATCCACTTTTCCTCATTTCTTCTTTGACCGTCTCCAGCTCGTCCCGCCACTCCCGCTCCATAATCATCATTGACGATACGCCCGTCGGATCCCCCCCTCCCTCCCCAGAGATCCCTTCCAGTGCCCCCGAGAACCCAGCCACCTCCTCCCCCCCGGTGCCAAGCTCCTCTCATTCCCACGCTGACGCTGGCCAGGAATTCACCGACCTGCGACCGACCCTAATGATTCCTCGAGCCATCATCCACTAATCAATCAACCGAATCTTGTTGGAGCATTGCCGCTTGCTCCACATGATTCCTTTCGTGGATGCAACTCATCGAAATGAGATGCACCGGGAATTCCGGAAGGAACTAAACTCCCTCCTTGCCCAGGCACTGGAGGCTTATCCAAAGGAGGACATAACCGGGATAGTCTCCAAATTCCTAGAAAAATAAAAATCCCAAAAAAATAATCTCATTATTTCCACTTTTTATAATTTGTAATACTTTCTTTTAATTAAATTATTTGTATTCAATTATTATTATGTTCAATTTCTATTACATTCTTTGTTCACATAAAAATTATTTATTTCCTCCTTAGAGAAAAACCCTGATTGTGTGAGAATTATTTTTGTAAGTGCTCAACCAAAATTTTGGGTGAGTATTTGTTTGCATGAACCTCTTTTTCCCAAAATGCGCCAATAGTTGCTGTTACCGTCTCCTATATTTTCTTCTTCCATGGTTTAGAGCCATATCCATTCTTAACTGTAATAAAGCGGGAGGTTCCCACATGTGAGCAATCCAGTCCAGATTTGTGAAACATGGCCTTTCCTATGGTCACACGCTATTAATCTTACTCATGTATGGAATTGTTTAAATTGTCTGGAACCTTCACAAGCGTAAGGATTGGCATGTGAGTTGTCGGGAGCCTGCACAGGCTTAAGGATTGGCGTGTGAATTGTTGAGAGCCTGCACAGGCGTAAGAATTGGCGTGTGAATTATCGGGATCCTGCACAGGCCAAGAAATTTTCAGCATTGTGGGGAACCTTCACAAGCGTAAGGATTGGCGTGTGAATCGTTGGAAGCCTGTACAGGCATAAGGAACTTTTAGCATTTTTGGGAACCTTCACAAGCGTAAGCATTGGCGTGTAAATTTTTGGGAGCCTGCACAGGCGTAAGGATTGGCGTGTGAAGCATTGGCACCCCGCATAGGCCTAAGGAACTTTTAGCATTGTCGGAACCTGCACAAGCATAAGGATTCATGTGTGAAGCATTGGCATCCTGGACAATAGCAACAAACCAGGACAGATGTACGATACCATGCCACCGTACATAATCGACTTCACGCCTTTTTCATGTGAGACACCCCATCTCCCGCACTCAAAACCATCCAATCCTGGTGTATATTGTCCTCTGCCTTACCCCACCATTATTTACCCAACACACATGCAAATCTCCTCATTCTTTGAATTGGCATGAGATTGTATTACCATCCCTGATTTGATAGCCCTCTCTCTCACCAATCTCATAATAGCCATGGCTTTTTTGCCACATTGTTTTTTCTAACCTGCTTGAGCATTGTGCAGACATACCAACTCGTGTCGTGCTTTTGTTGTCCTGTGCTGGATCAGTATAATGAACAAATGTACTACTGGCCCACACTACCTGAATGAGCCCATGACATGCGGATAGATCAATCCAAAAATGCTCATTTGGGAAAATCAATTTTCCCCCTGTACACCGCTTTGACGCATCTCTTTGAATTTGGCCGGTCCGCTTATCAGCTTGAAACCACCATCCCAAAGCATACAGAAATGCATCCTTATCAACATGAGGTGTGTTTTTGAATCCATTCATGGTGAAAGTCAGTGCGGAAGCAAACTCGAATGCACCCTGATTTGCCGGAATATTGCCTTCATAGTTGACTTTATCAAAAGACGGAACCCCCAATGAATTGTAGAAATTTTGAATCTTCTCAAATAAATTATCCCAAACATATCGTAAGGATTGACCTAGAATGCAACCCACCGAGCGAATATTGGCACCTTGGTTCTGCCATTCATCTTTTGCGTTTTCAATTTTCCCAACACTTCCATACAGACCAAATTGTTCATTCTTGTTGCTGCATTTGCGCCACCCAATTGCAAACATAAATCCCTCCAGTAATGCTCCATTGGTTGCAATCGGGTCGGTGAATCTCTTTTCGCGAAATAAGAATTGTGATAATTCATCCCATTGATTGACCTCGACTTCACTCATTGTTGTGAATGGTCGGAATTCGACAAGGGCAATGAGTAATCCGGTCGAAGAGAAAATTGCCACACGGCCAAAGTGAATTTGTTTGATCTGATTTACATCCACAACCCTCCGAATTTCACTTGGGGTGATATTTGCTGATACTGGCATTGATATTTGTGCTGTTGGGCGAGAGGAGGAAAACAACCTATTCATTCGGGTCGTTTTGCGCTCATTTTTCTTTTGGGATCTGCTACTATTCCCAAGTGGTTGAGGGATCACTATGTGTTGAAGCACACAAGATATCAGATACTGCCAAGGAGCTTTCTTTGGCACATATCCTTTGACTTCCCTGTTGGAGCCCACATGACATTGGCACAATCTGAACTGACTAAAGCCAATGTTCTTCCGTGGGGCCCAATGAGGGTGCCACATAAATGTGGAAGCATATATATATATCTATATATATACACTGAGATTAAGCGAGCAACTCACACTTTCCTTCCTCAGGCCAACGCTTTCTCGCGAGTTCCCTTTTTTTGTGAATGGCATGCTTTCAGCAGAAAATGAAATGAAACCGAATGATTACTGATTTATTAATATCACCTAAATTGAATTGAGGTTGATGGATCTTTTTTAATTGTGGCTAAAAAAAAAGATCACACCTGACTTTTGCAAATTCGCGATCTCAAATACCTGAACCTGAAAATTGCAGTGGATAGTGCATTATTAAATTTTACATATTGATGTTCCCATGCAATAACTTTCCAATCCAATCATTTGGAATATTGCAAGCACACACAAATGCAATATGCATCCTGCTGCGGATACCTAGCTATCCTAGTCCTCTTGAAAGACACAGGAACATTTGGCCTATTATGGGCTGGCGGGAAGTGATAAACGCGACTTCCCGCAATGCCCCCGCGTGTGCTACTCGCGGGCACAACACCTGACTCAGCTTGCGTCTTGTTGGAGTCTTTGCAATGATGTACGTAGGCATGCCACCGTACAATTACTATTGGGATTCATACTGTGGCCTCCGGGCAGTAGTAGGATAGGAAGTCATGATTATTAAATTCATAAATCACTTTGCAAAATTCAATTACAATCTATCTAGTACAAAGCTAATCTAAAACGGGTCAATCCTGCTTGTGAGTTTAGCTGACCTGGGTACCATCAAGGTGACCTCATCACTTGAACCAAGACCGCGTTTCACCACCCAGGCATCACCAAAGTCTAATACTAAGCATTGTGTAAATTCAAATCTAAGAGGTACAGTGGGGTTAAAAGACTCTGATGAGAAGAAACTTTTATTCAGTAAATTACATATATACTTATTAGTACGTAGCCACACCGGCTCCACTAGATTTTTATCCTCTGAAAGTTTTTTGGAAATGTCAATTAGTGATAAAGCCCCTTTAACTGAGGTTGTTCTCCAGTTATCTGAGCATACCATCAAACCAAAAACCCCCGCTGCACAGAATGCCGCTAATATACCATAGCAAATTCAATTTATTCCGAGATTCTTGTGACACGCCAAAACATCTTTTATGGCCTCATTTTTTTTTGAGTTCGTGAGTTTGCCTTTGATGCCATTAACTTTGAACTTTGTATTTGCACGTACCATGTTGTACGCAATCATCAAATGGATAACTGTATCCATTAGATCCTCCAGGTTCTTGTGCGGCTTTGTGGATATCTCATTGTCAGCCCCACCACCTTCAATGCTGAGTTGGGTTGCACGTTGATTCGATTTACTCAAGCAGGAGGCAAGGTATTCAACTGCCCCCCATTAGAGTTCAAGAGGATTGGTCGAATTCGATGTTGGTGCAACATATGGTTTGGGTGCAATCACATCGTATGAGACTAAACTAATGGATTCAAACATAACATTTGCCCAAAAATGTTTAACTGGATTGGTGGGGTAAAGAATGCTCTGAACCATTTTGAAGAAGCAGTGTTCAGATTTTGGGAGATTCTCTGGAGGTTTAGCTGATTCCTTCATCAATTTGAGATTTCAAATGTTGTGATCAAAAAACGCTTCTGTTTCTGTTGGCTTAAAAAAATCTAACCCTGTATATTTCAATTTATATCACCAGTCAACAGCCAATAATCATGAATCATGCACAAAGATAAAACTCACCTGCCATCTCAAGGTCCTCCAGCCAGGCCAACATTTTAAGCTCTTGGTTACTGATCACCTTAATACCAACAGGCAGGAATGTATGAGCATCTTTTGTTGGTAAATTGTCCCATCGATTTTTGTAAATACTATTGATATTATCAAGACCCCTTTTCCACGATTGTTAAGTAATATTGGAAATATAATTCAAAATGCCTGCAAACTCTTCCATGAGGGATAAAAATATTCCTTGAAAATTAGCAGACAATGACACTTCGGGCTCAGGGTCAGGAACTATATCAGTCATATCTCGTCCCATTGTATCATGTTTAATTGTTTCCCTTTCTTGACAGGCTTGAATATTCCGAGGAGAGGCGGGAGGGGTTGCATCATGCATTGTTTCATTGGGTATCAGGGGGCTTTCAGTATGTGGAGCTTCATCATGGATTGTTTCATTGAGTATTGGGGGAGGTTCAGTATGTGGAGGTTGATTATCAATATGGTCCCCTTCAACATTGATAATTTCATGAACTTGATCCCGAGAATTGTTTGCGGCTTCAAAGGTACGGCGTTTTTTCTTTGTTTTTTTGGTCGCATGTATATTTGGTATTTTTCCTAATCCTTTGCCTGGAAATCCAATGATGACTTGAGATCCTTCAGGTAGAGATTCTCCCACCTCCACACCTGCCCATATATTGTAAGCAGCTCTTTTTATCACTTTTGTTTTGAATTAGTAATGGACTTACGGTTCAAATCCATTTTGAGCAGGCTCATGGCTTCAGCAATATTTTGACAAACATAATCAGGAATTTTACTATCATTTTGGATTTTTTCAAGCCTTGGGATTGTTTGAGCAATGTTGGAGACAAATTGTTCCTTGGATATAATTTCCACCTCCCCAGTGAAAATTACATCATCTTGCCCATCATCTTCTGTTGGTGCACAAGGTTCAACAGTCTTTTCCTTCTCATAACTTTTAAAATTTGGTTTCTGAGAGCTTGGAGGCTGACCTGAAATAAAGGCTATGACACAATATCAGGTCTTGGGAGATTAGAATTATTCAAGATGGATGCATACTCACATTCTGGAAGAACTGGTGGATCTTGATTATCTTCATGTGACTGGCTCTCTACTTCAATGCCTAATTCATGACTACTGGCGATATCAGAGATTTCACTTCCACTCTCTGGGGCTGAAGTTGGTTGTTCATTGAATTCAGTTGAATTTCCCGGGGTTTGGGCCATAGCGGAGGTAGTCTATTAAGCAAATAGATGGTGACAAGTTGATTGATAACTTGTTTGAGATTTTTTGAATAAAAAGATCCAAATTGAATAAAAAAGGTGGAAGTAAAATAATCGCATTTGCAAAATGCAATTTGTCAGGAAATTGAAGGAGGCGATGTGTTGCAAATTATTTCATATCATGTAAATGAAATCACTTCCCTGTGAGACATTTAGTAAAGTCGACTAGTGAGAAACCTACTAAAGTCAACTTTTGAACTATTCAATGCTCATGAGGTAAGGACTAAGCAAAATGTTCCATTTGAATGATATGAAATAAAATGGTTTTGTCAGGGAAACAGGAGACACAATTCTTGTCTTAAATAGTCCACTTATTAGGTTTTAATTTGTGAGTCTCATGATTTAAACCCTAACCACAACATTGTGAATATACTGACCAATTTCCCCTTAGGTCCTGTTGGCAGAGAAGGCCACTCAGCATGATTTGGAGATGGTGTCCATTGTGTACACCAACAAGCCACCGTACACTATGGATGTAGTACGGAAGCGTAAGGATGTCGGGAGGGCACTACACAAGCATAAGGATAAGTGGTGTCGGGAGGATGTCGGGAGGGCACCACACAAGCGTAAGGATAAGTGGTGTCAGGAGGGCACTACACAAGCGTAAGGATAAGTGGTGTCGGGAGCATGTCGGGAGTGCACTCCGCGAGCGTAAGGATGGTAAGCAGTGTCAGGAGGATGTCGGGAGGGCACTACACAAGCGTAAGGATAAGTGGTGTTGGGAGCATGTCGGGAGTGCACTCCGCGAGCATAAGGATGGTAAGCAGTGTTTGGAGCATATCGGGAGGGCACTTTAGCGAGCGTAAGGATAAGTGATGTCGGGAGCATGTCGGGAGTGCACCACGTGAGCATAAAGATGGTATGGGCGGGGGTGTGAAAGCGTAAGGAGTGGTGAGGACGGAGATGGGGGGGCAGTGTTGGAGTCTCATCTGGAGGGCGGTGCGGGCTTGTAAGCATGCAAAGCATTGGGGCGGATTACGTGGGGATGCAGAAGCCAATGAGGTGAAATTACCCAAACATTGTGAATAGTGTTGAAATGGGTTTGGGCTTTGAGTGACATTCTCATGTGACACATGTGACGATTGACGTTGTCTTGACGCTGACGTGACGTGACCCACTAAATCCAGTGACTATAAAGTGACACTAACGCGCCTGAAGCAAGATTTTATACTGACAGCGGTGAGACGTGAAGTCAATAGCCGACGATTGACGCGAGATTCGCCCTGGTGATGCTTGTGCTCTGGTTTTGAGTCACAGGATGACATACCCTCCCTCTAAAAAAGGCTCATCATTGATGAGACTGTTCAGTCCTCCTAGAGGCCCTGAATATTCTTAGATGAAGGTTCCCATCTGGTATGGCATCTTATTCCAACCATTTGTCTTTATCAGCTGTTTGTTGTTTGAATCTGACTAAGTATTGTCTTTGATCCTTTCCATTAAGTCTGATCTTTCTGGCCCTGATGATTTTACTCACAGGTCCTGGGGAGTCCTCCACTCCCACTATGTCAGGTGGTGTGGGGTTCTTTTTCCTAGAGGGGAATTTATCCTCCTCTGTTTGGAAGTATGGTTTGACTAAACTCACTGGGAAGACTGGGTGCTTCCTGGAAAATTCCTCTGTAAGTTTTACTTCCACTGCATTCTTTCCTATCAACTTAATGATAGTGAAAGGCCCTACAAATGAGTCCCTCATCTTCTTGAGTCCTTTAAGATTATTAAAGTTCAGTGTAGACACTAGCACCTGGTCCCCTTCCTTAACGTCAGGTTCCATGTGTGTCTTTTCCCACCTCTGCTTATTATAATCTTTTGCTTCAGCTATGGATTTAGCAGCTGTATCACAAGCCCTTTTCCACATATCATGGAATTCTTTGGCTGTGGGATGGATGGTTAGAAGATTCTTCTTCAAATGATCCACTGGCAACAAGGGATTCCACCCTTTCTCTACCAGTGCAGGTGTTTTTCCTGTTGTATAGTGCTGACTTGTATTATAAGCCAGCTGGACAGCTGGTAGAAGGGTAATCCAGTCATGGGTGTATCCTTCATGGTCCTTGTATTCCATGCCATAGGCACAGAACCTTCTAAGGATGTCTTCCAAAGTCTGGATCATCCTCTCAGCTAGGACATCTGTTTGGGGATGGTAAGCTGTGGAAAAAGCAGGCTTGGTTCCAAGCATGTCATACAAGTTGGTCCAAAATTCAGATGTGAATTTTGGGTCCCTATCACTAATAATGATTTTAGGGACTCCACAGGTAGATATGATGTTACTCCAAAATATTATGTGGAATGGTAGACACCTCATGCTCTTGCTGAATCTATCAACTATTATCAAGCAGGCATTGTAGTTTTCTTTGCCTCCTGGGACAAGTCCTGTAACCCAGTCTATGTTGATGGTTTCCCATGGGTGTTTGGTTTCTTCTATATGTTGAAGTAACCCATATTTCTTCCCATGTTTCCTATTTTCCTTTTGGCATCTTTCACAAGTGTTGATGTATTCTCCCAACTCTTGTTCCCACTTGGGCCACCAAGCTGTGCTTGCTACCCTCTTGTCACAGGGGCTCTTTGAAGTGAAGAGGGCCTGGCACTCAGTAAACTGGGACTCACTTATGGAGGGCTCAAAGATAAGATAAAAGGGGATACACTTAAGAGTGTTAAAGATAAATTGCTAAAAAAATAAATATAAGAAAAGCAGCAACAAAAGATAAGAGTAAAAGAATAGAAGAGCCAACCACAAACAAGTCCAAGTCCACTGTTTCAACCTGTCAGAATGGAAAGAGAAGGGTTAATAAGGATATGGCCACCCAACTCATACTGTACAGGCGAAGAGAGAAATGCAAAGACTAACTTAAGATTAAATAATTATAATACCCAAAATAAGGATAAGAGTAATTATAAAATAATAAATAAACTAAATTAATTAACTGGGGAAAAGTCCCCAGGGGGGAGGAAGAGGGGCTGGTATATGTGAGAATCACCAGCCCTGATCCAGAGGAAGAATTTTCATGAGAACAATTGATGATTGAATTGAGTCTGGCCAATACAGGTCCTGTACAGCTGTACAGAACCTGTACAAGAGGTGTGGTGTATTTGAGTGATCATACAGTTCCATACTGGTGTATTGAAACTGTATTGGGTGAATCCAACCTGTACAGGTATTGACAGGCTGTATTGATGTACCAAGCTGTATGCATGTTTCAGAATGAAGATTGCTGAAACTGACTGCTGATGCAGATACTGGATTTGCTGATTTGAGGTGTTTGAGTGGGTGTATGAATGAATACCCTTACCCCTGATGGATGGTTGTTACAGTATCCCCCTCTCGAAACTGGTGGGCTCCTGAACACCATAATACCCTGCCACTGTTGAGTGGCATCTCAATATACCCACATTTTTTCAAAAAAATTTCTTTTTAATTTTCTTTTCCTCTTGACCATTATCCTGAAAATCCTTCATTCCTTCTTCCCTGCCAAATTCAATTGATTCCCCCCTTTTTCTAAGCTTAAGTGAGTATTCCTTCCAGAATATGCCATTCTTTCTTTTGATTCAATCAGCCATGCTCCTGGGGTGTGGCCTTGGGATATATCCCAGAATAAGGACCACTGCGCTCTTGTGCTCAAAAAATGATGCCCAATGAGTATATGAAGTGTACTCATTGGGCAAGCCTTAAATCTCTGGAAAAAATTGAAAAATTGAAACATTTGAAAAAATTTCCTCCAAGGGGTCTTGTCCCCATAATCCATGGAGATGGCCTTAACAGCCCTATAAGGCACTTTGGGCTATGGCCTTTGCTCTGATGGATTTTGATGTCTTTGATTTTTTTATGGCCTATGGGCCTTTTTGGGTGCTCTGGTGAAAAACCTTGATATCTTGATTTTTGGCCTTTTTTGGCCCTTTTGAGTCTTTGGGATCCTACGGTCCGCGGTCCGTACGCCGCGGTCCGCGGTCCGTGGGGGCTATTGGAGGCCCCCAGGACCAAAATGGAGCCCCTGGGCCCAAATTTTCTGGGGACCCAGGGTGACCAAGGGGTCCAGAAATGGCCCTTACCCATTTTTTTACCCTTCATGGCCTGGACCCATTGATGGGGTCCAGGACCATCAAGATCCTGGCCTCCCCAAAGCTGCAGGGGAGGCCCTGGGTGATGAGTTCAGCCCCAAAGGGGTATGAACCTTCACCTTAGAGGCTTTGAGGGGGGGCATAATTGAGTTATGGCCCCATTTCCTTGAGTCAAGTTCCTTTTTTCTTGATATGGAGTGGATTGATTCTGACGTCTTGAATCTTCTGCTTGCATATTCTTCAGTTATGAGTTCCAAACTGACTGAGCTCACTGAATCTTCCCCTTCTGCACCACCACCGTCTATTCTTCATGGTTCTGGCGTCTTCAGTCGATTGTCTTCTCCTTCTATGGCGTCTTCTGGCCATTTTGACCCCTCCCAAACATATGATGGGTTCAGAGCAGTTGAAGTCCTTGATCCTGCCTGTACTGAGTGTTTGGCCAGGGGTAAGGATTGCTTTCAACATTACAATCCTCGATTGTCAAAATTCCATTTCTGCTTTATTGGGAAGAAGCCATGCCGCCGTACCGGATCAACTTTGTCCCGGGTCAAGAGACACTTGTGGAGTAGGAAGGATGGGCCTTATGGGCAGGAATTCCCCATTCTTGAGGAGCCTACCCCTGATGCCACTTCTGGATTTTCTCAATGTGAGTGCTTTGCATATTTTGATTGAATTGGTGCTGATATCTTGATGTAGTGACTGGTTCCAGGCAGAGGGATGTGGCCAGATGGACTAATGTTGGAGGGTCCATTCCAATTGGTGGTAGTCCCATCCACTACAGCTCAGAAATTCCAATTACAAGGACCAATGCTGATGGAGTGGTGAAAGTAGTGAAGAAGCTAAGAAGAATTGTTGATTCCCCATCAGATCCAGATGCTGAAGGAAGTGATGAGTTGGATGGTGAAGAAGTTCAAGTTATTCCCCATTCAAGTGGCCATCCATCCAGCAATTCCTCCTCTCAACCTCTTGCCAACACCAGATTCCAAAGTCAAGTCATTCCCAGTACTCCAAGAACCTTTCAACCAATGCTTGCCTCTATTCCTACAACCCTTCCTCCTCCTTCACCAACTACTTCCCATACCACCAGGCCTGCCTTGATTCCAGCAGTAAGACCATCACCAGTTCAACAGCCTAGAAACTCACCCATAACCACCTCCCGTCAACTCCAACCTGTGGCCAGCTCCAGCAGAAGAAGAGATGGATTATCCCCTTTGCTGTTTCCTGCCGCCCAAGTCTTCCAAAGAAGAGAACGTTGGCCTATCCGGGTTACCAGAGAAGATCCCAACGCAGCTAGTGAAAATCAAGATGCTGTGGCCAGATTGTTCAGGAGGGTTGATAGAAATAGCAGAGAGGTGATTATGTATGCCAATGACAGGACTATTCCAGGTACTGCTTCTGAAGAGATGGCTGCAAAATTTGCCTGGTATGAGGATGAGTTGATAAATGACTTCCAGAGAACTTTTGATGACTTGGGTAGAGATAACTAGTTTCCTTTTCCTTGTTTGTGTTTGGTTTGGCTTCTATCCCCACTCTTATAAATACTAAAAAATAAAAAATAAAAAAGATAATGGAACCTCCCAATACAAGATTTGGGGAGGGGATGCTGCTGCTTTAAAGAAATAAAAGAAAGAAAATTATACAAGTAAAGAAAGAAAGAAAAATAATAAGAGAAAATGAGAGTAAAGAAAGAAATAAAGAAAAATCCTGATGGTTGGTCCTTCTTGTGGTGAGTTGCTTGATTCTGGCCAAAAAAAGGTGTCTGAAAAGTGAAAACCAAGCATTTTGATGCTCACAGAGTGGCCAATGTGATGTTTTACAAGAAGTAGAACCCTCAGGGATGCATACCAGGAGATGGAACTTACTTTCATAACTTCCACTCCCCACCAAGCACCATAAGACTGAAATAAATTGCCATAAATGCCTTCTGAAATGATTTGCCATAAATGACTACTGAAATGAATTGCCGTAAATGACTTGAAGTAATGAATGTCTTGAATTATGATGATTGGCATAAAATGAAATGATAACAAAGAAGGAAAATGAAACATAAAGAAAGAAAGAAAATATTTGGCCATATCTTGATAAGGTCCAAATGGAGGGTATTGATGTTGTATGCTTCCTGAACCTGTCCAAAGAATTGACAAGTGCTCACAAAGTGGCCAAGGTGATGCTTACAACAACATATGGGTAGAATACCCCCTTAAAGGTGCATGCCAGGAGAGGAACTTACTTTCATAACTTCTTCTCCCCACCAAGCACCATAAAATCAAACTCTTGAGGTATTTGGACCAGGCTTGTCTGGATACAATGAGTGGAAATCCTTGACAAGGTCTGGTGAGTTGGTAAGGTTGGAAGCTGGTTCCCAAGTGGTTCTTTCTGGGTCTTCACTGAATCCTTTCCACTCTACAAGATACCATAAATTACCTCTTTTGAGTTTTGAGTCCAGAACCTGAGCCACTTCCCATTCTTCTTGCTCTTCCACTAAAACTGGTGGTGGCGGCAATTGATGACGATTTGGGATAGTTGAATGCTTGACTGGTTCTAATAAGGACACATGGAATACAGGGTGAACTGTCTTCCATTGCTGAGGCAACTTGAGGTGATATGCATGGCTGCCAATCTTCTTAAGAACTTCAAAGGGTCCCAACCATCTTTCTGATAATTTCTTGGTGGGTCTTGTTGTCTTGATGTTCTTGGAAGCTAGCCATACTTTGTCCCCAGGTTGGAAATCAGGTGGAATTGCCCTATTTCTATCTGCATACTTCTTGAATCTCCATATTGCTGACTCTAATTCTTCTTTGACAACTTGCTGTACTGATTGGAGTTTTGTTGATAACTTTCCAGCCGGTGAGTCTTGAGAAATATGGATTGAGTCAAAGCTGGGATTTCTTCCATAAATGGTGAAAAAAGGTGATTGCTTGGTTGATGAATGTTCTGCATTATTATAGGCAAATTCAGCCAGAGGGAGCCAGGTGTACCAGTCATCTTGATGATAGCTGACATACATCCGAAGGTACTGTTCTAGTATCTGATTTACCCTCTCTGTCTGTCCATCTGTTTCAGGGTGAAAGGCAGTTGAAAGATCTCTTGATATCTTGAGCTGCTGACACAATTGAGTCCAGAATGATGAAACAAATAAGGATCCTCTATCCCTGACAATACTGACTGGGAGTCCATGCTTGGAAAATAAATGGCTAATGAATATTTGAGCTAAATCCAGAGCAGTGATTGTGCCATAAGTTGGAATGAAGATTGCCATTTTTGAGAATCTGTCCACAACTACTAAAATTGAATCAAAGTTGTTGGACAGTGGCAATTGAGTGATAAAGTCCATTGATAATGAATTCCAAGCACCAGATGGAATTGAAAGAGGCTTGAGTAATCCAAACTTCTTGTGATGGATGTTCTTGTTTCTTGAACATTACTGACATGAGGACACATAGTCCTTGATGAATTGATTCATGCCAGCCCAATAAAAATCCCTCTTGATGAGCTTGAGGGTCTTCTCCTGGCCAGGATGGCCAGCCAATGGTGAGTCATGACGCTTTTGAAGAATATTGAGTTGAAGTTCTTCATTGCTTGGGATTACCACTCTATCTTTGAATAATAATAACTTGGCTTGAGGTTCAAGAGAATAATCTGGAACTGATTCACCTCTTGCTAGTTGCTTGAGTATTTCTTTATAGTCTTTGTCTTGCCATACTTCTTCTTGAATCTTGTCAACTAAATCTGAGAAAATTTCCACTTTGATTGAGAAGAATCTTGACTCTTGAATTCCATCTTGCTTGATTAATTGATGGAAATTCTGAGGATTCTTGCTGATGAAGTCCACCCCCCTCTCTGGGTACACGTCGTCCCGACGTGATAAGGCATCTGGTAAAGTGACCAGCCTGCCTGGGCGGTAAGTGATAGTGAAATGAAATTCTGAGAGAAATTCCGCCCAACGGGCCTGACGACGAGTAAGAACTTTGGAAGACATGAAATATTGCAAGGAAGAGTGGTCTGTCAAGACCTCAAAAGGATTGGAAAGAGAAAGAAGAAATGCTCTCCAGCGCTTGAGAGCCCAAACTATGCCAAGGAGTTCCTTGTCATGAATCTCATAGTTGAGCTCAGCTGGTAAGAGCTTGCGACTATCAAATGCAATGGGATGCTTTCCAGAGTCATTCACCTGACTCAGTACGGCGCCCAATGCATAATCAGAAGCATCAGTCTCTACTATAGTAGGTAGAGAAGGATTAAAATGAGATAAGATAGGAGCAGAGGTGAAAGCTTCTTTGAGTGCTTGAAACTGACTAAGAGCTTCCTCATTGAAGATGAAGGGAGAATCTTTTTTAAGGAGGGAAGTGAGAGAAGTGATTTTTTTAGAATAATTTTTAATGAAACGTTGATAAAAATTGGCAAAGCCAAGACAAGGTTGAAGAGCCTTGATGTTTCTGGGCTGAGGCCAATTGAGGATTTGCTGAACTTTTGAAGAATCCATCTTGAGGCCATCACTTGAAACAACATAGCCCAAGTATTCCACACTTGAGGCATGGAATACACACTTGGAGGCTTTGGCAAACAGATTATTGTCCCTCAGTCTTTGGAGGACAGAGGCCACATGTTTGACATGTTCCTCCTCAGAACTGGAAAAGACCATAATATCATCTAGATAAACCACAACAAACACATCCAAAAAATCTGCAAAGATATCATTTACTAGATTTTGGAAAGAAGCAGGAGAATTGGTCAAACCAAATGGCATGACCAAATACTCATAACTGCCATATTTGGTTCTAAAGGCAGTTAAGTGCTCATCCCCCTCTTTGATTCTCAGAAGGTTATATGCACCACGCAAATCTATCTTGGAGAAGATAGTGGAACCGTTGAATACAGTAAGAAGCTGGTTCATAGGAGGAACAGGGTATCTGTTCTTCCTAGTGACAGCATTGAGTTTGCGGTAGTCAACACACAAACGAAGACCTCCATCCTTTTTCTTGACAAAAAGGACCGTTGCTCCTGTTGAAGAGGAGCTTGGTCTAATGAAACCTTTCTCTACATTCTCTGAAATGTAGGCCCGCAGTGTTTCTGACTCTTGATTTGATAATGAGTAGATAACACCAATTGGAGGTAGAAGACCCTCCAATTCGATATGGTGATCACAGGCGTGGTGTGGAGGAAGTTTCTCTGCTTTCACCTTGGAGAATACATCCAAATATTGGTGATAAGCAGGAGGAAAAGCCTTCAACACAGTTTCAATTTCTTCTGGCTCTTCCTCCTCATCCCACTGCTCCTCCAGGGATGCATGAAAAGATAAGGGAGGAAGGTCCATATCCCCTTGGAAGAGATGAAGTGAAGATATGGCAACATCTTCTCCAACATCCTTTATCTCTTTGAAGACTTCATCTCTTAATGGAAGTAATGACTGAGGGGGAATGATGGAAGGGATATGGACAGAAGAAGGAAGGGAAGGTGTCTTAAGTTCACCAACCAGAGCAACACTGTTGACAGCAGTGGCTAAGTCATTACTAGTAGAAGGAATAATACCACTAGAATCCTTATGATTAGAATCATAGGTGATCAATCCATTTTTCCAATCAATAATGGGATTGAAATGGTAAAGGAAATCATAGCCCAATATCAGGTCTTCTCCTTTGGGTGAATCTATGATAAAGAAATCCCATTCAAAGCTTGGGAAGGAAGGCAAGTCAACTACCCACTTGGTATAATGGGTGATGAACAAGGCAGGGGATTCATTAGAATCCAAAATGAAAAGAGGAATCTTTTCAGGGAGCTCTGACAGAGTCAATGAGTACTTGAGAACAAAATTCTTTGCAATAAAAGAGTTTGTAGCACCAGAATCAATGAGAATACTATAAAAAATATCAGAGACAGAAGAGAAAATAAGAAATTTTAAAGATTTCTTGACACTAGTATTCAGAGTGCACAATTGTGCTCTTGAAGGAAATAAGTGAGAACCATTGAACACATCATGATCCCCACTCAGGCTTTTCCCTGCTTGCTAGGGAAGCCTCCTGATGATGACCCAGACTTGTTCTGAGGTCTCTTGAAGCATTTTTCAATTGGGTGCTTGCCACCACAATAAGTACACAACCCTGCTTGTATCCTCCTCTCCTTTTCAGAACCGATTAATTTATTGTCCTTATTGAGGAGAGCAGCATGGGGTTTGTCCTTTGAAGATTGAAATTGCTTGCCCTTCTTATTCTTCTTCTGATGAGGCCTCTTTTGAAATGAGTTTCGAGGAGGCCTAGACTGATTGGATCCACTGACTGGAGGCTTCTTTTCTTGATTGCCACCCTTTTCCTTTTGCCTTTCATGATATCTTGTGTCTAATTCTAGAGTGACATCCATAAGTTCTTGAAGAGTATCAAAAGTTCCAGGGTGAGAAGCCAACTGATCCAATAATCTTGATGCCAATCCTCTTCTGTAAACATGGATATAAGCTCTTTCCCCCCAATCTCCAATTCTTGACATTAAGCTTCTGAAGTCTGCTATGTACAAGGAAACATGACCACTTTCCTTCATCCTCAAATTGTCCAACTCTTGTTCAGCTTTCCTGACTTCATTGGGGTCACCAAACAGAGTGAATAATTGAGATTCAAACAATGGCCAATTATTGAGGAGGTAGGAAGGGTCTTCATTGGAAATATTTGAGAGGTAAGGTTCAATCCATTTGCCAGCTCTACCAGTAAGAAAAGAAGTTGAGTACAAAACCTTCTTCCTGTCAGAGAAGAAGTTTGCTGGATCATTATGGAAAATTAGTTGACAGGATTGGATAAATCCTCTCAGCTTATGAGCTTGAGTACCATCAAAAGAATCAGGTGCCTTCATGGATGGAGTCTTGAAAGCAGGCGCTTTGGAATTGTCCCTGGGGGCAACTGCTTGAGTGAGTTGTCCCATGAATTGAGTCATCTGCTCCATCATCTTGAGGAGACTTGGATCAGTTTGAGAGACAAGAGGTTGACTAGAAAGGGCTAGATTAGAACCCTGAGGCACCTCTGGAGCATTTTCCAAGGCATCTGCCACTTCAGTTTCCCCAGAATCTTCCTCTTCCACAGACTCTTCCCCCTCTTCATCTTCAACTTCCCCTAATCTTGCTCTTGCACCTTCAGACATGCCAGGGTAGCCACCCAAAAGTCCAGAAAAGGATCTTGATCTTCTAGATTTCATTCCACCTCTTCTTGAGGGTGCTGCTCCTTCCATTGGTGGTCCTCTGTCCAAATTTGCACTCAGTTGATGAACTGATGGTGTGCGGTCAAGAGGAGCCCTTGCTGTAGGAGTGAGAACAGCTGGAATTTTCTGGGATCTAGTATTCTTTGCTGGGGGGCTATGCTGGACTGGCATTATGAAAAGAATTAAAATAACTTGATGGTATTCAGAAGAATAATCAGGCTTGGCCAAATCAATCACAATAAAATCTTGATGAATCTTGAGGAATCAATTCAAATCTTGAGGAATCAAATTCAATCAACAGTCAAATAAATTCAATCAATCAACAATAAATTCAATCAAATATCAATAATCTTGAGGAAATCAATAATCAATCAATATTCAATCAATAATCAATCAATAAGTGTCTTCAAATGAAATCAAGTCTTGAGGAATCAATCAATCAGTTCAAAATCTTCAGAAATCAATTCAATATCTTGAGAGTTCAAAGTCAATAAATCCAATAAATCCTGAATCAATAACCCAAATGAATCCCAATGAATAATCCAATCAATTAAACCAATCAATAATCCCTAGATAAAACCTGAATAAGAACACAGAAAAAATTTGATTGATAAAAATAAAATGAAGTGATGAAATGGTCAGCAATGATTAAGAAAGGAAAAAGAATAAATTTTCATAAGAATGAAATGAATGAGATGAAAATTGATGAGAGAGAAAATTTCATAGAAAATCATAAAAAATCATAAAATCATGAAAAGGTCATAACTGATGAATGAGAGGAAATGAATATAAATGAATGAAGAGAAAGAATCAAATATGAGTTAATTAATTTAATGTCACAGGGGCTCTTTGAAGTGAAGAGGGCCTGGCACTCAGTAAACTGGGACTCACTTATGGAGGGCTCAAAGATAAGATAAAAGGGGATACACTTAAGAGTGTTAAAGATAAATTGCTAAAAAAATAAATATAAGAAAAGCAGCAACAAAAGATAAGAGTAAAAGAATAGAAGAGCCAACCACAAACAAGTCCAAGTCCACTGTTTCAACCTGTCAGAATGGAAAGAGAAGGGTTAATAAGGATATGGCCACCCAACTCATACTGTACAGGCGAAGAGAGAAATGCAAAGACTAACTTAAGATTAAATAATTATAATACCCAAAATAAGGATAAGAGTAATTATAAAATAATAAATAAACTAAATTAATTAACTGGGGAAAAGTCCCCAGGGGGGAGAAAGAGGGGCTGGTATATGTGAGAATCACCAGCCCTGATCCAGAGGAAGAATTTTCATGAGAACAATTGATGATTGAATTGAGTCTGGCCAATACAGGTCCTGTACAGCTGTACAGAACCTGTACAAGAGGTGTGGTGTATTTGAGTGATCATACAGTTCCATACTGGTGTATTGAAACTGTATTGGGTGAATCCAACCTGTACAGGTATTGACAGGCTGTATTGATGTACCAAGCTGTATGCATGTTTCAGAATGAAGATTGCTGAAACTGACTGCTGATGCAGATACTGGATTTGCTGATTTGAGGTGTTTGAGTGGGTGTATGAATGAATACCCTTACCCCTGATGGATGGTTGTTACACCTCTCCTTAGTCCTGTCCTCACTCATGTGTCCCCTATAGGGGCATTCATGACATTCCTGCAGGATCAAGGAGATGTGGTCTCTGTCTACAGCTGTGAGTGCACTTGTGTGTTTCTCTCTGTGGTAGAGCAGGCCATCTATAAGGAAGAGCTTGTTATTCTTATAGGCCCTCAACCATGGTTCTTCCAGCTGGGATTCCATTTCTGGGCTCCTGTACTTTTGTTGAAGGAGTTGTAGCAGTATGCCACACTGTTTGTGTTTGGCATAAGACTTCAGTACTGTACTAAAAAACTCATTGTGCAGTTCAGAGGAACTTATTCCCAATATGGGAGTTTCTGTCCCCTCTGAATCAGTGTTTCCAATGTCAAGGGTACCATTTTCTGGTGCCCATTCAGAAAATCTGAAGTTCTTCCTCCTATCTACTTCCATGAAATGGATAGGGATTTTGGCTGCAACTTCTGGGTCATAAGCTGGATTGCTTTTGACATTATCCAGTGGCCATCTGCTAAGGCCATCTGCATTGGTATGACTTTTACCTTCTTTGTATATGATGGTCATATTCCCTCTATACTCCTGTATGGCTATTTGCCATCTCAGCATGTGTCTATTTGTAGTCTTCATGTTTAGTAAAGACTTCAAGGCTGTGCAGTCTGTGTAGACTTCAAAGACTGCACACTCCAAATAATAATGGAGTTTCTCTAGAGCGCAGACTAGACATAGGAATTCAGTCTGGGTGGCCCCATACCTGGATTCTGAATCTTTCAGTTTCCTAGACATTTAACGTCTTACACCCTCTCTTGGTTCACCATCCACAAGTTGTCTTTGGTGAAGGGCTGCTCCTAGGCCTTGACTGCATGCTGCATCTATATATAACTTGAATGGTAGTTCAAAGTCAGGTAAGATGAGCACAGGTGCATTTGTGAGTTCATATTTGATCCTCTCATATGCATCCCTCCTTTCCTTGGTTATTTCAAAAACTACATATTTTGAACATAACTTGTATAAGCTACTATTTATGTGTGCAAAGTTTTTGTTGTGGTTTCTATAGTAGCTAGCAAACCCAAGAAGAGATTGCATTTCTTTGATTCTTTTTGGTACTGGCTTTTGCAGTACTTCTGCTACTTTATTCTGCTCAATTTCCAGACTAAGACCTGAGACTTTATGTCCTAGATCCAGTAACTCTTGTTGGACAAAATTGCACTTTTTAATTGAAATTTTGAGACTTATTGGTGTGAATTTACTTAGTACTCTGTCTATGTATTGCAAATTGTCCTCCCATGTTTCTGAGTATATAATGATATCATCAATATAAACCACCATCCAGCCTTCCAGTATTTCTTCTTGAAATATTGTGTCCATCATCCTTCGGAAATGGGCGGGTGCATTTTTGATGCCAAATGGAATCCTGGTATACTCATATATGCCCATATGGCATATTATTCTGAGTAATTTCATGGAGTTTGGTTTAACTCCATTTTGGTGGAAGCCTTTCATACAATCCATTTTGGTTATATATTTGGCTTTTGCGAGTTTATCCAAGGCATGAGGTATCCTGGGTATAGGGTACCTGTCTGCTTTTGTGTAGTTATTCAGAGCTCTTAAATCTCCACACAGTCTAGACTTGCCATCATGCCAGGTGATTAGGATAGGGGTGGTGATCTCCACTATCTCATTATGTCCAATCTTCCTGATGACATCCATATCCAGGAGTTCATTGATATGTTTCTCAATTTCTTTCCTGGTTTCCAGGCTTGCTGGATAAGGAGGTCTCCTAAGCATGGGTGGATAACGCCTTTCCACATCCAGATACAGTTCTATATCATGGCCTTTGATCTTGCCTAATGGTTCTTCACCAATGGAAAATGCTGGTCTGTTCTTTCTCAGAATCTTCAGTAAACTTAGTTTTTGTTTACTGGTGAGGGTAGTGCTAAACTGTCCCTCTCTGAATTCCTCTAGAAGTTCTTCTAGTGGGTCTTGAGAAGATATCTGGTATATATCAAGTGAAAATTTCTTTTCCTTGTTAGTACCAATGGTGATGTGCCCATTTTTCCTGTTGTAAATGTCTATGCCATACATCCTCTGGTAATCTGTTCCCAGTAAAAGCCCTTGCATGTGGTCATAATTAAGTACTACAAACTCTGGGTTGAGTCTGATATTACCCTTCCTGTGGGGTATAATTATCTCTGTGATAATTGTCCCAATGGAAGTCATCTTCCCTGATGCACTTTTAAAGTTATTTGCCTTAGTGGGAAGGAGTTGTTTTTCCCAGTTTGGGAAGTGGGTATCCAGATAGTTTCTGGCCACTATAGAGCAGTGTGCCCCACTATCAATGATAAGTGGATGCTGAGCATTGTCAATTCAAACAGTCATTCTTGTGGCTGTCCCATGTATATATGCCATCCCTTTGGTTTGTGTAACCAGGAATGTTTGTGCATCTTGTGTGTGTTTGCACAAGTTTTTATTAGCAGTGTCCTGTGGCATGCCTGCTTACAGCTTTATGTCCTGAATTTCTAGTGGGGTTTCCTCTTGGTATTCCACTAGAAATTCCTATCTTGGGTCTTCATCATCATCAGATGGTTCTCTGATGGTATCACCCATGGAGTCTGATTCAGAATCCTATGTTGGAGGTTCTTCCTCAGGGACTTTCTCTATGGCATAGACTTTTTTCTTTGCCTTTGAACAGTTGTTGGCATAGTGGTCTTTTGAACCACAATTGTGACAAGAATTCCTCTTCTTTGCCACTTCTGCCACTCTTTATTTGGGTTTGTCTTTAAGCTCTACCCTGAAAGGTTGTTTCTCTTTGAAACTATTGCTCTTATATGGGGTGAATTTCCCTATATTAGTCCTTTTCCTTATGTCTTGTAAGGTGTTGGCAATGTCATCTAGAGTGCAATTTTGGTTGCATCTGCATTTTAGTGCATGCTCTAGTTCTCCTGGCAATTGTGTCAGAAGTTTTTGATTCCTCATTTGGATGTTTATCTGAGGATCAATGGCTTTAAGTCTTTTAGACTGTCTAATACACCACTCATATGGATCTTTGTCCACAGAGTATTTGTCATTTTCAAATGACATGGTCTTTTGCCATATCCAAGTTCCATTACTGTACTTTTGGATTATTTGACTCTTCCACCATGGCCAGTTTCTTCTGCCATGGATTTCTTTCATTTCTGTGTACCATATACTGGCATGACCTTTAAATGCAGTATTCAATCTAGCAGTGATCCAGTAGTCTGGTATGCTTGGTACATCAATGAAGAGTCCATCAATATAAGCTATGAGTTCCATATGATCATATACTCCTGATCCAGAGAATTTGGGCAAGCTTGAGGCCTCAGGAAGCTGTTTCAAGGCTTCCTTCTCTGAATAAGACATGCCATCTCCATCCTGGTATTTTGATTGAGATCTTGCCTTATTCATCAACATGTCATCTTCTTTGATGTCATCTGGTAGATATGGATTCTCCATAACTTGGCCTTGTGGTTGGGGCTTCAAGTTATGGTAGACATTAAACAATTTGTTTATGTCTTGGTCCAGACCATCCCTGTCCCTTTTTCTGTGGTGTTGTTCTTCAAAGACTGTATTCAGTCTTTTTTTGGTTTCTTCAGAGGCTTTGCTCAGTTGAGCATATCCTTCTTGAAGATTCCTAACTATCTGTTCCAAGGAGGCTTGAGTTTTTCTAATCCTCTCTTGGCCAGCTTCAATTTCTGCAAACTGCTTTGCAGATTGCTCAGCATATTCGGACATTTGTAACCACAGTGTATCACTGTTGATGTTACTCTCAGATGTGACAATGTTATGTTCAGTCTGAGTGGGGGTAATGTTTCTATTACTAGGACTACTTATTTTAGAGTCGTTTACAACTACTTCTGGTTCATGTGCACTTCTTTTACCAAATCCAACAGCTTCTGAATCATAGAGTCTGACTCTTTCCTCCTCTGGCTGAAGGAGGCTTTGTTCTTGCCCTTGTTTCCTTCTCTTCTCCTGCAAACTTCCTGGAATTGTGAAGAATTGTGACTCTTGGCCACTGATCTGCTGGTTTCTGAATGGTGTGAAGCCATTGGAGAGCTGATTTGGCCTGCTCCTTGTGAGCCTGAATCAATCTGAGTAGGCCCTGTCTCGGTTAACTGTTCTTCTATAGCTTCGATAGGGGCTTGATTCTCCCTTATCCTCTGTGCCCTTGCCTCCAGGGGTCTGAACTGCCTGGTAGGATTCCAACCTTTGGTGATTACCATAAGGTCCTTGAAGTCTATCTCTTTGAGACAGATCTTCTGGCAACTTGCTCCAAGTTCTTCCCAGTGACTTGCCAGGCTGAACCTCTTGTTTTCCATGCTCCATTGAAGTAAGTCTTTGAGGAGTTGGTGGAGCTGAAGAACTTGATCCATATCCTTCCAGTCCTCTGGTTTGAGGTTCCTGTTGAATTGGAGTGTGAATGGCAGGGTTGATATTATCTCCCTCATTGTTTGGCCATCCACCACTGTGTTCAAGGTGTCCTCTTCCAGGTCTTCTGGTTCTGGAAAAGCCTTCTCTGTCCTCTGGCTGGTTCCTTTGGAAGCCAAGGTCTCTGAGGTATGCAGGGGACATAACAGTGTTTGCAAGAAATCAAAGACTTTATGTTCTTAGGGTCTTTACCTTTGACTGTGCCTTGTACAAATTTGTTATCTGCTGATTTGGGCAGTTTGCCTTTGGAGGTTACAGCTGGGTTAATAATTGTAATTTTTCCTGTACAATGGTTAAGGTTGGTCTACCTTGTATTGAAGAAGAGTTTTGTAGTTTTCTACTCCTCTGAGTGGGTATTGGTGGCCACGTTTTGGCTGTAATGAGGCCTTCACTAAGTCTTTTTCCTTTTCCCTTGCTGCCCTCTGGTTCTGAGGGTGTCACTGGTGTGTTGGCCTGTGACTGGGTCTCAAGTGATATGAAATTTTCTTCCACTGAATCAAACAGGAAAAGAGGGCTTATATCAGTTAAGACTTCTTGAAAGGCTGGTTTTTCACGTCTAAGAATGGCCTCTGGGCTTGTATATTTTTACAATATGCCCTTGTATGATGACAGTGTAATTGAATTAACAATTCCACGTCAAAAATACAGCTTATTGATATGTGGTAGACTGTTTTTATACCAATATCTTACAGAATACTTGTAGTTAGCAAGTATAATCTGTCAAAGGTGGTGTATTACAGGGCAATTGAGTTAACAATGTGCCCAAACACGCCTCAACTGTTGGTTTATCAGTATGAGCTGTCTTGATTCAATTGAGAATTAAAACTGTATTAGTGGCTTACAAGTGTTTTTATATACAAAACACGCCAAAAATACTGGTCTTGTGGTCATTAGCCACATGATAGATACTCCTTAAAATATGAGTATTTTTAAAAAAAATAAAGAAAAATATATAAAAATATATATTTTTAAAGAAAATGACGCCTAAAAAAGATAAGACAAGTGTCAATAAATGATAAAAAGAGAAAAAACTTACTTGTGAAGGTCCAAAAAAGGTTTTAAAAAACGGCCAGGCCCCCAAAATGGCAGGGTGAGTCTATGATGAGAGTATTAAGAAGTATTTATAACTCTTAACTATGACTGTGCCACGGTAAATAAAGATTTAAAAGATTTTTATAAGTGTTAAAGATGGTTTAATTTAATAATAAGAGGGCTTTATTATAAGGAATATAGTGGTGGTGAGTGTTGTTGAAAGCCCTGGGTGCAGCTTTACCTGTTGGGTTACAATAATAAAGACTACAATACTTTAAATTAAGAATATACCTGGTTATTACCCAAGAGTAAAACTGTTTTTGACAGTTTACTACGTAGGGTATTCAAGAGCAGGATGAGGAGACAATTCTGGCTGTAAAAAGCCTCCTTTTTATCCTGAAATGGGGTGGAAAGGGTGCTAGACCTTTCCACGTAGAGGAAGTGAAGATTTTTCACTCTCTAGGACTGTCTTGTGCTTTGCAAACAGCCTGTATAGCCTGCATTGGGCCCAGATGTGGTTTTGAAACCACATCTGGGCAGTTTTCACCAATACAGGGTGAAAAATTTCATCTGGGGACCTCACAGCCTGATTCTGACGTGTATGACACGTAGAATGCTGGACAGAAACTGTATGGGACTCTAATATTGACTGACGTATGAGTTATTGAAGTATTAAAATGCTTCTTTGTCTTTTGGACACCTCATAATCACAGTACAACTGTATCCTGTCATAATACAGCTGTATTGATCATATTGTGGAATTATAACTTTCAAATGGCCATAACTCTGTCAGTTTTTGAGATATCATGCTCAACGTTGGTTCATTGGATAGCCCTGTATGAGCTCTACACAAGTCTACCCAATTTGGTATGGATATCATTAAATAGGACAAAGGTATCCCATGTACAAAGGTTTTTGTACATAGGCGTGGTTTGGGCAAAAAGCTGTATTGAGCTTGTTTGCCTCATAACTTCTGTTATAGTTGAGATATGAAGAAGTGGATTGCACCATCAGATATCCCTGGTTGTGCTCTTTAAAAAGAGACCCCACTTCAAGTATCCCACACTAAAACTGTAGAAGTTAGATAAGCAGTGAATGTTTTGTTCACCCTTATTTGGCCTTAAATTGAACATAATTCCAGAGACTTCATTTTGAATACCCATTTAATGGGGTTAAGCCTCTCCTTCTAGATTTTAGATGAGAGGTGAAAATTAAGGTTTACGCTCAGCAATAACTTCGAGCAGGAATAACTTGGTTATTTCTTGTCCTATGGTGATGGGACTTATATTTTCAGAAAGAGGTGATTTTCCTCTTTCTTTTGATACCTTTTGAGCTGATTTGGATCAGCTCCATGTTTTGGTGGTATCTTGGCTATACCATTGGTTTATGGTATTTTGTCTGTCATGCTTGTGCTCTGGTTTTGAGTCGCAGGCTGACACCTCTCCCCACCAAGCACCATAAAATGATCAAGCTTTTGAAGAGTTGGGTCCTGGCTTTTCAGGATACAAAGAATGGAAATCTTTGACAAGTTAAGGACAATTCTTGAGGTTTTTGGCTGGTTCTCAAGTGGATCTTTCTGGGTCTTCACTGAAACCTTTCCATTCCACCAGATATCATAATTTTCCTCTCTTGAGCTTTGAATCCAGTATTTGAGAGACTTCCCATTCCTCTTCTTCTTCAATGATAATTGGAGGAGGAGGCTCTTGATGCCGATTTGGGATTGCTGATGTCTTGACTGGTTTCAAGCGTGAGATATGGAAAACTGGGTGAATGGATTTCCATTGAGATGGAAGCTTGAGGTGGTAAGCATGAGAACTGACTTTCTTCAAGATTGGAAAAGGACCCAACAATCATTCAGATAGTTTTTTGGTGGTTCTGGTTGATTTGATATTCTTGGAAGAAAGCCATACCATGTCACCAGGATTGAAAACAGGTGGACTTGCTCTACCTTTATCTGCATACCTCTAAAACCAGTTTATGGCAGCTTCAAGTTCTCTCTTGACATCTTGCTGTACTGATTGGATTTGTGTTGATAGCTTTCCAGCAGGAGTATCTTGAGTGATGTGAACTGAATGAAATTGTGGATCTCATCCATAAACAGTGAAAAACAGGGATTGCTTGGTTGAAGAGTGGTCAGAGTTATTGTAGGCAAATTCAGCCAGAGGGAGCCAGTTGTTCCAATCATCTTGATGATAACTGACATACATCCAAAGATACTGTTGTAGTATCTGATTTACCCTCTCTGTCTGTCCATCAGTTTCTGGATGATAAGCAGTTGACAAGTCTCTTGAAATCTTGAGCTGCTGACAAAGATTGGTCCAAAAAGAAGAAACAAAGAGTGAACCTCTATCACTGACAATGCTTAACGGAAGGCCATTCATTGAAAAGATATTCTTGATGAATAAATGGGCCAAATCCAGGGAAGTGATTGAAGACATTGTTGGAATAAAAACTTCCATTTTTGAGAATCTGTCCACTATGACCAGGATTGAATCAAAGGAATTGGACAGCGGTAGTTGAGTGATGAAGTCCATTGAAAGACAAATCCAAGGACCATTTGGAATTGGAAGAGGTTTGAGGAATCCAAACTTCTTATGATGAATATTCTTGTTTCTTGAGCACTGTTGACAGGATGAAACATAATCCTTGATAAATTGAGTCATGCCAGACCAGTTGAAATCCCGCTTGACAATTTTGAGAGTCTTCTCTTGCCCAGGGTGGCCAGCTAGAGGCAAATCGTGACGCTTTTGAAGAATACTAATTTGGATTGGGGAGTCATTTGGGGCTACCACCCAATATTTGAAGAGAAGAAGTTGGGAAGAGGAATCAAGAGAATAATTTTGGACAGATTTACCTCTACCCAAATCTTCAAGGATACTTCTGTACTGATGATCTTGCCATAATTTCTTCTAGATTGAATCAATCAAATTTGAAAAAGATTCCACCTTGACTGCAAAATATTTTGAGGTTTGAACTTCATCTTTCTTAAGGATTTGTTGAAAATTCATTGGATTCTTGCTGATGAGATCCTCCCCCCTCCCGGATAGATGTTGTCCTGATGTGATAAGGCATCCAGAAGAGTAGCTAGGCGGCCAGGGCGGTAAGTCATTGAAAAATGAAATTCAGAAAGGAATTCAGCCCAACGGGCTTGACGGCGAGTGAGTACTGCAGGGAAGAGTGATTGGTCAGAACTTCAAAAGGGGAAGACAGCAAAAGAAGAAAAGCCCAGAAAATGCCAAGGAGCTCCTTTTCATGAATTTCATAATTGAGCTCTGCTGGGATAAGCTTGCGGCTGTCAAATGCAATGGGTTGTTTTCCTGAGTCAGAGACCTGACTCAGTACAGCACCCAAAGCATAATCTGATGCATCGGTCTCTACAATGGTGGGTAGAGAAGTATTGAAGCGGTGGTGAAAGCCTCTTTGAGTTGAAACTGGTTAGTGAACTGATCTTTTTTGAATAATTCTTGATGAAATGATGGTAAAAATTGGCAAAGCCAATGAAGGGTTTAAGACCCTTGAGGTTTCTTGGAGGCGGCCAATTGAGAATCTGCTGGACTTTTGCTTGGTCCATCTTGAGGCCTTCAGAAGAAACTACATAACCAATATATTCCACACTTGAAACATGAAACAGGCATTTGGACGCCTTAGCAAAAAGGGTTGTTGGCTCTGAGTCTGGAAAGAACAGTGGACACATGAGTGACATGTTCTTCCTCAGATTTGGAAAAGAGCATAATGTCATCCAAAAAAACCACAACATAAACATCGAGAAGATCTTGAAAGATATCATTTACAAGCTTTTGAAAAGAAGCAGGAGCATTGGTGAGCCCAAATGGCATAACCAAGTACTCATAACTGCCATATTTAGTTCTAAAACAAGTCAAGTGTTCATCACCCTCCTTGATTCTGAGCAGGTTATATGCACCACGCAAATCAATCTTGGAGAAGATAGAAGAACCATTAAAAACATTGAGAAGCTGATTCATAGGGGGAACAGGATACTTGTTCTTCCTAGTAACAGCATTGAGTTTGCGGTAATCAACACACAAACGGAGGCCTCTATCTTTCTTTTTGACAAAGAGGACAGGTGCTCCTGTTGAAGAGGAGCTTGACTGGATGAAACCTTTCTCTACATTCTCTGAAATGTAGGCCCTGAGTTTATCTGACTCTTGTTTGGATAAAGAGTAGATCACCCCAACTGGAGGTAGAGACCCCTCCAGCTCGATATGATGATCACAGGCATGGTGAGGAGGAAGTTTTTCTGCTTTCACCTTGGAGAATACATCCAAATATTGGTGATAGACAGAAGGGACAACCTTCAACATGGTTTCTACTTCTTCTGACTCTTCCTATTCATCCCAAAACTCCTCCAGGGAATAATGATAGGATGAAGGAGGAAGGTCCATATTCCCAAAGAGGAGATGAAGTGAAGATACAGAATTATCTTCTCCAAAATCTTGAATCTCTTTGAAGACTTCATCTCCATATAATGGTGATGACTGATGGGAATTAAGGGAAGGAATATGGACAGAAGATGAAATTGATGGTGTTCTAGAATCGCCAACCAGAGCTGCACATGATTTAGCAGTAGTAGAGTCATTACGGAAAGAATTAGGAGGATCACAATAGTCCTTATGATCAGCATTCAAGGTGATCAGCCCTTTCCTCCAATCAATAGAAGGATTAAAGTGATTTAGAAAGTCAAAGCCCAATATGAGCTCTTCTCCCTTGGGAGTATCAATGACTAAAATGTCCCATTCAAAGCTTGGGAAGGAAGGAAGCTCAACCATATATTTAGTATTGTGAGTCATAAATAAGGAAGGAGACTCATAGGAGTCAAGAATGATAAGGGGAATCTTCTCTTGAAGTTCTGACATAGTCAATTAGTACTTGTGAACAAACTGCTTTGCAATAAATGAGTGTGTAGCACCAGAATCAATGAGAATACTGTAAAAACATCAGAAAGAGAAGAAAAAACAAAAAATTTAAGAGAATTTTTGACACCAGTATTCAGAATGCACAATTGTTCTCTGGAAGGAAAACTGTGAAGACCATTGAACACAACATGGTCTCCACTCAGGCTTTTCCCTGGCTGGTAAATTTGCCTGACGGTTGGGTAAGCTTGTTTTGAGGTCTTTTGAAGTAAGACTCAAGACTATGCTTCCCACCACAATAGGTACAGAGACCCTCTTTGATTGTTCTTTCTTTTTCAGAATTCATGAGCTTGAAGTCCTTATTCAAAAAAGAAGAATGGGACTTGTCCCTCTTCTGAAAATTCTTCTTCTTCTTGTGACTTGAACTTGAAGAATTTTAAGGATGAGAAGTACTTGATCTTGGGGCTTCAAGTTTCTTGTGAGCCTTAGAGGTAATTTCATATACCCAAAAGACCACAATACAAAAATAACATATTAATATAAATAAAATAAACTTATTTATATTATTAAAATAAAAATCAAAAAATAAATATAAAATTATATTAAAAATAAAAAATTAATCACAATTTAAGAATAAGAATATATTAAATTTTGTAAGGAGAAAATTACATTTATACTTGAAAAAATTAAGTAAAAATGAAATTTTAACAAAATTGTGAAAAAATAAATAAATTTGGAAAAAAGTTAAATAAAAATTATTATAACTTTTTATTCAATAAATAAACACATAAAAATTATTTCATCATTGGATTCCCCATAAAAAATCAGGTGGGGTCACCTCTGAGTGAAATTCTTGTAACTCAACTCTAAATAAGCTTAAATTAAGTTTTTAGTATTTTCAATAAAAAAGTTGAACAACCTCAAAACCTTAATTTAATTCACACCACATGTGGTGTTAACCATCCATTTTTGTGTTAAAATTGAGGTGTTGTGTTTAGTTTCGAAGTTATGAGGAATTGAAGTATTTTCAATTGAATTCAATTGAAATGTCAAAATGTGCGCGTGTATTACATAAGTGAACTTTGATTCACATATGAGGTGTCAATTATTACTGTATTATACTGTACAATTGAATTGAATTACATATGTAAATTATAAGTATAATACATGATGAGGAATTAAAGGAAAAATAAACTGGAAAGATTAAATTGGGGGGGGAAAAGGAACTCCAGCTCTAAGGGGGAGCTAGACCCCCAAAATCCTTGCTGACAGGCGTGGGATGTCAAAATTCATGCAAAAGTTCATCACTTTTGGCCTGGAATTGAGTTACAGGGTCTGTGGACTCAATTGATGATGAGGTTTGGAAACCAACTGGGGTAGTTTTAGCTGTTGCCAAGAGGGTAAAACTACCCTTAAGATAAAACAATCATAGTGAAAACAGTTTTAACTGGTTTCTACGCCTCTGACACACATTCTGACGTGTGTTGAAGGCTCTAGGCCTGGTATTGTTATAGTAATGGCTGATTTAAGGGTCTAAAATGGCTAAAAATGGCTAAAAATGGCTTAAACCAGCCCTTTTTGGTCTAAACCAGGGTTCAATAATGCCATGATTGGCTTTTCTGTTGTCAGACTGTTTTTCACGACTGACAAGAGTAAATTTTACTTTTGGAGTAAGAGCATTGATGGCTATAAAAGAATGTCTTCTTTGCCCCACTTTTCTCTTCATGTTAGAATCTTTTCCTTTTATTAATTAGTTTAAACACTGTTAAACCAATCAATCAAAGATTCCAACCACCATTCTTAAATCATTTTAATCCTTTTAACCACGTGAAAAAAATCATTATAATCATTGTTTGTGACTCTTATAATCATTTTTACCCCTGAACCACCCCAAAAGTGAATTAAAGCATCTTTCATCACTCTAAACTTTGTCACTTTGTTTCCAAATTCACTCTGGTCACTTTTGGGCATGTTTTCTCTTTAATATTCTTTTTAAAGACTTTGTTATTTAAATTAATTGCTTGCAGTTCTTTGCTCAATTAATTCCAATTGAAATTGCTCTTGAAGAAATTTCTTTTGTAGCCTTAAAATATCTCTTGTAGAGTATTTTTTGGATAAATCTTTATTGTTGGTAAAACAATAAATTTTTATAATATTATTTTTTTATACTAATAAAGTTATAAACAATAAAATTGGCGTGTTTTCTCTTAAAAATAATATTTCTTACTATTTTTAATTGATTTTTACCTTATACAAATTTTGAGGACAGGAAAAGTACTTGATTTTTAATCAAAGTTTCATATCCACACCTTACATTTCTCCTCTTGATAGTGATTATTCTCCTTTTGCCTTTCATGGTACCTGGTATCAAGTTCCAGGGTAACGTCCATTAAGTCTTGGAGAGAATCAATTCTTGAAGGACGGGAGGCCAATTGATCCAATATCCTGAATGGCAATCCCTTCCTGAAATGATGGATGAGAGCCCTTTCACCCCAATCCCAAATTTTTGAAACTAAACTCCTGAAATCGGCTATGTATAGTGAAAAATGGCCACCTTCCTTCATTCTTAGTGAATCCAATTCTGCTTCAGCCTTTCTGACTTCATTCGGTTCACTAAATAGAGTGAACAGTTGAGATTCGAATAAAAGCCAAGAATTGAGAAGGTAATTGGAGTCTTGATTGGTGAGATTGGAAAGATAAGGCTCAATCCATTTTGCAGCCCTGCCAATGAGAAATGAAGTGGCATAAAGAACCTTCTTTCTGTCTTGAGAGAAGTTTGTTGGCTCATTATGAAAGATTAATTGGCATGACTAAAGGAAGCTTCTGACTTTGAAGGGCTGAGTCCCATCAAAGAATTCTGGTGCCTTCATATATGGAGTCTTGAAGGCTGGTGGTCTTGATGATCCAGACAAAGAAGCTGCTTGAAGATTGGCCATAATTTGAGTCATCTGCTGCATAATGGCCAATAAAGATGGTTCAGATTGATGAGAGACAGGCTGATCAGACTGGGCTAGAGTTGGTCTTCCAGTACTTTGGGATGCCCCCACAGGAGCAGGAACACCTTCAGTACCATCAGACTCTTCCTCTTCCACAGAATTATCCTCCTCATCATCATCATCTTCACCTCAAACCTTGAGACTGATTCTTGAAATTCCTGGAAAGCCGCCAACCACTCCTGACAATGAAATTGATCTTCTTGGAACTCTCCCTTCCTTCCTCGATGGTGATGCTCCTTCCATGCGGGGTCCTCTACCCAAATGGGCCCTCAGTTGAGGAACTGCTGGGGTGCCATTAAGAGGGACTCTTGGAGTTGGAGTAAGAGCAGCTTGAGCTCTGGCCTGAGATATGGTTTGTCTTGCAAGAGGTGAATGTTCAACGGGCATGATTTCAGGAATAAAATATTAAAACAAATGAATAAAAATCAAAACTTTCTTGAAGTACGGAATCAACAATCAAATCTTGAGGAAATCAATGATTCAATTAAAATCTTCAGGTACATCAATCAATCAAAGTCAAATGAGTCTTGAAATCAAATCAATATCAGTGAAAATCTTGAAGTCAATAAAATCAATCAATCAATAAAAATCAAATCTTGCAGAGAAAATCAATCAGTCAAATGAATTCTTGAGTCAAAATCAATTTATGTCAATTCTTGATGTGAAATTCAGCAAGATCAATGAGAACTCTTCAGGTCAGTCAATTTTCTTGAATTCAAGGTCAATTATATCAAATCAATCAATCAAATCAATTATGAAGTGAATTCTTCCTGAAAATCAAAGTTCTTGAAGAAAAATCAAATTGAATCCTGATATGAAGAACGTGTCTGAATAATGAAGGATAAAAATGAGACTAATGATTGAGATTTATATTGAAAAAGATAACAGAAAAGAAAAATTGGGTCAACTTTCAATTTTCAGAATTAATAATGAATGAGAGAAATTTGAAAGGTGACGAAGAATCATTAAATTCATAAGCATTAAAGAGTCATACTTTCAAAGAATGAATGAATGAAATTGATGAAGAGTGAATGCATAAAATGATGATGAATGAATGAATATAATGAAGAGAAATCATGAGTTAATTAATATAATGTCACAGGGGCTCTTATGGAAGCAAGAGGGCCTGGCACTCAGGAATCAAGAACTCAGTTGGAGGGCTCCAAAAGATGAAGGAATAATAAAAATTTAATTTCTTTAAAGAATAAGAATGGAACAGACAAGTATGCCAAAGATAAAAGAAAAGAATAAGAAGCCAAAGGCCAAAGATAATAAAGGAAGCCACTGGCCAAGAAGCCAAGCAAGTAAATCCTCAATTCACTGTTACAACCTGCCACAAAAGGGATGGAATTAGTAAAGGATATGACCACCAATATCCACTGACAGGTGAGGAAGAAAAAGAGAAAGGGTGCTAATGACTGACTTAAGATTATCAGTATTAACTTTAATAAGGTAAAAGAAAATAGAGATAAAAATAAATCGAATATATTAATTAACTGGGGAAAAAGTCCCCAGGTGCTGAAAGGGGGCCAGTATATGTGAAATACTGAAAGACTGATCCTGCAAGGTTAATCAATTGACTGTATTGTCAAAATCAGGGAATACAGTTCTGGACATCTTGAAATCTGAACTGTGTGATGGAATTCACATAGTGGAATGTGAAATGGCCCAATTGGGCTTAGGCCATACAGGTTGATTGAATGAGGCCTGTACGGATGAATTGAGTTGTCCAAGGAGTATTGAAATACTAGATGGCTTGACAACTGATTGAATTGATGTAATACCTCTTGAGAATTGGCCTTTTTGAATAATCCTGAATAATGTACCAACCAAACTCCTGCAGATACAGGTGGTTGGGATCCTTGAAGAGTCTTCTGATTGCCACCATAACTTGTCAGACTGATGAGATTAATAATCCTCCTTTGAAATGGGAGTTGTATTTTGAGACCTTGATATAGAAAGATGGAAATGGGTCCTGAAAACGTCACCATTGGATTGCTGAGAAAAAATGCTGCATAAATGTATATAATACCATATATGCACCACTCCTGCAACCTTGAGTACGGCTTGCATGGAGGAAGGAAAGAATTTCCCTTGAGTTTGGGGAAAGGCTTGCTGAGCTTGTCTGGTGGCCTCTGGTGGCTGCCAGAGGCCATGGCTGGAAATATGGTCCATGGTGGTCCATGGCCAAAAATGGGTCCTATGGGATTTATGGCCAAATTGGTGTCCAACAGGTCTTTGGCCAATTTTGGGTCCAAGGGATTGGTGGCAAATTTTGGCTCAGGTGGGTCCAATTGTGATTTGGGACCCACCTGCCCTTGGGGGCTAGATGGCTTCCCCGTTTGGCCCCTTTTTGCCTCTTGGATTAGGCCAAAAGGGGCCTGATTGGCCTGCGGACCGTAGGAGCCGTAGGGGGCCTAAATAGCCCAAAAAGGCCATTTACGCCTAAACCCCCTTAATGAAAACGGGGTGGCCAGATTTGATGGAGATGGCTAGGGGGCCTGGAGGGCCATAGAAGACAAAAGGACCCCCAGGCCCAAACTGAAAGACAAAGGCCTGGGGGTTGGTGATCTGGGAATTGGCCAAGGAGGCCAATGATGGCAGGATATGTCCTGAGGCCATAAATGGCCATTGGAATGGGTTATGGCATAAGAGCCATACAACACCCAAGGGGGCCAATTGGCCATAAATGATATGACGCGACCAATTGGCCCCAACTTGGCTCCAGGTTGGATTGCTGCAACCATGAAGGAGGAGGGTCAAACTCGTGGTTGTGACAAGTATGCAGATAGAAATAGGTCAATTCATGTGAGCCTTGAGGTATTTTTTACATACCCAAATAGGCCACAATTATCTTAAAAATAAATTTTGAATTATGCATAACTCATAAGTCATGCATATATCCAAAATTCATCATTTTTAAGTTCAAAAAAGATTAATAACTTTTTATTGAGTAAGTAAATCCATGGATTTAAGGCCAAAGTTGCATTCTACACAAAAATTCACCTATGGTAGCTCCATAATGTTAATAAGTTCAAATTAACCCTTTGAGGTGGTAATTTGGAAAATACTTCAATACCACATCATCAATACCACATAAAATATCCGTGAAAATTTTTGTTTTTCTTAATTTCACACCAAAATAATGGGAATGTAAGGAATCCCATGTTACATATACACTAAGAATAGTGTTATGCATGTTTTTAGAACTTAATATCATGGTATTCTTACATAGACTTTTGGTACACCCATAGTGGATATCTCACTTTAGTCTTAATTTTCTATTTTGACGTGAAAAATAGGCAAGGGGGACAAAAGACATCAAAGAGAGCCAGGGTACCCAACTTCTGAGGCCTCAGAGGCATGGACAGCTGAAAAGCTTGGATCCATGGCTGATCTTGGCCTAATTGGTAAACTTAAACCTTTTGGGAGCTTAGGTACCATGTTACAACTACTGTAAATCTTAAGAAAATAGCAAATAACCTGCTATTATGACGTGCCAAGGAGGTAAAGAGCTACTTAGACTCCTGTAACCATGTCAATTCTTAATGATTTTCCATGGATAAACCAAAAAAGAGTAATTAAAACCCTTTTTGGACTTTTATCCATTGATTTACTCCATAGCAACCAGTTATACACTGATATTTGCAATTCTACATAGAAATGAGGTAAAAACTTCAAAAATTCATTAAAAAAACAATTCTTAATGAATCTTTTTGAAACTTTCAGGACCAATGGAGAACTGTATTATCTATGGTACAACCAAAAAGAATTACAGTCTTACTAGCAAAATTAAAATTTTTACCTACAGTCCATTTTTGACTATTCTACGTGAAACACTCAATCTTCAAAAATTCACAGTAATTACCACCTGTGATGAAGTTGGCAATAACAGTGATAACTTTGAGAAATCAACGATTATTTTGGAATAAAAGAATATTTACAGATGTTACTCCTTTTATCCTTAACCATATTGGGGTTGGTAGTCACGCAAAAGCATCAATTAAGTAATTATGCCAATGTTACATGACAACAGATGAGGCAATCAATAATCCAAAAGGGTTTATTGTTTTCTCACTCACTGGTTTTTCAGTTTCCTCCATGGAATGCCTCTGTGAGCTGTTGTTGACTTAAAAGAGGCCTCCTCTTGCTGTTTTTTTCAATCATCATCTTATTATCATTTAAATCATTATTACCAACAAGCAAGTATTAGTTATAGCTATTCTTAAGTGTTTTAAATCTTTCAAAATCAATCAGAAAGACGTGAAATCATAAAATCCACCTATATATTGTTGTAATACTGTTATAAATTTCTTTTGATCCTTAAAATCCACAATTCTCCGTCAAATCTCTCTATCTTACCTTTAAATAAGCTCTTTTGAATATTAGTGAGTGATTTATTTTTTAATTCTTAAAGTTTTTTTCTAAAATTATTTTTCTTCAAGAATTACCATTTTAATTATTCTTGAAAAAGATAATTATATAGTAAAATAATTTTATTATTTTGATAAAAGAAGTTTTATTATTAAAATCTTCTTGTAATTGATTTCTGTAGACAATTACTTGCTCACTGTTAAGATCACTAGTAGTGTTTAACACGTGAAAGAAATAATTCCTTAATTATTTCATTGTGCTTATAATAACATTTTGTTATTATATTTCATAAGAAAAGTCATAGTACTGCTGATTAATAGTAATATTATCATCAGTTTCATAGACAAATGTTACATTTGGGGGCCTGGCCGTGTTTTTTGAATGTTGTACCCTTGATTAATATATTTTTAAGCTCTAAAATAGGTTAATTTCATAATTTTTTTTTTTCATTTTGAAGTTAAAATAATTTTTATTTTTGAAATTGTTGTGGAAATCTTTTCATTGAGGAATTTGGTCTAATTCTATATTGTTTTTACACCTGGCTTTTTCACATCCAAAAACTTATAAGATTATTATTTGAGTTACTCTGAATTAATTTTAATTCAATATCTTAAATTTTGATTTTTTTCTTTGAAAAGGATAAATTTTTTGATACCAAAAAATAGAAAACCTATAAGAAACCTTTAAAAATATATTAAAAAGTATAAAAAATAATTTTTTCTAGTGTCTTTAATCAAATACTCTGCAGCTAGCAACAGACTCAGTAAAATGTATATCACTAGTCCAGAATCTGAAGACAGTATTGAGGTTCAAATTGCTAAAGAGGCACCTTATTTAACACAGAAAAGACTAAAGTACCACCAAAAGGTGTGTATTTTATCTTATATTTTTACCTTTTATCTTTAAATTGACGTGAAAATGGTGCATACCAGAAATTGAAGCAACTATTCAGTCCAACCAGATGGATGTGGACAAGGAAGAGGCAAGATCAAATCCAGAAGTGCCAAGTCTTCCTCAAGAAAGACACATTTGGAGGATGCCAAAGTTGCCCCCCATTCCCCAAGGTCTGTACCCACAGATTTTGACATGAATTCTGAGGCTGAACTGGTTCATGACAATATTTCCAGGGCTGAACCATTTTCAAGTGGCAGAAATAGAAATATATCAATTCCAGTAAAAAAACAGGTTCAGAGCAGCCAAAGAAGAGGAGTGGGAAATATGCCCAAGCCTTTGGCAGGGGGCCATTAACTCCTACTTACACATCAAGAGCGTTCTGGGTCATGAGAAGACCATAGAAGTCTTAGGAGGATGGAGCCTGTTGTCTTGCAAAGACAAGGTCAAAAAGATAAAGAATTGGTTGAAGAACCAAAGTCTTTTATCCATAGACCAGAAGAAGGAACTGGAAATTACTCCAGCTTTGGAGACAGAAGCCCCAGTGGCGTCTACCAGCTCCAAACCAGCTCCATAAATGTCCAAAGACAAGCCCAAAGGACCTCAGAAGAAGCAGAGAGGTCCCAAGAACCATCAAGGCAAGGGCAAAGGCAAAGGCAATTGGCACAGACCTTACCCACAGGGGTACAGGATCTCCAAATTGGAGCCTTCAGCTGTGGACAGTGTGTTCAACATGGCCAGAACTCTCATGGAATTCACAGCCAAGGAGCAGTAAAGGATGAACAGTACCTTTCCACGAAAATGAATCATGTACAAAGAAGTATTAATGTAGAAATTGGTCAACTTGCTTCAAAGTTAACTAGAATAACATCGGATATTAATGATTTGAAAAAACATGACAAGAAATATACTGAATGGTATGAATTAACAAATGCAAAATTTGATTCAATTATAAATTCTTGTAGCAGAATTGAGAGTACATGTCAGATTCAGAATGCTGAAATGGAAGATCTTTCTATTTTGAAAATGAATGATCAACTTAAAACTCTACAAGATCATATCTTGAAGATACTTGCAAATACCAATCAGTTTGCTACACATTTAGCCAAAAGTGACAGTGAAAGGCAGAAGTTAAAAAATGAAATCATTGCAACTTTAGAACAAATTCATAAGAATTATGAACCACAAAGGAAGTTTTACCCCACTTTTAGCACAAAATATTGTCTCTGTTAAAGATATTCCCAAATTGGAAGAATGGCCAACATTCTCTGGTGAAGGGGAATATATCCACATTGAGTTCATCAGGACTATTGATATGTTTCAGGAAGACTTTAATATACCTGATGAAATCATAGTGGGTATATTACACTGTCTGTTTACCAAGACTGCAAAGAAATGGTATTACAAGATGAGGATAGATCATCGGAAACATGATTGGTGTTGGTGGAAATCTGAAGTGATTAAAAAATGGGCCAATAATTCTTGGAGGTTTCAAATGGAGAATTCTTTTGAAAGTACCATTTTTCACTCAGAGAAAGATAAACCACTTACTTGGTTCTTCAAGCAAAAAGACAGCTTATCTGCTTTACACCCAGATATATCTGACACTATGATTAATATGAACATGCTATCAAAAGCAGATGTTTAGAACCCTGTTCAACAGAGGACTACATTAATGCAATGGAATATATCATTACCAGAACAAGAATTGGTAAAACTTGGACTAGAATCCCAATGGAATCCAAGATGGTCCGAAAGATTCCCAGAGTAGATAAAAGACCAGAAAGACCTGTCTTGAAGTGACGTGAATGTGGAAGTACTTCACATTTAGCAAACACTTGCACCAAAAAGACAAAAATCAATGAAGTTCAAGTCATTGAAGAAATTCAGTGTACTGAAGAGAAAGAAGAATCTGATCAGGATTCTGCAGTCTCTGAAGATACACCAGTGGAGGACTATTCCAATGAAAACATTACAGCTTTCTTTGAAGTCACAGAAGTCCATACCCACTTGACACAGTACAGTGAGGATTTCTGCAACCTGATCAATATCCAAGATGTGAGAATGTGTAAAACAAAACCTGCTAGAGGAAAATGTTACACTGCTGGAGCATCCTGTATCACATCAGTTTTGATGAGTGATATTGAGGCCAAATTAAATTTTTATACAGGAGCATTTTTCACATGTGCGGGAAAATATTATCTCCAAATTATACTTCCTGAATGGAAAAACCATCTATTACCAATAAAAGGTGTGCAATTTAGTAGTTCCAGTAACAATATGTACCCCTTGGGTATATTAGACACTAATCTTGTATTTCCACACCCAGCAGGAAGTGTAAGGATGAAAACTGAGATTGTGGTAATGGATAATTGCACATCTCAGCACTTCATTCTTGGAAATGATTACTTAAATATTTATGGTATTGACATCAATAACCACAAACACAGATATTTCACAATTGGGGATAACAAAAGACAAAAATTTGCTTTTTCCAATCTGACAAAACACATATCTGTGGTATCTTCTGATGAGGATACTTATAAAGATGATTTTTTGTCTAATCAACTTGTTGAAGCACAAATTAATCCATCATTATCACCAAAAATGAGGAATGAACTTATTGATGTGTTATACACATAGAATAATGCATTTGCCTCTGATAATGAACCATTAGGTGCTATAAGAGGAAATGAAGTTGATATTAATCTTAATATTGACAGACCATATCCTCCAGTACTTAGAAGAACAGCTTATCCAGCCAGTCCCACAGCTAGAGAAGCCTTGGAAAAACATATCCAAGAGTTAATCCAACTTGGTGTACTAAGGAAAGTAGGCCATAATGAGGAAGTTGAAGTAACAACACCTGTTATTATTGCCTGGCATAATGATAAGTCAAGAATGGTTGGAGATTTCAGAGCATTGAATACCTACACAGTTCCAGATAGGTATCCAATCCCTCGAATTCAAGAAACCTTGACTCAATTGTCTAAAGCCAAGTATATAACATCAATGGATGCATTGAAAGGCTTTCATCAAAATGTTTTGATGCCTAAAGCTAAGAAATTACTTAGAATTATCACTCACTGTGGTATTTATGAGTTTCTTAGAATGCCATTTGGCATTAAAAATGCTCCATCCCATTATCAAAGAATGATGAATACCATCTTTCCCATGGAATTTTCTGAAGGATGGCTTATCATTTATATTGATGATATTATCATATGTTCTGATTCTTGGTACTTACACCTTGAAAGATTTGCAAGGGTACTTCACAAGGTTGCAGAAGTGAACATGAAAATTTCACTTAAGAAAAGCAATTTTGGTTTTGAAGAACTCAAAGCATTAGGACATATTGTTTCTGGTTTAAGCTTGGGTATTGACAAAAACAAAGTAGCAGCAGTGTTACTTAAGCCAATACCCCAGAATAAGAAAGAAATGATGTCTTTTCTTGGGTTTGCCAGTTATTATAGGCAACACTTGAAAGACTTTGAAATTCTAGCCAAGTCACTTTAAAGAATCTGTGATCAACAGACTGTATTTGAGATGACACAGGAGAGAATTAAAGCTTATGAGAAGATAAGGAGAGCTCTTACAGAAGCACCTTTACTCCTCATGCCTGACTGGAATATTCCTCTTAAATTGTACATTGATGCATGTGGAGATGGATTAGGGGGAGCCCTACATCAAGTCCAAATTATTGATGGCCAACCTACAGAAGGACCAGCTTGTTTTATCTAAAGACAAATCAAACCAACAGAGGCCAGATATGGTGCAAGCCAAATGGAGTGCTTATGCTTGGTATGGGCACTTGAGAAACTACACTATTATCTTGATGGCAGTGTTTTTGAAGTGATAACTGACTGTAATGCAGTAAAATCACTTATTAACATGAAAACTCACAACAGACATATGTTGAGATGGCAAATAGCCATTCAGGAATATAGAGGAAACATGACTATAGTCGACAAAGCAGTAAAAGTTCACAGGAATGCTGATGGACTTAGAAGGTGGGCATTAGCCAACACTCCTGATAACCCAGCTTATGTACCTTTGGAAGCTGAACCACAGATTCCAATTGAAGGGATTAACATAACTTATATTGGGACTGAGTTATTTGAAGAGGTCAGAGAATCTTATTAGCAGGACAAGAATTGCCATATCTTGACTTCTTTATTGGATAAAGATTGCAAAGATACAACTTTGGTCAATGCACTAGATGAAGTATGGAGAAATTCCTATTCTGAAGGAAAATTTAACTTTTTTGATGGGATTATTTTCCACAGACCCAAAAATTCTTGTGTAATGACATTATGAAGCAGATTGCTTATCAATACCATTCTTCATGAATTCCATGATTGCATCTACTCTGGAGACCTGTCATAGGACAGGACACTTGAAAAAGTAAAGAAGTATGCATGGTGGCCATCTTGGAGAAAATAAACCATTGAATATTTCCATACCTGTGACAGATGTCAAAACGCAAACAGGAGTACAGGCAAGAAATTTGGACTTATGATCCATATTCAAGAACCAAAATCCCCTTGGGAAGTTGTTCACATGGATTGGGTTACAGCACTTCCTCCAAGTGGTGACAAAAGTTATAATGCTTGTTTAGTCATTGTAGACAGATATAGCAAGACTCCCATATTCTTACCATGTCATAAAGATGACACTGCTATGGATACAGCTCTTCTTCTATGGAGTAGAGTAATGTCTCGTACAGGATTATTTAAGAATATCATAAGTGACAGAGATCCCAAGTTCACATCTGCACTTTGGACCAATCTTCATAGATTGTTTGGGACTAAGTTATCATTCTCTACAGCATATGTGAGCCTTGAGGTATATTTTACATACCCAGATAGGCCACAATCATCTTAAAAAGAAATTTTCAATTATGCATAACTCATAAGTCATGCATATATCTAAAATTCATCATTTCTGATTTCATAAAAGATGAATAACTTTTTATTGAGTAGGTAAATGCATAGATTTAAGGCCAGATTTGGATTCTACACAAAAATTCACCTAGGGTAGCTCCATAGAGTGAATAAGCTCCAATTAACTCTTTGAGGTGGTAAAATGGAAAATACTTCAATACCACATCATCAATACCACATAAAAGACCCTTGAAAATTTTTGTTTTTCTTAATTTCATGCCAAAATAATGGGAAAGTGAGAAATCCCATGTTCCATATACACTAAGAATAGTGTTATTCATGTTTTGAGCACTTGATATCATGGTATTCTTACATGGACTGTTGGTTCACCCATAGTGGATATCTCACTTGCAGCTTAAATTTCTATTTTGACGTAAAAAATAAGCAAGGGGGACAAAAGACATCAAAGAGAGCCAGGGTACCCAACTTCTGAGGCCTCAGAGGCGTGGACAGCTCCAAAACTTGGATCCATGGCTGACCTTGGCCTAATTGGTAAACTAGAGCCTTTTGGGAGCTTGGTTACCATGTCACAACTACTGTAAATCTTAAGAAAATAACAAATAACCTGCTATTTTGACATGCCAAGGAGGTAAAAAGCTACTTAGACTCCTGTAACCATATCAATTCTTAATGATTTTCCATGGATAAACCCCAAAAGAGTAATTAAAACCTTTTTTGGACTTGTATCCATTGAATTACCTCATAGCAACCAGTGAAACACTGATATTTGCAATTCTACATAGAAATGAGGTAAAAACTTTGAAAATTCATTCAAAATACAATTCTTAATGAATCTTTCTGAGCCTTTTAGGACCAATGGAGAACTGTATTATCTATGGTACAACCAAAAAGAATTACAGTCTTACTAGCAAAATTAAAATTTTTACCTACAGTCCATTTTTGACTATTCTACGTGAAACACTCAATCTTCAAAAATTCACAGTAATTACCACCTGTGATGAAGTTGGCAATAACAGTGATAACTTTGAGAAATCAATTATATTTTGGAATAAAAGAAGATTTACAGATGTTACTCCTTTCATTCTTAACCATATTGGGGTTGGTAGTCACGTAAAAGCATCAATTAAGGAATTATGATAATCTTACGTGACAACAGATGATGCAATCAATAATCCAAAAGGGGTCATTGTTTTCTCACTCACTGGTTTTTCAGTTTGCTCCATGGCACGCCTCTGTGAGCTGTTGTTGACTTAAAAGAAGCCTCTTCTTGCTGTTTTTTCCACATCATCATCTTATTATCAATTTAAATCATTATTACCAACAAGTAAGTGTTAGTTATAGCTATTCTTAAGTGTTTTAAATATTTCAAACTCAATCAGAAAGACGTGAAATCATAGAATCCAACTCTATATTGTTGTAATACTGCTATAAATTTCTTTTGATCCTTAAAATCCACAATTCTATGTCAAATCTCTCCATCTTATCTTTCAATAAGTGCTTTGGAATATTAGTGAGGGATTTATTTTTAATTCTTAAAGTTTTTCTCTAAAATTAGGTTTCTTCAAGAATCACTATTATAATTATTCTTAAAAAAGATAATTATATATTAAAATAATTTTATTATTTTAATAAAAGAAGTTTTATTATTAAAATCTTCTTGTAATGGATTGTTGTAGACAATTACTTGCTCACTGTTAAAATCACTAGTAGTGTTTAACACGCGAAATAAATAATTCTTTAATTATTTAATTGTGGCTATAATAAATTTTTTTTATTATATCTCATAAGAACAGTCATAGTACTGTTGATTTATAGTAATATTATCATCAGTTTCATAGACACATCTTACAGCATATCACCCTCAAAAAGATGGGCTAGCAGAGAGGATGATTCAAACTTTAGAAGACATGATCAGGGGATTTTGTGCTTATGGGTTAGAACTCAAAGACTCAGATGGCCTTACCCATGACTGCTGCACTCTGATACCTGCACTAGAACTGGCATACAAGACATCAGTCCATTCTTCCACAGGACAAACTCCTGCTATGTTAGAAAAAGGATGGAATCCAAGACTCCCAGCAGACACACTGAGGAAAGACTTGATTGACATTCATCCTACAGCTTCCAGCTTCAAAATAATGCTTGATAAAGTAAAACATCATGCAAAACGAAGTATGAATGATGCTTTTGATTATGCAAAACAGAAGTGGGACAAGAGTCATAAAGTACCAGTCTTCAAAGTAGGGGACTTAGTTCTGATTTCAACCTTGAGTTTTAATAATATCAAAGGCCCTAAGAAACTTAAAGATTCTTAGGTAGGCCTCTTTGTTACTGTTGCCTTACATGGAACCAATGCAGTTCAAGTGGAATCGAGTGGTGAATTGGAAAATAAACACCCCACTTTTCCAGTCATCTTGATAAAGCCTTATCAACCAGCTGATAAAGAATTTTTTCCTTTAAGGAGCCCAACTTCTTTAACTGTTCCACCAGTGAAACAGAATGAATACCAAAAGATAAAGAAATTCATCAAAGAAAGGAGACTTAGGGGTAAAAATCAGAGAGAATATCTTGTCAGATATAGAAATCCAGTACATGAAGATGAATGGCTGGCATAATCAGAAATACCTGACTCAGAAAAACTCTTGAGAAGATTTAGACATGAAAGAAGGCCACGAGCCTGAATATGTCTATAAATGTGCTTTAATTTACTTGATCTGAGTGATGTAAAGAGGTTGTACAGTGGACATTAACCCCCTTTGGGGCCTTTTACTCTTTATACCATTGATAAAATTGTAGTACAATTTTATTTTTTGGTGGGAGGGAATGTGAGCCTTGAGGTATATTTTACATACCCAAATAGGCCACAATTATCTTAAAAATAAATTTTTAATTATGCAAAGCTCATAAGTCATGCATATATCCAAAATTTATCATTTTTAATTTCAGAAAAGATGAATAATGTTTTATTGAGTAGGTAAATCCATGGATTTAAGGCCAGATTTGGATTTTACACAAAAATTGACCTAGGGTAGCTCCATAGAGTCAATAAGCTCAAATTAACTCTTTGAGGTGGTAATATGGCAAATACTTCAATACCACATAAAAGATCCGTGAAAATTTTTGTTTTTCTTAATTTCACACCAAAATAATTGGAATGTGAGGAATCTCATGTTACATATACACTAAGAATAGTGTTATGCATTATTTGAGCACTTAATATCATGGTATTCTTACATGGACTTTTGGTACACCCATAGTGGATATCTCACTTTAATCTTAATTTTCTATTTTGACATGAAAAATAGGCAAGGGGGACAAAAGACATCAAAGAGAGCCAGGGTAACCAACTTCTGAGGCCTCAGAGGCGTGGAGAGCTCCAAAGCTTTCATCCATGGCTGATCTTGGCCTAATTGGTAAACTAAAACCTTTTGGGAACTTGGTTACCATGTTACAACTACTGTAAATCTTAAGAAAATAGCAAATAACCTGCTATTATGACGTGCCAAGGAGGTAAAGAGCTACTTAGACTCCTGTAACCATGTCAATTTTTAATGATTTTCAATGGATAAACCCCAAATGAGTAATTAAAACCCTTTGTGGACTTGTATCCATTGATTTACCTCATAGCAACCAGTTAACCACTGATATTTGCAATTCTACGTAGAAATGAGGTAAAAACTTCAAAAATTCATTAAAAATACAATTCTTAATGAATCTCTCTGAAACCTTCAGGACAAATGGAGAACTGAACTCTCTATGGTACAACCAAAAATAATTACAGTTTTACTAGTAAAATTGAAAGGTTTACCCACAGTCCATTTTTGACTATTCTACCTGAAACACTGAATCTTCAAAAATTCACAGTAATTACCACCTGTGATGAAATTGGCAATATCATTGATAACTTTCAGAAATCAATAATTATTTTGGAATAAAAGAATATTTACAGATTTTACTCCTTTTATTCTTAAACATATTGGGGTTGGTAGTCACATAAAAGCATCAATTAAGTAATTATGACAATATTACATGACAACAGATGAGGCAATCAATAATCCAAAAGGGTTTATTGTTTTCTCACTCACTGGTTTTTCAGTTTCCTCCATGGCATGCCTCTGTGAGCTGTTGTTGACTTAAAAGAGGCCTCCTCTTGCTGTTTTTTTCAATCATCATCTTATTATCATTTAAATCATTATTACCAACAAGCAAGTATTAGTTATAGCTATTCTTAAGTGTTTTAAATCTTTCAAAATCAATCAGAAAGACGTGAAATCATAAAATCCAACTATATATTGTTGTAATACTGTTACTATATATTGTTGTAATACTGTTATAAATTTCTTTTGATCCTTAAAATCCACAATTCTCCGTCAAATCTCTCTATCTTACCTTTAAATAAGCTCTTTGGAATATTAGTGAGTGATTTATTTTTTAATTCTTAAATTTTTTTTCTCAAATTAGTTTTCTTCAAGAATTACCATAATAATTATTCTTGCAAAAGATAATTATATATTAAAATGATTTTATAACTTTAATAAAAGAAGTTTTATTATTAAAATCTTCTTGTAATTGATTCTTGTAGACAATTACTTGCTCACTGTTAAAATCACTAGTAGTGTTTAACACGTGAAAGAAATAATTCCTTAATTATTTAATTGTGGTTATAATAACATTTTGTTATTATATTTCATAAGAACAGTCATAGTAATGCTGATTAATAGTAATATTATCATCAGTTTCATAGACAAATCTTACAATTCCACCTGATTTCCAACCTCGGGATAATGTATGGCTAGCTTCCAAGAACATCAAGCCTACAAGATCCACCATGAAGCTTTCAGAAAGATGGGTGGCACACTTTGAAGTTATTAAGAAGATTGGAAGTCATGCATATCATCTCAAGTTTCCTCAACGATGGAAGTCATTTCACCCTGTATTCCATGTGTCCTTACTAAAACAAGTCAAGCAGTCAAGTATCCCAAGTTGTCATCAATTGCCACCACCACCAGCTTTATTGCAGGAACAAGAAGAATGGGAAGTGGCTCAGGTTCTCGACTCCAAACTCATAAGAGGAAAATTATGGTACCTTGTAGAGTGGAAAGGATTCAGTGAAGACCCAGAAAGAACAACTCGGGAACCACCTTCCAGCCTTACCAACTCACCAGACCTTCTCAAGGATTTCCACTCATTGTATCCAGACAAGCCTGGTCCAAATACCTCCAGAGTTTGATTTCTTATGGTGCTTGGTGGGGAGAAGAGGTTATGAAAGTAAGTTCCTTTCCTGGCATGCACCTTTAAGCAGGTATTCTATGCAAATTTTGTTGTAAGCATCACCTTGGCCACTTTTTGAGCACTTATCAATTCATTGGACAGATTCAGAAGGCCTTGCAACATCAATACCCTCAAATTTGGACCTTCCATCAAGATATGGCCAAATTTCTTCTTCCTTTTTTATCTGTTATCTTTCTATTCTTTTCCAACTTATGCCAATTATATTTATTCAAGACATTAATTACTTCAAATTCAATTATGGCAAATTTATCTGTTTTATTGTGCTTGGTGGGTAGTGGAAGTTATGAAAGTAAGTTTCATCTCCTGGTATGCAGGACCGAGGGTTCTACTTCTTGTAAAACATCACTTTGGCCACTCTGTGAGAAACAAATTCTTGCCTTTTATCTTTCAGACAATTCTTGGCCAAAATAAAGCAACTCACCACAAGAAGGACAAACCTCAGGAATTCCTTTTTTTTTCTTTTCTCTACTATCTTTTTCTCTCTTTTTCTTTCTTTTCCTTACTTGAATTTTTCTTTTTTTCTTTTAAAGAGCAAGAGAATCCCCTCCCGAATCATGTATTGGGAGGTTCCATTTATTTTTTATTTTTCATTTTAGTAGCTATAAGAGTGGGGATAGAAGTCAAACGAAACAAAAACAAGAAAAAGGAAACTAGTTATTTCTACCCAAATAGTCAAAAGTCTTCTTGAAATCATTAATCAACTCCTCTTAATAAAAATCAAATTTTTCAGCCATCTCGTCAAAAGCAGTCCATGGATTAGTCCTATAATTAGCATACATAATCACCTCCCTACTATTTCTATCAACTCTCCTGAATAACATGGCCACAGCATCCTTATTATCATTCTCTGTATTTGGGCCTTCTCTGGGAACTCAGATAGGCCATTGATCCCTATGCTGAAACACTTGTGTAAGAGGTGAATATGAAACTTTGATTAAAAGTCAAATAATTTGCCTGTCCTCAAAATTTTTATAATGTAAAAATCAATTAAAAATGGTAAGAAATGTTATTTTTAAGAGAAAATGTGCCATTTGTTTTATAACTTTATTAGTACAAAACAATAATATTATAAAGATTTATTATTTTAGCAACAAAAAAAATTTATCCAAGAAGATAATCTACAAGAGATATTTTAAGGCTACAAAAGAAATTTCTTCAAGAGCAATTTCAATTGGAATTAATTGGGCAAAGAACTTCAAGAAATTAATTGAAGAACAAAGTCTTTAAAAGGAATATTAAAGAGAAAACATGCTCAAAAGTGACCAGAGTGAATTTGGAAACAAAGTGACAAAGTTAACAGTGATGAAAGATGCTTTAATTCACTTTTGGAGTGGTTCAGGGGTAAAAATGATTATAAGAGTTACAAGCAATGATTATAATACCTTTTTCACCTGGTTAAAAGGTTTAAAATGAATTAAAAAAGGTGGTTGGAATCTTTTATTGATTGGTTTAACAGTGTTTAAACTAATTATAAAAGGAAAAGATTCTAACATGAAGATAAAAGTGGGGCCAATTAGACATTCTTTTATAACCGTCAATTTTCTTACTCCAAAAGTAAAATTTACTCTTGTCAGTCGTGAAAAACATTCTGACAACAGAAAAGCCAGTTATGGAATCATTGAACCATGGGTTAGGCCAAAAAAGGGCTGGTTTAAGCCATTTTTAGCCATTTTAGACCCTTGAATCAGCCATTACTATAGCAATACCTGGTCTTGAGCCATCAAAACACGTCAGAGTGTGTATAAGAGGCGTAGAAACCAGACCCTGTGAGTCAATTCCAGGCCAAAAGTAATGAAATTTTGCATGGATTTTGACATCCCATGCCAGTCAGCAAGAATTTTGGGGGTCTGGCTCCCCCTTAGAGCTAGAGTTCCTTTCCCCCCCCCAATTTTCATGTTTCCAATTTATTTTTTCCTTTAATTTCTCATCATGTATTATATCTGTAATTTACATATGTAATTTAATTGAATTGTACAGTACAATACAGTAATAATTGATATCTCATATGTAAATCAAAGTTCAATTATGTAATACACGCGCACATTTTGACATTTCAATTGAATTCAATTGAAAAGACATCAATTCCTCATAACTTCTAAACAAAAACAACACCTCAATTTTAACACAAAAGTTGATGGTTAACACCACATGTGATGTGATTGAAGTTAGAGTTTGGAGGATTTTCAATTTTTATAGTGAAAATACTAAAAACTTAATTTAAGCTTATTTAGAGTTGAGTTACAGAAATTTCCTCCAGAGGTGACCCCACTTTATTTTTACGAGGAATCCAATGGTGTGATAATTTCTTTATGTTTATTTATTGGATGAAAATCTATAATATATTTTATATAACTTTTTACCAAAAATATTTTAATTTTACAACTTTTATGAAGAATTCATTTTTACTTAATTTTTACAAGTAAAAATATAATTTCATAATTTTAAATTTTATTGTAATTTTATTTTCAAATTATAATTAAATTTTGATTTTTAAATTCAAATTTTTATTTATATTTCAATTTTTTATTTTTATAATATAAATAAATTTATTTTCTTTATATTTGTATCTTAATTTATCTTTTGTGGTCATTTGGGTATATGAAAATACCTCTAAGGCTAACATTACCTCCCCCTAAAAAAAGAATATTACTTTGCAATATTGTTATTTCTAGTGTGCCTGAACATTATGAGAAGTTTAGTAGGTTCAGGTATGTCTTTTTCTGGCAACCCTTCATCTTCACAAGTTGGGTCACTGTACCTAACAAGATATTCCCTTCCTTTGTTGGTTCTCAACTTTCTTTCTTTGAGAACTTTGATAATTTTCTTACTACCAGATGACTCAATAGGAGGTATAACTTGGGGAACTTTATTCCTCAAGGGGAATTTCTCAGAATCACTATATTTGTATGACTTTATCAAGCTCACTGGAAATGTAGGAGGCTAATTGCTAAGCTCTTCAGATAACTCTACGTCAAAAGCATTTTCCCCATGGAGGGCCTTAATAACGAAAGGTCCTGCAAAGGCGTCTTCTATCTTCTTACATTCTTTGATGTTATTGAAGTTAGTGGTGGATACAAGAACTAAGTCCCCCACTTTGCAATCTGGAGTTGCATGTGATTTATCCCGTTTGTCCTTAGCATATGCAGAAGAGTCCTCCATGCACCTTAATGCATGCTTTCTAGCTTTGTCTAGCATTCCCTTGAAGCTAGCAGCTGTGGGATGTATTTCAATCAAATATTTCCTCAAGGAATCTTGGGGTAATTTGCGGTTCCATCCCTTTTCTAGGATAGCAGGAGTTTGATTGGTACTGGCATGGATTGATGTTTTATATTCTAATTCTAGTTCTGGAAAAAGAGTACACAAATCATGGGTAAATCCATCACAATCTTTCAATTCAAGGCCATATGCACAAAATCTTCTTACCATGTCCCCTGAGGTTTGGATCATCCTTTCAGCCAGACCATCAGTTTGTGGGTGGTAGGCTGTAGAGAAAGATACCTTAGTGACAAATAATTGGTGAAGATTTGTCCATAGGTCTTAAGTGAATTTGGGATCCCTGTCACTAATAATATTTGTAAATATGCCAAGCCATGACACTACTCTATTCCATATAAGAAGAGCGGTATCCATGGCTGTATCATCTTTGTGACATGGTAAAAAGATTGGAGTCTTACTGAATCTGTCTACCATCACTAGGCAAGCATTATAACTTCTATCACCTCCTGGTGGTAGACCAGTTACCCAATCCATATGGACAATTTCCAAAGGTCTGCTTGGCTCTTGGATTTTTATCATACTTCCAGGTCTCTTGCCAGTGGATTTATTTGCTTTTCGACATCTGTCACAGGTTTTGCAATACTCTGAAACATCTTTCTGCCACATTAGCCACCATATACAGGTTTTCACTTTTTCTCTAGTTCTGTCTTCAGATATATGTCCTGAGAAGGGGCTGACATGGCATTCTTTCAGTACAAGATTGATTAATGACCTGTCCACAACTGTCATGACACATGTGTGCTTTGTTCTGTGGTAAATTATACCATAAAGTAGCTGAAAGTTTCCTTGATCATAAGATTTCTTCCATACTTCATCCAAGGAATGTATGAGAGAGTTGTCTTTTCAGTCTTTGTTAAGTAATTGGCACAAGATGCTACAATTCTTATCTTGAGTATAACTGTGTCTTATTTCTTCAAAGAAGGTGGTTTTCAAGTTGTTAACACTTATTCCTTCTATTGGGATCTGTGGTGAATCTTCTTCTGGAACATAAGCAGGATTCTCAATATTATTTGGTAATGGCCATCTGCTTAGTCCATCTGCATTCTTATGAATATTCCCATCCTTATGAACAATAGTCATATTGCCTCTGTATTCTTTTATGGCTATTTGCCATCTGAACATATGTCTGTTGGGTGTTTTCATGTTTAAAAGTGATTTGACAGCTGTAACATCTGTTATCACCTCAAAAACACATCCCTTTAAGAATTAGTTCAATTTTTCCAAGGCCCAGAAAAGGCATAGACATTCCATTTGACTTGCTCCATATCTGGCTTCATTCGGTTTGATTTGCCTGGATATGAAAGATATGGGTCCTTCTACAGGTTTATCATTTATGATCTGAACTTGGTGAAGTGCAGCACCCAGCCCATCCCCTGATGCATCAATATACAATTTTAAAGGCAATTTAAACTCTGGAATCAGTAAGAGTGGAGAAGTTGCCAAGGCTTCACTTAGAGACTCAAAAGCTTTAACTCTTTCAACAGTAATTTCAAATACTGTGTATTTGTCACACAATTTATAAAGTGGTCTTGTTATGGATGCAAAATCTTTAATGTGTTTCCTCTAATATCCTGCAGAACCTAAAAATGAATTAATTTCCTTTTTGTTCTGAGGCATGGGTTTTAGCAATACTGATGCAACTGTGTTTTTGTCAATTCCAAGGGGCAAACCAGATACAACATGTCCTAGTGCTTTAAGTTCTTTAAATCCAAAATGAGATTTCTTTAAAGAGATTTTCATGTTCACTGATTGAATTTTTGTCAAAACTCTGGATAATCTGTACATCTGCTCTTCCCAAATCTTGGAAAAGACAATAATGTCATCAATCTAAATGATTAACCATCCCTCTGAATGTTCTTAAGGGAAGATTTCATTCATCATTCTTTCACCAGGGCGAGTCTCATGTCAATCGTCGGCGATTGACTTCACGTCAAGCAAACGTCAAGCAGGATAAAAGTCAAGCGAATGTCGAGCACACGTCCTACCCTTGTCTTACACCAAATCCTGTGACATCCACCAATATTGGTTCCCCTGTGCCTTCAACTCAGATTCCTCACCACCTGATCATCCCGCAACCGTCCAATGGTTGGTAAAAATTACACAAGACCCGCCTGTTTGCACAAACACACATCAAAGAGGTCCTTCAGCCAGTCTTGATGTAGGCGGGGGTTTTAACTTCACCAGGTCATTCATAAAAGGACTGCGCCTGGGCGGGATTGTCGTTTTGCAGGTGACACTGGTAGAGCCCGCCACACAATACCGCGTGTGCGTGTGCATTGGCATGTGCGGGTGCGCTTGCGTGTGCATTGGCGTGTGCGCTTGCGGGTGCACAAGGGCCGCTTCCCCTTCAAACATGATGATGGCGCAGTTAGAAATTTTGGATGCTGTGAAAGGTGAGTGTGTGGGTCATTTGATCATTGAACTTGGCTTATTCACACTGTACCCAATGTCAAAATAGTAAGTTCTTTGTGGAAATGTGAAATAATGGGCTTTGCTTGTCACAATGGCATGTCTCTGTCACTAAATTTTGAGGCAGTCATTTCACTAGCAAAATTGCTAATGAATCTGAGAGATTTGCATTTCTGTAGACTAAATTTCATGAAATAACGGCTTTATCATTACAAGCAGTCCACATGACAGAACTTTGTTATCATACAATCCACAGTTACCTTCTATCTCTTCTTCAGATATAATCAAGTGTCCATCATCAAAACCAACAGCTTTATAAATATTGAGATGCAGCCAATCTGGTAAGAAATTCACATCAATCTTCAAAGTTTTTAAGATCAGATAGTTATTGTTCAGTATGCTAGATGGCTCAGAGACTTTAAAAATGCTATTAATGATACCAAATCGTTGTGAGTTGCCCCTCAGAAAACATATCACACTGTTGCTGACATTTTTGGATTCAGTTGAAAATATATTGTTCCCAATATTAATGTTTGAAACTTGAAAATACCAAGGTGAGACAATCCTTGAAGTGGGAGGACTTGTGGATTGCACGGTAGTGTCAAAGCTGATCCAATCAACTATTTCCCTCGTTGCATGAAAATTCTGTAAGTACTCAACCAGGCAATCATAATTTTCTTGGTCATGGCGGGATGGTTTGTTATATTTATGGTGATTGAACAGGGCAGGTGGCTGTGATTCGAAAAGGTGTTTTATTTCACATGGCACAGATGGGGATTTCAGGAGAACAGAAAGGTTGGAACATTGAAAGATATGTTGAAGTAAGGTTTTATCTATATCATCTATTCAGAGTTGCAAGAAGTTGATCTCATTCAGTTCAGGTGTTTAATCAATGTGAATATATTGATCTTATTAATTGACGTACATATTTTGTTATTTGTTGGCATTTTTGCAAATACTCCAATCAAGCGCTCATAACCCCATGTGGCTGAGGCTTGTGCTGGGCCCCAACGTTGGAAGAGTTCGGGAATATGATCAGCAAAATGATGATTTGGTTTACTTTTCTGTTTTGGGAACAGGAGTTGATTGGAAAGGCGGAATTTTTTCCAATGTCCAGCAAATGCAGTCGCATCTCCTATTGAAACAGTCCAACTTGTGGCAATGTTGATAGCACTAATCAAATGGAATGTATTCTTGGTTAGTTCATTTGCAAGTTCTTCTGACTGACCCATTTTTCTTTGAATCTTTGCGGATTGGTGTACATCTAATGACATCTGTTGACTGAGCATTAAAAATTGAATATAGACCTTATATAAGAGAGCCTATTCAGCGGCTTTTAAGCTACCATGAGAGGGGGAACCCATCTTGCGAGGTACTCTTGTCCATGATGAGGGAATTATCGTCTCAGATATGATTTGACGGAGATGCTCCAGAGCCTCACCCTTGATCTGGTGATCACTCAGTGCAGTGATATCCAATTCAGTGGGGATGTAATCGGCATCAAATGAAGGAATCTCCGCAGAACCACTAGATGGATGTTCCGTGTGAGGGGTGGGCATTGGGAAGTAGTGGGGAGTGGCTCATTTATTATTTTTGCTGCGTCTCTTCTCAGGGAGCGGGCCTCTCTCAATGTGATTTTATCAAGAGAGCTGCTGGAGGTCATGGAATCTGAGTCTGAACTGTTGGTGTCATTGGATTTCCTGCAGGACCTGAGGTAAATTTTTGATTTGGACTCTGGAATGTACAATTTGAAAGTTGCATGATCCTTCAAAATTCCCAGTATTAAATTATGCATTATGTCATGATTAACCATTCTGGTTGCATCCCAATACGGAAGGTCTTCTAAAATTGAATATTGCACTCCATACTCAGAGAAAATTGCTTGTCTTTGTTGTGGGGTTGCCCGAAGCCATTTGGCAATGGTTGATTTATGATTTTGATATGAGCGTGTGTAGTGAAATTGAGGACCAATTTCTTCAATTTGAGCTTTGTGAATGGTTCAAAAATTACAAAAGTGGTTGCCTGAATGGGAAATAAATCCAGTAAGTTCGCGCATGGCAACCACATCCGCAATGGCTGTGAGAATGGCAACACGGATAAAGGATCCTGAAGGACCTGTTGAGGTGGGTGAAAAATGGTAACCTTGCCATATCTCTTTGAGCTTGTTGATGAGTGGCATTAATAAATAATTCAATTGAAGGGAAGTTGGCTCCTTCGGACCGGGGATGATTCCTGAAACATATACATTCTCTGGCTTCAATCTTTCACTTGGGGGGAGATTAAGACAAATAAGCATGATAGGTCCAATGCTGGCCAACCGGGTGGACTTTCCATGTGCATTAAACCAGTCCACATAAATGGAGAAGGCCAATGCACCAGGAATGGACATGAATGGGGGGTCATGGATATTTCTAGTGCCAGTGAAGCGTCTCCAGACCAATCCATCACAGACGTCACATATGGGGGAATCTTTGGGAGTTTGGGATTGTTGATGTTGATGCAGAATGTCCATAATTCCAGCCGGCTGGAGAAATCTGGCAAGCCAATTTTTGAATGGTTGATAAATGAAATGTTTTTTTGGTATAAATTTTTGCTTCACGTTGGTGGTGTTTTGGGTGTGGGCTTCAAATGAATAGATGAATTTGCCTAATGATTGTGTGCAAGGGGGATCATGATCATTTGGGTCATTATGGCGTTGACAGTGGGGTTGGTCAGTTGTGACTGATTCAGTAAGGCCATTAAGAGAGAAACATTGAGGACAACATATATAGTTTTGAATCACTGGCTCCAATTGGAGGTGTTCAAATATGGTACTCAGATCTTGAGGTATATGGAATGCAGGAATGGGGGGACCACCGGATTTTGAGATGCTGGACTTGATCAGCAGGTTTAGGGCGGGGTTGAGAATGCGTGAAGCCCTGCGGGGTATATTATACCTTAATGATAGAATGGCAGATATTATCATTCCAAGTTCTTGTGGAGGAAGGGTTTGACTGCTGCTGTATGGTTTCTGTGCGATTGAATTGAGCCCCGGTGCTGTGGAGAAGGTGCTTTGGGTCAATGGTGAATAATCAGCTGGGAATATTTGATCCAAAAGAAGTTGTGGGCACTCAGATCCTGATGCAGAAGTAGGGATGTTTGGAAGAGATTTGGGTGCAATGGTTGATTTGAGCTTTTTAATGTGCTGTTTATATTGGAAAGGTGTGAAGGCAACTCCAGGCCTATCACCCTCAGGGGAAGAGTGTTTTTGAGTTGAGCAGTGTTGACACATGCATATACGCATTGAGGAATAGCGGAGGTTTGTCATTGTTGCAGGAATTGGGAGTATGGTTGGTTTGTGTATAAATATCTATGGCTGATGTGAAAGTGTTTAGGAGTGTTATTAATTGGCAAAAAAATTGAGTGATTATTTATGAAGGGGGAGATGATTTGAGCCATCTGAGAATTTTATCCCATTTGTAATGGTGCGTGAGCTGCAGCTGATGGAGTGTAACATGTCTCATCTGGATGGCGGAATTGGTTAGGAGTTTAATTGGGTAAAATGCCATGCTGCTCAATGCTCATACATATTCTCTTTTATTTACACATGGCGATACTGCGGTTTTGAACCTTGAGGGGTGTTCCAATAGGGATTTGTCAACATTGACTTTAGGGGATTGACATTCAAACCATGTACGCTGGCACGCCATCGTACATGGCTTAAACCTTATTACAGACATAACGATATAACTCTATTACATAAGGGGTTGGAGTGCAGCTAGAGTCTTGGTATTTGGTTTGAGTGCAGCAGGCTTTTAATCGGTTGGAATGTGATTTGGATTGTCTCGCCTTTCTTGAAAAGGTGATGTCTCTTTTGTGGGTAAATCTCTCATGAATATACCCCTTTACAGATGTACAATGCTGTGGAATTTCAATGCATATATTGGCAGTTTGGATAATTCACAAAATGTGACAATGGGGAGGCGGAAATGTTACCAAATATGATTACTTATGGATGATGGGTCCCCTTTGAGATCAAGGAAATATTACATTATATGGTGGTAGGCCATGCCGGGTGGTTTCCGATAAAAGCGGAGGAGCTCAAGAGGGGGCAGGGAGGATTCTCCTAAAAAGAGGCTTATTGGACTTTCACGCAACACTTAGTTCCAACTATTCATAGAATTTCTCTATTCTAAATTTGAAAAGATTTCATCTCATATCACTCTATTTTATCATAATACTGAGGTGTTTTATCTAGTTAAAAATATTAGTGTACTTTTTCGGCCCTTATGTCATCTTTCAAGTCACATAAATCCCATTCAGGTTCTGTTCATGACTCAAATAGTGAATATAGCATAGAATATGTTCAAACACAGTCACCATTGAGTCCCAACATTCCTCTCACAACCCCTATCGCATCCTCAATGAATGTATCAGGTCTTAACATTGATGTGGGAAATCCAAAGGCTCCAACTTCAAGCACTTGGTCAATCCCAAATATTTCCGTCACTCCAATTCCCCCGAATCCCACTAATACACAATTTCATGTGTCTCAGGGGCCAGAAGGCACACCTCAAATCTCATCACACACTAATCCCCAATCAAAATTTCCACGTGAGTTCCTCCTTAATCCCGGTTGGAATCCAGTCGCATCCCAGGATCCCATTGGCCAAAGTAAACAGCCAACCCTCAATATTCCATCAGGATCTCAGGTTCATGTGGGTGATGAAAGGCGCGTGGATGGGGGGCGACGAAAAAGACCATTGGAGATTGTAACTTGGAGTGGTCTGTCGGAGGGAAATCCAGGATTGACGCTTCATCAAAGTAAGTCATTTGAATTTTGGAGTATAAACTTTTTCACAATTTGATATTTTTGTTTCATGGGTTAGATATGGCACCTAAAGGCAAGTCAGTCCGATCTCATGAGCCAATTGAAGATTGTGAGTATGACCAGTCTTCATTAATTTTTTGATGTGTTAACTGATGATGTGCATGGCAGGTGATGAACTTTATGCATTTTCACCTCTGGTCCATAAAGAGAAATTCACTGGACTTCATCATCCATATGCCTCCAAACCAAGAACAGCTCATGCCAGTTCATCAAGAGAAAAAATGGTGGATGATGAGGATGAGAACATGTCTCCAACTCAAATGGAAACAAATGATGAACCAAGGAGGGACAATTTCACGGCGCATGAGCATGGCACTCAGTCAAATAGTGAGTTCACCCATCCTCAAATGCCCCTGGCCCAGAGTATGCTTGAACAATCCGAGGTCAGACAGCAAAGGAACCAGGCTCGTAAAGCTCACAATGTGGCGAAACGTGCAAGCCAGAAGGAGCAACAAAAATGGCTGAAAGCAGAACTTCCAGAGAATTTCCATGGAATGAGATCAGCAGTACATGCACATTGCCTGTTCCTACTCAAAGTTAGGGATAAGGATTTTTCCTCACTACCAGCACCACCAAGCACAGAAGAGCGTGAAATTGCAATTCAAGTGGCTGGTCATCTTGGATATGTCCCCAAGGATGTTTTCAATGAGCCATCAACACAGGTTCAGTCTCAGGGTTTCCAAAGCTACTGCAAAAATGAGCTCCACAAGCTAGGACTAAAGTGATTCACTTGGGACTGCAAGAGCTCATGGCAACATCCGTTCAATGAGCTGATGTCTATGGTGTTTTACCGTACATTCCGTCTTGCACTGGTCAGAACCGAGTATCATCATTACTGTTGGAACAAGCATCATAATAACTATGGGGTTGTGGCGGCTTTAATGGAGCAATATTTCACTTATTTGAAAAGAGAATGGAAGTCTATTCAAAAGGATTCCGAGTATTTGGTTAAAAAGAAGGAGAATCAAAAGCTCGCAAAGATTTGTCAGAGGGTTAGTTAATGTATCTCTTCTTCATTGTGAGCAAAGACTGATGATGATCTACTTGATTATGTGCAGGCCTGTGAGCGCCATCGTGAATGGTGTGATACGGCTAAATTTCCCATTCTAGCATCACAATCCAATGACCTCGAGCATGTTCAGATACTGAGGAGGTACTGGAAAATGGCCATCAAGTTTACCACAAAGTGGGATTACGCTGGCACTCCCAGTTATTTAATGAATTGGTATTAAAAATGGATCAAGACATAGAGTTTTGTAATCGCATTAAAAAAAAGGGTAAAAAAACTATTGATAGATTGCCAGAATTACGATCGACAGATGATGGTGATATTCCGGAAGGCTTATCATTTCAGGTATTTGATCAACATTGGCTCAAAGGCTCTAGTAAGATGCAGACTAGCGCCCTCAAAATACTTGACATGCCAGTTATTAGGCCAAATGGTGATGCTCTGCAATAACTTAGTAATATAAATGTATAGCACCGTTACAAATTAACATTTTGTGAATTATTTGTGCAGGTGTAATACAATCTGAGTATTATTTCTTAAAGATGCAACAACTTTCTAAAAATGTCAGAATATAGAAAATATGAATTGGAACGTATCACCGTCTCCCTTAGAACTAAGACTCTATTGCTCATTTTCATTGAGGAAATATTGAAGGAGTTCGATCCAACTCATGGTGTTCATAATTGTGGACCTATGCCAGGGTCAACAAGAGTTATCAACTTGGTCAAACACAAATTATATAATATCAGTAAGGCTCACGCAGTTAATGATTTTTTCTTTTCTTGGACCTATTGGTGTTTGGAAAATGGCATTTCCATAAGGAAGGATTTTAGAATAGGAATACAATTAGGGTCAAAGATGATCTTGAAAGGTACCTTCTGCATGTTGACCTCAACTGAATGACCTTTACAGGTTGTTGTTGGCCAATACGATGGAGTCGATCAACAGCCTGAGCCTCAATGGCTGGGTTCCAATTGGGCTCCTGGAAATGTGGATGTCAGGGGCCACAAATCAGGGCAGAATTTTGGGGGTCCCCTCACCATTAAATAGACCATATTAGCACAAGTTATATTGAGGCCAGTTCCAGCTGCGGCAATGGATGCAATCAGTACTTCACATTCACGATTATTGAGGAAATTCTCCAGTGCCTTCTCCTGTGCTCGTGCTGTATGTGTTCCATCAATTCGTGCGGAAAGGATAGAGTGATGGGAAAGTGCAATACCAATTCTACAATATGAAAAATTCAGATGGATTCAATTGGTAATGGATGCATATTAGAACTAATGCACAAATCTAGAAAGTGGGTCCATTGGGTATAAACCACCGATTTGGTTGGACCACACCTTGTTTGTTTGTTCTTCATTAAGCTTTGTAGGAGGTGTGCAATTTTACTACTCATCATGCATGTTTCCACATCCACAATGGTTCATGTGATTGTTGGCGAGTTATCCTGAGTGCTCCTGCCCTCGGGGTCTCCCAAATCCGCCTCCCCAATTGTGTTAAGCATGATGTGATGGTTACAACATATTTGCAGCTTATTAATATTTCTGAAAAATTCTCCTGGTCCTTTGCTTTTGGATGATAGGAATTCTTCATATAATATGGAATATTCTCGCTGCATGGTCTGGTTGAGTGGGAGGAACTCATAATGATGGCTAATAGTGGGGAGGGATTTGAGATGTGTGGTTTTGGTGCGGCGCAAACTTAAATGCCGCAATGCCAAATGCAAGATATCATTGCAACCTTTGGAAAGACTACTCAGGATGAATGGTGACCAGTTATCTTGATTGGTGTTCTGGGGTTGAGTAATGAATGATATTATGCCCAAAAGGTCATAAATGGTGTTGTGAATAGGTGTGCCCGTTAAACATATTTGACGGGATGAAAGGAGGCTACTAATGGCACGGTGAGTGGCAGTGTATTGAGAGCGAATATAGCTATAAGATGGGGCAAGGGTTATTGGATATAAAAGGTAATTTGAATCATTTAAGATCAGACACTCACTGTGCTTCATCCAAAATTATACAATGCCAATTGATTTGAAAAATGAATGATGTAGAGGTATTGGTTTGCTTAAATTCTTGGGTGATAGTATTGTAAGAAGTGATGATGATATCATATTTTAAGATGTCGGCTTTGGATAATGAGTGACGAGTGGGACCATGGTAGATTTTGGAATTCAGCGCTCCAGCCTGAGCATGCTTTGATATTTCTGATTGCCAGTTGGTAATTAAGCAAGGGGGCAGATGATCATGGTGGGCGTGGAGCGATGGGGGTTTGCAATCATCCACTCCTTGGAGGTACCAATTAGATCAATGGCCTGAATGGTTTCACCTAATCCCATATCATCCGCAAGCAGTCCTCCAAGAGGGGTATTGGTCGAAAGGGATTCAAATGAGCTAACGACCTTGTTTGTAATGATGTGCCTGGCATTGAAAGTGGATCCTGGGGGTGAGGTGGCCCAAAGGTTACGGGCTGATTGGCCATTGGGGATTTCTCAATCCCAGAGAAAAGCTAGTCCGGTCTTTTGATGAGGGAGGAGGGGGGTTTGAATAATGGCATGGGGCGGGGTCATCATGGGGAGGTCTGATCCACTGGGTAATTGTATCAGTTTTTGCTTGGAAATCAATGATGAAACAGCAGGATATGAAACTGGCGTCGAGCTTGAAGCGGGAAATGTTGGAGTAAAGAGTTGACATTGACTATGAGTATTACAGTCATATTCTTTGGGCATTTTAAGCTTGAAATCTTGTGTTCAAAAGCTTCCCATTATGAATAAAATGTTTGGATACCATGTGAAGAACATCAATGCTAGATTGGGTTTCTGAGATGAGGAGGGATCATTTGCATCAGTCATAAATACTCCCTCAACGAATAATATTTGAGAAGGATTGGATTGGCAATTTTCAATCCATGCCCCACCAGGACCACAGTGCATGAAAGTTTTTGGTGCCCCAAGGAATGGTATCAACGTTTTGGAAAGGATTCCAGGTAGAGAGCCAATAGCATGCTGGTGATTGGGGAGATAAACAAATATGTTGTGTTGATTGTGCCATATGATAATCCAAGAAGCTAAGTGTGAATCCTCAGGATTTAAGGCTATATCACTATTTATTTGAATACGAATATTAATCATCCCAATGCAAAGTGGTTGTGAAGGGGTTGACATGATGGCTATTTTAAATTATTTGGGGACAGTCGGAAATTATATGAGCGGGAGGGGTTAGCTAAACGGAATGAAGACAAATAGGCGCAGGTGGGGAACTTATATGAGAGGCAGCAATGGGGTCAAGGGCGGATGGCCTGTGGTTACGTGCATGGTCTTGATGGGGGTGGGCCTCTTGGGCTCATAATTTTCATATCCGATTTGGGGCATATATCAAGGCAAGGTGGCCAAAATGTGGGTGCACCGATATGACTCCTGGATCTGCAGCAAGGTACAAAACCTTTGGTGGAACAAGGTTGACATTAGCATATGCAAAATTGGGTGGGTTGTAGCAACTTATTGTGGAGGGCATATTAGAGGCATGCAGTCATGTTTGCTGGTGTGACAGCGAACATGGATGCATATCTTCCCCAGGTTAATTGTCGCACAGGGACCTACTGGGCAATGTTGGCCGTTTCAAAGGGCAATCTCACTGTGGGTATGTTTGTGTGTGGGCGGGTGAGATATGTTTGGTGGCATGCCACCAAACATGACTTTGGTTTTGCCTGAAGTTTTTTGCTGACTGATGCCTACTGGGCTTCCAGGGGGGAATGTGTGGGATGATCAAAGGGGGCGCCAGCCGCAAGCCGTGATCCACATATACATTCACCCCTATTGCGTTTGAGGCGAGTACTAATCCACCGAGATTGGCATCCGGGTCTTTGCCTTGCGCGCGTACAAAACTCAGGCAAAAGAGGCCACCCACCCAAGGGAATTTTTGGCTGCAAGCCAGGTGCCACAACTTGCACGGGGCGTGTGAGAACGTGAAGAAAATGACCCGCGGGGGGAGCTAACCACGCAAACATGGGCAGGGATTATTCTAATGTGGATGAGGCTGAAGCAAATCCACACTGATTGGCCTCAGGTTTCCACGCGCGAGCAGGTGAGCGTCTGCAGTCAAGCTGACCACCCAACCAAGAAACTAGCCGGTTGGAACACTGGCAGTAAAATGTCTTCCAGGTGTGTGAAAGTTTCCTGTGTATGACCAGTTGGGGGGTGCGTATGAAAGCGTGTGGCTGCCCCACAATGAGAACGCACAATGAACAAGCAGGGCCAGTCATTGTTTGCCCCGACAATGGCACCGGATGGAATCCACTGTTTGTGTATGACCCAAATAAACATTCATCCCACCATAACCCACTTACATTAACTTGGATTACATGTGCATCTGTGCCATAGTTAGGCAGAGCTGTCGAACAAGGTGCATCAAAGGGATGCAGGTGAGAGATATGACTCGATGGCTTGACGTGATTGCATGTTACATTGTTGAACAGCTTTTTCTCTGCCCCGCAGCATACATCTACAAAGGTGTACTGTGTACTACAGTGTTGGCTGTACAGATTAGGAAGGTGTAATACTACTTGAGCCTGCATGCATATAGCGAATGTGCATGCACCTTCCGATTGTTTGCATATACGTAGCTCATGTGCCACATGCTCATCATTGCGTTTCACCTGATTTGCACATGCAAGCTGAGCATGTCATGTTCAAACGCACCGTGTGGAAGTGCTCAGTAAAGCCATGGAATGAACTATTTTTGCATTAGTTCATTGGAAGGCTCAGTTTGGAGCACTTCACCAAAGCGTGTGAAATGCTGCACCTGGCTGAAATGTCACCCGATGCTGTGCCAAATGCTCAGATTGTGTGCATACAAAAGCGACTGAGCAATGCCTCAATATGGTGCATTTCATATTGTTATATCAATAGTTCAATTACTGTGCAATTCAAATGTTCAGCCACTGAGCATTTCAATTATGACCCGAAAGCAAACCTGAGCAATGGGTCGAGGAAAGCTCACGCTGTATTCACTTGTCTTACAGCCCCCCCCTTTGTTCAAAGACTATCACCAGGCCATACGGCTGGTGATCTTGCCGCGGTCACTCGTGACCAAATGCACCGGGTGCATTTCTGCATGGGTCACTTGTGCATTGCACCCACAATGCACATTCACCAAGGGCCTCACGACCACCCTCCTGGGTGATCGGGTGGCTATTTAAGGAAACAAAGGGGATTTTACTCAGCTTGACAATCCAATAAATTGCAATACTCAGCGGTGCATTTGATATTGTTATATCAATTGTTCAATTACTGTGCAATTCAAATGTTCAGCCACTGAGCATTTCAATTATGACCCGAAAGCAAACCTGAGCAATGGGTCGAGGCAAGCTCACGCTGTATTCACTTGTGTTACAGCCCCCCCCTTTGTTCACATACTATCACCAGGCCATACAGCCGGTGATATTGCCACGGTCACTTGTGACGAAATGCACCAGGTGCATTTCTGCATGGGTCACTTGTGCATTGCACCCCCAATGCACATTCAACAAGGGCCTCACGACCACCCTCCTGGGTGATTGGGTGGCTATTTAAGGAAACAAAGGGGATTTGACTCAGCTTGACAATTCAATAAATTTCAATACTCAGCCAGACCCTCATTGTTCTTCTGCCTCATGCGAGCATTTCACTTCTCAGTTGCAGCATTTGCTGAGACTAAGCTCCAATTTTGCCCACCCGCCTTGAAGATGAGACTTTTGTGGGTGCTGAAACTTCTGAGATCGTCTCAGCTTCACCATGGTATAAAAGACCATCTTCACACAACACGCCCTTCACTTTCTTTGTCACCCGCTCCACTTCGTTCAACCTCACCCGCGTTTGTCCTTCTTGTGCGTATTCCCCTTGGTCTTCCTGCCTTTCTACTTTTGTCTTTCGCACTCCACTAAACCCACTCCCCTTCCTTTTTCCTGTTTGTTTCTTCTGATGATCCTTTCAGAACCTCCCTTCTATTCACCTCGTGCGTTACCTCTTTTTTTAACTTTTGTCAACATTATGTACCAATATTAATACTTATTTTTCTTCACGACTCTTTTCCAGACTTTTAAAAACTTCCGACTAGGGAGTTCTTATTTTGTTTCCGTTTTAAATTTATAATTCATCGTACGTCTTCATTTTTTCTCTTGATTGTTTACTTTGTATGCAGTTACTAACCTCAATTGTTTTGTTTTTAGATGTCGTGCACTTTATGCACCAAGCAGGGTATCCCCTGCATTTGTTCCTCGACGACGAACAACGCTTGTGATGCTTGCGGACAAGCACACAAGAAATGTTTGTTCGTTGTCCGCCCCTTCCGACCATGAGGCCAGAGGAGTTCCTGCCCAAGACGCCCTCGCGAGGACTCTTTTGTGGTCGACGATGATGAAACCATTTCCGAGCGTGAATGGACGCCGGGCCCCCAAACACGCCAACGGGAACGATTCCGGACAATTAGCCCTGTCCCCTCCAGTATTGATTTGTCCACTCCCCCTCCTAGGCCACCATCCAATGGTCACTTCACTCCTCGACCGGAGCAAAGTGATTATCCGGCCAATGAAGGATGGCGATGGCAAGAGGACATTTGAGCTTGGGCTGATCGTCACCATGTCTTGTCACCGATGGGATTCAAACGCCAAAGTAAGTTTTCTTTCTCCTCCTTATCTCATTTCTCTTCATGCAATAATACTGACTTTTTTCCATTACTCATAGAACAAAACCCCCCGAATCCCCCCCGACATGACTCTCCCGTTCCTAGTTTGCCTTGCGAGCAAACCCCCCGGCAACCCACTCCACGCCCAAGTGGCACCCGATGGTCTGAGGAATTATTCAGCAGTAAGCAGCCAAAGTTTCATTTCATTTTCACTTTCACTTTCGAGCCGAGTGAACTGACTCTTACTCCTTTTTTAGAACCCTCCCGAACCAAAGAGCCACCTATTCCTGGCCCAAGTCCATCCTCCCAACCACCTGAGGACGATATGACTCGTGAGCCAGAGCCTGAGGTGGCTCCTACGCAATCCACGGAGGAACCTTATGGTAAGTCACCCCTTCTTTCTCTTTGATCCATATCCACTTTTCCTCATTTTTTCTTCGACCGTCTCCAGATCGTCCCACCACTCCTTGCTCGATAATCATCATCGACAATACGCCCGTCGGATCCCCCCATCTGTCACAGGGGCTCTTGGAAGAAGAGGGCCTGGCACTCAGGAATCAAGAACTCACTTGGAGGGCTCCAAAGATAAAAGAATAATAAGAATGAATTTCTTTAAGAAAGAATAAGGGGGAGAACAAGTATGCCAAAAGATGAGATAAGAAAAAGATGAAGCCAATGGCCAAAGATAATAAAGAAGCCAACCAAGTGAATCCTCAATTCACTGTTTCAACCTGCCAGAAAAGGAAATGGAATTAGTATAAGGATATGACCACCAATATCCACTGGACAGGCGAGGAAATAAAAGAAAAGGTTGCTGAATGACTGACTTAAGATTATCAGTATTAACTTTAATAAGGTAAAAGAAAATAAGGATAAAAATAAATCCACTATATTAATTAACTGGGGAAAAAGTCCCCAGGTGCTGAAAGGTGGCCAGTATATGTGAAAAGCTGAAAGATTGATCCTGGAGTTGGATCACCGGCTGTATTGTCCGAATCGGGCCAATACAGTTCTGGCCATCTTGAATTTGAAACTGTGTGATTGAATTCCCACAGTAGAATATGAATTGGCCCAATTGGGCCAAGTACGTACAGGTTGATTGATTACCGCCTGTATGAACCAATTGAGTTGTCCAAGAAGTATTGAAATACTTGATGCCTTGAAAACTGATTGAAAAGATGTAATACCTTTTGAGAATTGCCCTTAGAATAACCCTGAATGAGATTGCCAACCCAACTCCTGCTGAGCCAGGTTATTGGAGTCCTTGAATGGTCTTCTGATTGCCGCCATGGATTACCAAACTGATGAGTCCAAAGGTTCTCCTTCGAAATGGGCGTTGTATCTTGGTACCTTGAGTTAAGAAGGTTGATTTGGGTCCTGAAAACGTCACCATTGAATTGCTGAGCAAAAATGGTGCATAATGGTATATAACACCATATATGCACCACTCCTGCAACCTTGAGTACGAGGTGCATGGAGGAATGAAGCAATCCTCCCTTAAGTTGAGGGAAATGCTTGTTGAGGTGATTTGGTGGCCTCTGGGGGTTGCCAGAGGACATGACAGTGAAGTTGGTCCATGGTGGTCCAGGGCCAAAAATGGGTCCTGAGGGATTTATGGCCAAAAATGGATCCAAGGTGTTTTTGGTCCAATTTGGGTCCAAGGGATTGGTGGCCAAAAATGGCTCAGGTGGGCCCAATTGTGGTTTGGGGCCCACCTGGCCTTGGGGGCTAGGTGGCTGCCCCCTTTTGGCCTCATTGGATTAGGCCAAAAGGGGCCTAATCCGCCTACGGACCGCGGACCGTGGACCGCGTATTACGGCCCACAGACCGTAGAAGCCGTGGGGGGCCTAAATGGCCCAAAAAGGCCATTTAGGCCAAAACCCCATAATGAAAGGGGTGGCCAGGAAACCAATGAAGGTGGCCATGGGGCCTGGAAGCCCCTGGAAGACAAAGGGACCCCCCAGGCCCAAAAACAGTGATGGAGGCCTGGGGGTTGGTGAGGTGGAAATTGGCCAAGAGGGCCAATGACGCAGGATATGGCCTGAGGCCATAAAGGATGATGGAGGCCATAAGTGGCTAATGGAATGGGTTATGGCGTAAGAGCCATGGAACACCCAAAAGGGGTCAATTGGCCATAAATGATATGACATGGCCAATTGGCCCCAACTTGGCTCCAGGTTGGATTGCCGCCGCCATCAAGGAGGAGGGTCAAAATACGTGGTTGTGACAGTACCCCCCTACCTTGAATGGTGAGCTCCTGAGCACCAAGGTAAGGTAGAGGCCTGTTGAGGCTAATGAGACGGATGTGACGTAAGGATTCCAGAGGTATTGAATCTTGAAAAGAAGAATTGAACTGATAAGCTTGTTGGCATATGAATTGAGGTTGACTTGATCTTCTCTTGACATTTGGCTTTGACAAAGTTGAAGGCATGATTTGACATAAAGATTTTGGCGTTAAAAAGTTATAAGAAAGAAATTTTAAAAGAATATAAAGATTAAAAGAGAAAAGGAAACAGATATAAAGAGAGAAACAGAAAAAATAAAGAAAATGAAATTTGAGGAGGAATCCAATCTTCATCACGGATTACGACAATTGATTTTGAAAGTGACCAAGGACCTGGATAAAAGAATTTGATGCCAGACGCTCACAGAGTGGCCAAGGTGATGTTTTGACAGATTGTAGACCCCTCAGGGAAGTGCACACCAGGAGAGGAACTTACTTTTAGTAGTTGCCACTCCCGCCAGTGCCATAAATAAGAAAGCCCTTGATAAATGAATGTGTTGAAAGAATAAAGTCTTGGGAGGGAGAATAAAAAAGAAATGGTCCATTTGCCCAAGTGTAAATGGCCATAAATTTGCAATTCGGATGTTGAAAGCCGGGCCAAGAAGTCTGTGTCCAAATTGAAAAGTGCTCACAGAGTGGCCAAGGTGATGCTTACAACAAAGAAGAGTAGAATACCCCTAAAGGTGCATACCAGGAGTGGGACTTACTTTTGGTAATTCCTCTCCCCACCAAGCACCATAAAAATTCAAGCCATTGAAGAATTGGGTCCTGGCTTGTCAGGATATAACAAATGAAAATCTTTGACAAGTTCAGGACAATTCTTGAGGTTTTCAGCTGGTTCCCATGTGGATCCTTCTGAATCTTGACTGAAACCTTTCCATTCCACCAGATACCATAATTTTCTTCTCTTGAGCTTTGAATCCAGTACTTGTGAGACTTCCCATTCCTCTTCTTCCTCAATAATGATTGGCGGAGGAGGCTCTTGATGCCGATTTGGGATTGTTGATGTCTTGACTGGTTCCAAGAGTAAGATATGGAAAACTGGGTGGATGGATTTCCATTGAGATGGAAGCTTGAGGTGGTAAGCATGAGTACTGACTTTCTTCAAGATTGGAAAGGGACCCAACCATCTTTCAGACAGTTTCTTGGTGGGTCTAGTTGATTTGATATTCTTGGAAGAAAGCCATACCATGTCACCAGGATTGAAAACAGGTGGACTTGCTCTACTTTTATCTGCATACCTCTTAAACCGGTTTATGGCGATTTCAAGTTCTCTCTTGACATCTTGCTGTACTGATTGGATTTTTGTTGATAACTTTCCAGCAGGAGTATCTTGAGTGATGTGAACTGAATAAAATTGTGGATCTCTTCCATAAACAGTGAAAAACGGTGATTGCTTGGTTGAAGAGTGATCAGAATTATTGTAGGCAAATTCAGCCAGAGGGAGCCAGGTTTTCCAATCATCTTGATGATAACTGACATACATCCAAAGATACTGTTCTAGTATCTGATTTACCCTCTCTGTCTGTCCATCAGTTTCTGGGTGATAAGCAGTTGACAAGTCTCTTGAAATCTTGAGCTGCTGACAAAGATTGGTCCAGAAGGAAGAAACAAAGAGTGAACCTCTATCACTGACAATGCTTGATGGAAGGCCATGCTTTGAGAAGATATTCTTGATGAATAAATGGGCCAAATCCAAAGAAGTTATTGAAGACATTGTTGGAATAAAAACCGCCATTTTTGAGAATCTGTCCACTATGACAAGAATTGAGTCAAAAGAATTGGACAGGGGCAGTTGAGTGATGAAATCCATTGAGAGATAAATCCAAGGACCATTTGGAATTGGAAGAGGTTTGAGGAGTCCAAACTTCTTATGGTGGATATTCTTGTTTCTTGAACACTGTTGACAGGATGATACATAATCCTTAATGAATTGAGTCATGCCGGACCAGTGGAAATCCCGCTTGACAAGTTTGAGAGTCTTCTCTTGGCCAGGGTGTCCAGCTAGAGGAGAATCGTGACGCTTTTGAAGAATGCTGAGTTGAATTGTGGAGTCATTTGGGACTACCACCTGATCTTTGAAGAGAAGGAGTTGGGAAGAGGAGTCAAGAGAGTAATCCTGAATTGATTTTCCTTTACCCAAATCTTGAAGGATACTTCTGTACTGAGGGTCTTGCCATAATTTCTTCTGAATTGAATCAATCAAATTTGAAAAAGAATCCACCTTGACTGCAAAAAACTTTGAGGGTTGAACTTCATCTTGCTTAATGAGTTGTTGAAAATTCATTGGATTCTTGCTGATGAAATCCTCCCCCCTCTCCGGATAGACGTCGTCCCGACGTGATAAGGCATCTGGAAGAGTTGCTAGGCGGCCAGGGCGGTAAGTGATTGAAAAATGAAATTCAGATAAGAATTCAGCCCAGAGGGCTTGACGGCGAGTGAGTACTTTTGAGGACATGAAGTATTGAAGGGAACTGTGATCTGTGAGAACTTCAAAAGGAGAGGACAGAGAAAGAAGAAAAGCCCTCCAGCGCTTGAGAGCCCAGACTATACCAAGGAGTTCCTTGTCATGAATTTCATAGTTGAGTTCTGCTGGAATATGCTTGCGGCTGTCAAATGCAATGGGATGTTTTCCTGAGTCAGAGACCTGACTCAGTACAGCACCCAAAGCATAATCGGATGCATTGGTCTCTACAATGGTGGGTAGAGAAGGATTGAAGTGGGAAAGGATTGGAGTGGTAGTGAAGGCCTCTTTGAGTTGATGAAACTGGCTAAGAGCTTCCTCATTGAGGGGGAAACAGGAATCTTTCTTGAGGAAACTGGTGAGTGAACTGATTTCCTTTGAATAATTCTTGATGAAACGGCGGTAGAAGTTGGCAAAGCCAAGGAAGGATTGAAGAGCCTTGAGGTTTCTTGGAGGAGGCCAATTAAGGATCTGCTGGACTTTTGCTTGGTCCATCTTGAGGCCTTCAGAAGAAACAACATAACCAAGATATTCTACACTAGAAACATGAAATAGGCATTTGGACGCCTTAGCAAAGAGGTTATTGGCTGTGAGTCTGGAAAGAACAGTGAACACATGAGTGACATGTTCTTCCTCAGATTTGGAAAAGACCATAATGTCATCCAAATAAACCACAACATAAACATCAAGAAGATCTTGGAATATATCATTGACAAGATTCTGAAAAGAGGCAGGAGCATTGGTGAGCCCAAATGGCATAACCAAGTACTCAAAACTGCCATATTTAGTTCTGAAGCATGTCAAATGTTCATCACCCTCCTTGATTCTGAGCAGGTTATATGCACCACGCAAATCAATCTTGGAGAAGATAGAAGAACCATTAAAGACATTAAGAAGCTGGTTCATAGGAGGAACAGGATATTTGTTCTTCCTAGTGACAGCATTGAGTTTGCGGTAATCAACACACAAACGGAGGCCACCATCTTTCTTTTTAACAAAGAGGACAGGTGCTCCTGTTGAGGAGGAGCTTGGCCGGATGAAACCTTTCTCTACATTCTCTGAAATGTAGGCCCTGAGTGTATCTGACTCTTGTTTAGATAAAGAGTAGATCACCCCAACTGGAGGTAGAGACCCCTCCAGTTCGATATGATGATCACAGGCACGGTGAGGAGGAAGTTTCTCTGCCTTCACCTTGGAGAATACATCCAAGTATTGGTGATAAACAGAGGGAACAACCTTCATCACGGTTTCTACTTCTTCTGGCTCTTCCTCTTCATCCCACAACTCCTCCAGGGAGTCATGATAAGATGAAGGAGGGAGGTCCATATTCCCAAAGAAGAGATGAAGTGAAGATACAGAATTATCTTCCCCAACATCTTGAATCTCTTTGAAGACTTCATCTCCAGATGATGGTAATGACAGATGGGAATTAAGGGAAGGAATATGGACAGAAGATGGAACTGATGGTGTTCTAGAATCACCAACCAGAGCTGCACATGATTTGGCAGAAGAAGAGTCATTACGGAAGGAATTGGAAGGATCAGAATAGTCCTTATGATCAGTATTAAAGGTGATCAGCCCTTGCCTCCAATCAATAGAAGGATTAAAATGATTGAGAAATTCAAAGCCCAATATGAGGTCTTCTCCCTTGGGAGTATCAATGACTAAAAAATCCCATTCAAAGCTTGGGAAGGAAGGGAGCTCAACCATATATTTAGTATGGTGAGTCACAAATAAGGAAGGGGACTCAGAGGAGTCCAAAATGAAAAGAGGAATCTTCTCTGGAAGTTCTGACGTAGTCAATGAGTACTTGTGAACAAACTGCTTTGCAATGAATGAGTGTGTAGCACCAGAATCAATGAGAATACTGTAAAAAACATCAGAAAGAGCAGAGAAAACAAAGAATTTGAGAGAATTCTTGACACCAGTATTCAGAATGCACAATTGTGCTCTGGAAGGAAAACTGTGAAGACCATTGAACACAACATGATCTTCACTCAGGCTTTTCCCTGGCTGGGAAAACTGCCTGACGGTTGGGTAAGCTTGTTTTGAGGCCTTTTGACACAGGACTCAAGACTATGCTTCCCACCACAATAGGTACACAAACCCTCCTTGATTCTTCTTTCCTTTTCAGAACCTTTCAACTTGAAGTCCTTATTCAACAATGAAGAATGGGGCTTGTCCCGCTTTTGAGAATGAAATTTCTTCTTTGGTCTTGAACTTGAAGAAACTTGATGATGAGAAGAGTGAGATTTTGAGGCTTCAGGCTTCTTCTCTTGATGATGATTCTTTTCCTTCTGCCTCTCATGGTACCTGGTATCAAGTTCCAGGCTGACGTCCATTAAGTCTTGAAGAGAATCAATGTTTGAAGGATGGGAGGCCAATTGATCCAGAATCCTGGAGGCCAAGCCCTTCCTGAAATGATGAATAAGAGCCCTTTCACCCCAATCCCCAATTCTTGAAATCAAACTCCTGAAATCGGCAATATACAAAGCAACATGCCCACCTTCTTTCATCCTAAGGCCATCCAATTCAGCTTCTGCTTTTCTAACTTCATTTGGGTCTCCAAATAAAGTGAACGATTGGGATTCAAATAATGGCCAGGAATTGAGGAGATAATTTGAGTATTGATTATTGAGGTTGGAAAGATAAGGCTCAATCCATTTTGCAGCCCTGCCAACTAAGAATGAAGTTGCATAAAGAACCTTCTTTCTGTCTTGAGAGAAGTTTGCCGGATCATTATGAAAGATGAGTTGACAAGATTGAATAAAACTTCTGACTTTGAAGGGCTGAGTCCCATCAAAGAATTCTGGAGCCTTCATAGAGGGAGTCTTGAAGGCTGGTGGTCTTGATAATTCAGAAGAAGAAGCTGCTTGAAGATTGGCCATAATCTGAGTCATTTGCTGCATAATGGCCAATAAAGACGGTTCATACTGATGAGAGGCAGGCTGATCAGACTGGGCTAGAGTTGGTCCTCTGGTGCCCTCAGATGCTCCCATAGGAGCAGGAGCAGCCTCAGTGCCATTAGACTCTTCCTCTTCCACAGAATTCTCCTCCTCCTCTTCACCATCTTCACCTTGAACCTTGGGACTGGTTCTTGAAAATCCTGGGAATCCGCCAACCACTCCTGATAAAGACATTGATCTTCTTGGCCCTCTTCTTTCCTTCCTGGATGGTGCTGCTCCTTCCATAATGGGTCCTCTGTCCAATCTGGCCCTCAGTTGAGAAACTGCTGGGGTACCGTCAAGAGGAGCCCTTGGAGTTGGAGTCAGAACAGCTTGAGCTCTGGCCTGAGATCTAGTCTGTCTTGCTGGAGGTGAATGTTGAACTGGCATGATTTCAGGAATAATCAACCAAAATAAATGAAATAAAATCAAAATTTTCTTGAAGTACAAAATCAACAATCAAATCTTGAGGAAATTGGATAATCAATGAATCAAAATTCTTCAAATACGTCAATCAATCAAATCAAATGAGTCTTGAAGTAAAAATCAATATCAATGAGAATCTTGAAGTCAATAAAACAATCAATCAAACAATCAGAATCAAATCAAATCAAAATCTTGCAGAAAAAATCAATCAATCAAAATAAATTCTTGAGTCAAAATCAATTTATGTCAAAAATCTTGATGTGAATAATCAGCAAAATCAATAAAATCTTCAGGTAAATCAATTATCTTGAGGTCAATATCAATTATGTCAAATTAGTCAATCAAATCAATTTTCAAGTGAATTCTTCCAAAAAATCAAAAATTCTTGAGGAATAAATCAAATTGAATCCTGATATGAAGAACGTGTCTGAATAACCTGCTGAATAACTTGAGAACCAAAGATAAAAAATGCCTGAATTATGGATAAAAATAGATTGATTAAGATTGAGAATGAGATTGAAAAGATAACAAAAAATAAAAAATGGGTCAGCCTTCAATTTTCAGAATGAAGAATGAATGAGAGAAAATTGAGAGGTGACGAAGAATCATAAGATCATAAAACGTTAAATAATCATAATTTTGATAAAATGAATGAATGAATTTAAAATATAAGAATAAAAGAATGAATTAATGAAGAAGAATTATGAGTTAATTAATATAATGTCACAGGGGCTCTTGGAAGAAGAGGGCCTGGCACTCAGGAATCAAGAACTCACTTGGAGGGCTCCAAAGATAAAAGAATAATAAGAATGAATTTCTTTAAGAAAGAATAAGGGGGAGAACAAGTATGCCAAAAGATGAGATAGGAAAAAGATGAAGCCAATGGCCAAAGATAATAAAGAAGCCAAAAGCCAAGAAGCCAACCAAGTGAATCCTCAATTCACTGTTTCAACCTGCCAGAAAAGGAAATGGAATTAGTATAAGGATATGACCACCAATATCCACTGGAAAGGCGAGGAAATAAAAGAAACGGTTGCTGAATGACTGACTTAAGATTATCAGTATTAACTTTAATAAGGTAAAAGAAAATAAGGATAAAAATAAATCCACTATATTAATTAACTGGGGAAAAAGTCCCCAGGTGCTGAAAGGTGGCCAGTATATGTGAAAAGCTGAAAGATTGATCCTGGAGTTGGATCACCGGCTGTATTGTCCGAATCGGGACAATACAGTTCTGGCCATCTTGAATTTGAAACTGTGTGATTGAATTCCCACAGTAGAATATGAATTGGCCCAATTGGGCCAAGTACGTACAGGTTGATTGATTACCGCCTGTATGAACCAATTGAGTTGTCCAAGAAGTATTGAAATACTTGATGCCTTGAAAACTGATTGAAAAGATGTAATACCTTTTGAGAATTGCCCTTAGAATAACCCTGAATGAGATTGCCAACCCAACTCCTGCTGAGCCAGGTGATTGGAGTCCTTGAATGGTCTTCTGATTGCCGCCATGGATTACCAAACTGATGAGTCCAAAGGTTCTCCTTCGAAATGGGCGTTGTATCTTGGTACCTTGAGTTAAGAAGGTTTATTTGGGTCCTGAAAACGTCACCATTGAATTGCTGAGCAAAAATGGTGCATAATGGTATATAACACCATATATGCACCACTCCTGCAACCTTGAGTACGAGGTGCATGGAGGAATGAAGCAATCCTCCCTTAAGTTGAGGGAAATGCTTGTTGAGGTGATTTGGTGGCCCCTGGTGGTTGCCAGAGGCCATGACGGTGAAGTTGGTCCATGGTGGTCCAGGGCCAAAAATGGGTCCTGAGGGATTTATGGCCAAAAATGGATCCAAGGTGTTTTTGGTCCAAGGGATTGGTGGCCAAAAATGGCTCAGGTGGGCCCACCTGGCCTTGGGGGCTAGGTGGCTGCTCCCTTTGGCCCCTTTTGGCCTCATTGGATTAGGCCAAAAGGGGCCTAATCCGCCTACGGACCGCGGTACGTGGCTTACGGACCGTACGGACCGTGGACCGCATATTACGGCCCACAGACCATAGAAGCCATGGGGGGCCTAAATGGCCCAAAAAGGCCATTTAGGCCAAAACCCCCATAATGAAAGGGGTGGCCAGGAAACCAATTAAGGTGGCCATGGGGCCTGGAAGCCCCTGGAAGACAAAGGGACCCTCCAGGCCCAAAAACAGTGATGGAGGCCTGGGGGTTGGTGAGGTGGAAATTGGCCAAGAGGGCCAATGACGCAGGATATGGCCTGAGGCCATAAAGGATGATGGAGGCCATAAGTGGCCAATGGAATGGGTTATGGCGTAAGAGCCATGGAACACCCAAAAGGGGTCAATTGGCCATAAATGATATGACATGGCCAATTGGCCCCAACTTGGATCCAGGTTGGATTGCCGCCGCCATCAAGGAGGAGGGTCAAAATACGTGGTTGTGACACCATCCCCCTTCTTCTTCACCGACTCCACCATCTTCCCCTCCACTCCTACCCCGGTTCCTTTCCAGGATCTCCCTCCCATTGCCCCCAAGAACCCAACCTCCTCCTCCTCCCCGGTGTCAAGCTCCTCTCATTCCCACGATGACGCTCGCCAGGAATTCACCGACCTGCGACCGACCCTAATGATTCCTCGAGCCATCGTCCACGAATCAATCAACCGAATCTTGTCGGAGCATTGCCGCTTGCTCCACATGATTCCTTTCGTGGATGCAACTCATCGAAATGAGATGCACCGGGAATTCCGGGAGGAACTAAACTCCCTCCTTGCCCAGGCACTGGAGGCTTATCCAAAGGAGGACATCACCGGGATAGTCTTGAAATTCTTAGAAAAATAAAAATTTAAAAAAAATGTCATGATTTCCTCTTTTTATTATTTGTAATACTTTCTTTTAAATAAATTATTTGTCTTCAATTATTGTTATGTTCAATTTCTATTACATTCTTTGCTTACGTGAAATTATATTTTCCTCAATGGTTCAAATATCCTATTGTGTGAGAAAAATTTTTATAAGTGCCCCACCAAAATTTTGAGTGAGTATTTGTTTTCGTGAACCTCTTTTTCCCAAAATGGGCCAATAGCTGCCGTTACCATCTCCTATATTTTCTTCTTCCATGGTTTAGAGCCATATCCATTCTTAACTGTAAAAAAGCGGGAGCTTAGCGCATGTGAGCAATCCACTCCAGATTTGTGAAACATGGCCTTTCCTATGGTCACACGCTATTAATCTTACTCATGTATTGAATTGTTTAAGTTGTCTGGAACCTTCACAAGCGTAAGGATTGGCGTGTGACTTGTCGGGAGGCTGCACAGGCATAAGGATTGGCGTGTGAATTGTTGCGAGCCTGCACAGGCATAAGGATTGGCGTGTGAATTGTTGGGAGCCTGCACAGGCGTAAGAATTTGTCAGCATTGTTGGCAACCTTCCCAAGGGTAAGGATTGGCGTGTGAATCGTCGGAAGCCTGTACAGGCGTAAGGAATTTTTAGCATTTTTGGGACCCTTCACAAGCATAAGGATTGGCGTGTGAATTGTTGGGAGCCTGCACAGGCGTAAGAATTGGCATGTGAATTCTTGGGATCCTGCACAGGCCAAGAAATTTTCATGATTGTGGGGAACCTTCACAAGCGTAAGGATTGGCGTGTGAATCGCCGGAAGCCTGTACAGGCGTAAGGAATTTTTAGCATTTTTGGGAACCTTCACAAGCGTCAGGATTGGCTTGTAAATTTTTGGGAGCCTGCACAGGCGTAAGGATTGGCGTGTGTAGCGTCGGCACCCCGCATAGGCATAAGGAACTCTTAGCATTGTTGGAACCTGCACAAGCATAAGGATTCACGTGTGAAGCATTGGCATCCTGGACAATAGCAACAAACCAGGACAGATGTACGATGGCATGCCACCGTACATAATCCACTTCACCCCTTTTTCATGTGAGACACCCCATCTCCTGCATTCGAATCCATCCAATCCTGGTGTATATTGTCCTCTGCCTTACCCCACCATTAATTACCCAACACACATGCAAATCTCCTCATTCTTTGAATTGGCATGAGATTTTATTACCATCCCTGATTTGATAGCCCGCTCTCTCGCCAATCTCATAATAGCCATTGTTTTTTTGCCGCATTGTTTTTGCTAACCTGCTTGAGCATTGTGCAGACATACCAGCTAGTGTCGTGCTTTCGTTGTCCTGTGCTGGATCAGTATAATGAACAAATGTACTACTGGCCCACACTACCTGAATGAGCCCATGACATGTGGATAGATCAATCCAAAAATGCTCATTTGGGAAAATCAATTTTCCCCCTGTACACCGCTTTGATGCATCTCTTTGAATTTGGCCGGTCCGCTTATCAGCTTGAAACCACCATCCCAAAGCATACAGAAATGCATCCTTATCAACATGAGGTGTGTTTTTGAATCCATTCATGGTGAAAGTGAGTGCGGAAGCAAACTCAAATGCACCCTGATTTGCCGGAATATTGCCTTCATAGTTGACTTTATCAAAAGACGGAACCCCCAATGAATTGTAGAAATTTTGAATCTTCTAAAATAAATTATCCCCAACATATTGTAAGGATTGACCTAGAATGCAACCCACCGAGCTAAGATTGGCACCTCGGTTCTGCCATTCATCTTTTGCGTTTTCAATTTTCCCAACACTTCCTTACAGACCAAATTGTTCATTCTTGGTGCTGCATTTGCGCCACCCAATCGCGAACATAAATCCCTCCAGTAATGCTCCATTGGTTACAATCGGGTCGGTGAATCTCTTTTCGCGAAATAAGAATTGTGATAATTCATCCCATTGATTGACCTCGACTTCACTCATTGTTGTGAATGGTCGGAATTCGACAAGGGCAATAAGTAATCCGGTTGAAGAGAAAATTGCCACACGGCCAAAGTGAATGCGTTTGATCTGATTGACATCCACAACCCTCCGAATTTCACTTGGGGTGATATTTGCTGATACTGGCATTGATATTTGTGCTGTTGGGCAAGAGGAGGAAAACAACCTATTCATTCGGGTCGTTTTGCGCTCATTTGTCTTTTGGGATCTGCTACTATTCCCGAGTGGTTGAGGGATCACTATGTGTTGAAGCACACAAGATATCAGATACTGCCAAGGAGCTTTCTTCCGCACACATCCTTTGAATTCCCTGTTGGAGCCCACATGACATTGGCACAACCTGAACCGACTAAATCCAATGTTCTTCCGTGGGGCCCAATGAGGGTGCCACATAAATGTGGAAGCATATATACACTGAGATTAAGCGAGCAACTCACACTTTCCTTCCTCAGCCCGACTCTTTCTCGCGAGTTCCCTTTTACGCTCTTTTCCTTTTTTCGTGAATGGCATGCTTTCAGCAGAAAATGAAATGAAACCAAATGATTACTGATTTATTAATATCAGCTAAATTGAATTGCGGTTGATGAATCTTTTTTGATTGCCGCTAAAAAGAAAGATCACACCTGACCTTTGCAAATTCGCGATCTCAAATACCTGAACCTGAAAATTGCAGTGGATAGTGCATTATTCAATTTTACACATTGATGTTCCCATGCAGTCACTTTCCAATGCAACCATTTGGAATATCTCAAGCACACACAAATGCAATATGCATCCTGCTGTGGATCCCTAGTTATCCTAGTCCTCTTGAAAGACACAGGAACATTTGGCCTATTATGGGCTGGCGAGAAGTGATAAACGCGACCTCCTGCAATGCCCCCGCATGTGCTACTCGCGCGCACAACTGCCTGACTCAGCTTGCGTCTTGTCGGAGTCTTTTCAATGATGTACGGAGGAATGCCGCTGTACAATTACTATTGGGATTCATACTGTGGCCTCCGGGAAGTAGTAGGATAGGAAGTCATGATTATTAAATTCATAAATCACTTTGCAAAATTCAATTACAATCTATCTAGTACAAAGCTAATCTAAAACGGGTCAATCCTGCTTGTGAGTTTAGCTGACCTGGGTACCATCAAGGTGACCTCATCACTTGAACCAAGACCGCGTTTCGCCACCCAGGCATCACCAAAGTCTAATACTAAGCATTGTGTAAATTCAAATCTAAGAGGTACAGTGGGGTTAAAAGACTCTGATGAGAAGAAACTTTTATTCAGTAAATTACATATATACTTATTAGTACGTAGCCACACCGGCTCCACTAGATTTTTATCCTCTGAAAGTTTTTTGGAAATGTCAATTAGTGATAAAGCCCCTTTAACTGAGGTTGTTCTCCAGTCATCTGAGCCTACCATCAAACCAAAAACCCCTGCTGCACAGAATGCTGCTAATATACCATAGCAAATTCAATTTATTCCGAGATTCTTGTGACACGCCAAAAGATCTTTGATGGCCTCATTTTTTTTTGAGTTCGTGAGTTTTCCTTTGATGCCATTAACTTCGAACTTTGTATTTGCACGTACCATGTTGTACGCAATCATCAAATGGATAACTGTATCCATTAGATCCTCCAGGTTCTTGTGCGGCTTTGTGGATATCTCATTGTCAGCCCCACCACCTTCAATGCTGAGTTGGGTTGCACGTTGATTTGATTTACTCAAGCAGGAGGCAAGGTATTCAACTGCCCCCCACTAGAGTTCAAGAGGATTGGTCGAATTTGATGTTGGTGCAACATGGTTTGGGTGCAATCACATCGTATGAGACTAAACTAATGGATTCAAACATAACATTTGCCCAAAAATGTTTAACTGGATTGGTGGGGTAAAGAATGCTCTGAACCATTTTGAAGAAGCAGTGTTCAGATTTTGGGAGATTCTCTGGAGGTTTAGCTGATTGCTTCATCAATTTGAGATTCCAAATGTTGTGATCAAAAAACGCTTCTGTTTTGGTTGGCTTAAAAAAATCTAACCCTGTATATTGCAATTTATATCACCAGTCAACAGCCAATAATCATGTATCATGCACAAAGATAAAACTCACCTGCCATCTCAAGGTCCTCCAGCCAGGCCAACATTTTAAGCTCTCGGTTACTGATCACCTTAATACCAACAGGCAGGAATGTATGAGCATCTTTTGTTGGTAAATTGTCCCATCGATTTTTGTAAATACTATTGATATTATCAAGCCCCCTTTTCCATGATTGTTGAGTAATATTGGAATGATAATTCAAAACGCCTGCAAACTCTTCCATGCGGGATAAAAATATTCCTTGAAAATTAGCAGACGATGACACTTCAGGCTCAGGGTCAGGAACTATATCAGTCATATCTCCTCCCATTGTATCATGTTTAATTGTTTCCCTTTCTTGAAAGGCTTGAATATTCTGAGGAGAGGCGGGAGGGGTTGCATCATGCATTGTTTCATTGGGTATCGGGGGGCTTTCAGAATATGGAGCTTCATCATGGATTGTTTCATTGAGTATTGGGGGGGTTCAGTATGTGGAGGTTGATTATCAATATGGTCCCCTTCAACATTGATAATTTCACGACCTTGATCATGAGAATCATTTGCGGCTTCAAAGGTAGGGCGTTTTTTGTTTGTTTTTTTGGTCGCATGTATATTTGGTATTTTTCCTAATCCTTTGCCTGGAAATCCAATGATGACTCGAGATCCTTCAGGTAGAGATTCTCCCACCTCCACACCTGCCCATATATTGTAAGCAGCTATTTTTATCAACTTTGTTCTGAATTAGTAATGGACTTACGGTTAAAATCCATTTTGAGCAGGCTCATGGCTTCAGCAATCTTTTGACACACATAATCAGGAATTTTACTATCATTTTGGATTTTTTTGAGCCTTTGGATTGTTTGAGCAATGTTGGAGACAAATTGTTCCTTGTATATAATTTCCACCTCCCCAATGAAAATTACATCATCTTGCCCATCATCTTCTGTTGGTGCACAAGGTTCAACAGTCTTTTCCTTCTCATAACTTTTAAAATTTGGTTTCTGAGAGCTTGGAGGCTGACCTGAAATAAAGGCTATGACACAATATCAGGTTTTGGGAGATTAGAAATATTCAAGATGGATGCATACTCACATTCTGGAAGAACTGGGGGATCTTGATTATCTTCATGTGACTGGCTCTCTACTTCAATGCCTAATTCACGACTACTGGCGATATCAGAGATTTCACTTCCACTCTCTGGGGCTGAAGTTGGTCGTTCATTGAATTCAGTTGAATTTCCCGGGGTTTGGGCCATAGCGGAGGTAGTTTATTAAGCAAATAGATGGTGACGAGTTGATTGATAACTTGTTTGAAAATTTTTGAATAAAAAGATCCAAATTCAAGAAAAAAGGTGCAAGTAAAATAATCACATTTGGAAAATGCGATTTGTCGGGAAATTGAAGGAGGCAATGTTTTGCAAATTATTTCATATCATGCAAATGAAATCACTTCCCTATGAGACATTGAATAAAGTTGACTAGTGAGAAACCTAATAAAGTCAACTTTTGAACTATTCAACGCTCATGAGGTAAGGACTAAGCAAAGTGTTCCATTTGAATGATATGAAATAAAATGGTTTTGTCGGCGAAACAGGAGACACAATTCTCTTGTCTTAAATAGTCCACTTATTAGGTTTTAATTTGTGAGTCTCATGATTTAAACCCTAACCACAACATTGTGAATATACTGACCAATCTCCCCTTAGGTCCTGTTGGCAGAGAAGGCCACTCAGCATATTTCGGCGATTGCCTTCATTGTGTACGCCAACAAGCCACCGTACAATATGGATGTAGTACGGAAGCGTAAGGATAAGTCGTGTTGGGAGCATGTTGAGAGGCACTCTGTGAGGGTAAGGATAAGTGGTGTTGGGAGCAAGTCGGGAGGGCACCACACAAGCGTAAGGATAAGTGGTGTCAGGAGCATGTCGGGAGGGCACCACACAAGCGTAAGGATAAGTGGTGTCGGGAGCATGTCGGGAGTGCACTCCGCGAGCGTAAGGATGGTAGGCATGCCTCGTCGACAATGTTCTACGGCTACACGGTTTAAAGCTATGTTTAGATCAAACGGTTTGATGTCATATAGAGTATGTATTAAACCAGATAGGTCCCAGTCCTGACTAAGACTTCTGATGAAGAATGCTGCGGCTAGCAGTGCCGGGAGGGCACTACACAAGCGTAAGGATAATTGGTGTCGGGAGCATGTCGGGAGTGCACTCCGCGAGAGTAAGGATGGTAAGCAGTGTCGGGAGCATATCGGGAGGGCACTTGAACGAGCGTAAGGATAAGTGATGTCGGGAGCATGTCGGGAGTGCACCACGTGAGCATAAAGATGGTATGGGCGGGGATGTGAAAGCGTAAGGAGTGGTGAGGACGGAGATGGGTGGGCAGTTTCGGAGTCTCAACTGGAGGGCGGTGCGGGCTCGTAAGCATGCAAAGCATCAGGGCGGATTAGGTGGGGATGCGGAAGCCAATGAGGTGAAATTACCGGAACATTGTGAATAGTGTTGAAATGGGTTTGGGCTTTGAGTGACATTCTCATGTGACACATGTGACGATTTACTTTGTCTTGACGCTGACGTGACGTGACCCACTCAATCCAGTGACTATAAAGTGACACTAACGCGACTGAAGCAAGATTTTATACTGACAGCGGTGCGACGTGAAGTCAATTGCCGATGATTGATGCGAGATTCGCCCTGGTGTTTGGAAGTGTGATGGTGCATTTTTGATACCAAAGGGCATTCTTAAGTATTCATACACTCCACAATGAACAATAATTCTCAAGTATTTTCTTTCTCCTGGTGTCACCACATATTTTGGAATCCTTTAAGGGCATCTATAGTGGTTATATACACTGATTGAGATATTTGAGTAAGGGCAATTTGGATTTTTGGTATTGGGTATCTGTCTGGAACAGTATATGTGTTCAGATCTCTAAAGTCCCCAACCATTCCATATTTTCCATTATGCCATGCCACTATGACTGGTGTAGTTATTTCTACTTCTGCTTTTTGGCCTACTTTTCGTATTACACCAAGGTCCAAAAAGTTCTTTGATATGATTTTCCAGAGCTTCTCTTGACTTGGGACTTGATGTGTATGCGTGAATGCTTATTTCAGCCTCCTTCAACTGTTTAGATTTGAATTTTTTCAATTGTCAGTTGACTGGTGATACTTTATTTACTGTAATTTGTGTTTTGAATAGTAACAAGGCAAATTTCTGACGCTTATTGTCTCCAATAGTAAAGTATCGGTCTTTGTTGTTATGTCAATCTATTCCATACATAATTAAATAGTCATTTCCCAATATGAAATGGGTACTAGAGCAATTTTTCATAACAACAAATTCAACAGTGATTATTAAATTTCCATTTATATGTGGAAATATGACACTAGTTTCAAATATTCCCAATCTTTTCATTGTCTTGCACTATTGAATTTTATGACATAAATTGGCAACAACTGATCTTCAAAGTTTGATACACAAGTTTTAAGAAAGGATTTAACAACACAAGAGCAGAAAGCTTCTGGGTCAAGCAAACGTTTAGTGGGCTTGTTGTCAATCACTAGTTCTGTTATACAGGAGTTATCAGCTGTAGAACCTTTGCCTCTGTTTGGTTTTGTTTTCAGAAGTTGTTCATCCTGAACTTTTGATAAATCAAGTTGACCATTGCTCAATTGTGGTAAGTGGGAATAAGATTCCATGATGTCAAAAGTGGCATTAATATTTTCTATATCTTTTGAGAATTCAGAAAATATGGATGACTTATCATCTGAATTTTCTTCAATTATGTGATATTTTTAAACATCAGGTTCCTTTTCAATATCAGTTTCATTGAATTTCCCCCTTTTTGGACATGTATTGGCTAAATGGGTGGTGCTTTGGCAAATATGGCACTTTCTGACTGTATCTTCAGATTGATACTTAACATTATTAGAATTTTCTTTGGGTTTTTTTTCCACAGAATCTTTCCAAAGTGTATTAAACCTTGTTCTGAGATTCACCCTACTAGAACCAATTTTGGTTCTGGTGGTTAATTCTTCTAATATATTGATAATATCCTCTTCTGAAGATTGTTCAGTAGTCCTGCTTTTGACAGCATCCTCTAAGTCACCTCCACATTGTCTCAGAATTTTTCTATGGATCTTAAATTCTGACATGTCAGGATATAATGCTGTTAATCTGTATTTTTGTTGGCAAAGCCATGGTAAAGTTTTGTCTTTATCAGCATTAAATTTGGCATATTCAAAGGCTATTTCCACTTTAAACCTCCAAGCATCATTGGCCCATTTGTTGATAATTTGGGTTTTCCACCAAGTCCAACTTTGGTGTCCATGTGCTTATCTCAATTTTATATACCATCTGTGAGCTGAATTGGTAAATAAGGTGTTAAACCTGGCTGTTACCAATCTTTCTGTTAATTCAAAGTCTTCTTTGATCATGTCAATACCTCTGGTGAATTCCATATGTTAATATTCTCCTTCACCACTGAAGTGAGGCCATTCCTTAAGTTTTGGAACTTCTTTCAAGAGTGCTTGGCCCATTGATGGTTCCAAGTTATGAAAAGGGGTAGAAAATTCATTTTTTATTTGAGAATTTTCAATATCCAATACTTGTGGATTGGGAATCCCTGTACCCTCATTTTGATTCAGAGGTGTAGACATGCTTGGTAAGGTGTTTAGTAGTTGTTCAATATCATTCATTTTGCTGTTGTTACACCTTTGTGACTTTCTTAATTCATGTTGTAAGCTTTGTATAGAGGTTATTACATTATTCTTATGATCATCCTCTTTATATGTCAGCTCATTACATAATTCTGTTTGTTTAGTATCATCAGATATAACTTCATTTAACTTTATTGTTAATTCTGATATTTCCTCTTTTGAGGTATCAATTCACTTTTTCAAGGCAATTATATGTGCCTTTACGTCAGTAAATGATTTTAATATCATCAAGAGATTTCTTATTATCCTCTCTGATATTATTTATGGCTTGTTTTTTTCTTTTTTCAATCATGTTATCAATATTGAATTCAGAATATTTGTCTGTCAATTCCTTACTAATGGCAGATTTTTCATTTATATTATTGGCAAAAGAATTATGATTATTGGAATTTTTAATTGTTCTTAAAACTTTTCCAAACATTTAAGTGTTTCATTGATTTGGCTCAGACTCAACTTATGTGTTTTAAGATTGTCACAAATTGATGTATTTTTATCAGAAAGATGACTCTTTACCTCAGTTATAGCTTCATACAGCTCTGGAATAGAATCAAAAATATCAGAAATCAGTTCTGATACTTTAATCTGGCCTCCTCTTTCTTTTGTAATTCCATCATTGTTCTGGCCATCTGAAACACATTTTCCATGGCATCCTGTTGAATTTTTGGAATCCTGTAGCCCTGGGTGTAAGGCTTTGTGGCTGGTGCCTTTCCTTTGCCCTTTTTGGAGCTTGTGGCTGCTTTCTCACGTTGAAATCTCAGCTGCTGCCCACTGGGGCTGTTTTTGGAACTTGCTTGGGTGGTGGAGGGTTGTTTTTCCTCCATTCTAGTGTCAAGAGCATCATGTTTTTTGTCTCCATCTATGGATGCCATCCATTGAGCAATTTGCAAGTTTTGGGATGGCCCAGGAATTTTCTCATAGTCAGGTAAGAATTCATGCAGTTTTTCCACAGATCTGCAAGCATCTGGTACTCCTTGTACTGCAGGGCATTGTTGTATGCTTTGTGGCTGGCTTTTTATATGTCCAATGAGGCTTCTTGTGGTGGTGTCGGCTCTTTGTGAAGGTAAAATAGTATTATCAGCATCAGAATGACCTATTTTAGTTGTTTGGAAGTCATCAACTGACCCTTTTCCTTCTTTACCTGCTTGGCGTCTGCCATAATCACGTCTATTACCTTTCTGGGAGTTGCTTGAGGGTTTATAGCTGGCTCCTGATCTAGTTGAAGGCATATTGTATAATTTAAAAAGGCTTAAAATAGTATTTTTACATCAAAAACTCACTATTGGCCAAATTCTTAGCTTCCTGAATGGTATTACTTAGGTCCAAGTTAATCAGTTCAGAGGATAGTGGTTCAGGTTTGTTATTTTGACTCACAATAACTGTACTATTATGGTCTGAATTAACAGTACTGGTAAGGATAATGCTGGTGACTGTTGAGGCTGTTTCCATGTTTTCTTGTCTTACCACGTTTTCAGAAACTAAAATTACTGAAAAATCTAATTAACTAAGTAGAAAAAAGTTTATTTCAAAAAAAGAAGTAAATATATAAGGCTCACTTATAATATGAAAAAAATTATTTTTTATGGGTTTTTTGAATTACAAGTATTTTTTATATGTTTTTTAAATTTTTTGATATAAGAAAAAAGGTTTAAAAAAGGGGTAAAAAATATGTCACAGGCAAAATATCATGGCTGGGCCCCCAAATGTAATGTGTGGATATGAAACTTTGATTAAAAATCAAGTACTTTTCCTCTCCTCAAAATTTGAATAAGTTAAAAAACAATTGAAAATAGTAAGAAATATTATTTTTAACAGAGAAAATGGCAATTTTATTGTTTATAACTTGATTAGTATAAAACAATAATATTATAAAGATTTATTGTTTTACCAACAATAAAAATTTATCCAAGAAAATTCTCTACAAGAGATATTTTAAGGCTACAAAAGAAATTTCTTCAAGAGCAATTTCAATGGGAATTGATTGAGCAAAGAACTGCAAGCAATTAATTAAAGAACAAAGGATTTAAAAAGAATATTAAAGAGAAAACACGCCCAAAAGTTACCAGAGTGAATTTGGAAACAAAGTGACAAATTTCACAGTGATGAAAGATGCTTTAATTAAATTTTGGGGTAGTTCAGGGGTAAAAATGATTATAAGAGTTACAAACAATGAGTATAATGATTTTTTCACGTGGTTGAAAGGTTTAAAATGATTTAAAAAAGTTGTTTGGAATCTTTTATTGATTGGTTTAACAGTGTTGAAAGTAATTATAAAAGGAAAAGATTTTAACATGAAGAGAAAAGTGGGGCAAAGAAGACATTCTTTTATATCCATCAATTTTCTTACTCCAAAAGTAAAATTTACTCTTGTAAGTCGTGAAAAACATTCTGACAAAAGAAAAGCCAATTATGGCATCATTGAACCCTGGGTTAGACTAAAAAAAGGCTGGTTTAAGCCATTTTTAGCCATTTTAGACCCTTAAATCAGCCATTACTATGGCAATACCTGGTCTAGAGCCATCAAAACACTTCAGAATGTGTGTAAGAGGCGTAGAAACCAGTCAAAACCGTTTTTACTAAAATTTTTCTAATTTAAGGGTAGTTTTACCCTTTTGGCAGCAGTTAAAACCACCCCGGTTGGTATCAAAACCTCATCATCAATTGAGTCACAGACCCTGTGACTCAATTCCAGGCCAAAAGTAATGAACTTTTGCGTGGATTTTGACATCCCATGCCACTCAGCAAGGATTTTGGGGGTCCGGCTCCCCCTTAGAGCTAGAGTTCCTTTTCCCCCCCAATTTCAATCTTTCCAATTTATTTTTCCTTTAATTCCTCATCATGTATTATACCTGTAATTTACATATGTAATTCAATTGAATTGTACAGTAAAATACAGTAATAATTGATACCTCATATGTAAATCAAAGTTCACTTATGTAATACATGTGCACATTTTGACATTTCAATTGAATTCAATTGAAAATACTTCAATTCCTCTTAACTTCTAAACTAAACACAACACCTCAATTTTAACACAAAAATTGATGGTTAACACCACATGTGCTGTCAATTAAATTAAAGTTTTGAGGATTTTCAATTTTTGTATTGAAAATACTAAAAACTTAACTCAAGCTTATTTAGAGTTGAGTTACATAAATTTCCTCCAGAGGTGACCCCACTTTATTTTTTATGAGGAATCCAATGGTGTGATAATTTCTTTATGTTTATTTATTGGATAAAAATTTATAATATATTTTATATAAAGTTTTACCAAAAATGGATTAATTTCACAACTTTTATGAAGAATTAATTTTTACTTAATTTTTACAAGTAAAAATATAATTTCATAATTTTAAATTTTAATGTAATTTTATTTTTAAATTATAATTAAATTTTGATTTTTAAATATAAATTTGTATTTATATTTCAAATTTTGATTTTCAAAATATAAAGAAATCTATTTTATTTCTATTTGTATCTTAATTTATCTTTTGTGGTCTTTTGGGTACATGAAAATACCTGTAAGTCTCACAACTTGGGTGGCAGGAAACGGCAAAGGAGAAAGTTTGTCACTTCTCCTACTGGTACTTCCCACACGTTGGAGTTGTTGGGAGTTGACTATGGGTGAGTTTTTGGATTGTTGGATGGGGGATGGTCCTACTGCTGTATTCAAGGCAGGCCTGGTGTGGGAATAGTGTGGTGAAACAGGAGGAATGGAAGTAGGAATTGTAAAATGAGCAGGTTAGAAGTTTCTGGGGGTACTGGGGATGACTTAACTTTGGAATCTCTTGGCAGGAGGCTGGGAAGGAGAACTATTGGATGGATGACCAGAAGAAGGGGGAATCACCTCAACTTCTTCACCATCCAACTCATCACTACCTTCAGCATCTGTATCAAGCGGGGAATCCACAATTCCTCTTTGTGAACCTTTGAGATATGACCACATACCCAAAAAGGTCACAAGAAATATGTGAAATAATTACCTTAAAACTGCAAAACTGCCATAACAATGCATAAACATGTGGAATAAATTACACCATTGGATTCCTCATGGTAAAATACACATATACCATTTTTATGGCATATCTGTAAAGTCAATATTTAATGAGTTGTAAGTAATAACACCTTATAAAAAACATGAATCCTTAATTTTTTCAAATACCAATGAAACGAAATTTAAAATAAACTGTACCATTGGATTCCCCATAAAGTTTTACACATAAAACAATTAAGAAGCTAATTTCCAAAGTCAATAATTAAGGAGTTAAGCTGAATATATGCACTTTTTTGGTCAACGCATATATTCAAGGATTTTAGCTAATATCTTTTGAAATATACATGATATAGTGATAAAACAAAGATAAAGTCACCACGTAATTACTTTAGGAGAACAGAAATGAACTTTCTTTCACAAGCTATAAACAACGTTAAAACCTGTAATGGATTATTGACTAAAATCAATAGAGCTGTTGACCACTTTGTTGTAAGAGTGGTCCAAACTTAAAAAAAGGTATAAAGTCAGATTCCACTAGTTCATTGTTTAAGAATTATGTATTTATTATTACAATATTCAAGGTATAACCCCTTGAAATCATGGTTTGAAGTTTAAAATATTAGCTTTTGACAGAAAAGATGAGTTACAAGAAAAATCATAAAAAATAGAATTTTGATGATGTAATATGTTTCTTTTAGAAGTGCAATAGGGACATGCCAAGCTATTGGAACCCACTCCCAGAATAGTGTTAGCGTGTATAACTTCAAAGTTATTAATGATCAAAGTTTAAGCTTAAATTTGATCATTTCAGATCACCAACTGTAATCTTATTTCAAGTTTAACTGTCATACAAGTAATGAAACTGGTGAATACTATTAGAATAGTATTAATACTAACAAAATCCAAAAATTTTAGGCTTCTGCCAGCTTATGATGTCATCAAACTTAGAGTTATAGTGACAACTCTAAATAATGGCGTAATTATGAGATAAGATGGTTTGATCATGATGTAATCATCACCAAACCTTGAAATATTGATCAATTCTAATATAATGCATCATTAAACGTCTACTAGAAACCTGCTGGACTCTAGGAGGGAGGCTTTTACTATAAATAGAGCTCATTTCACTCTATTTTCCCCTCAAACGCTTAGAAAAACACTAAATAATTAAATCAGAAGGTAATTTCTTTATTATTTATATATAAAACTCTTATATTATTGAAGACCAAAGATAATCTTATTATAATTATCATATTTGACGTGATTATTACATTTACTTAACTGTTTTGTTTAAAATTCTCTCAAAAACCTCAATTCCACGTAAAATTAAGAATATTTGTAACTTCTCTTAAAATTTATTGTAAGTACAATTTAAAAAAAATTTATTTACATTTTTTGGCGTAAAATTATCCAAAATTATCATATTAAGTATTAAAAGTAGATTATTTCTTTTTATTATAATACTTTTCTCTTTATTATTACTCTAAATAATTCTATAATTAGAATAAAAAGTATTTCTCTTAATTTATAGCTTTAATATTAGTAATATTATTGTTATTAATTGTTTTTCATTAATAAAAAACCATTTTTTACGCCTTTATCATTTTCTGGTAACAATAATAATGTGTTTTTAAATATATCAATTATATTATATTAATATATTTATTTATTATATTATTTCTCATAAGATGAACTATATTATTAGATTTATTGAATAATATAGTTATTTTTACGCCATAATTACAATAATCTTTTATTATTATAATTTTTTTCTCTTATTTATTCTGTTTATAAGGACATTCATAGTACAATAAGTAAAATATTAGTAATTTTTACTTATTGTTTCATAGTCAAACCTTACACTCTTATTCTGTTCACTATTCCTTCACCATTGATTCTAGAAATTGGGATTTCTTTGCTGGAATATATTGGCCTACCACCAACTGGAATGGGCCCTCCAACATTAGTCCACCTGGCCACATCCCTCTGCCTAGAACCAGTCACTGAATCAAGATGTCAGAATCCATTCAAGCAATCAAATCATTTCATTTACAAGCAGATTACCCTGAAGTACCATCAATAGTAGGAGCCTCAGAAACTGGGATCTCGTTTCCAAAAGGCCCATCTTTCTTACTCCATAAATACCTCCTGACATTGGAAGCTTGCTTCTCAGTTTGACGGCATGGCTTATTCCCAATGAAACAGTAGTGGCATTCTGAAGATCTGGGATTTTAATGTTCAAAGAATTCTTTTCCCTTTGCCAAACATTTGGTACAAGCAGGATCAAGAACTTCAACTTCCTTGTAACTGTTATAAATTTGGGTTGAATCAAAATGACCAGAAGAAGCCATTGATGGTGAAGAAAATCAACTGAGAATGCCAGAACCATGAAGAGCAGATGGGGGAGGTGCAGAAAGGGAAGATTCAGTGATTTCAGTCAGTTTGGAACTCATTAATAAGTAGTAGGAAAGCAGAAGATTCAAAAGTCAGATCCAATCACTTCAAATATGAAGAAAAATGCCCTCAAAAAATTGGGGACCATATGTCAATTATGGCTTCCCTAAAAGTCCTTAAGGTGGTGAGTCCTTGTCACTTTGGACTGAATTCACCACCCAGGACCTCCCCTTCAAGTTTGGGGAGGTCAGAATCTTTATGGTCCTGGACCCCTCTAATGGGCCCAGGCCATGTGGGTGGTTAATTGGGCCATGGGCCATCTTAATGGCCCCATGGGGCCCCTGAAGCCCCACAAAATTTGGGCTCAGGGCCAATTTAGTCTCTGGGGGCCTCCAATAGCCCCCACGGACTGTAGGACCCAAAAACAACCAAAAAGACCAAATGGGCCAAAAAATGCCTTAAAGCCAAATTGACCAGAAATCACCATATGAAGGGCCATGACCAAAAATCAAGGGTGGGGCCAATTGGGCCCAAAAACCAATTTTGAGGCATTTTCAGGTATAATGGGGACAAGAACCCCCTGTTTGAAGACTTTTAAAGGGGTTACAATCAAGGCAAGAATGACCAAAAAATCAATTTGGGCCCATTCACAATGAGGTATATGAACATATACTCATTTGCCACCAATCTTTGAGCAGAAGAGCTCTATGGCACTCATTTTGGGATACAGCCAAAAGACCATGCCTTAAAGGGAAGAAAAGGACTGAATCCAAAAAAGAAGCATATTTTGAAGTTGAAAGCACTTACTCAAGTTACAAGAAGGGGGAAGATAATTTAAATGAATTAGGACAGTGAAGAAGTGAAGAGGGGATTTTCAGGATAATGATCAAGAGGGAATTAAAATGAAAAAGAATTTTTTTTAGACAGATGGGGGGATATTGAGATGCCACTCAACAGTGGCAGGGTATTATGGTGTTCAGCAGCCCACAAGTTTCAAGAGGGGGATACTGTAACAACCACTAATCAGGGGTAAGGGTATTCATACTTAAACCCACTCAAACACCTCAAACCAGAAAATCCACTGTGTGTATCAGCATTCAGTTAAAGCAATTTTCCTTGATGAAACATGCATACAGTCTGGTTCATTGATACAGCCTGTCAATACTTGTACAGGTTGAAATTACCCAATACAGTTTGGATACACCATTTCCAAACTGTATTATCACTCAATACTACCATCCCTCCTGTACAGATCCTGTACATCCGTACAGGACCTGTATTGGCCAGATTCAATTCAATCATCAAATCTTCTCATGAAAATTAGCGGTTGGGATCAGGGCTGGTGATTATCACATATACCAGCCCCTCTTTCTCCCCCCTGGGCACTTTTCCCCAGTTAATTGATTTATTTTATTTATTATTTTATAATTATTCTTATCCTTATTTTTGGGTATTATAATTATTTGATTTTAATTTAGTCTTAGCCTTTGTCTTTCTTTGCCTGTACAGGATGAGTTGGGTGGCCATATCCTTATTAACCCTTCTATTTCCATTATGACAGGTTAAAAAAGTGGACTTGGACTTGTTTGTGGTTGGCTCTTTTATTCTTACTCTTATTATTTGTTGCTGCTTTTCTTATACTCTTTTATTTAGTAATTCATCCTTTAACACTACTTAATGTATTCTTTTCTTACCATATCCCAAGCCATTCATAAGTGTGTTCCAGGCTGTCTTCACTTAGAAGAGCCCCTGTGACAACCAGATGACCAAAACGTTGTTGAGTATTGCTTGTGCTACATGTTAAAGATACTCTAAATAAGTAGTTTTGTGGAATGAAAGAGAATGTTTTAAAATTCAGCTGTCAAATAATTTTTTGCCATCCAAACCACCACTGGTTTTAGCCAATAAATGGTGACATTCCTATTGAGTAAAAATGCCTTAAGGTTTTGACTTATCTCTATGCCAATTTCATCTAATGATATTCAGTATGGCTATAAACTGAATGGGGACTGCTTTGTAAACCCTGGTGCAGGGGAAGACACAATCTGTCACATGTGTTGTTGTAAAATCAATTACACATTAGTGTACGTTGAGATATGTGATCTGCCCTAGTCCATGGGCAACTAAATTCTCCACTTTTGTTGAACGACGAATTTGCTAGAACTTAAGAGTAAATCCAAAAGTATTGTACCATGGAAATAAAATAATGTGTACCTCATATAAGGAGAATGATCTGAAATTGAATGAAAGAGTTGTAGCCCAACTATCAATCCTTAGATTCTAATAATATCATTGTACAAAAGACACTCACTCAAGAAATTAGAGGTTTGTTTTATCTCTGACTGGTTATACCAGTCATCACGATTACTAATATTCAACATTTAGTTTGTTCTACTACTGATTTATTACAGATAAATTGTTGAGTTATTCTTAATTTTGTAGTGTTAGGTTTGTTCTCCATTATTTTGTGTGTTACATTCACTCTGCTAGCTTATTCATCTTAGCTTTTGTTTTCTTTGTAGTGATAGGCTTGTTAGATGTATTAGTGCTATTTTTCACTCTTAGGTACTTAATCATTCTCAGTGTACTATGTCTCATTTCAGATTGTATCATGACATTAATACTATACTCTTAGTTTGCTTAAATTTTACAGATTTACAGTCTAAAGAAGCTCTAAAATCAACATCAACCATGTACCTATCTTAGATGGCTGAAACTTCCCTCTTTGAAGCATATTAATCGATGTAGAACTGTCTGCTTGTGGATTATGTGAGGTATGCAGCTTGGACCTATCCCCAACAACTGATCCGTCCACTATCAGTAGCTGGAATCACCTCAACATAGAGGCAGTGTAGCTCATTCTCAGTAGATTGCACCCCAAGATAATAGTTACCATAGTTAACTCTAACACTGTTAAGAATGCTAAGCTATTATGGACTAAAATACATGAAAAATCTGCCTCACAAACCCTCACCAACACGGGAAGAACTTGGGTTAGATGGGAATGCCTTCACTTAAATGGAAACATTGAAGAGTCTGTTAAAGAATGTTCAAACGTACTCCTTGACATTGCAGGAATTGAAATCATTATGGCCTATTATATTCTCGGAAAAAAAAGCAGAGATAGCAATGCCTATGATCATGTCATAGATTCGATGGTACTCACCATGAATTCATCAATAAATCCCCAACTAGTCCTACACAAACTCTCAGAACTTTTACAACACAAAAAACACCAAACATACATTTCAGAAAGGTATTAAAACATAAAAAATGGACAGCTCAGCATGACTCACCAACTTCACTGATTATCCATACAAATTGACCTATGTTTTCCAGGATGGAAAACATAATCCAAAAAATACTATACCTAAACCAGAGAATTGATGGGCTGAGCATCCTGAGTTACGTCCTCCTCCTAGAAATAAAAAAAATATCATCAGAAGCCAAAACCCACCAAACTGGCTTCAAAGACTTATTAATTCATCAATATTCACCTCCTAACTCCTCATCCTCCTTAGTAATAGATTGTGGTGCTACTCATCACATTTTTAGTGATAAAAAACTCTTCACTGAATCTGTTTGGACACTGGAGGAGAGAATTGCCACAAGTGATCTGTCAGAGGGGCTCTTCAAAGTGAAGAGGCCTGGCACTCAGTAAACTGGGACTCACTTATGCAGGGCTCAGGATATGGTAAGAGAGAAATAAAGTTAAGAGTGCAAAGAGATGAATTACTAAAATAAAGAATATAAGAAAGCAGCAACAAAAGAAATAAGAGGAAAGAATAAAAGAGCCAACCACAAACAAGTCCAAGTCCACTGTTTCAACCTGTCAGAATGAAAAGAGAATGGTTAATAAGGATGTGACCACCCAGCTCCTACTGTACAGGCAAAGACTAGCTTAATATTAAATAAATATAATACCCAAAATAAGGATAATAATATTCATTAAATAATAAATAAACTAAATTAATCAACTGGGGAAAAGTCCCCAGGGGGAGAAAGAGGGGCTGGTATATGTGAGAATCACCAGCCCTGATCCAGAGACAGAATTTTCATGAGAGGATTGAATGATTGAATTGAGTCTGGCCAATAAAGGTCCTGTACAAGAGGTCTGGTGGAGTTGCGTGATCATACAGTTTCATAATGGTGTATGAAAACTGTATTGGGTGAATCCAACCTGTACAGATGTTGACAGGCTGTATTGAAGTACCAAGCTGTATGAATGTTCCAGCAAGGAAGATTTCTGAAACTGGATGTTGATGCAGATAGTGGATCTGATTATTTGAGGTGTTTGAGTGTGTGTATTAATGAATACCCTTACCCCTGGTGAATGGTTGTTACAGTATCCCCCTCTTGAAACTGGTGGGCTCCTGAACACCATAATACCCTGACACTGTTGAGTGGAATCTCAATATCCCCAAATTCTTTTTAATCTTCATTTCCCTTTGACCATTATCCTGAAAATCCTTTTTCACTTCTCCTCTGTCAAATTAAATTGATTCCCCCTTCTTTCAAATTTGAGTAAGTATTCCACTTCAAAATATGCTTCCTTTCTTCTGATTCAATCAATCTTTTGTCCTTGGGGTATGGCCTTGGGTTGTATCCCAAAATGATGGGCAATGAGCTCTTGTACTCAAAAAATGATGTCAAGGCCCAATTGACAAAATCTTGAAATAAAGTCTTCAAGGGGTCTTGTTCCCATTGGCCTTGGAAATGCCTCAATTTCCCTTCCCATAGTGTTTTTTGGGATTTGGCCCCTCCTATGGTGATTTGGAATTTTCATGATTTTATGGCCTTTTGGGCCGTTTTTGGGTCTTGGTTATTTTAGTGATGTTTTTGATATATGGCCATATTTGGCCAATTTGCTCTTTTGGGGTCCTACGGTCTGCGGTTGGTGAGGGCTATTGGAGGCCCCCTGGGCCCAATCTTTCTGGGGACCCAGGGCTTCCATGGTACAATTTCTCACCTACATGTCCCTGACCCATTGAGGGGGTCCAGGACCATCAAGATCCTGGCCTCCACAAAGTTGCAGGGGAGGCCCTGGGTGATGAATTAAGCCCCAAAGGGGTATGAATCCTCACCTTGAAGGCTTTGAGGGGGAGCATAAATGAGTTATGGCCCCCATTTCCTTGAGGTCAATTTCTTTTGATTTGGAGTGGACTGATTCTGACATCTTGAAGCTTCTTCTTGCATATTCTTCAGTTATGAGTTCCAAACTGACTTAACTCACTGAATCTTCTCCTTCTTCACCGCCACCATCTGTTCTTTGTGGTTCTGGCGTCTTCAGTCTATTATCTTCACCCTCCATGGCTTCTTCTGGTCACTTTGATCCCTCCCAAATCTATGATGGGTACAGAGAAGTTGAAATTCTTGATCCTGCCTGTACTGAATGTTTGGCCAAGGGTAAGGATTGTTTTCAACACTACAATCCCCAATCTTCAAAGTGCCATTCTTGCTTCATTGGAAACAATGTTGTTGTACCAGGGTTTTGTCTTCTAACGTCAGGAGGTATTTATGGAGTAGAAAGGATGGGCCTTTTGGGAAAGAGTTCCTAGTCTCTGAGGCACCTACCCCTGATGGGACTTCACGGTTTTCTCAATGTGAGTGATTTGCATATCTTGATTGAATTGGTACTGATATTTTGATGTAGTGACTGGTTCCAGGAAGAGGGATGTGGCAAGGTGGACAAATGTTGGAGGGCCAATTCCAGTTGGTGGTAGGCCAATATATTCCAGTTCAGGAGTCCCAATCTCCAGGATCAACACTGAAGTTTTAGTGAAAATAATAAGAAGTATTGCTTATTCCCCAACTGATCCAGATGCTGAAGGTAATAATGAGTTGGATGGTGAAGAAGTTGTAGTTGTTCCTCATTCATTTGGCCATAAATCCAGCAATTGCTCTGCTCAGCCTCTTGCCAACAGATTCCAAAGCCAAGTGATTCCCAGTACTCCCAGAACCTTCCAACCAGTGCTTTCTTCCATTCCTACTACCATTCCACCTTCTTCACCAAGTACTTCTCATGTCAGGCCTGCCTTGAATCCAGCACTAAGACCATCACCAAGCCATCAACCCAGGAACTCACCCATAACCACCTCCCAACTACTCCAGCCTGTGGTCAGTTCCAGTAGAAGAAGGGATGGTTTGTCCCCTTTTCCCTTTCCTGCACCCAAGTTTTTCAAAGAAGAGATCGCTGGCCTGTCCTAATTACCAGAGAAGATCCCAATGCTGCAAGCCAAAACCAAGACACTGTGGCCAGATTATTCAGGAGGGTTCATAGAAATAGCAGGCAGGTGATTATGTATGCAAATGACAGGAAGATTCCGGCTACTGCTTCAGAAGAAATGGCTGCAAAATTTTCCTGGTATGAAGATGAATTGATAAGTTATTTTCAGAGAACCTTTGGTGATTTAGGTAGAGATAACTACTTTCCTTATCCTTGTTTATGTTTGATTTGACTTCTATCCCCACTCTTATAAATACTAAAAAATGAAAAAATAATGGAACCTCCCAATATATGATTTGGGAGGGGATGCTTCTTCTTTAAAGAAATAAAAGAAAAAAAGATTATACAAGTAAAGAAAAGAAAGAAAATGAGAGAAAAAGATAGTAGAGAAAAAGAGATAAAAGAAATTCCTGATGGTTTGTCCTTCTTGTAGTGAATCGCTTGATTTTTGGCCAAGAATTGTCTGAAAAATGAAAACCAAGCATTTGATTCTCACAGAGTGTCCAAGGTAATGTTTTACAAGAAGTAGAACCCTCAGGGATGCATACCAGGAGATGGAACTTACTTTCATAACTCCCACTCCCCACCAAGCACCATAAAACTTAAATAAATCGCCATAATTGACTTGAAGTAATGAAAGTCTTGAATAATGATGATTGGCATAAATTGACATAATGATAAAGAAAAAGAAAATAAAAAGAAAGAAAGAAACATTTGGCCATAGCTTGATAAGCTCCAAATTGGAGGGTATTGATGTTGCATGCTTCCTGAATCTGTCCAAAGAATTGACAAGTGCTCACAAAGTGGCCATGATGATGTTTACAGCAACATATGGGTAGAATATCCCCTTAAAGGTGCATGCCAGGCAAGGAACTTGCTTTCATAACTTCTTCTCCCCACCAAGCACCATAAAATCAAACTCTTGAGGTATTTGGGCCAGGCTTGTCTGGATACAATGAATGGAAATCCTTGACAAGGTCTGGTGAGTTGGTAAGGCTGCAAGCTGGTTCCCAAGTGGTTTTTCTGGGTCTTCATTGAATCCTTTCCACTCTACAAGATACCACAAATTACCTCTCTTGCGGTTTGAGTCCAGAACATGAGCCACTTCCCATTCCTCTTGCACCTCCACTAAGACTGGTGGTGGTGGCAATTGATGTCAATTTGGGATAGTTAAATGCTTCACTGTTTCTAATAAAGACACATGTTATACAGGGTGAACTGACTTCCATTGCTGAGGCAACTTGAGGTGATATGGTTGGCTGCTAATCTGCTTCAGAACTTCAAAAGGTCCCAACCATCTTTCTGATAATTTCTTGGGGGGTCTTGTTGTCTTTATGTTTTGGAAGCTAGCCATACTTTGTCCCCAGGTTATAAATCAGGTGGTATTGCTCTATTTCTATCTGCATACTTCTTGAATCTCCTTATTGCTGACTCTAATTTTTCTTTGACAACTTGCTGTACTGATTGGAGTTTTGTTGATAACTTTCCAGCAGGTGAATCTTGATAAATATGGATTGAGTCAAATCTGGGTTTCTTCCATAAATGGTGAAGAAAGGTGATTGCTTTGTTGATGAATGTTCTGCATTATTATAGGCAAATTCAGCCAGAGGGAGCCAGGTGTACCAGTAATCTTTATGATAGCTGACATACATCCAAAGATACTGTTCTAGAATCCGATTTACCCTCTCTGTCTGTCCATCTGTTTCAGGATGAAAAGCAGTTGAAAGATCTCTTGATATCTTGAGCTGCTGACATAATTGAGTCCAAAATGATGAAACAAATAAAGATCCTCTATCACTATTAATACTCACTGGAAGGCCGTGCTTGGAAAATACAAGACTAATGAAGATTTGAGCTAAGTCAAGAGCAGTGATTGTTTCATAAGTTGGAATGAAGATTTCCATTTTTGAAAACCTGTCTACAGCTACTAGAATTGAGTCAAAGTTGTTTGAAAAGGGCAATTGAGTGATAAAGTTCATTGATAAGGAATTTCAAGGACCATATGGAATTGGAAGAGGCTTCAGTAGTCCAAACTTCTTGTGATGAATGTTCTTGTTTCTTGAACATTGCTGACATGAGGACACATAGTCATTGATGAATTGATTCATTCAAGGGCAATAAAAATCTTTCTTGATGAGCTTGAGGGTCTTCCCCTGGCCAGGATGGCCACCCAATGGTGAGTCATGACACTTTTGAAGATTATTGAGTCGAAGTTCTCCATTGCTTGGGATTACCAATCTATCTTTGAATAATAACAACTTGGCTTGAGGTTCAAGAGAATAATCTGGAAGTGATTCACCTCTTGCTAGTTTCTTGAGTATTTCTTTATACTCTTTGTATTACCATACTTCTTTTTGAATCTTGTCAACTAAATCTGAAAATGTTTCCACTTTGATTGAGAAGAATCTTGACTCTTGAATTCCATCTTGCTTGATTAATTGATGAAAATTTTGATGATTCTTGCTGATGAAGTCCACCCCCCTCTCTGGGTAGACGTTGTCCCGATGTGACAAGGCATCTGGTAAATTGGCCAGTCTGCCTGGGCGGTAAGTGATAGTGAAATGAAATTCAGAAAGAAACTCAGCCCAACGGGCCTGATGACAAGTAAGAACTTTGGAAGACATAAAATATTACAAGGAAGAGTGGTCTGTCAAGACCTCAAAAGAATTGGAGAGAGAGAAGAAATACTCTCCAGAGCTTGAGCGCCCAAACTATGCCAAGGAGTTCCTTGTCATGAATTTCATAGTTCAGCTCAGCTGGGAGGAGCTGGTGACTATCAAATGCAATGGGATTCTTTCCTGAGTAATTCACCTGGATAAGTACAGCACCCAAGGCATGATCAGAAGCATTAGTCTCTACAGTAGTAGGTAGAGAAGGATTGAAATGAGATAAGATAGGAGCAGTAGTGAAAGCTTCTTGGAGTAATTGAAACTGGCTAAGAGCTTCCTCAGTGAAGATAAAGGGAGAATATGTTTTGAGAAGGGAAGTGAGAGAAGTGATTTTTTAGAATAATTTTTTATGAAACAACAATAAAAATTGGCAAAGCCAAGAAAAGATTGAAGAGCCTTGATGTTTTTCGGCTGAGGCCAATTGAGGATTTGCTTAGCTTTTGAAGAATCTATCTTGAGGCAATCACTTGAAACAACATGGCCCAAGTATTCCACACTTGAGGCATGGAATACACACTCGGAGGCTTTGGCAAAAGAATTAATGTCTCTCAGTCTTTGGAGAACACAGGCCACATGTTTGACATGTTCATCCTCAGAACTTGGAAAGACCATAATATCATCCACATAAACTACAACAAACAAATCCAAGAGATATTAAAATATATCATCCACAAGATTCTGGAAAGAATCTGGAGCATTGGTAAGGCCAAATGGCATAACCAAATACTCATAACTACCATATTTGGTTCTAAAGGCAGTTAAGTGCTCATCCCCTCTTTGATTCTCTGGAGATTATTTGCACCACGCGAATCTATCTTTCAGAAGATAGTGGAACCGATGAATACAGTAAGAAGCTGGTTCATAGGAGGAACAGGATACCTGTTCTCCCTAGTGACAGCATTGAGTTTGCGGTAGTTGACACACAAACAAGGACCTCCATCCTTTTTCTTAACAAAAAGGATAGGTGCTCCTGTTGAAGAGGGGCTTGGCCTTATGAAACCTTCCTCTACATTCTCTGAAATTTAGGCCCATAGTGTTTCTGACTCTTGATTTGATAATGAATAGATAAACCAATTGGAGGTAGAAGACCCTCCAATTTGATATGATGATCACAGGAGCACTGTGGAGGAAGTTTCTCTGCTTTCACCTTGGAGAATACATCCAAAAATTGGTGATGAGGGAATACCTTAAACACAGTTTCAATTTCTTCTGGCTCTTCCTCCTCATCCCACTTCTCCTCCAGGGATGCATGAAAGGATAAGGGAGGAAGGTCCATATCCCCTTGAGAGAGATGAATTGAAAATATAGCAACATCTTCTCCAACATCTTTTATCTCTTTGAAGACTTCATCTCTTAATGGAAGTAATGACTGAGAGGGAATGATGGAAGGGAAAGTGTCCTAAGCACACCAACCAGAGCAACACTGTTGACAGCAGTGGCAACGTCATTACTAGTAGAAATAATAATACCACTAAACTCCTTATGACTAGAATCATAGGTGATAAATCCATTTTTCCAATCAATAATGGGATTAAAATGGTAAAGGAAATCATAGCCCAATATCAGGTCTTCTACCTTGGGTGAATCTATGATAAAGAACTCCTATTCAAAGCTTGGGAAGGAAGGCAAGTCAACTAACCACTTGGTATAATGGGTGATGAACAAGGCAGGGGATTCTTTAGAATCCACAATGAAAAGCGGAATCTTTTCATGGACGTCTGACAGAGTCAATGAGTACTTGAGAACAAAATTCTTTGCAATAAAAGAGTTTGTAGCACCAGAATCAATGAGAATACTATAAAAAATATCAGAGACAGAAGAGCAAATAAGAAAATTTAACGATTTCTTGACACTAGTATTCAGAGTGCCCAATTGTGCTCTTGAAAGAAATAAGTGAGAACTATTGAACACATCATGATTCCCACTCAGGCTTTTCCCAGCTTGCTAGGGAAGCCTCTTGATTACCCAGGCTTGTTCTGAGGTCTCTTGAAGCATTTTTCAATTGGGTGCTTTCCACCACAATAAGTACACAACCCTTCTTTAATCCTCCTATCCTTTTCAGAACCAATTAATTTATTGTCCTTATTGAGGAGAGAAGAATGGGGTTTTTCCTTTGAAACTTGAAATTGCTTTCCCTTCTTGTTCTTCTTTTGGTGAGGCCTCTTTGAAGATGAGTCTTGAGAAGGCCTAGATTGATTGGATCCAGTAACAGGAGGCTTCTTCTCTTGATTGCCACCCTTTTTTTTGCCTCTCATGATATCTTGTGTCTAATTCTAAAGTTACATCCATTAGTTCTTGAAAAGTGTCAAAGGTTCCAGGGTGAGAAGCCAACTGATCCAATAATCTTGATGCCAATCTTCTTCTACAAACATGGATATAAGCTCTTTCCCCCCAATCTCCAATTCTTGACATTAAGATTCTGAAATCAGCAATGTACAAGGATACATGACCACTTTCCTTCATCCTCAAATTGTCCAACTCTTGTTCAGCTTTCCTGACTGCATTGGGGTCACAAAACAGAGTGAATAGTTGAGATTTGAACAATGGCCAATTTTTGTGGAGATAAGAAGGGCTTCATTGGAAATATTTGAGAGAAAGGGTTCAATCCGTGAGAAAAGAAGTTGAGTTAAGAACTTTCTTCCTGTAAGAGAAGAAATTTGCTTGATCATTATGGAAGCTTAATTTAAAGGATTGGATAAATTCTCTCAGTTTATGAGCTTGAGTACCATCAAAAGAATCAGGTGCCTTCATGGATGGAGTCTTGAAAGCAGGGGCTTTGGAATTGTCCCTGGGAGCAACTGCTTGAGTCATCTGCTCCATCATCTTGAGGAGACTTGGATCAGTTTGAGAGACAAGAGGTTGACTAGAAAGGGCTATATTAGAACCCTGAGGCACCTCTGGAGCATTTGCCAAGGCATGTTCCACTTCAGTCTCCCCAGAATCTTCCTCTTCCACAGACTCTTCCCCCTCTTCATCTTCAACTTCCCCTAATCTTGCTCTTGCACCTTCAGAAATGACACGGTAGCCACTCAAAAGTCCAGAAAAGGAGGATGATCTTCTAGATTTCATTCTACCTCTTCTTGAGGGTGCTGCTCTTTCCATTGGTGGTCCTCTGTCCAAGTTTGCACTCAGTTTATGAACTGATGGTGTGCGGTCAAGAGGAGCCCTTGCTGTAGGAGTGAGAACAGCTGGAGTTTTTTGGGATCTAGTGTTCTTTGCTGGGGGACTATGCTAAACTGGCATTATGAACAGAAGTAGAATAAAAACTTGATGGTATTGAGAACACAAATCAAAGCTTGGCCAAATCAATCACAATAAAAATCTTGATGAGTCTTGAGGAACAAATTCAATTCTTGAGGTGAAACAACTTCAATGAATAATCAATCAATTCAATCAATAATCAACAATAAATTCAAATTCAATATCAAGAATCTTGAAGAATTCAATAAACAATCAGTCAATCAATCAATCAATGTCTTCAAGGTCAATTGAAAGTCTTGAGGAATCAATGAGTCAATCAATATCTTCAGGAATCAAAATCAATCAATAATAAATAATCAATTCTTGAGTATAAATCAGTTATATTGAGGAATTCAAAATTCAATCAAATAAGTCCAAATAAATCCTTAATCGCTGAATCAATAACCTCAATTAATCCCAATGAATTAATCAAACAATAACCAATCAATAACTCCTGATAAGACCTTAATAGAAAAACAAAGAGACATTTGATTGAAATAAAATGAAGCAAAATGAGATGGTCAGCAATGATTGAGAAAGATAGAACGAGTCAATTTTCATATGAATGAAATGAACGAGATGAAAATTGATGAGAGGGAAAAATCATAATCATGAAAATCATAAGATCATTAAAGAGTTATAATTGATGAATGAGAGAAATGAATATAAGTGAATGAAAAGAAAGAATCAAATATGAGTTAATTAATTTAATGTCACAGGGGCTCTTCAAAGTAAAGAGGGCCTGGCACTCAGTAAACTGGGACTCACTTATGGAGGGCTCAGGATATAGTAAGGGAGAAATACACTTAAGAGTGCAAAGAGATGAATTACTAAAATAAATAATATAAGAAAGCAGAAACAAAAGAAATAAGAGGAAATAATAAAAGAGCGAACCACAAACAAGTCCAAGTCCACTGTTTCAACCTGTCAGAATGAAAAGAGAAGGGTAAATAAGGATATGAACACCCAACTCATACTGTACAGGAAAGGAGAGAAAAGGAAAAGACTAACTTAATATTAAATAAATATAATACCCAAAATAAGGATAATAATATTCATTAAATAATAAATAAACTAAATTAATTAACTGGGGAAAAGTCCCCATGGGGAGAAAGAGGGGCTGGTATTTGTGAGAATCACCAGCCCTGATCCAGAGAGAGAATTTTCATGAGAGTATTGACTTATTGAATTGAGTCTGGAAAATACAAGTCCTGTACATCTGTACAGGTTCTGTACAGCTGTACAGAACCTGTAGAAGAGGTGTGGTGGAGTTGAGTGATCATACAGTTTCATAATGGTGTATCCAAACTGTATTGGGTGAATCCAACCTGTACAGATGCTGACCGGTGTCACAAGGGCTCTGAGGGAAGCAAGAGGGCCTGGCACTCAGGAATCAAGAACTCACTTGGAGGGCTCCAAAAGATGATAAGAAACACTACGGAATATATTTCTTGAGCAGGAATAAGAGAAAGCATAAATATGCCAAAGATAACAAAGAATAATAAGAATGAAGCCAGAGGCCAAAGATAAAAGAAAGCCAAAAGCAAAGAAGCCAACCAAGTGAATCCTCAATTCACTGTTTCAACCTGCCAGAAAGAACAATGGAATTAGTAAAGGATATGACCACCAATATCCACTGACAGGCGAGGAAAGAAAAGAGAAAGGGTGCTAATGACTGACTTAAGATTATCAGTATTAACTTTAATAAGGTAAAAGAAAATAAAGATAAAAATAAATCCAATATATTAATTAACTGGGGAAAAAGTCCCCAGGTGATGAAAGGTAGCCAGTATATGTGAAAACTGAAAGATTAATCCTGGAAGGTGGATCAATGGCTGTATTATCCGGATTGGGAAATACAGTTCTGGCCATCTTGAAATTTGAACTGTGTGATGGAATTTCCACAGTGGAATATGAAATGACCCAATTGGGCCAAGACCATACAGGTTGATTGAATGAGGCCTGTACGGATGGATTGAGTTGTCCAAAAGAGTATTGAATACTTGATGCCTTGACAACTGATTTAAATGATGTAATAACTCTTGAGAATTGCCCTTGAATAATCCTTAATGAATTTTGCCAACCCAACTCCTGCAGATACAGGTGGTTGGGATCCTTGAGGAGTCTTCTGATTGACCCCATAACTTGTCAGACTGATGAGCTGATTAATCCTCCTTCAAAATAGGCGTTGGGATTTGAGACCTTGAGTTGGGAAGGTGGAATGGGATCCTGAAAACTTCACCATTGGATTGCTGAGCAAAAATGGTGCATAATGGTATATAATACCATATATGCACCATGCCTGCAACCTTGAGTACGGATGGTATGAAGGAAAGGAAGAAATCCCCTGGGGTTGAGGGGAAAGATGGACTAAGCTGATCTGGTGGCCTCTTTTGGTTGCCAGAGGCCATGGCTGAACTATTGGTCCATGGTGGTCCATGGCCAAAAATGGGTCCTACGGGATTTATGGCCAAAATGGTGTCCATGAGGTTTTTGGTCACTTTTGGGTCCAAGGAAATGGTGTCCAAAATTGGCTCAGGTGGGCCCAATTGTGGTTTGGGACCCACCTGGCCTTGGGGCCTAGGTGGTTGGCCCCTTTTGGCCTCATTGGATTAGGCCAAAAGGGGCCTAAATGGCCTATGGACCGCGGACCGTAGGAGCTGTAGGGGGCCTAAATGGCCCAAAAAGGCCATTTAGGCCAAAACCCCATTAATGAAAGGGTGGCCCTGAATCCAAGGGTGATGGCTAGGGGGCCTGGAGGCCCCTAGAAGACAAAATGACCCCCAGGCCCAAAATCAAAGATGAAGGCCTGGGGGTTGGTGAAGTGGCAATTGGCCAAAAAGGGCCAATGATGGCAGGATATGGCCTGAGGCCATAAAATGGCCATGGGAAGGTGTTATGGCGTGGATGCCATAGAACACCCAAGGGGGCCAATTGGCCATAAATGATATGACGTGACCAATTGGCCCCAACTTGGCTCCAGGTTGGATTGCCGCAACCATCAAGGAGGAGGGTTAAACTCGTGGTTGTGACAGTACCCCCCCTACCTTGAATGGTGAGCTCCTGAGCACCAAGAGAAGGTAGAAGCCTGTTGAGGCTGTTGAGACGGATTGGACATAGGGGTTCCAGAGGTATTTTGATCTTGAAAAGAAAATTTTGAACTGATAATAATATTGGCATCTGAATTGAGGTTGACGTAGTCTTCTCTTGACATTTGGCTTTGAAAGTGTTGAAGGATTGAATTTGATGTAGAATTTTGGCATAAAAAATTAAAATAAAAGTAAAACAAAGAAATAGAAAAGGAAAATAAAAAAGAAAAATTTTGAAGGGGGATCCAATCTTCATCACAAATTTTGACAGTTGATTTGAAAGTGGCCAAGGACCTGGAATAAACGAATTTGATGCCAGGTGCTCACAGAGTGGCCAAGGTGATGTTTTGAAAAGATTGTAGACCCCTCAGGGAAGTGCAAACCAGGAGAGGAACTTACTTTTAGAAGTTGCCAATCCCGCCAGTGCCATAAATAAGAATATAACTTGATGAAGGATTGTCTTGAATTGGAAAACTTGGAAAAGAAAATGAAAGTGAATGGTCCATTTGCCCAAGTGAAAAATGGCCATAATTTTGTAATTGATGTTGAAAGCCAGGCCAACAAATCTGTGTCCAAATTGCAAAGTGCTCACAGAGTGGCCAGGGTGATGCTTACAACAAAGAGGAGTAGAATACCCCTAAAGGTGCATACCAGGAGTGGGACTTACTTTTGGTAATTCCTCTCCCCACCAAGCACCATAAAAGATCAAGCTTTTGAAGAATTGGGTCCTGGCTTGTCAGGATACAAAGAATGGAAATCTTTGACAAGATCAGGACAATTCTTGAGGTTTTCGGCTGGTTCCCAGGTGGATCTTTCTGGGTCTTGACTGAAACCTTTCCATTCCACCAGATACCATAACTTTCTCCTCTTCAGCTTTGAATCCAGTACTTGAGAGACTTCCCATTCCTCTTCTTCTTCAATGGTAATTGGAGGAGGAGGGTCTTGATGCCGATTTGGGATTGTTGATGTCTTGACTGGTTCCAGAAGGGAGATATGGAAGACTGGGTGGACGGATTTCCATTAAGATGGAAGCTTGAGGTGGTAAGAATGAGAACTGAGTTTCTTCAAGATTAGAAAAGGACCCAACCATCTTTCGGATAGTTTTTTGGTGGGTCTGGTTGATTTGATATTCTTAGAATAAAGCCAAACCATGTCACCGGGATTGAAAACAGGTGGACTTGCTCTACCTTTATCTGCATACCTCTTAAACCGGTTTATGGAAGCTTCAAGTTCTCTCTTGACATCTTGCTGTACTGATTGAATTTTTGTTGATAACTTTCCACCAGGAGTATCTTGAGTGATGTGAACTAAATCAAAATGTGGATCTCTTCCATAAACAGTGAAAAACGGGGAGTGCTTGGTTGAAGAGTGATCAGAATTATTGTAGGCAAATTCAGCCAGAGGGAGCCAGGTTTTCCAATCATCTTGATGATAACTGACATACATCCAAAGATACTGTTCTAGTATCTGATTTACCCTCTCTGTCTGTCCATCAGTTTTTGGATGGTAAGCAGTTGACAAGTCTCTTGAAATCTTGAGCTGCTGACAAAGGTTGGTCCAAAAAGAAGAAACAAAGAGTGAACCTCTATCACTGACAATGCTTAACGGAAGGCCATGCTTTGAAAAGATATTCTTGATGAATAAATGGGCCAAGTCCAGGGAAGTGATTGAAGACATTGTTGGAATAAAAGCCGTCATTTTTGAGAATCTGTCCACTATGACCAGGATTGAATCAAAGGAATTGGACAGCGGCAGTTGAGTGATGAAGTCCATTGAAAGACAAATCCAAGGACCATTTGGAATTGGAAGAGGTTTGAGGAATTCAAACTTCTTATGGTGAATATTCTTGTTTCTTGAGCACTGTTGACAGGATGAAACATAATCCTTGATAAATTCAGTCATGCCGGACCAGTGGAAATCCTGCTTGACAAGTTTGAGAGTCTTCTCTTGGCCAGGGTGGCCAGCTGGAGGAGAATCGTGACGCTTTTGAAGAATACTAAGTTGAATTGTGGAGTCATTTGGGACTACCACCCGATCTTTTAAGAGATGAAGTTGGGAAGAGGAATCAAGAGAATAATCTTGGACAGATTTACCTTTACCCAAATCTTTAAGGATACTTCTGTACTGGGGATCTTGCCATAATTTATTCTGGATTGAATCAATCAAATTTGAAAAATATTCCACCTTGACTGCAAAAAACTTTGAGGGTTGAACTTCATCTTGCTTAATGATTTGCTGAAGATTCAATGGATTCTTGCTGATGAAATCCTCCCCCCTCCGGATAAACGTTGTCCCGACGTGATAAGGCATCCGGAAGAGTAGCTAGGTGGCCAGGGCGGTAAGTGATTTATAAATGAAATTCAGAAAGGAATTCAGCCCAACGGGCTTGACGGCGAGTGAGTACTTTGGAGGTCATGAAGTATTGAAGGGAAGAGTGATTGGTGAGAACTTCAAAAGGGGAAGACAGTGAAAGAAGAAAAGCCCTCCAGCGCTTGAGAGCCCAGACAATTCCAACGAGTTCCTTGTCATGAATTTCATAATTGAGCTCTGCTGGGATAGGCTTGCGGCTGTCAAATGCAATGGGATGTTTTCCTGAGTCAGAGACCTGACTCAGTACGGCACCCAAAGCATAATCTGATGCATCGGTCCCTACAATTGTGAGCCTGTGAGGTATGTATAACATACCCATAAGGCCACAAATGATTTTATAAACAATTAATTTTGTCTTAAATAGACTTTTTAGTTGAATTTAAAATAAAAAATAATAAAAAATAAGTATAACTTTTTTTTGGATAAACAAAGTTATAATTATTATGTCATTTTTGGATTCTACTCCAAAAATAACCTAGGGTACACCCATAGGGTGTTATACCCAAAAACACTTATTTCTTGTGTTATTAGAAGATTTAAGAATCTCACAGTACTAATGTAGCTTTTTTAACATTTTTTTAAAATTGTTAAATTTAAGCTTAATTAAGCTTAAATTTAAAGTTACATAAGGTTTATGCAACTTTACCAAAATTTTAGTTAAAATTGAGGTGTGGTGTATATTTACTGAATTGGCTAAGGATTTGCCATACAGAATGTAAATCCTGCGTGAGCTCAATTTAAAAGGGTTTAAGGCCATAGTATGGCTTTAAATAAATAAAAGGGCAAAATCCACGCAAAAAGGTGGGACAAAGGAAAAAGACCAAATAGAGCTGGGGTACCCAACTTTTTGGATCTGCAAGGACTCAATTAAGGTTTTCCACCTGTATTGGAGGATTTTCAACCTTATTTGAACTTTAAGATTAGACTTTGATCCAACCTTAAGGTTTAAACTGGTTTTATCCCAATTTGGACAGGAATTTCAAGCTGCCAAAGGGTAAATCCCAATATGCAAGCTTGAAATCAAGGTTTTAAGAACTGTCAAAGCTTAATTAAGCTTAAAAACCTTAAATAAGCTTAAAACTTTAAAGTTTCAAGCATTAAAACCTTATCAAATCTTAAGGTTTGGTGTGTATTGCTATTTTACGTGGAAAAATAGCAATAACTTCAAAAATTCATTAAAAATCCAATTCTTAATGGATTTGCTTGAAAATTTCACACAAGTTAGAATTTAATATTATCAATATATAAATTAAATTTTAAGTATCTTTTATAAATAAATTTCCTGGGTAATTAGCCTGGAAATTTACTTTTTTAATTAAGCTCAAAGAAGATTATGATATCTTTAAAAATGAATTAAAAATTGAGTTTAAGAGATTTCTGCTTGAAACTCTATTTTTAAGTTCTTCATGTGATGAAATTTAATATAAATAAACTTATTTTATATTAAAACTTAAAATAATTAAACTAAATGAGGATTAAAGTTACTTGGAGTTAAGAATAACACTGGTAACTTTAAATTGGAAGTAAAAATAAGTTGTCTTAAGTTAAGAACTCTATTTTTAAGCATGGTTTTTCAGTTTTGACCTGAGCACGCCCTCTATATTCATTATGAATTATGAGAGTTGCTCTGAAGACATAAAAAGAGTCTATTCATCACTGTTTTTGTCCATCATTCATTATCAATCCAATCATATTAGAAATTTAAACAGGTAAAGTTTTATTAAATATAAAATCTTATTATTAAAAGTAATTCTTAAGTTATTTTTATTCTTTATTTATTGAAATTAAAGAATTGAAGTCATAGAATTTAGATTATTGTTGTAATCACCAATAATATATTTTATTATATAAAATTATCATTTTTAAATATCTTTTAAAATCCACAAATTCCTCTCAAAAAAAACTCTTAAATCATAATTTATTATTAAAAGTTGTTTTATCTTTAAATTCATTGATTTTTGACGTGTTTTTAACTTATAATCATTATTTAATATCATAACTGTTGTACTTTGACTTATTGTATTAAATAAATCTTATAAGTAAGTTTTCTCTAGAATTCTATATTTTTTTTATCTAGTATTAGTTTTTTTATATAGAATTTTTATTCTAAAAGAATTATTTCTGCACAGTGTGTGTTTAATTCTTTTTATAAATAGTATTTATATTATTTATAAGTGGTTAATATTCATATTTTCCACGTGTAATTGTCTCATTAAGAGCTTTACACTTCTTATTGTTATAACTGTCAGTGACTATAACAATAATAGAATAATTATAAATTATTATAATTATTATTTTTTTTTATTATTATATTATTATAATAATAATTAAATTTATTTTTTTATATAATTATTTTTTGATAATTATATTTAAATTTGTGGTTATAATATTTTATTATATTATATTTTTCTACTGAGGACAGTCATAGTACTCTTGATATTGCTACTATTATCAAGAGTTTCATAGACAAACCTTACATTTGGGGGCCTGGCCGTGATTTTAAACCAATTTTTGGGACATAAATCATATTCTAGACCTTATTTTACTAATTTTGACGTAAAATTGCCATATTTGTCTTAATATTGGCTTTTTTGGGACTTATCCCTTGTAAATAATCTTTATAATATTAATAAAGTTATTTTTTCTTAAGAATATTGTTTGAAACAATATACTATTGAGTGATTTGGAATAAATTTCTTTTGTCTAACTAGTGGCTTTTTCACATCACAGACTTGAAATTTATTCTTTGAGTTGTTCTAGTATGAAGTGAATAATAATATAATTTTGATTAATTAATTTGTTAATTGCATAATTATTATTTCTTTAAAGAAAATAATAAATCAAATAAAAAATCTTTAAAAATAAAAATCTTTATTAAAAACATTTTTTCTTTTTATCTTAGACATTTTTCTTTATTTTTGACGTAATTTGCCATAAATTACATAAAAACAACTTTATTCAATAAGTTGAGTTTATAAGTTATTTTTATTATTTGATAAAATAACTTATATTGTTAATTTTTCTCTAGTGTCTTCTATCAGAGAAAGTTCTTCAGACTCTGAAGCCTCAGAGTCCAGTATTGAAATTCAAACCAGCCCAGCACCAAGGGGTTTGATAACCAAAGAGCCCTTTAAAGGTCCTGCAGGTGAATTTAATTCAATTTTACTCTATTTTTTATTAAAATTGACGTGGAATGACTCCTACTAGAAGTGGAAGCAATGACTCCATCCAATCAAATGGATCTGGACCAGGACATTCCAGCCACAAATCCAAAAGGCAAGAATGTCCTCCCAGAGGAGAGGCACAAATGGAGGATGCCAGAACTTCCACCAGTTCCCAAAGGTTAGCCAGCACCTTTGAACCTCTTCTTGAGAGTCCAGAAGCTGACATAACTGCTATTGCTGTTAGACCTGAACCATTTCCAACAGGCAGCTGTGGAAATTTATCAATCCCAATGGAAAAACTGGTTCCTGGAATCAAAACAACAAGAGTGGGAACTGCTTCCAAGTCTTTGGATAGGCACCATGAACTCTTATCTTCAAGTGAAGAAGTTCATGGGGCCAGAAAAGACAGAAGATCTTCTACTGGGTTGGACACCAATGTCTGTCAAAGGACAAGTCCAACAGATAAAAGCTTGGTTGAAAAACCAAAGCATGTTGTCAGAAGATCAGAAGAAGAAATTGGCTCAAGGCAAGGACAACAGCCCAGTGGAAGCTCCTCAAGCATCCACCAGCAAAAATCCGCCTCAACCAGTGCCAAACAAGCCCAAGCAAGCCCCAAAACTCAACCAAAAGGGCAAGCAGAAGGCAAAGGGAAAGACAAAGCCCAAGTGGAACAAGCCTTACCCGCAGAACTACAGAATTCCAAAGAATGAAAAGACAGCCATGGACAATGTGTTCAATATGGCAAGAACTTTGATGGAATTCAAAAACAAGGAGGAGGAAAGATTGAACCAATCCTTTCCAAAGAAGTAGACCTTGTAAAGCTTGTAACTTACTTTGAATCTTGTAATAAAGAAATTATGGCAAAATTTAAAGCATTTGATCATGTCCAACAGAAGTTGGGTAATGAAATATTACAAGTAAAAGACCAACAAAAGACCATAATTGGCCTTGAAAATGTTAATAAGGCAAATATTTTGTCTTTGACGCAAATTTGTGAAATACTTGAGTTTAAAGTTACCTTACTCAATCAACCAGATGAGCACTCAATTTCTTTTATAACTGGACAGTTGAAAGAATTGAAAATACAAGTGCAAAACTTGGAAAATTCAACTGGTCACAATGCAGCTCTTTTTCAAGAACAATTGGAAAAAAGTGATAAAGCAAGACTTGAATTGAAAGAAGATATTCAATCAAGTATTAATAATATATCACTGAAAAATGAATTGCCAAGGCAATCCACACCATTTCTTGACAGAAATGTTCTTAACTTGAATAATGATTTACATCATACAATTTCAAGTAATGATGTGGAAACTGCTTGCAATTTTAAAGACATTCCAAGATTAGAGGAATGGCCAACCTTCAGTGGTGAAGGAGAATATAATCACATGGAATTTATGAAAACAATTGATATGTTCAAAGAAGACTTTAACATACCAGATGAATACATAAGTGCCAGATTACACTCATTATTTACCAAATCAGCAAAGAAATGGTATTATAAGATGAGGCAAGACCATGGTAAACATTCTTGGCCTTGGTGGAAAGAACAAGTTATTTCCAAATGGGCAAATGATTCCTGGAGATTTAAAATGGAAAATTCTTTTGAAGAAGCCATTTTTAATATTGAGAGGGACAGGCCCATGTCTTGGTTTCTTAAACAGAAGGACAGATTGACTGCCCTTCATCCTGATATGTCTGAAACAATGGTACATAAAAGGATATTAAGAAAATGTGGTGGTGACCTTGAGCATGCTATAAGAAGCAGATGTATTGAGCCTTGCTCTACAGAGGATTATATCAATGCTATGGAGGATATCACTACTAGAACAAAAATTGGAAGAAATTGGTATAAACCCCCAATAGACAACAAGACTAGTGGGAAACCAATTTCAAAACCAAATAAACCACATGACAGACCTCCTTTGAAATGTCATAAATGTGGAAGTACATCTCATTTGGCAAACACTTGTCCCAAAAAGACAAGAGTCAATGAGATAAATATTGAAAAAGTGGAAGACACAAAAGAAACTGATGTATCTTTACATGAAAGTGATTCTGAACCTTCAGAAGAAGAAGTATTAGAAGAACTTAGTATAGAAAATATTAATGTTTCTTTTGAAGTCACTGAGGTACATACTCACTTACCACAGTACAGTGATGAATGTATGGATCTCATACATGTGCAAGATGCCAAAATGCAAAAAACCAAACCTGCCAGAGGTAAAGGTTATACAGCTGGGTCATCTTGTATCACTAATATTGTGATAAATAACATAGAAGCCAAGATACATCTTGACTCAGGTGCTTTTTGCACTTGTGTTGGAAAAGATTATCTTGACAAGATTTATACCAATTGGCAAGACAAGTTGATGCCAATTGAAGGTATAAGATTCAGCAGTGCTAGCCAAAACATGCACCCTTTGGGTATATTTGAAGCAGCAATAATATTTCCTCATCCTGCAGGAAGTGTAAGATTGAAAGCTGAATTTGTTGTTATGAATAATTGTACTTCACAACACTTTATACTTGGAAATGATTATCTCAATATCTATGGTATTGATATTAATAATCATAAGGACAGATATTTCACTATAGGGGAAAATAAAAGGCAAAAATTTGCTTTTTCTCCAAAAAGAAGAGAAATCACTGTCATTAAACAAGTGAAAAATGTTAACAAAGACAAATTTGTGTCAGATCAGTTAAGTGAAGCACAAATTAGTCCTGAATTAACACCTGAAATGAAGGAAGATCTTATTGAAATTTTATTTCAATATAGAGAAGCCTTTGCTTCTGATAATGAACCACTTGGGGCTATAAAAGGCCATGAAGTGGACATTATGCTTAATGTGGAAAGGCCTTATCCGCCACTATTAAGAAGACCAGCTTACCCAGCTAGCCCTAGGGCTAGAGAAGCATTAGAAAGTCATATTAATGAACTAATGAGACTGGGAGTTCTTAGAAAAGTTGGGCACAATGAGGAAGTTGAAGTCACAACTCCAGTGATCATTACTTGGCATAATGACAAGTCAAGAATGGTTGGTGATTTTAGAGCACTGAATACCTACACTATTCCAGACAGGTATCCAATCCCTAGAATTCATGAGACTTTGACTCAATTATCCAAAGCAAGATTTATTACTTCTATGGATGCTCTTAAAGGCTTCCATCAGAATGTTTTAACAGCTCATGCTAGGAAATTATTGAGAATAATTGCTCATTGTGGTATTTATGAATATTTGAGGATGCCTTTTGGTATTAAAAATGCACCCTCTCATTATCAGAGAATGATGAATACCATCTTCCCACATGAATTATCAGAGGGATGGTTAATCATTTATATTGATGACATTATCATTTGTTCAGAAACCTGGCAATTACATTTAGAGAGACTTTCATTAGTACTTAAGAAAATCTTACAAGTGAACATGAAAATTTCTCTTAAAAAGTGTAATTTTGGGTTTCATGAGCTAAAAGCTCTAGGACATGTAGTCTCAGGACTGAGCCTTGGTGTTGATAAAAACAAAGTGGCTGCAGTTTTACTGAAGCAGATGCCCCAGAACAAAAAAGAAATGATGTCTTTCTTAGGGTTTGCCAGTTATTACAGGCAACACCTTAAAGATTTTGCAATCCATGCCAGATCATTATACAGAATTTGTGATCAACAAACTGTTTTTGAAATGACACAGGAGAGAATTCAAGCATATGATAAAATCAAGTATGCCTTGACCAATGCACCATTATTATTAATGCCAGATTGGAAACTTCCTTTCAAGCTGTATATTGATGCATGTGGTGATGGTTTAGGAGCTGCTCTTCATCAAGTTCAAATTGTCAATGACAAGCCTTATGAGGGTCCAATTTGTTTTATTTCAAGACAAATTAAACCTACTGAGGCCAGATATGGAGCTAGCCAAATGGAGTGCCTTTGCCTTGTTTGGGCTCTGGAAAAACTTCATTACTATCTTGATGGCAGTGTGTTTGAAGTAATTACTGATTGTAATGCAGTAAAATCACTTCTTAACATGAAAACTCCAAACAGACACATGTTAAGATGGCAGATTGCTATACAGGAGTATAGAGGAAATATGACCATAGTACATAAAGCTGGAAATATTCACAAGAATGCTGATGGCTTGAGTAGATGGGCATTACCCAATACACCTGACAATCCTGCCTATGTTCCTACAAGTGCAGAACCTCAAATTCCAATTGAAGGAATTAATATCACAGATGTTGGAACAGAATTCTTTGATGAAGTTAGAGAAAGCTATAAGCAAGATAAGAATTGCCATATACTTACTTCTCTACTTGACAAAGATTGCAAAGATGCAGCATTGGCTAATTCTCTGGATGATATTTGGAAAACATCTTATGACAACGGAAGATTCCATTTATTTGATGGTATATTATACCATAGGTCTAAACACACATGTGTCATGGTCCTATGTAGTAGAATGTTGATTAACACAATACTACTAGAATGCCATGATAACATTTATTCTGGACATCTGTCTGAGGACAGAACAATGGAAAGAATTAAGACATGTGCCTGGTGGCCATCTTGGAGAAAAGATGTCATTGAGTACTGTCACAGTTGTGATAGATGCCAGAAAGCCAATAAAGCTACTGGTAAAAGATTTGGTTTAATGATCCATATTCAAGAACCAAGTACCCCATGGGAAGTGGTTCACATGGATTGGGTAACTGCCTTACCACCTGGAGGTGATAAAAGTTACAATGCATGTCTTGTTATTGTAGACAGATACAGCAAAACACCAATCTTTTTACCATGTCATAAGGATGACACAGCTATGGATACAGCTCTTTTAATCTGGAACAGAGTCATATCCCATACTGGTCTCTTTAAAAACATCATTAGTGATAGAGACCCAAAATTTACATCAGCCTTATGGACTAATTTACATAAGCTTTTGGGTACAAAATTATCATTCTCAACAGCATACCATCCACAAACAGATGGGTTAGCAGAAAGAATGATTCAAACCCTTGAGGACATGATCAGAAGATTTTGTGCTTATGGCCTGGAGTTTAAAGATTCTGACAGCTTTACCCATGATTGGTGTACTCTTATACCAGCATTGGAATTAGCCTATAAGACATCCATCCATGCTTCCACAGGCAAGACTCCTGCAATGTTGGAAAAAGGATGGAACCCCAAACTTCCAGTTGATACTTTGAAGAAAGATCTAGTTGATATTCATCCAACTGCTTCAAGCTTTGAATTATTGCTTGATAAAGTGAGGCACCATGCAAATCAAAGCATAAATGATGCCTTTGAATATGCTAAACAGAAATGGGATAAAAGTCATAAAACCCCAGAATTCAAAGTAGGGGACTTAATACTAGTTTCAACCTTGAACTTTAATAATATTAAAGGTCCAAAGAAATTGAAAGATTCCTTTGCAGGACCATTTATTATCAAAGCCCTTCATGGGACAAATGCAGTACAAGTGGAACTGTCAGGAGAGCTAGGAAATAAACATCCAACTTTTCCTGTCAGTCTTGTGAAGCATTACACTTCAAGTGATAAGGAATTATTTCCTTTGAGAAATGAAACACCCTTAGAGGTACCCCCACTTGAACCAAGTGAGGAAAAGAAAGTACTAAAAGTCTTAAAAGAAAGAAGACTTAGGGGCAAAAATGAAAGAGAATACTTAGTCAGGTACAGAAATCCACAACATGAAGATGAGTGGATTGAAGAAAGTAAAATACCTGATTCCCAAAATTTTCTCAGAAGATTCAGACATGAGAGAAGACCCCTTCCTCAGTGAAATTTGAATTGTGTGCTTTACATACTTGAAAAGTATAAGTAGAGAGGTTGGACAGTGGATTATACCCCCCCAAAATAACTTGGGGGTATACTACAAAAGAAAAATTGTGGTACAATTTTTTTTTTGGTGGTAGGGAATGTGAGCCTGTGAGGTATGTATAACATACCCATAAGGCCACAAATGATTTTATAAACAATTAATTTTGTCTTAAATAGACTTTTTAGTTGAATTTAAAATAAAAAATAATAAAAAATAAGTATAACTTTTTTTTGGATAAACAAAGTTATAATTATTATGTCATTTTTGGATTCTACTCCAAAAATAACCTAGGGTACACCCATAGGGTGTTATACCCAAAAACACTTATTTCTTGTGTTATTAGAAGATTTAAGAATCTCACAGTACTAATGTAGCTTTTTTAACATTTTTTTAAAATTGTTAAATTTAAGCTTAATTAAGCTTAAATTTAAAGTTACATAAGGTTTATGCAACTTTACCAAAATTTTAGTTAAAATTGAGGTGTGGTGTATATTTACTGAATTGGCTAAGGATTTGCCATACAGAATGTAAATCCTGCGTGAGCTCAATTTAAAAGGGTTTAAGGCCATAGTATGGCTTTAAATAAATAAAAGGGCAAAATCCACGCAAAAAGGTGGGACAAAGGAAAAAGACCAAATAGAGCTGGGGTACCCAACTTTTTGGATCTGCAAGGACTCAATTAAGGTTTTCCACCTGTATTGGAGGATTTTCAACCTTATTTGAACTTTAAGATTAGACTTTGATCCAACCTTAAGGTTTAAACTGGTTTTATCCCAATTTGGACAGGAATTTCAAGCTGCCAAAGGGTAAATCCCAATATGCAAGCTTGAAATCAAGGTTTTAAGAACTGTCAAAGCTTAATTAAGCTTAAAAACCTTAAATAAGCTTAAAACTTTAAAGTTTCAAGCATTAAAACCTTATCAAATCTTAAGGTTTGGTGTGTATTGCTATTTTACGTGGAAAAATAGCAATAACTTCAAAAATTCATTAAAAATCCAATTCTTAATGGATTTGCTTGAAAATTTCACACAAGTTAGAATTTAATATTATCAATATATAAATTAAATTTTAAGTATCTTTTATAAATAAATTTCCTGGGTAATTAGCCTGGAAATTTACTTTTTTAATTAAGCTCAAAGAAGATTATGATATCTTTAAAAATGAATTAAAAATTGAGTTTAAGAGATTTCTGCTTGAAACTCTATTTTTAAGTTTTTCATGTGATGAAATTTAATATAAATAAACTTATTTTATATTAAAACTTAAAATAATTAAACTAAATGAGGATTAAAGTTACTTGGAGTTAAGAATAACACTGGTAGCTTTAAATTGGAAGTAAAAATAAGTTGTCTTAAGTTAAGAACTCTATTTTTAAGCATGGATTTTCAGTTTTGACCTGAGCACGCCCTCTATATTCATTATGAATTATGAGAGTTGCTCTGAAGACATAAAAAGAGTCTATTCATCACTGTTTTTGTCCATCATTCATTATCAATCCAATCATATTAGAAATTTAAACAGGTAAAGTTTTATTAAATATAAAATCTTGTTATTAAAAGTAATTCTTAAGTTATTTTTATTCTTTATTTATTGAAATTAAAGAATTGAAGTCATAGAATTTAGATTATTGTTGTAATCACCAATAATATATTTTATTATATAAAATTATCATTTTTAAATATCTTTTAAAATCCACAAATTCCTCTCAAAAAAAACTCTTAAATCATAATTTATTATTAAAAGTTGTTTTATCTTTAAATTCATTGATTTTTGACGTGTTTTTAACTTATAATCATTATTTAATATCATAACTGTTGTATTTTGACTTATTGTATTAAATAAATCTTATAAGTAAGTTTTCTCTAGAATTCTATATTTTTTTTATCTAGTATTAGTTTTTTATATAGAATTTTTATTCTAAAAGAATTATTTCTGCACAGTGTGTGTTTAATTCTTTTTATAAATAATATTTATATTATTTATAAGTGGTTAATATTCATATTTTCCACGTGTAATTGTCTCATTAAGAGCTTTACACTTCTTATTGTTATAACTGTCAGTGACTATAACAATAATAGAATAATTATAAATTATTATAATTATTATTTTTTTTATTATTATTATATTATTATAATAATAATTAAATTTATTTTTTTATATAATTATTTTTTAATAATTATATTTAAATTTGTGGTTATAATATTTTATTATATTATATTTTTCTACTGAGGACAGTCATAGTACTCTTGATATTGCTACTATTATCAAGAGTTTCATAGACAAACCTTACAACAATAGTGGGTAGAGAAGGATTGGAGCGGTGGTGAAAGCCTCTTTGAGATGGTGAAACTGACTCAGAGCTTCCTCATTGAGGGGAAAACAGGAATCTTTCTTGAGGAAACTGGTGAGTGAACTGATCTTCTTTGAATAATTCTTGATGAAACGGCGGTAGAAGTTGGAAAAGCCAAGGAAGGATTGAAGAGCCTTGCGGTTTCTTGGAGGGGGCCCATTTAGAATCTGCTGGACTTTTGCTTGGTCCATCTTGAGGCCTTCAGAAGAAACTACATAACCAAGATATTCCACACTTGAAACATGAAACAGGCATTTGGACGCCTTAGCAAAAAGGTTATTGGCTCTGAGTCTGGAAAGAACAGTGGACACATGAGTGACATGTTCTTCCTCAGATTTGGAAAATACCATAATGTCATCCAAATAAACCACAACATGAACATCAAGAAGATCTTGAAATATATCATTGACAAGATTTTGAAAAGAGGTAGGAGCATTGGTGAGCCCAAATGGCAGAACCAAGTACTCATAACTGCCATATTTAGTTTGCAAAGCTGTCAAATTTTCATCACCCTCCTTGATTTTGAGCAGGTTTTATGCACCACGCAAATCAATCTTGGAGAAGATAGAAGAACCATTAAAGACATTGAGAAGCTGATTCATAGGAGGAACAGGATACTTGTTCTTCATAGTAACAGCATTGAGTTTTCGGTAATAAACACACAAACGGAGGCCACCATCTTTCTTTTTGACAAAAAGAATAGGTGCTCCTGTTGAAGAGGAGCTTGGCCGGATGAAACCTTTCTCTACATTCTCTGAAATGTAGGCCCTGAGTGTATCTGACTCTTGTTTGGATAAAGAGCAGATCACCCCAGCTGGAGGTAGAGACCCCTCCAGCTCGATATGATGATCACAGGCTCGGTGAGGAGGAGGTTTTTCTTCTTTCACCTTGGAGAATACATCCAAGTATTGGTGGTAGACAGAAGGAACAACCTTCATCACAGTTTCTACTTCTTCTGGCTCTTCCTCTTCATCCCACAACTCCTCCAGGGAGTCATGATAAGATGAAGGAGGAAGGTCCATATTCCCAAATAAGAGGTGAAGTGAAGATACAGAATTATCTTCTCCAACATCTTGAATCTCTTTGAAGACTTCAGCTCTAGGAGATAGTAATGACTGTGGGGAATTAAGGGAAGGAATATGGGCAGAAGACGTAAATGATGGTGTTCTAGAATTACCAACCAGAGCTGCACAGTATTTGGCAGAAGAAAAGTCATTATGGAAAGAATTAGAAGGATCAGAATAGTCCAAATGATCAGGATTAAAGGTGATCAGCCCTTGCCTCCAATCAATAGAGGGATTATAATGATTGAGAAAGTCAAAGCCCAATATGAGGTCTTCTCCCTTGGGAGTATCAATGACTAAAAATCCCATTCAAAGCTTGGGAAGGAAGGGAGCTCAACCATATATCTAGTATGGTGAGTCACAAATAAGGAAGGAGACTCAGAGGAGTCAAGAATGATAAGGGGAATCTTCTCTGGAAGTTCTGACGTGGTCAATGAGTACTTGTGAACAAACTGCTTTGCAATAAATGAGTGTGTAGCACCAGAATCAATGAGAATACCGTAAAAACATCAGAAAGAGAAGAAAAAACAAAAAATTTAAGAGAATTTTTGACACCAGTATTCAGAATGCACAATTGTGCTCTGGAAGGAAAACTGTGAAGACCATTGAACACAACATGGTCTCCACTCAGGCTCTTCCCTGGCTGGAAAATTGGCCTGATGGTTGGGCAAGCTTGTTTTGACAATAGGTACACAAGCCCTCCTTGATTCTTCTTTCTTTTTCACAACCTGTCAACTTGAAGTCCTTATTCAACAAGGAAGAGTGGGGCTTGTCCCGCTTTTGAACATGAAAATTCTTCTTCCTGTGACTTGAGCTTGAAGAATTTTGATGATGAGAAGAACTTGACTTTGAGGCTTGAGGCTTCTTCTCTTGATGATGATTCTTCTCCTTTTGCCTCTCATGGTACCTGGTATCAAGTTCCAGGGTAACATCCATTAAGACTTGAAGAGAATAAATATTTGAAGGATGGGAGGCCAATTGATCCAGAATCCTGGATGGCAATCCCTTCCTGAAATGATGGATGAGAGCTCTTTCTCCCCGATCCCCAATTCTTGAAGCCAAACTCCTGAAATCGGCTATGTATAGTGAAACATGGCCATCTTCTTTCATTCTAAGGCCATCCAACTCTACTTCAGCTTTTCTAACTTCATTCGGGTCCCCAAATAAAGTGAAGAGTTGGGATTCAAACAATGGCCAAGAATTGAGAAGATAACTTGAGTCTTGATTGGTGAGATTAGATTGATAAGGCACAATCCATTTTGCAGCCCTGCCAATAAGAAATGAAGTGGCATAAAGAACCTTCTTCCTGTCTTGAGAGAAGTTTGCCGGATCATTTTGAAAGATAAGCTGGCATGACTGAATAAAGCTTCTGACTTTGAAGGTCTGAGTCCCATCAAAGCATTCTAGTGCCTTCATAGATGGAGTTTTGAAGGCTGGTGGTCTCGATGAATCAGAAGAAGAAGCTTCTTGAAGATTGGCCATAATCTGAGTCATTTGATGCATAATGGCCAATAAAGATGGTTCAGATTGGTGAGAGACAGGCTGATCAGACTGGGCTAGAGTTGGTCTTCCAGTACCTTGGGATGCCTCCACCGGAGCAGGGACACCTTCAGTACCTTCAGATTCTTCCTCTTCCACAGAATTCTCCTCCTCCTCTTCACCATCTTCACCCGGACCTTTGAAACTTGTCCTTGACATGCCTGGAAAACTGCCAACTACTCCTGAAAAAGGATTTGATCTTCTTGGCCCTCTTCCTTCCTTCATGGATGGTGCTGCTCCTTCCATGCGGGGCCCTCAGTTGAGGAACTGCTGGGGTGCCATCAAGAGGAACTCTGGGAGTAGGAGTAAGAACAGCTTGAGTTTGAGCCTGGGATCTAGTATGTCTTGCAGGAGGTGAGTGTTGCAGTGGAATGATTGAATTAGAATAAAATTTAACTAAAATGAATCAAAACTTGAATAAAACATGAGGCAAAACCAAAATAGTCTTGAGGATCAAATCAAATCAAAACTTGAGGGGCAAATCAATGAATCAATTAAAGTCTTCAGGTACGTCAATCAATCAACATCAATGAGTCTTGAAGTCAAAAATCAATATCAATGAAAATCCTGAAGTCAATAAAATAAATCAATCAAAAATCAATGAAATCAAATCTTGCAGTGAAATTCAATCAGTCAAAGAAATCTTGAGTCAGAACAATTTATGTCAAGGTCTTGATGTGAAATTCAGCAAATCAATGAGACTTCTTCAGGTCAATCAATTATCTTGAAGTCAATATCAATTATGTCAAATCAGTCAATCAAATCAATTATCAAGTGAATTCTTCCTGCAATCAAAATTCTTGAAGAGAAAATCAAATTGAATCCTGATATGAAGAACATGTCTGAATAATTTGATGAATAATCTGAAAAATCAAAATGTTAAGACGCTTGAAATGAAGGATAAAAATGGGATTGATGATTGAGATTAAAATTTAAAAGATAAGCAGAAAATAAAATTTGGGTCAGCTTTCAATTTCCAGAATGAGGAAATGAATGAGAGGAAGTTGAGAGGTGACAAAGAATCATTAAATTCATAAGCGTTAAAGAGTCATAATTTCGATGAATGAATGAATGAAAATGATAAAGAATTAATGAATAAAATGATGAAGAATGAATGAATAGAATGAAAAAGAAATTATGAGTTAATTAATATAATGTCACAGGGGGTCTTATGGAAGCAAGAGGGCCTGGCACTCAGGAATCAAGAACTCACTTGGAGGGCTCCAAAAGATGATAAGAAACACTACGGAATATATTTCTTAAGCAGGAATAAGAGAAAGGACAAATATGCCAAAGATAACAAAGAATAATAAGAATGAAGCCAGAGGCCAAAGATAAAAGAAAGCCAAAAGTCAGGAAGCCAACCAAGTGAATCCTCAATTCACTGTTTCAACCTGCCAGAAAGAACAATGGAATTAGTAAAGGATATGACCACCAATATCCACTGACAGGCGAGGAAAGAAAAGAGAAAGGGTGCTAATGACTGACTTAAGATTATCAGTATTAACTTTAATAAGGTAAAAGAAAATAAAGATAAAAATAAATCCAATATATTAATTAACTGGGGAAAAAGTCCCCAGGTGATGAAAGGTAGCCAGTATATGTGAAAACTGAAAGATTGATCCTGGAAGGTGGATCAATGGCTGTATTATCCGGATCGGGAAATACAGTTCTGGCCATCTTGAAATTTGAACTGTGTGATGGAATTTCCACAGTGGAATATGAAATGACCCAATTGGGCCAAGACCATACAGGTTGATTGAATGAGGCCTGTACGGATGGATTGAGTTGTCCAAAAGAGTATTAAATACTTGATGCCTTGACAACTGATTTAAATGATGTAATACCTCTTGAGAATTGCCCTTGAATAATCCTGAATGAATTGTGCCAACCCAACTCCTGCAGATACAGGTGGTTGGGATCCTTGAAGAGTCTTCTGATTGACGCCATAACTTGTCAGACTGATGAGCTAATTAATCCTCCTTCAAAATGGGCGTTGGGATTTGAGAACTTGAGTTGGGAAGGTGGAATTGGATCCTGAAAACGTCATCATTGGATTGCTGAGCAAAAATGGTGCATAATGGTATATAATACCATATATGCACCATGCCTGCAACCTTGAGTACAGATGGTATGAAGGAAAGGAAGAAATCCCCTGGGGTTGAGGGGAAAGACGGACTGAGCTGATCTGGTGGCCTCTGGTGGTTGCCAGAGGCCATGGCTAAACTATTGGTCCATGGTGGGCCATGGCCAAAAATGGGTCCTACGGGATTTATGGCCAAAATGGTGTCCATGAGGTTTTTGGTCACTTTTGGGTCCAAGGAAATGGTGGCCAAAATTGGCTCAGGTGGGCCCAATTGTGGTTTGGGATCCACCTGGCCTTAGGGCCTAGGTGGCTGGCCCCTTTTGGCCTCATTTGATTAGGCCAAAAGGGGCCTAAATGGCCTACGGACCGTGAATCACGGCCCACAGGCCATAGGAGCCGTAGGGCGCCTAAATGGCCCAAAAAGGCCATTTAGGCCAAAACCCCATTAATGAAAGGGGTGGCCCTGAATTTGAGGGTGATGGCTAGGGGGCCTGGAGGCCCCTAGAAGACAAAATGACCCCCCAGGCCCAAAATCAAAGATGAAGGCCTGGGGGTTGGTGAAGTGGCAATGGGCCAAAAAGGGCCAATGATGGCAGGATATGGCCTGAGGCCATAAAATAGCCATGGGAAGGTGTTATGGCGTGGATTCCATAGAACAACCAAGGGGGCCAATTGGCCATAAATGATATTATGTGACCAATTGGCCCCAACTTGGCTCCAGGTTGGATTGCCGCAACCATCAAGGAGGAGGGTCAAACTCGTGGTTGTGACAACAGGCTGTATTCAAGTACCAAGCTGTATGTATGTTTCAGAAATGAAGATTGCTGAAACTGAATGCTGATGCAGATAGTGGATCTGCTGATTTGAGGTGTTTGAATGGGTGTAGTAATGAATACCCTTACCCCTGGTGAGTGGTTGTTACATGATCCTAGAAGCAGCTTAACATGTAAAGGTCGAGTCACTGTGAAAATTGATATAAACAATAAACCAATGACCTTACACAACTGCCTCTATGTTCTCAACATAACAACGAACCTGGTCAGTTTATTGGATCTATGTTCCAAATACCTCACCATTATTAAAAATGGCACGACCTTTCAACTACTAAACGACAAACAAGTGCTGTTGAAAGGACAAATTGTGAATAAATTAATGACTGTAAGCTTTAATCAACCAAGAACTCTTTTATCAAAAATTTCTACTAGCTACACGTGGCATCAGAGATTGGCAAATGCAGGAAATCAAGCAGTGAAGTCATTGGGATTGAAATCTCTCAATGAGATGCTGTGTGATGTATGTGTAAATGGAAAAATGACTCACCTACAATTTAAAGGTCACTTTTCTGAAACAACAGAACCATTGGATTGTTTACACATGGATATTGTTGGACCAATTTCACCATCATCTATTTCTGGTCATTGCTACATTTTAACCATAATAGATCAGCATACTTTTTACAAGATCACTGTAAGGTTTGTCTATGAAACTCTTGATAATAGTAGCAATATCAAGAGCACTATGACTGTCCTCAGTAAAAATATATAATATAACAAAATACTATAACAATAAATTTAAATATAATTATTGAAAAATAATTATATATAAGAAAATAAATTTAATTATTATTATAAAAATATAATGATAGAAAAAATAATTATTATAATAAATTATAATTATTCTATTATTGTTATAGTCACTGACAGTTATAACAATAAGAAGTGTAAAGCTCCTAATGAGACAATTACACGTGGAAAATATGAATATTAACCACTTATAAATAATATAAATATTATTTATAAAAGAATTAAAACACACACTATTCAGAAATAATTCTTATAGAATAAAATTCTATATAAAAAAACTAATACTAGATAAAAAAGATATAGAACTTTAGAGAAAACTTACTTATAATATTTATTTAATACAACAAGTCAAAAAACAACAGTTATTATATTAAATAATAATTATAAGTTAACAACACACCAAAAATCAATATTTTCAAAGATAAAACAGCTTTTCATAATAAAAATTATGATTAAAAAGTTTTTAAGAGGAATTTGTGGATTTTTAAAAGATATTTAAGATGACAATTTTATATAATAAAATTTCTTATTGGTGATTACAACAATAATCCGCAGTCTATGATTTCAATTCTCTAATTTTAATTAATAAAGAATAAAATAACCTAAGAATTACTTTAATAATAAGATTTTATATTTGATAAATCTTTACCTGTTTAAATTTCTAATATGATTGGATTGATAATGAATGATGGACAAAAACAGTGATGAAAAGACTCTTTTTATGTCTTCAGAGCAGCTCTCATTATTCATAATGGATATAGAGGGAGTGCTCAGGTCAAAACTGAAAAATCATGCTTAAAAATAAAGTTCTTAACTTAAGGTAACTTATTTTTAATTCCAATTTAAAGTTAACAGTGTTATTCTTAACTCCATGTAACTTTAATCCTCATTTAAACTAATTATTTTAAGTTTTTAATATAAGTAAACTTATTTCTCTTGAAGTTAATCACATGAGCAACTTAAAAATAGAGTTTCAAGCAGAAATCTCTTAAACTGAATTTTTTATTAATTTTTAAAGAAATTATAATTTTCTTTGAGCTTTAATTAAAAGACTAAATTTCCAGGTTAATTACCCAGGAAATTTACATATAAAAGATACCTAAGATTTAATTTATATGTAGACAATATTACATTGTAAGCTGTGTGGAATTTTCAAGCAAATCCATTAAGAATTGGATTTTTAATGAATTTTTGAAGTTATTGCTATTTTTCCATGTAAAATAGCAATACACACCAAACCTTGACTTTTGATAAGGTTTTAATGCTTGTAACCTTAAAGTTGTAAGCTTATTTAAGTTTTTTAAGCTTAATTAAGCTTGGACAGTTCTTAAAACCTTGATTTCAAGCCTGCATATTGGGATTTACCCTTTGGCAGCTTGAAATTCCTGTCTAATTTGGGATAAAACCTGTTTAAACTTCAATGTTGGATCAAAGTCTAATCTTAAAGTTTAAATAAGGTTGAAAATCCTTCAATACAAGTGGACAACCTTAATTGAATCCTTGCAGATCCAAAAAGCTGGGTACCCCAGCTCTATTTGTTCTTTTTCCTTTGTCCCACCTTTCTGCGTGGATTTTGCCCTTTTATTTATTTAAGGCTATACTATGGCCTTAAACTCTTTTAAATTGAGCTCACGCAGGATTTACATTCTGTATGGAAAATCCTTAGCCAATTCAGTAAATATACACAACACCTCCATTTTAACTAAAATTTTGGTAAGTTTGCATAAACTTTATGCAACTTTAAATTTAAGCTTATTTGAGCTTAAATTTAACAATTTAAAAAAATGTTAAAAAAGTTACATGAGTACTGTGAGATTCTTAAATCTTCCAATAACATAAGAAATAAGTGTTTTTGGGTATAACACCTTATGGATGTACCCTAGGTTATTTTTGGTGTAGAATCCAAAAATAACATAATATTTATAACTTTGTTTATCCAAAAAAAAGTTATACTTATTTTTTGTTATTTTTTATTTTAAATTAAATTAAAAATTCTGTTGAAGACAATTTTAACTGTGTATAAAGTTATTTGTGGCCTTATGGGTATGTTATACATACCTCACAGGCTAACAATCACCTGCTTCTGGAAAAACAAGTCCAACACCTATGAGGAATTTGAGAAACAACAAAAACTAATTAAAAACACTCAACAGCAAAAAATGAAGAAACTGGTGACAGGCGGGGGTGGAGAGTTTATAAATCAACAATTTAAAGACCTGGCAGAACAACATGGATTCCAGCACATTATAGCTCCACCATACACTCTGGAGCATAACGGAATAGCAGAGAGAGCAAACAGGACCATTATTGATAAAGTCCAATGCCTGTTGCTGACCTCTTGTCTTCTGAATCAGTATTGGGCTGAAGCAGTCAATACTGTGACTTATTTCACCAACATATTACCTACACCATCGAAAAAGAATTTATCACCTTATTTCTTGTGGAAAAATCAATCTCCCAAGATCAAAAAGATTTGAACCTTTGGATGCAAGGTAATCTTCCTGATTCCTAATCAAAAGAGATCCTGGAAGCTAGGACCCTTGGGAGAAGAAGGAGTATTGCTTGGTTTTAATAATGAATCCTCTTCCTACAGAATACTCAAGTGCAGAAATGGAAAAGTATACAACAGTAGGCATTTTGTATTCTTTGAGAAAGAATTTCCTATGTTAAAGAGTCACAAAGAATCTAACATACCTTTCTTGACTCCTAGTTTGGACAATTCAGAAGAAGATAAATATTTTGACTGTCAAGAAGATATGACTGAAGAACAAACTTATCCAGAAAGAAGCTTGAAATTGAATGAATAAGATGACTCCAGCAATGACAATGAACATTCCAGTTTAGAAAGCTGCCTACCTCCATCTGTCAGACAAATCAAGGTCATTGGACCTCGACATCCCACATTGACTAACTCTGATATAAAAGAAGAAAATATCCTACCCTACTCCAGACGACCTGCAGCCCTCCTGACAGAGACTGATCCTTTGACTTATAACAAGGCAATCAAGTCAAATAACTGTGAATACTGGAGAAAGGCAATAAAGAAGGAACTCCAAAACATGATTGATCTCAAGGTTTTCAATTTGAGGTAAAGAGCTTGTCTTATAAGTTGGAGAGTAATCAGCTTTATTTATGCACAGTGGTTTGCATGGTTGGTCAAGTTTGGGTAATTTAAGTTGGTTGTGGTGGTGTGGAGTAGGGAAAATAGGAGGGGCACTTTGTTGATCAGGTACAGTATTGATTGGAATTTTCAACACTGGGGACTCACACCATTAAACAACTCACATTCCTGAAGGAATGGTTGAATGAGGAGGAGCCAGCATATTAAATCGGGGCTGGGATAATTGTCTTCCTTGGCGCCTTATCAGGGGTTTGTGTTACCTGACTTAGGGGTGCCATTCAGGTGTTATTACAAATTAATCTTGATTGTGGTGGCTGTTGCCACCCTGGGCATAAAATACACCAGATGACCAGGACCTTGTTGAGTATTGCTTGTGCTACATGTTAAAGATACTCAAAATAAGTATTTTTGTGCAATGAAAGAGAAAGTTTTAAAATTCAGTTGTCAAATAATTTTTTGCCGTCCAAACCACCACTGGTTTTAGCCAATAAATGGTGACATACTTATTGAGTAACAACGCCTTAAGGTTTTGACTTATCTCTATGCCAATTGCATATGATGATATTGAGTATGGCGATAAACTGAATGGGGACTGCTTTGTCAACCCTGGTGCATGGGAAGACACAATCTGTCACATGTGTTGTTGTAAAATCAATTACACATTAGCTCACGTGTTTGTCTCTTTAACCGCAATACTGTATGATTTGTGTTTAACCACTTATTGTCCAGTAGGCGAAGCCGATCCTGAACTCCAGTGATGTAGTTAAAACCAGTCTGGATCTAATTAACATGTGGGATGCACGTCGGAGAAGACATTAGTTAGCCATTCACTACTATATGGCTGCTATTTCGAATGGCAGGCAAGCCGGAGAGATCGCTGACACGATGCAAGACTGCGGAAAACAGCACTCAGAGTAGCATTGCCTTAACTTGTTGATCTATGTTACAACTGTACAATTCACAACAGACTACATGGAGAGACCTGGCTGTAGTAAAATATTGCACATAGAAAAAGCGAACCGTACAAAACAGGATGCATCCATGAAGAGGAAGGTTAGTTTCAGATGTTTTCGTTGGGAAAAGTGACTAAAAATGGTCGCCACCATTTAACGCACGCTATTGAGTAATGACAAAACGGGCGAGTTGGAGATCAAATTAAGCAATGATGCAATAATGAGAGCCGTTTCCCCATTGCTTTGGCGACTGAGGTGAATCTTCCTTCGCAATTGTGCATATGTGGGAGCCATTCCCCCATTGTCGGCCGATGACGCATATGTGGGAGCCATTTCCCCATTCCCGACCGATGATGCAATTGTGGGAACCATTTCCCCATTCTTTGCTATCTACGCTTGAGGCAGATGTGCCAATGGGAAGGGTGTAAGGAGTAGTGAACATTGTGAGGTATGCGGTCGCGGTGTGGGTGTCGGATGTGGATGCGCGCGGGCGAATAAAGAGTGGCTGAATGGGTATGGAAGTGTTGAAATGAGGGGGGACGATGAGGGGATGCGGGTCGGTCGACACAAGTTTAAATATTGGTGAAAGTGACAGCGAGGAATAAATCTTTTGTCGGTGGCTTACTGCTCTTGCGACTTTTTCTCATCGCTTTTGTTTGATATGCTTGGCCTAATCCGATTCACAATTTGGAGCCGCGAGGGAGTTGGAATGGGCGAAAAAGTAATAGACGGAAAAACAACCCCTGAAAAGCTTGCATTGTGCATTGATAACCTTTGTGGAAAGCCGGGAAGGATGGAACTCACAGCTTTCGTTGGCCACTTTTTTTAGCGAGTTTATTGTGAAGAATGGGTTTGTGCTTCTTTAAAATTACCATATATACAATCTTGCAAACGATATTTGGTGCATTTCCAATTTTATTATGTAACGCGGCAGACTTTGACTGCTAGAGTTAGAATTCTTGATGCCAACTTGAACTCTTGCCCGGCTTTCCACAAAGGTTATCAATGCACAATGCAAGCTTTTCAGGGGTTGTTTTTCCGTCTATTACTTTTTCGCCCATTCCAACTCCCTCGCGGCTCCAAATTGTGAATCGGATTAGGCCAAGCATATCAAACAAAAGCGATGAGAAAAAGTCGCAAGAGCAGTAAGCCACCGACAAAAGATTTATTCCTCGCTGTCACTTTCACCAATATTTAAACTTGTGTCGACCGACCCGCATCCCCTCATCGTCCCCCCTCATTTCAACACTTCCATACCCATTCAGCCACTCTTTATTCGCCCGCGCGCATCCACATCCGACACCCACACCGCGACCGCATACCTCACAATGTTCACTACTCCTTACACCCTTCCCATTGGCACATCTGCCTCAAGCGTAGATAGCAAAGAATGGGGAAATGGTTCCCACAATTGCATCATCGGTCGGGAATGGGGAAATGGCTCCCACATATGCGTCATCGGCCGACAATGGGGGAATGGCTCCCACATATGCACAATTGCGAAGGAAGATTCACCTCAGTCGCCAAAGCAATGGGGAAACGGCTCTCATTATTGCATCATTGCTTAATTTGATCCCCAACTCGCCCGTTTTTTCATTACTCAATAGCGTGCGTTAAATGGTGGCGACCATTTTTAGTCACTTTTCCCAACGAAAACATCTGAAACTAACCTTCCTCTTCATGGATGCATCCTGTTTTGTACGGTTCGCTTTTTCTATGTGCAATATTTTACTACAGCCAGGTCTCTCCATGTAGTCTGTTGTGAATTGTACAGTTGTAACATAGATCAACAAGTTAAGGCAATGCTACTCTGAGTGCTGTTTTCCGCAGTCTTGCATCGTGTCAGCGATCTCTCCGGCTTGCCTGCCATTCGAAATAGCAGCCATATAGTAGTGAATGGCTAACTAATGTCTTCTCCGACGTGCATCCCACATGTTAATTAGATCCAGACTGGTTTTAACTACATCACTGGAGTTCAGGATCGGCTTCGCCTACTGGACAATAAGTGGTTAAACACAAATCATACAGTATTGCGGTTAAAGAGACAAACACGTGAGCTAATGTGTAATTGATTTTACAACAACACATGTGACAGATTGTGTCTTCCCATGCACCAGGGTTGACAAAGCAGTCCCCATTCAGTTTATCGCCATACTCAATATCATCGTATGCAATTGGCATAGAGATAAGTCAAAACCTTAAGGCGTTATTACTCAATAAATATGTCACCATTTATTGGCTAAAACCAGTGGTGGTTTGGACGGCAAAAAATTATTTGACAACTGAATTTTAAAACTTTCTCTTTCATTGCACAAAAATACTTATTTTGAGTATCTTTAACATGTAGCACAAGCAATACTCAACAAGGTCCTGGTCATCTGGTGTATTTTATGCCCAGGGTGGCAACAGCCACCACAATCAAGATTAATTTGTAATAACACCTGAATGGCACCACTAAGTCAGGTAACACAAACCCCTGATAAGGCGCCAAGTAAGACAATTATCCCAGCCCCAATTTAATATGCTGGCTCCTCCTCATTCAACCATTCCTTCAGGAATGTGAGTTGTTTAATGGTGTGAGTCCCCAGTGTTGAAAATTCCAATCAATACTGTACCTGATCAACAAAGTGCCCCTCCTATTTTCCCTACTCCACACCACCACAACCAACTTAAATTACCCAAACTCGACCAACCAGGCAAACCACTGTGCATAAATAAAGCTGATTACTCTCCAACTTATAAGACAAGCTCTTTACCCAAATTCATTGATTCATGTATTCCTTTCTATTTGTTACCTTTCCCGCCTTTATATCCCAAATCACATCTTTAATTTCTATTATCATTTGTCTTCTTTTTCTTACTTTTCATTTCTTAATCTTTCTATGACTCTATTTTTTTGTTCTTCCATTGAATCAGTCTTTTTCTGATTCAGATACTTTCTAGTCTAATTGCAACTTAATTGAAATGTTTTATTTACTAACCTACAACAATTAATCTTTATGTGAGCCTTAGAGGTATTTTCATATACCCAAAAGACCACAAACAAAAAATTAATATACAAACATAAATAAAATAAATGTATTTATATTATTAAGATAAAAATAAAATATGAATATGAATTTATATAAAAAATAAAAATTTAATTATAATTTAAAAATAAAAATACATTAACTTTTAAAATTGTAAAAACACATTTTTACTTGAAAAGATTAAGTAAAAATGAATTTTCAACAAAATTACCCAAAATAAAATAATTTTGGACAAAAGTTAAATAAAATTTATCATAAATTTTTATCTAATAAATAAACATATAAAATTTATTTCACCATTGGATTCCTTTTAAAAAATTAGGTGGGGTCACCTCTGAGTGAAATTTCTGTAACTCCAGTCCAATTAATCATCAATTGAGTTTTTTGTATTTTCTGTATAAAAGTTGAAAATACTCAAAAGCTTAATTTAATTCACATCAAATGTAGTGTTAACCATCAATTTTTGTGTTAAAATTGAGGTGTTGTGTTTAGCTTAGAAGCTATGAGGAATTGGAGTATTTTCAATTGAATTCAAGTGAAATGTCAAAATGTGCGCGTGTATTACATAAGTGAACTTTGATTTACATATGAGGTATCAATTATTACTGTATTTTACTGTACAATTCAATTGAATTACATATGTAAATTACAGGTATAATACATGATGAGGTATTAAAGGAAAAAATAAATTGGAAAGATTAAATTTGGAGGGGGAAGGAAATCTAGCTCTAAGGGGGAGCCAGACCACCAAAATCCTTGCTTACAGGCGTGTGATGTCAAAATCCACACAAAGTTTCATCACTTTTGGCCTGGATTTGAGTCACAGGGTCTGTCACTCAATTGATTATGAGGTTTTGATACCAACCAGGGCAGTTTTAACTGCTCCCAAGAGGGTAAAACTACCCTTAAAGTAAAACAATCATAGTAAAAACAATTTTGACTGGTTTATACATCTCTTAAACTCATTCTGACGTGTTTTGAAGTCTTTAGGCCAGGTATTACTATAGTAATGGCTGATTTAAGGGTCTAAAATTGCTAAAAATAGCAAAAAATGGCTAAAACCAGACCTTTTTTGGTCTAAACCAGGGTTCAATGATGCCATAACTGGATTTTCTGTTTTCCGAGTGTTTTCCACGACTGACAAGAGTAAATTTTACTTTTGGAGTAACAAAATTGATGGCTATGAAAGAATTTCTTCTTTGCCCCACTTTTTGCTTAATGTTAGAATCTTTTCCTTTTATAATTAGTTTAAACATTGTTAAAAAATCAATAAAAGATTCCAACCAACCTTTATAAATATTTTTTAACCTTTTAACCATGTGAGAAAACCATTATAATCATTTTTTGTACCTCTTATAATCATTTTTACCCCTTGAACCACCCCAAAAGTTAATTAAACCATCATTCATCACTGTTAGCTTTGTCACTTTATTTCCAAATCCACTCTGGTCACTTTTGGGTGTGTTTTCTCTTTAAATATCCTTTTAAAGACTTTGTTCTTTAATTGAATGCCTGCAGTTCTTTTCTCAACTAATTCCAATTGAAATTGCTCTTGAAGAAATTTCTTTTGTAGCCTTAAATACCTCTTGTAGAGTATTTTTGGATAACCTTTGGTTGTTGGTAAAACAATAAATCTTTATAATATCATTTTTTTATACTTACAAAGCTAAAAAAATTAATTTTGCATTTTTTCTCTTCAAAATACTATTTCTTACTATTTTTAATTATATTTCACCTCATACAAATTTTGAGGACAGGGAAAGTATTTGATTTTCAATCAAAGTTTCATATCCACACCTTCCGCTTGAGTTGGCTATTTTTCTTCTCCTACCATTTCTGTGTGGTATTTTATTGATAGTTGATTTTAGCACACTCTTTAGGTATTTCGGCATGTCTAATCTATCACAATTTATTACAATTACTAATGAAATACATTTGCTTAGTTTTTCACTCTAACAGATTTACAGTCTCAAGGCTCTAATTAACAAAACAAAAGTGGACTCCAATTATCAACTATCATAATGTCACAGCCACTATCAGGGGTAAGGGTATTCAAACTTAAACCCACGCAAACTCATGAAACCATGTTCAAACAGCTTTGAACACTGTTAAAATAGGTTTAAACACTTTTCAAACAGCTTTCAACAGTGTTCAGATAGGTTTGAACACTGTTCAAACACTGTTAACCCCTGTTGGTGCTCTATGGCCTCTTGGCCATATCCCGCCTTCATTGGCCTTATTGGCCAATTCTTCATCTCACCAACCCACAGGCCATTATCCTTGCTTTTGGGCCTGAGGGGTCTTTTCAGTCTTCCAGGGGCCTATGGCACCTTGGCCCAACCCCTTATATTATGGGGGATTTGACCTGAATGACCCTTTTGGGCCATTTAGGCCCCCTATGGCCTCTATGGCCTGCAGGCCATAATCCAAGGCCCATGATCCATATGCCACGGTCCACAGTCTGTGGGACCATTAGGCCCCGTTTTACCCAAATCCAATGAGGCCAAAAGGGGCCCAGGGGGCAACTCATCAGCCCCCAAGGCCAGGTGGGTCTCAAACCACAAGTGGCCCCACCTGAGCCAGTTTTGGCCCCAAAACCCAACCAACCCAGAAATGGCCAAGACACCTTAGGAGAAAAAACTGGCCACAATTCAGCCCATGGCCTCTGGAAACCACCAGAGGCCACCAGCTCAGCTCCAACCAAGGTTTTCCCTCAAGCTTAGGGGAAGATTTTTCCTTCCTCAATGCACCCTGCACTCAAGGATCCAGGAGTGGTGCATATATGGTATAATATACCATTATGCACCATTTTTGCTCAGCAATCCAATGGTGATGCTTTCAGGACCAAATTACGTTATTCCAAATAAATTCCCCAATCCATAACCAGTTTTGAAGGAGGATGTTTAAGCTATTCAGTCTGGACATTAACTGGCGCCTACCAGGAGACAATTCAAGGATCCCAACCACCTGACCCTGTAGGAGTAGGGTTGTCAATTCTCATCAGGACTATCCTAAGGGTGTTTCTCAGAGGTTATCAATTATTTCAATCATTGTCAAGGAATCAAGTACTCAGCATTCCTTGGACAACTCAATTGGTCCATACAGGTTGTAATCAAGCATCCTGTATGGCCTTGGCCCATTTGGGCCAATTCATATTCCACTGTGGCAATTCAGTCATAGAGTACAATTCTCAAGATGGCCAGAAATGTATTGGCCCAATTCAGACAATACAGCTTGGTGACTCAACTTCCAGGATCAGCCTTTCAGCTTTTTACATATACTGGCCACCTTTCATCACCTGCGGACTTTTTCCTCAGTTAATTAATATATTGGATTTATTTTTATCCTTCTTTTCTTTTCTTTCTTAAAGTAAATATTGATAATCTTAAGTCTGTCATTTTCACCTTCTCTTCTTTGCCTGTCAGTGGATATTGGTGGTCATATCCTTTACTAATTCCATTGTTCTTTCTGACAGGTTGAAATAGTGAATTGAGGATTCATTTGGTTGGCTTCTTGTCTTTTGGCTTTCTTTATAATCTTGGAAATTGGCTTCCCCTTTCTCTTTTACCTTTTGGAATACTTGTCTTTACTCTTATCCTTCTTTAAAGAAATATATTTCTTTTCATTTCTTTATTCTTTTGGAGCCCTCCAAGTGAGTTCTTGAATCCTGAGTGCCAGGCCACTCTTGATTTCCATAAGAGCCCCTGTGACATTATATTAATCAACTGATAATCTCTTTTCATTTTGTTCATTAATTATTTTTATCATTCTGATTCACTCACTTCATCAAAATTATGACTCTTTAATGTTTTATGAAATTTATGATCTTTTGTCACCTCTCAATTTTCTCTCATTCATTCTTCACTTTGAAAATTGAAGGCTGACCCATTTCTTACTTTGTGTTTCTCTTTTTGAATCTTATCTCAAATCATCAAATTTATGTTCATTCATAATTCAGGCCTAATCTCATTTTTCATTTGATTTTTCGAATTGGTCATCAAGATTGTTCAGACACACTATTCATATCAAGATTCATTTTGAATTATTCTTCAAGAATTCTTTGATTTTAAGGAAGATTTCACTTGAATTGATTTCATTAATTTATTTGACATATAATTGATATTGACTTCAAGAAAATTGATTGACCTGAATATTTCATTGATTTTGCTGATCTTCACATCAAGATTTTTGACATAAATTCACTTTGCCTCAAGAATTCATTTATTGATTTATTTTCTGCAAGATTTTTGACTTTTGATTGATTTGACATATTGATTTGTTTCCTTGAAGATTTCATTTTTATATTGATTGATTGATATACCTCCAGATTCCATTTTGGATCATTGATTTTCTTCAAAACATCAATTTTTGATTTTGACGCATTGAATCTCCTCAGATATTGATTCTGAGTTTGACTTCGAGCTTTCATTTTGAACTGCCTAAAGCTTGTTCATCTTCAAATTTTTGATTTTATTCATTTTAAGTAATTTTTTATCCTGAAATCATGCCTATCCAACATTCACCTGCTGCAAGACAGACCAGATCCCAGGTCAGAACTCAAGCTGTTCTCACTCCGAGGCCAAGAGCTCCTGTTGATGGCACCCCAGCAGTTCCTCAATTGAGGGCCCAATTAGATAGAGGACCCCGTATGGAAGGAGCAGCACCATCCAGGAAGGAAGGAAGAGGACCAAGAAGATCAAATTCTCTCTCAGGGGGAGTTGGCGGATTTCCAGGACTTGCAAGGACCACTTTCAAAGGTACTGGTGAAGAGGGGGAGGAGAATTCTGTGGAAGAGGAAGATTCTGATGGTACTGAAGGTCTTCCTGCTCCTGTGGGGGCAGCCCAAGGTACTGGAGGACCAACTGTAGCCCAGTATGATCAGCCTGTCTCTCATCAGTATGAAGCAACCTTATTGGCCATTATGCAGCAGATGACTCAAACTATGGCCAATTTCCAAGAAGCTTCAGTTTCTGAGTCATCAAGAACACCAGCATTCAAGACTCCATCTATGAATGCACCAGAATGCTTTGATGGGACTCAGCCTGTCAAATTCAGAGTCTTTATTCAGTCCTGCCAATTAATCTTTCATAATGATCCGGCAAACTTCTCTCAAGACAGAAAGAAGGTTCTTTATGCCACTTCATTTCTCATTGGAAGGGCTTCAAAATGGATTGATCCTTATCTTTTGAATCTCACCAATCAAGATCCAGATTACTTTCTCAATTCATGGAGCTTATTTGAATCTCAACTCTTAACCTTATTTGGGGACCCGAATGAAGTCAGAAAAGCTGAAGCAGAATTTGATTCTTTAAGAATGAAAGAAAGTGGGCATGTATCATTATACATTGCTGATTTCAGAAGTTTGGTCTCAAGAATAGGGGATTGGGGTGAAAGGGCTCTCATCCACAATTTCAGGAAGGGCTTGCCATCCAGGATTTTGGCTCAGTTGGCCTCCCATCCTTCAAGACTTAATGGATGTTACCCTGGAGCTCAATACCAGGTACCATTAGAGGCGAAAGGAGACAAATCATCATCAAGAGAAGAAGCCTGAAGCCTCTAAGTCAAGTTTTTCTCATCCTCAAAAGTCTTCAAGCTCAAGTCAAAAGAAGAAGAAGAATTTTCAGAAGAGGGACAAGCCCCATCCTTTTTTGTTGAATAAAGACTTCAAGTTAATGAATTCTGAAAAAGAAAGAAGAATCAAAGAGGGTCTATGTACCTATTGTGGTGGGAAGCATAGTCTTGAGTCCTGTTTCAAAAGGCCTCAAAACAAGAGCTCCCAACCATCAGGCAATTTTCCAAGCCAGGGAAAAGCCTGAGTGAAGATAATTTTGTGTTCAATGGTCCTGACTGTTTTTCATCCAGACCACAATTTTGCATTGTGAATAATGGTGTCAAGAATTCCCTTAAATTCTTTGTTTTTTGTTCTCTTTCTGATGTTTCTTACAGTATTCTTATTGATCCTGGTGCTACCAACTGATTTATTGCAAAGCAGTTTCTTCACAAGTATTCGTTGACTATGTCAGAACTCCCATAGAATATTCCTCTTATAATTTTGGATTCCTTTGAGTCCTCTTCATTATTTGTGACTCACCATACCAAATATATGGTTGAGCTTCCTTCATTCCCAAGCTTTGAATAGGAATTTTTAGTCATTGATACTCCCAAGGGAGAAGACCTCATATTGGGCTTTGACTTTCTCAATCATTTTAATTCATATATTGATTGGAGGCAATGGCTGATCACCTTTAATTCTGATCATAAGGAATATTATGATCCTTGAAAATACTTCAGTAATGACTTTTCTTCTGCCAAATCATGTGCAGCTCTGGTTGGTAATTCTAGAACACCATCATTTCCATTTTCTGTCCATATTTCTTCCCTAAATTTCCATGAGTCCTTACTCTCCTCTAGTGTGAGCCTTAGAGGTATTTTTATATACCCAAAAGACCACAAATGATAAATTAAAATACAAATATAAATCAAATAAATTTATTTATATTATAAAAAGAAAAATATAAATACAAATTTATATTTAAAAAACAAAATTTAATTATAATTTAAAAATAAAATTACAATAAAATTTAAAATTATGACAATTCATTTTTCCTTGTAAAAATGAAGTAAAAATGAATTTTTAATAAAAATTATGAAATTAAAATATTTTTGTTAAAAATTTATATAAAGTATATTATAGATTTTTATCCAATAAATAAAAATAAAAAATTTACTTCACCATTTGATTCCTTATAAAAAATTAGGTGGGGTCACCTCTGAGTCAAATTTTTGTAACTGAACTCTAAATAGGATAAAATTAAGTTTTCAGTATTTTCAATACAAAAATTGAGAATCCTCAAAACTTGAATTTAATTCACACCACATGTGGTGTTAAACATCAATTTTTGTGTTAAAATTGAGGTATTGTCTTTAGTTTAGAAGTTATGAAGAATTGAAGTATTTTCAATTGAATTTAAATGAAATGTCAAAATGTGCGCGTGTATTACACAAGTGAGCTTTGATTTACATATTAGGTATGAATTATTACGGTATTGTACTGTACAAGGCAGTTGAATTACATATGTAAATTACAAGTATAATACATGATGAGTAATTAAAGGAAAAAATAAATTGGAAAGATTAAAATTGGGGGGAAAAGGAACTCTAGCTCTAAGGGGGAGCCAGACCCCCAAACTACTTTCTGACAGGCGTGAGATGTCAAAATTCACGCAAAAGTTTATTACTTTTGGCCTGGAATTGAGTCACAGGGTCTGTGACTCAATTGATGATGAGGTTTTGATACCAACCAGGGCAGTTTAAACTGCTTCCAAGAAGGTAAAACTACCCTTAAGCTAAAACAATGTTAGTAAAAACGGTTTTAACTAATTTGTAATCCTCATACACACATTATGACGTGTTTTGAAGGCTCTGGACCAGGTATTGCTATAGTAATGGCTGATTTAAGTGTTTAAAATGGCTAAAAATGGCTTAAACCAGCCCTTTTTTGGTCTAAACCAGGGTTCAATGATGCGATAATAGGCTTTTCTGTTGTCAGACTTTTCTTCACGACTGACAAGAGTAAATTTGAATTTTGGAGTAAGAAATTTGATGCCTACAAAAGATTTTCTTCTTTGCCCCACTTTTTGCTTCATGTTAGAATCTTTTCCTTTTATAATTAGTTTAAACATTGTTAAACCAATCAATAAAATATTCCAACCAACCTTTATAAAAAATGTTTAACCTTTTAACAATGTGAGAAAACCATTATAATCATTTTTACCCCTGAATGATCCCAAAAGTGAATTAAAGCATCTTTCATCAGTGTAAACTTCATCACTTTGTCTCAAAATTCACTCTGGTCACTTTTGGGCATGTTTTATCTTTAATGATCTTTATAAATACTTTGTTCTTCAATTAATTTCCTGAAGTCCTTTGCTCAATTAATATCCATTGAAATCGCTCTTGAAGAAATTTCTTTTGTAGCCTTAATTATCTCTTGTAGAGTATTTTTGGATAAATTTTTATTGTTGGTAAAACAATAAATGTTTATAATATTGTTTTTTTATATTAATAAAGTTATAAACAATAAAATTGGTGTGTTTTCTCTTAAGAATAATATTTTTTTCTATTTTGAATTGATTTTTTACCTTATACAAATTTTGAGGACAGGAAAAGTACTTGATTTTGAATCAAAGTTTCATATCCACACCTTACATTTGGGGCCCAGCTGTGATATTTTTCCTGTGACATATTTTTCTACCTTTTTTCAACCTTTCTCTCATATTGAAAAATTTAAAAAACATATAAAAATACTTATAATTCAAAAAAACCCATAAGGAATAATTATTTACTTTTCTTTAAAATAACCTTTTTCTACTTAATTAATTGGCTTTTTCATTAATTTTAATGTCTGGCAACGTGGTATGACAAGAAAACATTGAAACAGCCTCAACAGTCACCAGCATTAATCCTGCCAGTACTGTTAATTCAGACCATAATAGTATGGTTATTGTGACTCAAACTAACCAATCTTAATTGATTAACTTGGATATAAGTAATACCCTTCAGAAAGCTAACAATTTGGCCAATAGTAAGTTTTTGACGTAAAAGTACTATTTTAAGCCTTTTGAATCATAAAATATGATTTCAAATTGATCAGGAGCCAGCTATAACCCCTCAAGAAGCTCCCAGAAAGGTAATAGATGCGATTATTGAAGAAGCCAAGCAGGTACAGAAGGAAAAGGGTCAGTTGATGACTTCCAAACAACTAAAAAAGGTCATTCTGATGCTGATAATACCATTTTACCTTCACAAAGAGCTGACACTGCCACAAAAAGCCTCAGTAGACATATACAAAGCCAGCCACAAAGCTTACAACAATTCCCTGCAGTACGAGGAGTACCAGATCTGTAAGGTTTGACTATGAAACAATCATTAAAAATTACTAATATTTTACTTATTGTACTATGAATGTCCTTATCAATAAAATAAATGAGATAAAAATAATTATAATAATAAAGAATTATTATAATTATGGCGTAAAAATAATTATATTATTAATAAAATTTAATAATATAATTTATATTATAAAATATAATATAATAAAATAAATATATTAATATAAAATAATTAATATATTTGATAGCACTTTATTATTGTTACAAACAAATAATAAAGGCGTGAAAAATTGTTTTTTATTAATAAAAACAATTAATAACAATAATATTACCAATATTAAAGTTATAAATTAATATAAATACTATTTATATTAATTATAGAATTATTAAAAGAATAATATAGAGAAAATAACCTACCTTTAACACTTAATATAATAATCTTGAGATATTTTACGCCAAATAATGTAAATAAAACTTATAAAAATTGTATTTACAATAAAAAATAGAGAAATTACAAATATTCTTGATTTTTTACGTGGAAATGAGTTTTACAGAGATTTTTAACAAAAACAATTAAACAAATGATTTAATCACGTCAAAATTGATACTTATAATAAAGATGAACTTTGTTCTTTAATAATATAAAAGTTTTATATATAAAGAATAAAGATATTACCTTTTTGTTCGTATTAATTTAATGTTTTTGATGTGTCTGAGGGGAAAACAGAGCAGAAAGAGCTCTATTTATAGTAAATACCTCCCTCCTAGAGTCCAAAAGGCTTCTAGTAGACATGAACTGCTCATATCCACTGGAATTGATCAATATTTTAAGGTTTGGTGATGATTACATCATGATAAAACCTCATTACATCACCATTATGCCATTATTTAGAGTTATCACTATAACTCTAAGTCTGATGACGTCAAGGCTTGGCAGAACCCCAAATTTCGTGGAGTTTATTAGTTTTAATCATAAACTAATAGTATTCACCAATTTTAACACTTATATGACTGTTAAACTTAATTTAAGGTTACAGTGGGTGATCATAAATGATCAAATTAAGCTCAAACTTTGATCCTTAATAACTTTTAAGATCTAAACGCTACAGAAATTCAGAGAGTGAATTCTGATAGCTTGGCAAAACCTTATTATTCTGCCAATAGCATTCCATTACATCATCAAAACTCTATTTTTAATGATTTTTCTTGTAACTCATCTTTTCTGTCGAAATTTAATATTTTAAACTTCAAACTATGATTTCAAGGGGTTATACCTTGAATATTATAATAAAAAATACATCATTCTTCACGAATGAACTATTAGAATCCAACTTTCTACTTATTTTTAAGTTTGGACCACTTTCACAATAAAGTGGTCAACAGCTCTGTTGATTTTAATCAATAATTCCTTATAGATTTCAACCTTGTTTATAACCTGTGAAATAAACTTCATATCTGTGTTCCTACAGTAATTACGTGATGACTTTATTTTTGGTTCATCACTCTATCATGTATAATTCAAGAGATATTAGCTAAAGTCCTTGAATATATGCATTGACCAAAAAAGTGCATATATTCAGGTTAATTCCTTAAGTATTGGTTTTTAAGCTTAGCTTATTAATTTTTTTATGTGTGGAATTTTATGGAGAATCCAATTGTACAATTTATTTTACATGTTGTTTCATTAGTTTTTAAAATAAATAAGGATTTGTGGTTTTTATAAGGTATTATTACTTATAACTTATTAAATATTGACTTTACAGATATGCCATAAAAATGGTATATGTGTATTTTACCATGGGGAATCCAATGGTGTAACTTATTTCACATTTTTAATCATTGGTTTTCACGTTAAACCAAATTTTGTACCAATTTATGGTATTTTTATAGTTTTTAAGGTACTTATAATTATATAAAATATTCTTGTGACCTTTTTGGGTATGTGGTCATATCTCAAAGGTTCACATTCCCTACCACCAAAAAATATTGTACCACAATCTGATATGTGTAATTAGGGTATCATCCACTGTCCTACCTCTTCAATAGACTTTGTTGGTCTTGAAGCTCAATAATGCTTAACTTTTCTATTTTTCAGGCTTTCTTTCATGTCCAAACCTTCTTAGTAGTTTATCAGCATTTGTTATATCTTTCTCAAGTAGCCATTCATATTCTTGAGTTGAATTTCTATACCTTACAAGGTATTCCCTTTCTTTTTTGTTTCTTGTCCTTCTTTCTTTAAGGACTTTTACTATTTTCTTCTCCTCTCCTTCTTCCAAGGGGGGAATCTCAAGTGGGGGTTTATTTCTTAGTGGAAATAACTCCTTGTCACTTGAACTGTAAGGTTTTATCAGACTTACAGGGAAAGTTGGGTGTTTGTTCATTAGTTCACCTGTGAGTTCCAATTGCACAGCATTGGGTCCATGAAGTGCTTTTATCATAAATGGTCCTGCAAAAGAATCTTTCAATTTCTTTGGACCTTTTAGGTTATTAAAATTAAGAGTTGATACTAGGACCAAGTCTCCTATTTTGAAGTCAGGTGGATTATGACTTTTATCCCATCTTTCTTTTGCATATTTGAAAGAATCTTGCATACATCTGTTTGCATGGTGTCTTGCCTTATCAAGCATTATCTTAAAGCTGCTTGCTGTTGGATGTATATCCACTAAGTCCTTTTTGAGGGTGTCATAAGGAAGTCTTGGATTCCAGCCTTTTTCTAGCATTTCTGGTGTTTTGCCAGTACAAGAATGGATTGATGTCTTATATGCCAGTTCAAGAGCTGGTATTAGTGTACACCAATCATGGGTAAAGCCATCAGAATCTTTGAATTCTAGCCCATAAGCAGAGAATCTTCTGATCATGTCCTCTAAGGTCTGTATCATTCTTTCTGCTAAACCATCAGTTTGAGGATGGTAAGCTGTTGAGAATGATAACTTTGTCCCAAACAAGTTATGGAGATTTGTCCATAATGATGAAGTGAACTTTGGGTCTCTGTCACTTATAATATTCTGGAATAAGCCTGTATGGCTAATAACTCTATTCCATATCATTATGGCTGTGTCCATAGCTGTGTCATCTTTATGACATGGTAGGGTACTGTTCCATCCAAATAGTAATGTAATTTTTCTAAAGCCCATACTAAGCAGAGGCATTCCATTTGGCTCGCTCCATATCTTGCTTCTGTTGGCTTTATCTGTCTTGAAATAAAACAAATTGGTCCTTCAACTGGTTTGTCATTGATGATTTGTGTCTGGTGTAGTGCAGCACCCAGTCCTTCTCCACAAGCATCAATGTAAAGTTTGAAGGGTAGTTTCCAATCTGGCATTAGAAGACAAGGGGCATTTGTTAAGGAATTTTTCAATTCCTCATATGCCTTGACTCTTCCTTCTGTCATTTCATAGACTGTTTGTTAGTCACATAGCTTATACAAGGATTTAGCAATTTTTGCAAAGTCCTTTATATGCTGTCTATAGTAACCACCAAATCCTAGAAATGATTGCATTTCTTTTTTGGTTTGGGGCATTGGTTTAAGTAGTACTGCTGCTACTTTATCTTTGTCTATGCCTAGACTAAGTCCAGATACAAAATGTCCTAGTGCTTTTAGTTCACTATATGCAAAATGACACTTTTTCAAGGAAACTTTCATATTCACTTGGACTATTTTCTGTAGTACCCTTTCTAGTCTTGTAAGGTGATTTTCCCAAGTTTCTGAGCAAACTATGATATCATCAATATAGATAATTAACCATCCTTCTGATAATTCTTCAGGAAATATGGTATTCATCATTCTTTGATAATGGGAAAGTTCATTTTTTATGCCAAATGGCATTCTTAAGTATTCAAAAATTCCACAGTGGACTATTATCCTCAGTAGTTTTTGGGCATTGTCTGTTAAGACATTTTGATGAAAACCCTTTAAGGAATCCATGGCTGTGATGAACTTAGCCTGTGACAGTTGTGTCAATGGCTCATGGATTCTTGGTATTGGGTATCTGTCTGGAATGGTATAGGTGTTCAGGGCTCTGAAGTCTCCTACCATCCTTGATTTTCCATTATGCCAAGTTATAATGAAAGGTGTAGTGACTTCTACCTGTTCATTATGTCCTAGCTTTCCTAATACTCCAAGGTCCATTAATTCTTTAATGTGTACCTCTAAGGCTTCTCTAGCCCTTGGACTGGCTGGGTAAGCAGGTCTTCTTAGTAGAGGTGGGTAAGGTTTTTCCAAATTAAGAATTATATCCACTTCATGTCCAATTATGGCACCTAGTGGCTCTTTGTCAGTTGCAAAGGCATTTTTATACTTAAATAAGAGGTCAATCAATTTTTCTTTCATTTTTCCTGTTAATTCTTGATTGAATTCTGCCTCTTTAAGTTGTTCAGATATAAAAAGTTCCTTCTCTGGAATTTTTTCTTCATTCTTAATAACTGTGATTTGTTTTTTGTTATTTAAGAAGCCAAACTTTTGTTTTTTGTTGTCTCCTATGGTAAAATGTCTATCCTTTTGGTTGGAGATATCTATACCATAAATTTATCAGTAATCATTTCCAAGTATGAAGTGATTACTAGTACAGTTGTCCATTACTACAAACTCTACTTTGATTCTGACACATTGTGAGGGATGAGGAAAAATTAGTGTTAAATCAATTATTCCAAGGGGCTTCATGCTCTCACTTGCACTACTAAATTTGACACCTTGTATTGGCATAAGTTTTTCTTGCCAGTATGGGACAATGGTTTTTAAATAACTTTTACCAACACAGGTGCAATATGCTCCTGTATCTAAGCTGACTTTTCCTTCTTGGCTATCAACCATAACAATACTTATACTTGACTTTCCAGCTGTATATCCCATTCCTCTTGCAGGTTTGGTCCTATACATTTTGGAATCTTGTATGTTTGTCAGGTTTGTGTCAGATGTCCCAACTTGTGGTAAGTTTGAGTTAACGTCCAGTACTTCATAAATTATATCAATATTATTAATTTGTGCATTAACTATATTGATTTCATCACTTTCAGAGCTTTCTGACTCTTCTGTCTCTTTTTCAGAGTCAGATTCCTCTTCTTTGTCATTGTGGTTTTCTGTTTCCACAATTTCATTAATCTTTGCCTTTTTCAGGAAATTGTTGGCTAAGTATCCAATACCTCCACATTTATGGCATTTTCTTTGCTCATTATTATTGGATGTATTGGGCTTGAAGGATTCTTTTGATTTATCTTTTTTGATAAATGGTTTATTTGGGCTTTTAATGTCCAATTTATTCCAAGTCATGACAATTTTTGTTCTTGTCACTATGTCTTCTAGTGCATTAATATACTCTTCTGTGGAGCATGGTTCTATACAACTGCTTCTTAGGGCATGTTCTAGCTCTCCTCCACATTTCTTGAGTATTTTCATATGCACCATTTTTTGTGACATTTCTGGGTACAATGCATTAAGTCTTTCAACTTGTTTCAAGAACCAAGTTAAAGGTTTGTCTTTTTCTGGGTCAAAGAAAGAATTTTCAAATGCATTTTCTATTTTGTACCTCCAGGCATCATTAGCCCAATTGGTGATTATTTCTTGTTTCCACCAAGACCAGGTATTTTTGCCATTTGTTTGCCTTAGGTCATAATACCATCTTTTTCCAGAGTTTTCAAACAATGAATGTAATCTTGCAGTGATTAATTCATCTGGTATGGCATAATCCTCTTTTAGCATGTCAATTGTTTTGATAAATGACATGTGGTCATATTCACTTTCTCCTGTGAATATTGGCCATTCTTTCAATTGAGGTGCTTCCTTCATTAATACTTGGTTATTATGTTGGTGACTCAAGTCTGTTATGAATGGATTTGTTAATTCCTCTTTTGGTTTAACAGGGCTTCTTATGTGAGAAAATGGTGTTGATAACTTTGGCATATTTAGATTAGCCTCATTAATTTTATCCATTTTTTCAGTAATAAGCCTTATTTCACTTTGAATGTCATCTTTCAGATGCATTCTTGCTTCATCACTTTTTTCCACATGGTCCAAAAGTAACTTTTGGTGTGATGAAGTCTTTTCTTCAAATTTTTATACAGAAATACTTAATTTGTTTAATTTTTCTGTAAGATTATCAATACTCACGTCATAATTGATTGTCAAAGTTTTTTCTTTAATATCACTTATGTATTTATACAACTCTTCTTGTCCTTGTATTAATTTCTGAGTATTGTCAATTAATACTTTTGGTTTATTATTTTCAATCATACATTTTATGTTATCAATTTCTTTCTTATTTTGTACAACAAGTTTTGTTAAAGATGATAAACTGTGATTTATTTCTTGGAAAGATAATAAACTATTTTTAATGTCTTTAAGAGGTAAGATACTATTTTTAAGCTCTGTTAAAGTATTTACAACATCAGGAGACAAGGTTATTTCTTTGGGAAATGGGGTTGTCTCATTCTTTGTTCCTCTTTGTCTTTGAATTCCATCAAAGTTCTGGCCATGTTGAAGACATTGTCCATGGCATCTTTTTGGATCTTGGGGATCCTGTAGCTTGGGGAATATGGTTTTCTCCAATTCTTTTTCTTGTTCTTCTTCCCTTCTTGGGGAAGTGGGTTGACTTGGGGCTTGCTGGTAGAAGCTACTGGGGCTTCTTACTTGGTTGCCTCCTTCTTTTTGGCATGATACTCCTTGATCTTTTTGATTTGAGGTTTGGATGATAGTGGATTCCATTCATTGGAGTATTTCACTATTTCCTCCTCTTTGAGGAACTTTTTCATGATGTGCCAGGAGTTCATCACTCCTTGGTGTATTTGAGGCAACATTTCCCAATCTTTGTCCTTGTACACTGTGTAGTACTGTTTGTATTCGCTCATGTAAATGTCTATTTGAGCCCTCTGAATGTGATTTGTACCTGTTTGAGTCACTCATACTTAGTTCCAATTCAGGTTCAGATATCATGGGCACTTCTGGGACTTGCCTTTGGGATAAGGCACTTCCTTGTGTGGATTCTGTTCCACTGGAGATATTGACCTTCCTTTTCCCTTTTGAGGAATGAATTCTACCTCTGAGTCCAGTTCCATCTGATTTGATGGAGTATTGAGAGCCTCTTCTGGTAGTCATATTATAAGAAAAATAAGAAATAAGAGGATTTCAGAACAGGAAATTTCTTATGGTAACTTATAGATGAGGTACTCACCTTCAGAGTCTTGAATGGTGGGTCCTGGAAAGTCCAATTTCTTGGCTTTCTTTCTTTTGGAAATGATTGGTGTTGGAGAACTTTGACAAGTTTCTTCCACCAATCTTTCAAGAGTGATTTGGTTATCCTCTGTAGGGTTGTCTTCAAACACTAAAAAAGACAAATAAATATAAGTCTTTTATATAAAAGTGTTATTTTTTGGTAAGATATGGCAATTTTCCACGTAAAAATTGCTTTTATATATTTTTTTATGGAAAAAAGTGAAAATAATTAAAGAAATGAAATTAAAAAGAATAAAATAACTTTTTTATTGGTTTTTAATATTTTTATTATTTTTTGTGTTTTTTATTTTTTAAGAATAAAATAAAAATGAATATGATTCTTTTCAAATTAATTTGTAATATAAAATTATTTTTAATTTATAAAATATCTTTTTTAATCCCTAGAGTCACTCAAAGAAAGTTTTTGCAAGTCTAAGGATGTGAAAAACCACATGTAAGACAGTACAATTGCTTTCCAAATGCCTCAATAGCTTTTAAAATCAATAAATATAAAATTATTATATAATTATAATTTTTTATTGGATATACCCAATTAGAATCTTTCTAAAGGTCTTTTAGAGTAAATATCACGGCCAGGCCCCCAAATGTAAGGTTTGACTATGAAACAATAAGTAAAAATTACTAATATTTTACTTATTGTACTATGAATGTCCTTATAAATGAAATAAATAAGATAAAAATCATTATAATAATAAAGAATTATTATAATTATGGCGTAAAAATAATTATATTATTAAGAAAATATAATAATATAATTTATATTATAAAATATAATATAATAAAAGAAATATATCAATGTAAAATAATCAATATATTTGATAGCACTTTATTATTGTTACAAACAAATAATAAAGGCGTAAAAAATTGTTTTTTATGAATAAAAAACAATTAATAACAATAATATTACCAATATTAAAGTTATAAATTAATATAAATACTATTTATATTAATTATAGAATTATTAAAAGAATAATATAGAGAAAATTATTAATATAAGAGAAAATAACCTACTTTTAACACTTAATATAATAATTTTGAGATATTTTACGCCAAATAATGTAAATACAACTTATACAAATTGTATTTACAATAAAAAATAGAGAAATTACAAATATTCTTGATTTTTTACGTGGAAATGAGTTTTAGAGAGATTTTTAACAAAAACAATTAAACAAATGATTTAATCACGTCAAAATTGATGATTATAATAAAGATGAACTTTGGTCTTTAATAACATAAAAGTTTTATATATAAAGAATAAAGATATTACCTTTTTGTTTGTATTAATTTAATGTTTTTGATGCATCTGAGGAGAAAACAGAGCAGAAAGAGCTCTATTTATAGTAAATACCTCCCTCCTAGAGTCCAAAAGGCTTCTAGTAGACATGTACAGATCATATGCACTGGAATTGATCAATATTTTAAGGTTTGGTGATGATTACATCATGATCAAACGTCATTACATCACTATTACACCATTATTTAGAGTTATCACTATGACTCTAAGTCTGATGACTTCAAGGCTTGGCAGAACCCCAAATTTCATGGATTTTATTAGTTTTAATCATAAACTAATATTATTCACCAACTTTAACACTTATATGACTGTTAAACTTAATTTAAGGTTACAGTGTGTGATCATAAATGATCAAATTAAGCTCAAACTTTGATCCTTAATAACTTTTAAGATTTACATTCTACAGCAATTCAGGGAGTGAATTCTGATAGCTTGCGATAACCCTATTATGCTTCGAAGAGAATTTAATTACATAATCAAAATTCTGTTTTTAATGATTTTTCTTGTAACTCATCTTTTCTGTCGAAATCTAATATTTTAAACTTCAAACTATGATTTCAAGGGGTTATACCTTGAATATTATAATAAAAAATACATCATTCTTCACGAATGAACTAGTGAAATCCAACTGTCAACTTATTTTTAAGTTTGGACCACTTTCACAACAAAGTGGTCAACAGCTGTGTTGATTTTAATCAATAATTCCTTATAGATTTTAACCTTGTTTATAACCTGTGAAATAAACTTCATATCTGTGTTCCTACAGTAATTACGTGATGACTTTATTTTTGGTTCATCACTCTATCATGTATAATTCAAGAGATATTAGCTAAAATCCTTGAATATATGCGTTGACCAAAAAAGTGCATATATTCAGGTTAATTCCTTAAGTATTGGTTTTGAAGCTTAGCTTATTAATTTTTGTATGTGTGGACGTTTATGGAGAATCCAATGGTACCATTTATCTCACATGTCGTTTCATTAGTTTTTGAAAGAAATAAGGATTTGTGGTTTTTATAAGGTATTATTACTTATAACTTAGTAAATATTGACTTTACAGATATGCCATAAAAATGGTATATGTTTATTTTACCATGGGGAATCCAATGGTGTATCTTAGTTCACATGTTTCTTCATTGGTTTTTAAGTTCAACCAAATTTTGTACCAATTTATGGTATTTTCATAGTTTTTAAGGTACTTATAATTATATAAAATATTTCTTGTGACCTTTTTGGGTATGTGGCCATATCTCAAATGTTCACAAGATCCTTGCAGATCCGTGGAAAAACTGCATGAATTCTTACCTGAATGTGAGAAAATTCCTGGGCCATCCCAATAATTTAAAATTGCTCAATGGATGGCATCCATTTATGGAAAAGAAAAACATGATGCTCTTGACATCAAAATGGAGGAAAAAAAACCCTCCACCACGCAAGCAAGTGCCAAAAACAGCCCCAGTGGCCAGCAGCAGCAATTCCAATGTGAAAAAGCAGCCACAAGCTCCAAACAAGGGCAAAGGAAAGGCACCATCCACCAAACCTTACAGCCAGGGCTACAGGATTCCCAAAAGTCAACAAGATGCCATGGAAAATGTGTTTCAGATGACCAGAACAATGATGGAATTACAAAAGAAAGAGGAGGCTAGATTAAAATATCAGAAATAATTTCTGATATTTTTGATTCTATTCCAGAGTTGTATGCAGCTATAACTGATGGGAAAAGTCATTTTTCTGATAAAAATACATCAATTTGTGACAATCTTAAAACACATAACTTGTGTAAGATGTGACTATGAAACTGATGATAATATTACTATTAATCAACAGTACTATGTCTGTTCTTATGAAATATAATAATAAAAAATTATTATAACCACAATTAAATAATTATGAAATTATTTCTTTCATGTTTTATACACTACTAGTGATTATAACTGTGAGCAGTAATTGTCTACAAGAATCAATTACAAGAAGAATTTAATAATGAAAACTTCTTTTATTAAAATAATTAAATTATTTTAATATATAATTATGTTTTACAAGAATAATTATAAAGATAATTCTTGAAGAAAACTATTACTAGAGAAAAAATTTAAGAATTAAGGATAAATGACTCACTAATACTCCAAAGAACTTATTGATAGATAAAAGTAGAGAGATTTGACATAGAATTGTGGATTTAAGGGATCAAAAGGATTTATAACAGTATTACAACAATATATAGTTGGATTCTATGATTTCACGTATTTCTGGTTGATTCTGAAAGATTTAAAACACTTAAGAATAGCTTATAACTAATACTTACTTGTTGGTAATAATGATTTCAATAAATTGATAAGATGATGATACGGAAAAAACAGCAAGAAGAGGCTTTTTTTAAGTCAACAACAGCTCACAGAGGCGTGCCATGGACCAAACTGAAAAGCCAGTGAGTGAGAAAACAATAAACTTTTTTGGATTAATGATTGCATCATCTGTTGTCACGTAAGATTATCATAATTACTTAATTGATGCTTTTACGTGAGTACCAACCCCAATATGGTTAAGAATAAAAGGAGTAACATCTGTAAATCTTCTTTTATTCCAAAATAATAATTGATTTCTCATAGTTATTAATGTTATTGCCAATTTCATCACAGGTTTTAATTACTGTGAATTTTTGAAGATTCAGTGTTTCACGTAGAATGGTCAAAAATGGACTATAAGTAAAACTTTTAATTTTATTAGTAAAACTGTATATCTTTTTGGTTGTACCATAGATAATACAGTTCTCTATTGGTCCTGAGAGTTTCAGAAAGATTCATTAAGAATTGTATTTTTAATGAATTTTTGAAGTTTTTACCTCATTTCTACGTAGAATTGCAAATAGCAGTATTTTGCTGGTTTCTATGAGGTAAATCAATGAATATGGGTCCCAAAAGGGTTTTAATTACTCTTTTAGGGTCTAGTCATGGAAAGTAATCAAGAATTGACATGGTTACAGGAGTCTAAGTAGCTCATTACCTCCTTGGCACGTCAAAATAGCAGGTTATTTGCTATTTTCTTATGATTACAGTAGGTGTAACTTGGTAACCAAGTTCCCAAAGAGTTTTAGTTTACCAATTGGGCCAAGATGAGCCATGGATCCATGCTCTGGAGCTATCCACGCCTCTGAGGCCTCAGAAGTTGGGTACCCTGGCTCTCTTTGATGTCTTTTGTCTGCCTTGCTTATTTTTCACGTAAAAATAGAAATTTAAGCTTAAAGTGAGATATCCACTATGGGTGTACCAAAGGTCCATGTAAGAATACCATGATATTAAGTGCTCAAAACATTCATAACACTATTCTTAGTGTATATGTAACATGGGATTTCTCACTTTCCCATTATTTTGGCTTAAAATCAAGAAAAACAAAAATTTTCACGGGTCTTTTATGTGGTATTAATGATGTGGTATTGAAGTATTTTCCATTTTACCACCTCAAATACTTAAATTGACCTTATTCACTCTATGGGGCTACCCTAGGTGAACTTTTGTGTAGAATCCAAATCTGGTCTTAAATACATGGATTTACTTACTCAATAAAAAGTTATTCATCTTTTCTGAAATTGAAAATGATGAATTTTGGATATATGCATGACTTATGAGTTATGCATAATTCAAAATTTCTTTTTAAGATAATTGTGGCCTATATTAGTGATAAAAGAATAAGGCCCCAAAGGGGGGTAATGTCCACTGTACAACCTCTTCACATCACTCAGATCAAGTAATTTAAAGCACATTTATAGAAATATTCAGGCTTGTGGCCTTCTTTCATGTCTAAATATTCTTAAGAGTTTATCTGAGTCAGGTATTTCTGATTCTGCTATCCATTCATCTTCATGTACTGGATTTCTATATCTGACAAGATATTCTCTTTGATTTTTAACCCTAAGTCTCCTTTCTTTAATGACTTTCTTTATCTTTTTGTCTTCATTCTGTTCCACAGGTGGTACAGTTAAAGGAGTTGGGTGTCTTAAAGGAAACAATTCTTTATCAGCTGGTTGATAAGGCTTTATCAAGCTGACTGGAAAGGTGGGGTGTTTATTTTCCAATTCACCACTCAATTCCACTTGAACTGCATTGGTTCCATGTAAAGCAACAATAATAAAAGGTCCTACATAAGAATCTTTAAGTTTCTTTGGGCCTTTGATATTATTAAAATTCAAGGTTGAAACTAAAACTAAGTCCCCTACTTTGAAGTCTGGTACTTTATGACTCTTGTCCCACTTCTGTTTTGCATAATCGAAAGCATCATCCATACTTTGTTTTGCATGATGTTTCACTTTATCAAGCATTATCTTGAAGCTGGAAGCTGTAGGATGAATTTAAATCAAGTCTTTCCTCAGTGTGTCTGCTGGGAGTCTTGGATTCCATCCTTTTTCTAACATAGCAGGAGTTTGTCCTGTGGAAGAATGGACTGATGTCTTGTATGCCAATTCTAGTGCAGGTATCAGAGTGCACCAGTCATGGGTAAAGCCATCTGAGTCTTTGAATTCTAATCCATAAGCACAAAATCTCTTGATCATGTCTTCTAAAGTTTGAATCATCCTCTCTGCTAGCCCATCTGTTTGAGGGTGATATGCTGTAGAGAATGATAACTTAGTCCCAAACAATCTATGAAGATTGGTCCAAAGTGCAGATGTGAACTTGGGATCTCTGTCACTTATGATATTCTTAAATAACCCTGTATGAGAAATAACTCTACTCCATAAAAGAAGAGCTGTATCCATAGCAGTGTCATCTTTATGACATGGTAATAATATGGGAGTTTTGCTATATCTGTCTACAATGACTAAACAAGCATTATAACTTTTGTCACCACTTTGAGGAAGTGCTGTGAGCCAATCCATGTGAACAACTTCCCAAGGGGATTTTGGTTCTTGAATATGGATCATCAATCCAAATTTCTTGCCTGTGCTCCTGTTTGCCTTTTGGCATCTATCACAGGTATGGCAATATTCAATGGTTTCTTTCCTCCAAGATGGCCACCATGCACAGTTCTTCACTTTTTCAAGTGTTCTGTCTTCTGACAGGTGTCCAGAGTAGATACTATCATGACATTCATGAAGAATGGTATTGATAAGTAATCTACTACACAGTGTCATCACACAAGAATGTTTTGTTCTATGGTAAATAATCCCATCAAACAAGTGAAATCTTCCTTCAGAATAGGAATTTTTCCAAACTTCATCAAGTGCATTAGCTAAAGATGTATCTTTGCAGTCTTTATCTAATAAAGAAGTCAAGATATGGCAATTCTTGTCTAGTTTATAAGATTCTCTGACCTCTTCAAATAATTCAGTCCCAATATCAGTTATGTTAATTCCCTCAATTGGAATCTGTGGTTCAGCTTCCAAAGGTACATAATCTGGGTTATCAGGAGTGTTGGCTAAAGCCCATCTACTAAGTCCATCAGCATTCTTGTGAATGTTTCCTGCTTTATGAACTATAGTCATGTTTCCTCTATATTCTTGAATGGCTATTTGCCATCTTAACATATGTCTGTTGGCAGTTTTCATGTTAAGAAGTCATTTCATGGCATTACAGTCAGTTATCACTTCAAAAACACTGCCATCAAGATAATAGTGTAGTTTCTCAAGTGCCCATACCAAACATAAGCACTCCATTTGGCTTGCACCATATCTGGCTTCTGTTGGTTTGATTTGTCTTGAGATATAACAAACTGGTCCTTCTGTAGGTTTGTCATCAATAATCTGGACTTGATGTAGGGCTGCCCCTAGTCCATCTCCACATGCATCAATGTACAACTTAAAAGGAATATTCCATTCAGGCATGAGGAGTAAAGGTGCTTCTGTAAGGGCTTTCCTTATCTTCTCATAAGATTTAATTCTCTCCTGTGTCATATCAAATACAGTCTGTTGATCACAGATTCTATAGAGTGATTTGGCTAGAATTGCAAAGTCTTTCAGGTGTTGCCTATAGTAACTGGCAAACCCAAGAAAAGACATCATTTCTTTTTTATTCTGGGGTATTGGTTTAAGTAACACTGCTGCTACTTTGTTTTTGTCAATACCCAAGCTTAAACCAGAAACAATATGTCCTAATGCTTTGAGTTCTTCAAAACCAAAATTGCATTTCTTAAGTGAAATTTTCATGTTCACTTCTGCAACTTTATGAAGTACTCTTGCAAGTCTTTCAAGGTGCAAAGACCATGAATCAGAACATATGATAATATCATCTGTCAGGGTGAGTCTATGTAGAAGCTTAAAAACAGTAAATACAAGCTAGTACTATGACTGTGACACGTCAAAATAAGTAATAAAATAATTCTTCAGGTCCTACTGCTACGTGGTAACAGTGGTGATGAGTCTATTGAGGACCTGGGTTGCAATGTTCTAATATCTTTGACTGTAAAGAGACACTACAATAATTATATTTAATTATATGTTTAAGTATTCTAAGGACACTACTGATGGATAACAGTCTTGTAACGTAAGAATATATAATAAAAAGATAAGATGAGGATTTTTGAAGGCAAAAACCCTTCTTTTTATATCTTTCAAAACTGTCAAGAGTTATTTACTCTTCACACGTCAGAGGAGTGAAAATTTTCACTCCATTGGTCAATCTGTGGTTCTGGATCCTCAATTCTGACGTCAGTAGAGGCAGAATTGTGGTTTTGGAACCACAAATGATCATTCTGGATCAATACAGGATGAAAAAACTTTTCACCTGCCACGTCAGCACTTGGATGACGTTGTTCTGGTGTTTGTATGACCAATACTAGTCATTCTGGGCGGGTTTAAGCTTTGAACAACCATTATTTTGAGTATTAAGACTGTACTGGTTGGTACAGGTTTGGTACAGGCCAGTATTGGCCAAAATACTTCCAACCAAGATATCTTGGTCAGTTTTTGAGATATCAAGAAACTAAGAGCACATAATTGAAGGGCTTAATGAGCTCTTCAATTTGGTATGCTTCATGTTTACCCTTCTTTAAAATAGCAAAAGTTATAAGGGTTTTAAGTTTTTGGATGTATTTTTGTACATCAGTATGAGGCTTCAAAAACTTCCATACCAGATATCTTCTTCAGTTTGGAAGATATCTGTATTCTGATGATACAGTTTTGTAGGGCTTGATTAGCCCTACAGTTTGGTATATGACACTGTACAGTTGTATGAGTGTATGCCAAAGATACAGGGGTTTGTTTATTTTCTTATTTTCAGAATATCTGTATTTTGGTTATTAAACCTTTGAACCAAGATCCCTCAGTCAATTTAAGAGATACAGAGGTCTAAGGTATCTCAAATTAAAGCTCTTGTTGAGATCTTTAATTTGGTTATACTTTTGTACAGTTTTGTACAAGCCCTCTTTGACTTTCAGGGGGACTTGGTTTTGAAAATGAGGTTATATGGTATCTCCAGTTGTAGTGGTGTTACAACAACATGGATGATATCATTGTGTAGCTCTCTATGTGAGCTTTAAGAAAAATACCATTTTGGTATAGGATAACTTAAATATGCATAAGTTAGATGAGAGGTGAAAATAAGGGTTTTGACTTGTTTATTCTCCTCTAGGTTTCCTTATTCTGTTTGGATAAGGTTGGTGTTTAATGTAAGAGGATTGTTTTCTCTTAATTATTACCTGTATTGACTATGTTTGTTCAATACTTGTCATACCATTATTTATGGTATGTTGGATGTCATGCTAGTGCTCTGTTTTGAGTCACAGGCTGACATACCCTCCCTCAAAAGAAGGCTCATCATTGATGAGACTCTTCAGCCCTCTTGGAGGCTCTGAATCTTCTGAGGTCTATTTGTCCATCTGGGATTTCTTTCTCAGTTAACCATTTGTCTTTATCTGCTGGTTGATTCTTAAATCTAACCAGGTATTGCCTGTTGTCTTTCCCATTGATTCTGATCTTCCTGGCTTTAATGATCTTTTTCACTGGTCCAGGTGAGTCATCTTCCTCTACCAATCTTTCATGGGTGACTGTCTTCTTCCTGTCAGGGAATTTCTCCTCATCTGTCTGGTGATAAGGTTTGACCAGGCTCACAGGGAAAACTGGGTGTTTCCTAGAGAACTCTTTGGTCAGGTTGACCTCTACTGCATTCTTTCCTATCAATTTAATTAATGGTGAATGGTCCTATGAATGAGTCTCTCATCTTCTTGGGTCCTTTTAGGTTGTTGAAGTTAAGAGTTGAGATTAGAACCTGGTCTCCTTCTTTGAAATCAGGTTCTTGGTGACTTTTATCATATCTCTGTTTGTTATATAATTTGGCTTCAGCCACACATTGCTCTGCTTTTTCACAGGCAGTCTTCCACATTGTGTGAAAGTCCTTAGCTGTAGGATGTACTGAGAGGAGGTTCTTCTTCAAGTAATCTACTGGAAGTAGTGGGTTCCATCCTTTCTCTAATGTGGCAGGGGTTTTTCCTGTCACTGAGTGTATACTTGTGTTGTATGCCAATTGCACAGCTGGTAGGAGGGTTACCCAGTCATGGGTATATCCCTCATTGTCTTTATATTCCATGCCATATGCACAGAACCTTCTAATGATGTCTTCCAATGTTTGGATCATTCTTTCTGCTAGACCATCTGTTTGTGGATGGTAAGCTGTGGAAAATGCTAGTTTGGTTCCCAGCATCTCATATAGATTAGTCCAAAATTCTGATGTGAATTTAGGGTCTCTGTCACTAATTATAATTCTTGGGACTCCACAGCTAGCTATCACATTGTTCCAGAACAATATGGCTGTGTCCATTGCTGTGTCCTCTTTGTGACAGGGGAGACATCTGACACTCTTGCTATACCTGTCTACTACTACTAGGCATGCATTAAAGCTGTCTTTCCCTCCAGGGACCAGGCCTGTTACCCAATCCATGTTTATTATTTCCCAGGGGTGTTTAGGCTCCTCTATACTCTGGAGTAATCCATATCTTTTGCCATGACTTCTGTTGGCTTTTTGGCATCTGGTACAAGTGTTGATGTATTCACTCAAGTCTTGTTCCCACTTTGGCCACCAAGCTGTGCTAAAGACTCTTTCTTTAGTTCTTTCTTCACTCATATGTCCCATGTATGGGCAGTCATGGCATTCCTGTAGTATGAGGGAAATGTGTTCTCTACTTATTATTACCAGGGCACTTGTGTGTTTTTCCCTATGGTACAGTAGGTCATCTATCAGAAAAAATCTATTTTCTTTAAAGTTTTTGAGCCATGGCTCTTCCAATTGACTCTCTATTTCAGGACTCCTGTACTTTTGTTTTAGTAGTTGTATCAATATACTACACTGTTTGTGTTTATTGTATGCTGATTGTACTATGCTAAAGAATTCTGTATTCAGATTAGAGGAGCTGATTCCCAGTATGGGTATCTCTTTAATCTCCCCATAGCTCTGTGCTGGGTTTGATGAATCATTCCCTAATGCCCAGTTTGATAGTTTGAAGTTCTTTCTCCTGTCTATCTCCATGCATTGTATAGGTATTTTGGCCCCATTTTCTGGGTCATATGCTGGATTTTCTTGGTCATTCTTCAGTGGCCACCTGCTGAGACCATCTGCATTAGTATGACTTTTCCCTTCTTTATAGATGATAGTCATATTCCCTCTGTATTCTTGTATGGTTATTTGCCACCTAAGCATGTGTCTGTTTGTTGTTTTCATGTTCAACAGTGACTTGAGGGCTGTGCAGTCAGTAAAAACTTCAAATACTGCTCCTTCTAGGTAGTAATGGAGTTTTTCTAATGCCCATACCAAGCATAGACATTCTGTCTGAGTAGCTCCATATCTGGCTTCTGAGTCTTTCAGTTGTCTTGAGATATAGCAAATTACTCCTTCTTTGGGTATGCCATCTACTAGTTGCCTCTGGTGTAGTGCTGCTCCTAGCCCTTGGCTACATGCTGCATCTATGTATAGTTTGAATGGTAGTTCAAAATCAGGCATCATTAGGACAGGGGCATTGGTCAGTTCATGTTTGATCTTTTCAAATGCATCCCTTCTTTCCTTGGTAATTTCAAAGACCACATCTTTTGAGCACAGTTTGTATAGGCTACTAGTGATGTGTGCAAAGTTCTTTATGTGGCTTCTGTAGTAGCTAGCAAAGCCCAAAAAAGATTGCATTTCTTTGATGTTCTTTGGTACTGGTTTCTTTAGTACTGCAGCCACTTTATTTTGGTCTATAGCTAGACTTAAACCTGAAACTTTGTGTCCTAGGGCTAGCAGTTCTTGCTGTCCAAAGTTACATTTCTTAAGAGATATCTTCATATTGATTGGTGTACATTTTCCCAATACTTTATCAATTTTCTTCACATGGTCTTCCCATGTTTCTGAGTATATTATGATATCATCAATGTACACTACCATCCACCCTTCCATTATTTCATCTTGAAATATGGTATCCATCATCCTCTGAAAATGGGCTGGTGCATTCTTAATGCCAAATGGCATTCTGGTATATTCATATATGCCCATATGGCATATAATTCTTAGCAATTTGATGGACTCTGGTTTTACCCCATTCTGGTGAAAACCTTTCATGCAGTCCATTTTTGTAATGAACTTGGCTTTTGCTAGTTTATCTAGTGCATGTGGTATCCTTGGGATGGGGTACCTATCTGCTTTGGTGTAATTATTCAAAGCACTGAAGTCACCACATAGTCTGGATTTACCATCATGCCATGTTATAAGGACTGGTGTAGTGACCTCTACTATCTCATTATGTCCTATCTTTCTTATTACCCCCCATTTCTAGGAGTTCATTGATGTGTTTCTCAATTTCCTTCCTAGTTTCCATGCTGGCTGGGTATGGTGGTCTTCTAAGCATAGGTGGATATGGTCTTTCTACATCCAGATATAATTCTATATCATGTCCTTTGATTTTTCCTAGTGGTTCATCTCCTATTGCAAAAGCTCCTCTATGCTTTCTCAATACTTTCAGTAAGTTGAGTTTCATTTTACTGGTGAGTTGAGTGCCATATTGGGCCTCTTTGAATTCTTCCACTAGTCCTTTCAAGGTGTTATCATTTGTTATATGGTTAATGTCAAAGGAAAATTTTTTATCTTTGTTTGTACCTATGGTAAGATATCTGTTTTTACTATTGCAAATATCCACACCATACATTCTTTGGTACTCTGTACCTAGTAAGAATCCTTGTACATGTGCATTTTCTAGAACTACAAATTCAGGTTCCAGTCTGATATTTCCTTTTTGGTGTGGGATAATTATCTCTTTGATTATTGTCCCTAGTGAGTGCATTTTGCCTGATGCACTTTTGAAGTTTCTGGCTTTTGTTGGGATTATATCATCTTCCCATTTGGGGAAATGTTGTTCCAAGTATTCTTTTGCCACTATGGAGCAACTTGCTCCTGTGTCAATGATCATTGGGTGTTTACAGTTCTCAATATAAACTGTCAATTTTGTAGGTGTTCCATGAATGAATCCCATCCCTCTATTGGGGGTTACCAGGAATGTTTGTGCATTCTGTGTGTGCTTACAGAGCTCTTTGTCTGTTGTTATTTGTGGTATGCCTGAATCCAATTCAATGTCTTGTATATCAAGTGAACTTTCTTCATTGCATTCCACTATGTATTCTTCTATGGTATCAGGTTCACTTTGTGATTCTGCTCTCATACCATTTCCCATGCTGTCAGAATCAGATTTTTCACCTGTTTGTTCTTCTTCTGATTCTTCATCAATTGCATATATTTTCTTTTTTGGTTTTGTGCAATTGTTGGCATAATGGTCTGGTGAACCACAGTTGTGGCACACATATTTCTTTTTTGGGGTTTCTTTCCCTTTTTCTTTGTTTGTCTCTTTAACTTCAGACCTCTTGTCTTTGAAGTTTGGTTTGAAAGATGTGTACCTTCCTATGGAGGTCTTTTTTCTCACATCTTGTATGACATTTGCTATGTCATCAATGCTGCTGATGTTGTTGCATCTGCATTTGACTGCATGTTCTAGATCTCCTGGCAATTTTGTCAGGAGTTTATGGTTTCTCATTTCTATTGTCATATTGGGATCAATAGCTTTTAGCCTCTTTGTTTGTTTGAGGCACCATTCATAAGGGTCTTTTTCTGTGGAGTATCTATCACTTTCAAAGGACATGGTTTTTTGCCAGATCCAGCTACCATTGCTATACTTTTGTATAATCTGGTTCCTCCACCATGGCCAGCTTTTCCTGCCATGTATTTCTTTCATTTCAGTATACCATATGTTTGCATGGCCTCTGAATGCTGTGTTGAGTCTTGTTGTGATCCAGTAGTCTGGTATCTTTGGGACATCAACAAAGAGTCCATCAATATAGTCAATGATCTCCATATGGTCATATTCCCCTATTCCTGAGAACTTTGGCCAGTTTGTTACTTCTGATAACTGTTTCAGTGCCTGTTTCTCTGAATAGTTGAGATTTTCCCCATCTTGGTACACTGACTCTGATCTTAACTTTGGAATCTGATATTCAGGTTCCTGGTCATAGTCTTTGTCCTCTTCTTTTAATTTTGTAGAGGTAGTAGGTTGACCTTGTGTTGGGGGGTATTGATTGTCTTCTCTGTCATAGAGGTAATCAATTTCTTTGTCAAAGCTATCCTGTTGCTGCTGGATACTCCTCAGATCCCTCCTCACAGTTTGTTGTTCTTCTAGAATTGAATTCAACTGTCTGTTGGTTTTTTCAAATTCTGTCCAAATTTTGGCCAGATTTGAATTCAAGTCTTTTATGACTGTTGCTTGGAAAGCATTTTCTTCTTTCAATGTTTCCACTTCTGTCCTCATTTTTTCTGAGGTTTCATGTGTCCACTCCATGAATTGGGCCAATTTGGTCCATGTGAATTTGTTTTCAAACTCATGAGTGTGCATTGTAGTTTCAGTTATTAATTCTGGGTCTATTGAGTCAGAACTAGAAAAACTATTTGTAGGTACAACTATTTCTTGTTTTTGTGTACTTCTTGGACTAAGTCCATCAGCTTTTTCATCAATGGGTCTGCTTCTTTCTTCCTCTGGTTGAAAGAAGTTTTGTTTTTCCCTTGGGCTCCTTTTCTCCTGTTGGAAACTACCTGGAATGGTGGGGGAGCTTTGGATGAAGTTTCCTTTGGCTTGTAAGGCCTGGAACTGCTGGATGGTTGTGGGGAAGATGGGGCTTCTTCTTCCATTTCTGGGGGTGCCTGAATCTGACTGGGCTCTTCCTTGTGCCAAGATCTCTCTATGGCTTGTATGGCTGCCTGGTTCTCTTTGATTCTGGTTGCTCTTTCTTCTAAGAGTTTGAAATTCTTGTTGGGATTCCAACCTTGCATTTCTGTCATAAGTTCCATCCAAGCCATTTGCTTGAGACAGATCTTCTGGGTTGTTATCCCCACTTCTGCCCATGATGCTGCCATGGTGAACATTTTGTTGTCCATGCTCCATGTGAAGAGGTCTCTCAGGAGTTTGTGTATTTGGAGGACCTGTTCTGCATCTGTCCAATCTCCTGGTTGGACTCCTGGGTTGAATTTGATTTGGAACAAGACTTTGGGTAGGAGTTCCCTGATGGTAAGCCCTTTGCTGGTCATCTGCTCCAGTTCTTCTTCCTCTGTGTCTTCTTGGCCAGTGTTCTGGTTGATTTCTTGGGAATCCAAGATCTCTAAGAAGTGGAGGTGTCATGTTAACAATGTTAAAAAATGACAGACAATAAAAAATGTTGTATTTTTCAAGGTTTATTTACCTTTGGCAGGCCCTTGTACAAATTTATGATCTATACTCTTTGGCAATTTGCCTTTGGAGTTTACAACTGGGTTGATAACAGTGATTTTCTGTTTCTCAACTTGTTTTGGTGATCCAACTGGTTTTGTTGGAGCTTTTCTGGGTTTTTTGGCCCTTGGCACAGCTATTGGTGTCCAATCTTTTGAGTTGATTGTCACTTCACTGTGTCTTTTCTGCTTGCCCTTGGTTTTTGGCAGCGCCTCTCTGTCTTCTGAGGCTGTCACAGATGGGTTTCCTTGTGACTGGGTTTCTAATGGAATGTAGTCCTTTTCCACTATTCAGAAAAGATATTTCAGATTGTATATCAGTATTTTATGATAAAACAAAATGATTATATTCAATTCTACTGTTATTTTTCGAAATTTTTAAGTGTTTTTATGTTTTTTATTGTTTTTATATGTTTTTGTTTGAAAAATAACAGTTTTGAGTTTTTCACTTATGTTTTATAAGTGAAAAAACTGTAATATCCAAGTGTTTTGTGAATGATTCACTTGGATATTATTGTGTTTTTTGTGTAGACACGTCAAATTTATTAAATTATAATAAGTTTGATTTTTTATTATAAATATAAATAATATTTATTATAAGACTTTAATATTGGTTAAATATCAAGTAATTACAAGTTTTCACGTCAATTTGAGTGATATCTTGTTTTAAAGGAAATATTTAATTAAAATATTCCTTGTAAAATAATAAAAAATTATTTTATTATTTTATATTTATTAATTATTAATTAATAAATGTTTATATATTAATTTTCACGCACTTTGGTGAAAAATAATAGTAAAATAAATAAATAATATACTGTTTGTATATTATTATTTATATTGAAATTTAAATAATACAGATGTATTATTATGAAATTTCGTGGAATTTATTGCAATAAAAAAATAAATAAAGAGGATATGTAATCTTATTCTCAACAAAAATATTTTATAATATATATTTTTGGAGTAAAAAAAGAATTGTATAAAAAAAAATGATAATAAAATAGAAATTTTACTCACTTGTAGTGAAATACCTTTTAAATAGCTGAATTTTACGCCTAATTCAGTTCAAAATACGTCCAATAAGGTTGAATAACCACGGCCAGGCCCCCAAATTGTCAGGGTGAGTCTACGTAGAAGCTTAAAAACAGTAAATAAAAGCTAGTACTATGACTGTGACACGTCAAAATAAGTAATAAAATAATTCTTCAGGTCCTACTGCTACGTGGTAACAGTGGTGATGAGTCTATTGAGGACCTGGGTTGCAATGTTCTAATATCTTTGACTGTAAAGAGACACTACAATAGTTATATTTAATTATATCTTTAAGTATTCTAAGGACACTACTGATGGATAACAGTCTTGTCACGTAAGAATATATAATAAAAAGATAAGATGAGGATTTTTGAAGGCAAAAACCCTTCTTTTTATATCTTTCAAGACTGTCAAGAGTTATTTACTCTTCACACGTCAGAGGAGTGAAAATTTTCACTCCATTGGTCAATCTGTGGTTCTGGATCCTCATTTCTGACGTCAGTAGAGGCAGAATTGTGGTTTTGGAACCACAAATGATCATTCTGGATCAATACAGGATGAAAAAACTTTTCACCTGCCACGTCAGCACTTGGATGACGTTGTTCTGGTGTTTGTATGACCAATACTAGTCATTCTGGGCGGGTTTAAGCTTTGAACAACCATTATTTTGAGTATTAAGACTGTACTGGTTGGTACAGGTTTGGTACAGGCCAGTATTGGCCAAAATACTTCCAACCAAGATATCTTGGTCAGTTTTTGAGATATCAAGAAACTAAGAGCACATAATTGAAGGGCTTAATGAGCTCTTCAATTTGGTATGCTTCATGTTTACCCTTCTTTAAAATAGCAAAAGTTATAAGGGTTTTAAGTTTTTGGATGTATTTTTGTACATCAGTATGAGGCTTCAAAAACTTCCATACCAGATATCTTCTTCAGTTTGGAAGATATCTGTATTCTGATGATACAGTTTTGTAGGGCTTGATTAGCCCTACAGTTTGGTATATGACACTGTACAGTTGTATGAGTGTATGCCAAAGATACAGGGGTTTGTTTATTTTCTTATTTTCAGAATATCTGTATTTTGGTTATTAAACCTTTGAACCAAGATCCCTCAGTCAATTTAAGAGATACAGAGGTCTAAGGTATCTCAAATTAAAGCTCTTGTTGAGATCTTTAATTTGGTTATACTTTTGTACAGTTTTGTACAAGCCCTCTTTGACTTTCAGGGGGACTTGGTTTTGAAAATGAGGTTATATGGTATCTCCAGTTGTAGTGGTGTTACAACAACATGGATGATATCATTGTGTAGCTCTCTATGTGAGCTTTAAGAAAAATACCATTTTGGTATAGGATAACTTAAATATGCATAAGTTAGATGAGAGGTGAAAATAAGGGTTTTGACTTGTTTATTCTCCTCTAGGTTTCCTTATTCTGTTTGGATAAGGTTGGTGTTTAATGTAAGAGGATTGTTTTCTCTTAATTATTACCTGTATTGACTATGTTTGTTCAATACTTGTCATACCATTATTTATGGTATGTTGGATGTCATGCTAGTGCTCTGTTTTGAGTCACAGGCTGACATCATCAATATAAATGATAAGCCATCCTTCAGACAATTCTGTAGGAAAGATGGTGTTCATCATCCTTTGATAATGGGATGGAGCATTTTTAATGCCAAATGGCATTCTAAGATACTCAAAAATACCACAGTGAGTGATAATTCTAAGTAATGTCTTAGCTTTAGGCGTCAAAACATTTTGATTGAAGCCTTTCAATGCATCCATTGATGTTATATACTTGGCTTTAGACAATTGAGTCAAGGTTTCTTGAATTCTAGGGATTGGATACCTATCTGGAACTGTGTAGGTATTCAATGCTCTGAAGTCTCCAACCATTCTTGACTTATCATTATGCCATGCAATAATAACAGGTGTTGTCACTTCAACTTCCTCATTATGGCCTACTTTCCTTAGCACACCAAGTTGGATCAACTCTTGGATATGTTTTTCCAAGGCTTCTCTAGCTCTGGGACTGGCTGGATAAGCTGGTCTTCTAAGTACTGGAGGATATGGTCTGTCAATATTAAGAGTAATATCAACTTCATGTCCTCTTATAGCGCCTAATGGTTCATTATCAGAGGCAAATGCATTTTTATATGTATATAACACATTAATAAGTTCATTCCTCATCTTTGGTGACAATTATTGATTAATTTGTGCTTCAACAAGTTGATTAGTCACAAATTCATCTTTGTAAGTATCCTTGACAGAAGATACTACAGATATCTGTTTTGGCATATTTGAGAAAGCAAATTTTTGTCTTTTGTTATCTCCAATTGTGAAATATCTATCCTTATGGTTATTTATATCAATACCATAAATATTTAAGTAATCATTTCCAAGAATGATGTGCTGAGATGTGCAATTATCCATTACTACAATCTCAGTTTTCATTCTTACACTTCCTGCTGGATGTGGGAATACAATATTAGTGTCCAATATGCCCAGGGGGTACATATTGTTACTGGCACTACTGAATTGTACACCTTCTATTGGTAATATATGGTTTTTCCATTCAGGAAGTATAATTTGGAGATAATCTTTGCCCACGCAAGTGCAAAATGCTCCTGTATCCAAATTTACTTTGGCTTCAATATCACTCATCAGAACTGATGTGATACAGGATGCCCCAGCAGTATAACCCTATCCTCTAGCAGGTTTTGTTTTACACATTCTGGCATCTTGGATATTGATCAGGTTGCAGCAATCCTCACTGTACTGTGGCAAGTGGGTATGGACTTCTGTGACCTCAAAGAAAGCTGAAATGTTCTCAATGGGATAGTCCTCCACTGGTGTATCTTCAGAGACTGCAGAGTCTTGATCAGACTCCTCTCTCTCTTCAGTACACTGAATTTCTTCAATGACTTGAACTTCATTGATCTTTGTCTTCTTAGGACAAGTGTTGGATAAATTTGAAGTACTTCCACATTTATGACACTTCAATACAGGTCTTTCTGGTCTTCTTTCCTCTCTAGGAATCTTTGAGACTATTTTGGACTCTATTGGGTTTTTAATCCAAGTCTTACCAATTCTTGTTCTGGTAATGATATCTTCCATACCATTAATGTAGTCCTCTGTTGAACAAGGTTCCACACATCTGCTTTTGATAGCATGTTCCAGTTCTCCTCCACACTTTCTTAATATTTTCATATTAATCATAGTGTCAGACATATCTGGGTGTAAAGCAGATAATCTGTCTTTTTGTTTGAAGAACCAAGTAAGTGGTTTGTCTTTTTCTGAGTTAAAATGGCACTTTCAACAGCATTTTCCATTTTAAACCTCCAAGAATTATTGGCCCATTTGGTAATCACTTCAGATTTCCACCAAGACCAGTCATGTTTACCATGATCAATCCTCATTTTGTAATACCATTTCTTTGCAGTCCTGGTAAATAAACAGTGTAATTTTCCCACTATGATTTCATCAGGTATATTGAAGTCTTCTTGCAACATATCAATAGTCCTGATGAATTCAATGTGGTTGTATTCTCCTTCACCAGAGAATGTTGGCCATTCTTCTATTTTGGGAATATCCCTTGTAGAGTAGGCATTTTCTCCTAAGAATGGGGTGAGACTTTCTTTAACAGAAAGCTTCTCTTCAGTTAAAGGTGTAGAATGTCTTGGCATATGTGGTTCATGATTCTTATTAATTTGTTCCACACTTGCAATTATTTCATTCTTCAACTTCTGCCTTTCACTGTCACTTTTTTCTAAGTGTATGGCAAATTAATTGGTATTCTCAACTATTTTTAAGACTTAGTCTTGCAAAATTGTAAGTTGATCATTCACCTTAAAAATGGAAAGATCTTCGATCTCATCATTCTGAATTTGGCACATATTTTCAATTCTTTTGCAAGAATTGGTAATTGAGTCAAGTTTGGCATTTGTCACTTGGTGCAATTCAAAGTATTTTTTGTCATTTTTCTTTAATTCAAGTATATCTGATGTAATTTTAGTTAACTTTCCATCAAGTTTACCAATTTCTACATTAATACTAGTCTGTACACCAATTATTTGCGTGGAAAGTTTCTGTTCATCCTTTCCTGCTCCTTGGCTGTGAATTCCATCAGAGTTCTGGCCATATTGAAGACACTGTCCACTGCTGAAGGCTCCAATTTGGGGATCCTGTACCCTTGTGGGTAAGGTCTGTGCCAATTGGCTTTGCCTTTTCCTTTGCCTTGATGGTTCTTGGGACCCTTCTGTTTCCTCTGAGGTCCCTTGGGCTTGTCTTTGGACACTTCTGGAGCTGCTTTGGAGCTGGTAGACGCCACTGGTGCCTCTGTCTCCAAAGCTGGAGTCATTTCCAACTCTTTCTTCTGGTCTATGGATAAAAGACTTTGGTTCTTCAACCAATTCTTTATCTTTTTGACCTTGTCTTTGCAAGATAGGGGGCTCCATCCTCCTAAGAGTTCTATGGTCTTCTCCTGACCCAGAAAGCTCTTGATGTGTAAGTAGGAGTTCATGGCCCCCTGCCAAAGGCTTGGGCAGATTTCCCACTCCTCTTCCTTGGCTGCTCTGAACCAGCTTTTGTACTGGCATTGATATATTTCTATTGCTGCCACCTGAAAGTGGTTCATCCCTGGAAATATTACCATAAATCAGTTCAGGCTCTGAATTCACGTCAAAATCTGTTGGTACAGACCTTGGGGAATGGGGGGCAACTCTGGCATCCTCCAAATGTGTCTTTTTTGTGGAAGACTTGGCAGTTCTGGATTTGGTCTTGCCTCTTCCTTGTCCAAATCCATCTGGTTGGACTGAATAGTTGCTTCCATTTCTGGTATGCACCATTTTTACGTCAATTTAAGGATAAAGAGTAAAAATAAAGATAAAAAACACACCTTTTGGTGGTAATTTATTCTTTTCAGAATTAAATAAGGTGCCTCTTTTAGCAATTTGCACCTCAATAATTTCCTCAGATTCTGCTTCTGAAGATTCTGGGCTAGTAATATATCTTTTACTGAGTCTGTTGCCAGCTGCACAGTATTTGATTAAAGACACTAGAAAAATTATAAAAGAGAAAAAAAAAATATTTTTTTATACTATTTAAAATATTTTTAAAGATTTTTTATTAGTTTTATATTTTTTAATATTAAAAAATTATTCTTTTTAAAGAAAAAAAATTAAAATTTAAGATTTTGAATGAAAATTAATTCAGAGTAACTCAAAGAATAATTTTATAAGTTTCTGGATGTGAAAAAGCCACGTGTAAAACAGTATAAAATTAAACCAAATTCCTCAATGAAAAAGATTTCCAAAACAATTTCAAAAATAAGAATTATTTTAACTTTAAAATGAAAGAAAAAAATGTTAAATTAATATATTTTAGAGCTTAAAAATATATTAATTAACGGTACAAGGTTCAAAAAACACGGCCAGGCCCCCAAATGTAAGATGTGACTATGAAACTGATGATAATATTACTATTAATCAACAGTACTATGTCTGTTCTTATGAAATATAATAATAAAAAATTATTATAACCACAATTAAATAATTATAAAATTATTTCTTTCACGTGTTATACACTACTAGTGATTATAACTGTGAGCAGTAATTGTCCACAAGAATCAATTACAAGAAGAATTTAATAATAAAAACTTCTTTTATTAAAATAATAAAATTATTTTAATATATAATTATCTTTTACAAGAATAATTATAAAGATAATTCTTGAAGAAAAATATTACTAGAGAAAAACTTCAAGAATTAAGGATAAATGACTCACTAATACTCCAAAGAACTTATTGATAGATAAAAGTAGAGAGATTTGATGTAGAATTGTGGATTTAAGGGATCAAAAGGATTTAGAACAGTATTACAACAATATATAGTTGGATTATATGATTTCACGTATTTCTGGTTGATTCTAAAAGATTTAAAATACTTAAGAATAGCTTATAACTAATACTTACTTGTTGGTAATAATGATTTTAATAAATTGATAAGATGATGATACGGAAAAAACAGCAAGAAGAGGCTTCTTTTAAGTCAACAACAGCTCACAGAGGCGTTCCATGGAGCAAACTGAAAAAACAGTGAGTGAGAAAACAATAAACCTTTTTGGATTAATGATTGCATCATCTGTTGTCATGTAAGATTATCATAATTACTTAATTGATGCTTTTACGTGACTACCAACCCCAATATGGTTAAGAATAAAAGGAGTAACATCTGTAAATCTTCTTTTATTCCAAAATAATCATTGATTTCTCAAAGTTATCAATGTTATTGCCAATTTCATCACAGGTTTTAATTACTGTGAATTTTTGAAGATTCAGTGTTTCACGTAGAATGGTCAAAAATAGACTATAAGTAAAGCTTTCAATTTTACTAGTAAAACTGTAATTCTTTCTGGTTGTACCATAGATCATACAGTTCTCTATTGGTCCTGAAAGTTTCAGAAAGATTCATTCAAAATTGTATTTTTAATGAATTTTTGAAGTTTTCACCTCATTTCTATGTAGAATTGCAAATAGCAGTATTTTGCTGGTTGCTATGAGGTAAATCAATGAATATGGGTCCCAAAAGGGTTTTAATTACTCTTTTAGGGTCTAGTCATGGAAAGTCATCAAGAATTGACGTGGTTACAGGAGTCTAAGTAGTTCATTACCTCCTTGGCACATCAAAATAGCAGGTTATTTGCTATTTTCTTATGATTACAGTAGGTGTAACTTGGTAACCAAGTTCCCAAAGAGTTTTAGTTTACCAATTGGGCCAAGATGAGCCATGGATCCATGCTCTGGAGCTATCCACGCCTCTGAGGCCTCATAACTTGGGTACCCTAGCTCTCTTTGATGTCTTTTGTCCCCCTTACTTATTTTTCACGTAAAAATAGAAATTTAAGCTTAAAGTGAGATATCCACTATGGGTGTACCAAAAGTCCATGTAAGAATACCATGATATTAAGTGCTCAAAACATGCATAACACTATTCTTAGTGTATATGTAACATGGGATTTCTCACTTTCCCATTATTTTGGCTTAAAATCAAGAAAAACAAAAATTTTCATGGGTCTTTTATGTGGTATTAATGATGTGGTATTGAAGTATTTTCCATTTTACCACCTCAAATACTTAAATTGAGCTTATTCACTCTATGGGGCTACCCTAGGTGAATTTTTGTGTAGAATCCAAATCTGGTCTTAAATCCATGGATTTACCTACTCAATAAAAAGTTATTCATCTTTTCTGAAATTGAAAATGATGAATTTTGGATATATGCATGACTTATGAGTTATGCATAATTCAAAATTTCTTTTTAAGATAATTGTGGCCTATTTGGGTATGTAAAATATACCTCAAGGCTCACAACTTGAGTCTGAGCCAAATGAATGAAACACTTAAATGTTTTGAAAAAGGTTTAAGAACAATTAAAACTTCCAATAATGATAATTCTTTTGGAAAGAAGGTAAATGAACAATCTTCCATTATTAAGGAATTGACAGACAAATATTCCAAATTCAATAGTGATAACATGATTGAAACAAGAATAAAACAAGCCATAAATACTATCAAACATGATAATAAGAAACCTCTTTATGATATTTAAAAATCATTTACTGAAGTAAAAACACATATAATTGCCTTGAAAAAGTGTTTTGATACCTCAAAAGACAAAATATCAAAATTAACAATAAAGTTAAATGAGGTTATCTCTGATAATACTAAACAAACAGAATTATGGAATGATCTGACATATAAAGAGGATGATCATAAAAAGAATGTAATAACCTCTATACAAAGCTTACAACATCAATTAAGAAATTCAAAAAGGTGTAACAACAGTAAAATGAATGATATTGAACTACTAAACACCTTACCAAGAATGTCTACACCTCTGAATAAAAATGAGGGTACAGGGATTCCCAGTCCACAAGTATTGGATATTGAAAGTTCTCAATTAAAAAATGAATTTTCTATTTCTTTTCATAACTTGGAACCATCAATTGGCCAAGAACTCTGGAAAGAAGTCCCAAAACTTAAGGAATGGCCTCAATTCATTGGTGAAGGAAAATATGATCATATGGAATTCATCAGAGGTATTTACATGACCAAAGAAGACTTTGAGTTACCAGACAGCTTGGTAAAAGCCAGGTTTAACATCTTATTTACCAAATCAGTTTACAGATGGTATCTCAAATTGAGACAAGCACATGGACACAAAAGTTGGACTTGGTGGAAAACCCAAATTATCAACAAATGGGCCAATGATTCTTGGAGTTTTAAAGTGGAAACAGCCTTTGAATCTGCCACATTTAATTCTGATAAAGACAAAGGTTTACCATGCTTTTGCCAACAAAAGGACAGATTAACAGCATTCAATCCTGACATGTCAGAATTTATTATCCACAGAAAAATTTTGAGACAATGTGGAGTAGACTTAGAGCATGCTGTCAAAAGCAGGACTCCTGAACAATATTGAGCAGAGGATATTATCAATATATTAGAAGAAGTAACCACCAGAACTAAAATTGGTTCTAGTAGGGTGAATCTCAAAAAAAAGGTTTAATACACCTTGGAAAGATTCTGTGGACAAAAACCCCAAATACAATTCTAATAATGTTAAGTATAAATCTGCAGATACAGTCAGAAAGTGCCATATTTGCCAAAGCACCACCCATTTAGCCAATAAAAGTCCAAAAAGGGCAAAAATCAATGAAATTGATATTGAAAAGGAACCTGATGTTGAGAAAGATGAAATCATCGAAGACAATTCAGATGATAAGTCATCCATATTTCCGGAAGCTTCAAAAGATATAGAAAATATCAATGCAACTTTTGACATCATGGAATCTTATTCCCACTTGCCACAATTGAGCAATGGTCAACTTGATTTATAAAAAGTTCAAGATGCACAACTTATGAAAACCAAACCAAAAAGATGGAAAGGTTATACAGCTGGTAACTCCTTTATAACAGAAGTGGTGAGTGACAACAAACCCACCAAATGTTTACTTGACCCAGGAGCCTTCTGCTCTTGTGTTGTAAAATCTATTGTTGAAACTTGTGTACCAAACTTTGAAGACCAATTGTTACCAATTGATGGTATAAAATTCAATAGTGTAAGTAATCCAATGAAAGCATTAGGAATTTTTGAGACCAATGTCATATTCCCACACATTAATGGCAATTTAAGAATCACAGTTGAATTTGTTGCTATGGAAAACTGCTCTAGTACCCATTTTATATTGGGAAATGCCTATTTAATCATGTATGGGATAGATTTACATAACAACAAAGACAGATACTTTACTATTGGAGACAATAAGCATCAGAAATTTGCCTTTTTACCATTTAAAAGACAAATTACAGTAAATAAAGTATCACTAGTCAACTTACAATTAGAAAAATTCAAATCTGAAAACTTGAAGGAGGCTGAAATAAGCCTTCATCTGACTGATAAACAAGAAAATGAACTTTCTTCCCTTTTGTATGACCACAGAGGAGCATTTGCTTCAGACAAGGAACCTCTAGGAGCAATTATTGGTCATGAGGTTGATATCATTCTTAATATTGAAAGACCTTATCCACCACTCTTGAGAAGGCCTGCATACCCAGAAAATCCCAAGTCAAGAGAATCTCTGGAAACTCATATCAAAGAACTTCCAGACCTTGGTGTAATAAGAAAAGTTTGCCATAATGAAGAAGTAGAAATGGCTACACCAGTCATAGTGCCATGGCATAATGGAAAATCCAGAATGGTTGGAGACTTTAGAGCTCTGAACACTTACACTGTTCAAGAAAGGTACCCAATACCAAAAATCCAAATTGCCCTTACTCAAATATCTCAAACAGTGTATATAACCACTATGGATGCCCTTAAAGGATTACATCAAAATATGGTGACACCAAGAGCAAGAAAGTACTTGAGAATTATTGCTCATTGTGAAGTGTATGAATACTTAAGAATGCCCTTTGGTATGAAAAAGGTACCTTCACACTTCCAAAGAATGATGAATGAAATGTTCCCTGAAGAACTTTCAGAGGGATGGTTAATCATTTACATTGATGACATTATTTTCTGTTCCAAGACTTGGGAAGAGCACATGTACAGATTGTCCAGAGTTTTGACAAAAATTCAATCAGTAAAAATGAAAATCTCCTTGAAGAAATGCCTTTTTGGATTTGAAGAACTTAAAGCACTAGGACATGTTGTATCTGGTTTGTCCCTTGGAATTAACAAAAACAAAGCTGCAGCAGTATTTCTAAAACCCATGCCTCAGAACAAAAAGGAAATTCAGTCATTTTTAGGTTTTGCAGGATATTACAGGCAACACATTAAAGATTTTGCATCCATATAAAGACCACTTTATAAAATGTGTGACAAAGACAAAGTATTTGAAATGACTGTTGACAGAGTCAAAGCTTTTGAGTCTCTAAGAGAAGCCTTGACCACTGCCCCACTCTTACTGATGCCAGACTTTAAATTTCCTTTTAAATTGTATATTGATGCATCAGGGGATGGGCTGGGTGCTGCACTTCACCAAGTTCAGGTCATAAATGATAAACCTGTAGAAGGACATACCTGAAGCTACTCAAACTTCTCAGAAGGTTCAGGCACACTAGAAATACCAATATTACAAAGTAATATTCTCTTTTTAGGGGGAGGGAATGTGACCCTTAGACGTAATTTTATATACCCAAAAGACCACAAATGATAAATTTAAATAGAAATATAAAGAAAATAAATATATTTATATTATAAAACCAAAAATATAAATACAAATTCATATTTAAAAATCTCAATTTAATTATAATTTAAAAATAAAATTAAAATAAAATTTAAAATTATGAAAATTCATTTTTACTTGTAAAAATTATGTAAAAATGAATTTTTAATAAAAATTATGAAATTAAAATATTTTTGGTAAAAATTTATATAAAATATATTGTAGCTTTTTATCCAATAAACAAACATATAAAATTTATTTCACCATTTGATTCCTCATAAAAAACTAGGTGGGGTCACCTCTGAGTGAAAGTTTTGCAACTGAACTCTAAATAAGGTTCAATTAAGTTTTCAGTATTTTCAATACAAAAATTGAAACCCGCAAAACTTTAATTTAATTCACACCACATGTGGTGTTAACCATCAATTTTTGTGTTAAAATTGAGGTGTTGTGTTTAGTTTAAAAGTTATGAGGAATTGAAGTATTTTCAATTGAATTCAATTGAAATGTCAAAATGTGCGTGTGTATTACATAAGTGAACTTTGATTTACATATGAGGTATCAATTATTACTGTATTTTACTGTACAATTCAATTGAATTACATATGTAAATTACAAGTATAATACATGATGAGGAATTAAAGGAAAAATTAAATTGGAAAGAGTCAATTTGGGGGGAAAAGGAACTCTAGCTCTAAGGGGGAGCCAGACCCCCAAAATCCTTTCTGACAGGCGTGGGATGTCAAAATTCAGGCAAAAGTTCATTCCTTTTTGCCTGGAATTGAGTCACAGGGTCTGTGACTCAATTGATGATGAGGTTTTGATACCAACCAGGGTAGTTTAAACTGTTGCCAGGAAGGTAAAACTACCCTTAAGTTAAAACAATGTTAGTAAAAACAGTTTTAACTGATGTCTACGCCTCTTACACACATTCTGAGGTGCTTTGGAAGTTCTGGACCAGGTATTGCTATAGTAATGGCTGATTTAAGGGTCTAAAATGGGTAAAAATGGGTTAAACCAGCCCTTTTTTGTCTAAACCAGGGCTCAATGATTCCATAATTGGCTTTTCTGTTGTCATACTGTTCTTCAAAATTGACAAGAGTAAATTTTACCTTTGGAGTAAGAAATTTGATGGCTATAAAAGATTGCCTTCTTTGCCCCACTTTTCTCTTCATGTTAGAATCTTTTCCTTTTATAATTAGTTTAAACACTGTTAAACCAATTAATAAAGGATTACTACCACCCTTTTTGAATAATTTTAAACCTTTTAGCCACGTGAAAAAATAATAATAATCATTGTTTGTAACTCTTATAATCATTTTTACCCCTGAACCCCCCAAAAGTGAATTAAAGCATCTTTCATCACTTTAAACTTCATCACTTTGTTTCCAAATTCACTCTGGTCACTTTTGGGTGTGTTTTCTCTTTAATATTCTTTATAAAAACTTTGTTCTTCAATTAATTGCCTGCAGTCTCTTTCTCAATTAATTCCAATTGAAATTTCTCTTGAAGAAATTTCTTTTGTAGCCTTAAATATCTCTTGTAGAGTATTTTTGGATAAATATTTATTGTTGGTAAAACAATATATCTTTATAATATTGTTTTTTTATACTAATAAAGTTATAAACAATAGAATTGGCGTGTTTTCTCTTAAGAATAATATTTATTTCTATTTTTAATTGATTTTTTACCTTATACAAATTTTGAGAACAGGAAAAGTACTTGATTTTTAATCAAAGTTTCATATCCACACCTTAAATCTAGAGATGAAGTTTTCAAAGAGATATAACATGTTGGAGAAGATAATTATGTATCTTCACTTCATCTCTTCTTTGGGAATATGGACCTTCTTCCCTGGAGGAGTTGTGGGATGAAGAGGAATAGCCCGAAGAAGTATAAACCGTGATCAAGGTTGTTCCCTCTGGCTATCACCAGGCCTTGGATGTATTTTCCAAGGTTAAAGCAGAGAAACTTCCTCCTCACTGCGCCTGTGATCATCATATTGAGCTGGAGGGGTCTCTACCTCCAGCTGGGGTGATCTACTCTTTATCAAACCAAGAGTCAGATACACTTAGGGCCTACATTTCAGAGAATTTAGAGAAAGGTTTCATTGGGCCAAGCTCCTCTTCAAAAGGATCACCTGACCTCTTTGTTAAAAAGAAAGATGGTGGCCTCCATTTTTGTGTTTATTGCTGCAAACTAAATGCTGTTACCAGGAAGAACAAGTATCCTGTTCCTACTATGAATAAGATCCTTAATTACTTTGATAGTTCTTCTATCTTCTCCAAGATAGATTTGCGTGGTGCATATAACCTGCTCAAAATCAAGGAGGGTGATGAAAATTTGACAGCTTTGCGAACTAAATATGGCAGTTATGAGTACTTGGTTATGCCATTTGGGCTCACCAATGCTCCTACCTCTTTTCAAAATCTTGTCAATGATATTTTCCAAGATCTTATTGATGTTTATTTTGTGGTTTATTTGGATGACGTTATGATCTTTTCCAGATCTGAGGTACGACATGTCACTCATGTGTCCACTGTTCTCACCAGACTCAGGGCCAATAACGTCTTTGCTAACGCTTCCAAGTGCCTATTTCATGTTACTAGTGTTGAGTATCTGGGTTATGTTGTTTCTTCTGAAGGCCTCAAGATGGACCAAGAAAAAGTCCAGCAAATTCTTAATTGGCCACCTCCAAGAAACCTCAAGGCTCTTCAATCCTTCCTTGGCTCTTCCAACTTTGACGGCCACTTCATAAAGAATTATTCAAAGAAAATCAGTTCACTCACCAGTTTCCTGAAGAAAAATTCCTGTTTCCCCCTCAATGAGGGAGCTCTTAGTCAGTTTCACCAACTAAAAGAGGCTTTCACCACTGCTCCAATCCTTCTCTACCCACTATTGTAGAGACGGATACATCCAATTATGCCTTGGGTGCTGTACTGAGTCAGGTCTCTGACTCAGGAAAACATCCCATTGCATTCAACAGCGGCAAGCCTATTCCAGAAGAGCTCCACTATGAGATTAATGACAAGGAACTCCTTGGAATAGTGTGGGCTCTCAAGCGCTGGAGGGCTTTCCTTCTTTCCCTCTCTTGCTCTTTTGAAGTTCTCACCAATAATTCTTCACTTCAATACTTCATTTCTTCAAAATTTCTTACTCACCATCAATGCCGCTGGGCTGAATTCCTCTCCAAATTTCACTTCTCAATCACTTACCGCCCTGGCCGCCTACCTACTCTTCCAGATTCTTTATCAAGTTGGGACAATATTTATACAGAGAGGGGAGAGGATTTCATCAGCAAGAATCCAATGAACGTTCAACAGCTCATAAAGCAGGATGAAGTACAACCTTCAAGATATTTTTCAGTAAAGGTGGAATCTTTTTCAAATTTGATTGATTTAATTCAGAAGGATCTATGACAAGATTTTCAGTACAGAAGCATTCCTCAAGAATTGGGTAAAGGTAAATCTGTCCAAGATTATTCTGTTGATTCCTCTTACAAACTTCCCTTATTCAAAGCTCCGGTGGTGGTCCCAAATGACCCAACAATTCAACTTGGAATCCTTCAAAAGCATCTTGATTCTCCTATAGCTGGCCACCCTGGCCAAGAGAAGACTCTTAAAGTTGTCAACCAGGCTTTCTACTGGTCCGGCATGACTCAGTTCATCAAGGATTATGTCTCATCCTTTGAAAAGTGTTCAAGAAACAAGAATATTCATCACAAGATGTTTGGACTCCTCAAACCTCTTCCAATTCCAAATGGTCCTTGGATTTGTCTTTCAATTGACTTTATCACACAATTGCCACTGTCCAATTCTTTTGACTCAATCCTTGTCGTAGTAGACAGATTCTCAAAAATGGTGGTTTTCATTCCAACAATGTCTTCAATAACTTCACTGGATTTGGCCCATTTATTCATCAAGAATATCTTTTCAAAGCATGGCCTGCCTTCAAGCATTGTTAGTGATAGAGGTCCCCTTTTTGTTTCTTCCTTTTGGACCAATATTTGTCAGAAGCTCAATATTTCAAGAGCTCTGTCAACTGCTTACCACCCAGAGATGGTAAATCAGATAATAGAACAGTACCTTTGGATTTATGTCATTTATCATCAAGATGAAAGCAACACCTTGCTCCATCTGGCTGAATTTACCTACAATAACTCTTATTACTCTTCAACAAAAGAATCTGCGTTTTTTACTGTTTATGGAAGAGATCCACAAGTTGGCTCAGCTCACATTACTCAATACACTCCTGCTGGAAAGTTATCAACAAAAATCCAATCAGTACAGAAAGATGACAAGAGAGAACTTGAAGTTGCAATAAACAGGTTCAAGAGGTATGCAGATAAAAGTAGAGCAAGTCCACCTGTTTTCAATCCTGGTGACATGGTATGGCTTTCTTCCAAGAACATCAAATGAACTAGACCCACCAAAAAAAATTCTGAGATATGGTTGGGTCCTTTTCCAATTTTGAACAAAATCAGTACTCATGCTTACCAACTCAAGCCTCCATCTCAATGGAATCCCATCCATCCAGTCTTTCATATTTCCCTCCTTGAGCCGGTCAACACATCAACAATCTCAAATAGGCAGCAAGAGCCTCCTCCTCCAATTATCATTGAAAAAGAGGAGGAATGGGAAGTCTCCCAAATACTGGATTAAAAGTTCAAGAGAAGAAAATTGTGGTATCTGGTGGAATGGAAAGGTTTCAGTCAAGACCCAGAAAGATCCACTTGGGAACCAGCCAAAAACCTCAATCATTGTAAGATGTGACTATGAAACTGATGATAATATTGCTATTAATCAACAGTACTATGTCTGTTCTTATGAAATATAATAATAAAATATTATTATAGCCACAATTAAATAATTAGAGAATTATTTCTTTCACGTGTTAAGCACTACTAGTGATTTTAAAAGTGAGGAAGTAATTGTCTACTAGAATCAATTACAAGAAGAATTTAATAATAAAACTTCTTTATTAAAATAATAAAATTATTTTAATATACAATTATCTTTTGCAAGAATAATTATAATGATAATTCTTGAAGAAAACTGATTTTAGAGAAAAACTTTAAGAATTAAAGATAAATCACTCTCTAATATTCCAAAGATCTTATTGAAATATGAGATAGAGAGATTTGATGTAGAATTGTGGATTTAGAGGATCAAAATGAATTTATAAATGTATTACAGCAATATATAGTTGATTTGTATGATTTCACGTCTTTCTGATCCATTCTGAAAGAATAAAACACTTAAGAAAAGTTTTAACTATTACTTACTTGTTGGTAATATTGATATAAATGATTAATAAGATGATGATGATACGGAAAAAACAGCAAGAAGAGGCTTCTTTTAAGTCAACAAAAGCTCACAGAGGCGTGCCATGGAGCAAAATGGAAAACCAGTGAGTGAGAAAACAATAAACCTTTTTGGATTAATGATTGCATCATCTGTTGTCACGTAAGATTATCATAATTACTTAATTGATGCTTTTATGTGACTACCAACCCCAATATGGTTAAGAATAAAAGGAGTAACATCTGTAAATCTTCTTTCATTCCAAAATAATCATTGATTTCTCTAAGTTATCAATGTTATTGCCAATTTCATTACAGGTTTTAATTACTGTGAATTTTTGAAGATTCAGTGTTTCACGTAGAATGGTCAAAAATGGACTATAAGTAAATCTTTTAATTTTACTAGTAAAACTGTAATTCTTTTTGGTTGTACCATAGATAATACAGTTCTCTATTGGTCCTGAGAGTTTCAGAAAGATTCATTCAGGATTGTATTTTTAATGAATTTTTGAAGTTTTTACCTCATTTCTACGTAGAATTGCAAATAGCAGTATTTTGCTGGTTGCTATGAGGTAAATGAACGAATATGGGTCCCAAAAGGGTTTTAATTACTCTTTTGGGGTTTATCCATGGAAATTCATTAAGAATTGACGTGGTTACAGGAGTCTAAGTAGCTCTTTACCTCCTTGGCACGTCAAAATAGCAGGTTATTTGCTATTTTCTTAAGATTTACAGTAGTTGTGACATGGTAACCAAGTTCCCAAAGAGGTTTATTTTACCAATTGGGTCAAGATCAGCCATGGAACCAAGCTTTGGAGCTATCCACGCCGCTGAGTCCTCAGAACTTGGGTACCCTGGCTCTCTTTGATGTCTTTTGTCCCCCTTGCCTATTTTTTACGTCAAAATAGTAATTTAAGCTTAGTGAGATATCCACTATGGGTGTACCAAAAGTCCATGTAAGAATACAATGATATTAAGTGCTCAAAACATGCATAACACTATTCTCAGTGTATATGTAACATGGGATTTCTCACTTTCCCATTATTTTGGCGTGAAATTAAGAAAAACAAAAATTTTCACGGATCTTTTATGTGGTATTGATGATGTGGTATTGAAGTATTTTCCATTTTACCACCTCAAAGAGTTAATTTGAGCTTATTCACTCTATTGAGCTACCCTAGCTGAATTTTTGTGTAGAATCCAAATCTGGCCTTAAATTCATGGATTTACTTACTCAATAAAAAGTTATTCATCTTTTCTGAAATCAAAAATGATGTATCTTGAATATATGCATGATTTATGAGTTATGTAAAATTCAAAAATTTCTTTTTAACATAATTGTGGCCTATTTGGGTATGTAAAATATACCTCAAGGCTCACAATAATTTCCATCAACTTGTCAAGGATTTCCATTCTTTGTATCCTGACAAGCCAGGTGCCGATTGTTCAAGAGATTGATTTTTATGGTGCTTGGTGGGGATAGGAATTGCCAAAAGTAAGTCCCACTCCTGGTATGCACCTTTGGGGGTATTTTACTCTTTTCTGTTGTAAGAATCACTTTGGCCACTCTGTGAGAACTTTGAAATTTTGGACACAGATTTTTGACCTATGCACCTTTGGGGGTATGTTACTCTTTTCTGTTGAAAGAATCACCTTGCACACTTTGTGAGAACTTTGAAATTTTGGACACAGATTTTTGGCCTGTCTTTCAACATCAAATTCAAATTTATGGCCATTTCCACTTGGGGCAATAGACCATTCTTCTTCTTAATCTTTTTATCCAATTTATTACTTTTCAACACATTTTTTCATCAATATTTCTTAATTTATGGCACTGGTGGGAGTAGTAACTATCAAAAGTAAGTTCCTCTCCTGGTGTGCACTTCACTGAGTGGTCTACAATCTTTCAAAACATCACCTTGGCCACTCTGTGAGCACCTGGCATCAAATCTTGTTTTCCAGCTCCTTGGCTATTTCAAATCAACTGTCAATATCCATGGTGAAGATTGGAATACCCCTCAAGATTATCTTTTCTTTTATTTTTTATTTTGTCTTTATTTAAAAGTCTCTTTGTTATCTTTCTTTCTTTATATTTTCTTCAAAATTTGCTTTCTTATAATTCTTAATGTCCAAATCTTTATGCCAATTTAATTTTTCAAAATTCCCAAAGCAAAATGTCCAGAGAAGACCAAGTCAACCTCTTTACCAGTCTGAAAATTCTTTTCAAGATTCAACACCTCTGGAATCCCTATGTTCAATCCATCTCAACAGCCTCAACTGGCTTTTACCTTATCTTGGTGCTCAGGAGGTCATCATTCAAGGTAGGGGGTACTATCACAACCAAGAATAATCACCCCCCAATGGGTGTTGTGGCATTTCTAGCCTGAACCTAGTTTAGGGTCAATTGGTAATATAATATGTTTATGGCCAATTGTGCCCTCTATTCCATATCACCCTCCCACTGGCCATATCCCACCTTTATTGGCCTTATTGGCCGATTCTCCACCTCACCAATGCCCAGGCCATTATCCTTGTTTTTGGGCCTGGGGGTATTTTCAGTCTTCCAGGGGCCACAGGCCCTTGGAAAAACCCCTAATAATATGGGTTTTTTTGCCTCAATGGCCTTTTTGGGCCATTTAGGGCCTCAAACTCCGCAAAACAATCCACACCCCATGGTCTGCAGTCCTTGGGACCATTAGGCCCATTTTGGCCCAAATCCAATGAGGACAAAAGGGGGGAAGGGGGGCAGCTCATCAGTCCATGGCCTCTGGCAAGCACCAGAGGCCACCAGCTCAGCTCCAAGCAAGGATTCCCCTCAAGTTCATGCAAGATTTTTCCTTCCTCAATGCACCCCGCACTCAAGGATCCATGAGTGGTGCATATATGGTATAATATACCATTATGCACCATTTCTGCTCAGCAATCCAATGGTGACACTTTCAGGACCAAATTACGTTATTCCAAATCAAGTCCCCAATAATCACCAATTTTGAAGGAGGATTTTTAAGCTATTCAGTCTGGAAATTCCCTGGCACCTACCAGAAGACCATTACAGGATGCCAACCACCTGGACCTGTAGGAGTAGGGTTGTCAATTATCAGAAGGACTATTCTAAGGGCAATTCTCACAGGTTATCAATTATTTCATTCATTCTCAAGGAATCAAGTACTCAGCATTCCTTGGACAAGTCAATTGGTCCATACAGGTAGTAATCAAGCATCCTGTATGACCTTGGCCCATTTGGGCCAATTCATATTCCACTGTGGGAATTCAGTCACACAGGAAAAGTCTCAAGATGGCCAGAGCTGTATTGGCTCAATTCAGACAATACAAATGGGTGACTCACCTTCCAGGATCAGCCTTGCATCTTTTTACATATACTGGCCACCTTTCATCACCTGGGGACTTCTTCCCCAGTTAATTAATATATTGGATTTATTTTTATCTCTATTCTCTTTTCTTTATTAAAGTAAATATTGATAATGTTAAGTACCTAATTTGCACCTTTTCTTCTTTGCCTGTCAATGGATATTGGTGGTAATATCCCTTACTAATTCCATTGTTCTTTCTGACAGGTTGAAACAGTGAATGGAGGATTCATTTGGTTGGCTTCTTGGATTCTGGATTTCTTTATCATCTTGGCCATTGGCTTCCCCTTTCTCTTTTATCTTTTGGCATACTTGTATTAACTCTTATCCTTCTTTAAAGAAATATATTCCTTTTTATTTCTTTAGACTTTTGGAGCCCTGCAAGTGAGTTCTTGATTCCTGAGTGCCAGGCCACTCTTGATTTCCATAAGAGCCCTTGTGACAGAACACTGTTCAAATAGGTTTGCACACTGTTCAAATAGGTTTGAACACTGTTCAAATAGGTTTGAATACTGTTCAAATAGGTTTGAACACTATTACGATTTAAGTGATATACGGAACGTGAGCAGACGAATTAACAAGGAAAAACTCCCCTAAGTTGATTAGAGGTTAATATGGATTACTCATACCTATTACGATTTAAGTGATATACAAAACGTGAGCAGACCAATTAACAAGGAAAAACTCCCCTAAGGGAGTTACAACAAAAAAATAAATCTAGGTATTTATACTAGTTTCAAAAACATATATTTTGTGTATAAGCATATTTTATATACTAGCATATTTCATTAAACTCCCCTCCACAAAATATTGTGGTCATTCAAGCACTCCTTCATAAAAACGCTGTAGCTTGTTTTTACCCAGTGCTTTCGTCATGATGTCTGCCTTCTGTTGCTCAGTGCTGATCCATCCAATCTTGATTTGATTTTTTGTTAATAATTCATTTACCAAGTGAAATTCCCGCTTAATATGTCTTGAATTCTTTCTGCTCCCCCTTTCACCTGCAATTTGTATTGCGGCTTTGTTGTCCAAAAGTAAAGTGGGGGTGAAATGTTCTGCAATGCCAATTAGACCTTGACCAATCCATAGGCATGCCTTTGATGAATATGAAATCGCCATATATTCCGCCTGACAAGTGGACGAAGCAATGCAAGTTTGCCGCTTCGAATTCCACATGACAGGTGCCCCCCATAATAATCCTACATACCCATGCTGGGACCTCGATCCCTCACCACCCCAGTTCGCATCCACAAAGACATTGAGAACATCCTGCCCCTGATCTGGCCTTAATACTAAGGATTTTGGCGAAGTCCCCTGCATATAACTAATCAAATGATCCAAGGCCATCCAGTGTCAATCTGTGGTATTCATTGAGAAACGAGCCAAAAAATTTACCGCATACATTTTATCCGGTCTGGTGGCCTGTGCCACATATAACAGCATCACTATCCGTGATAAGTATTCCTTGTCAATTGCGTTTGCTTTTCCTGATACTAGATCCATGTCTGGAAGTGGCTGAGAAGCGGTGATGTTGCTTGCATTAAGGGTGCATAACTTCTTAATCAATGCCGGCTGGCACAGCTCAAAACTGCCATCCGCCTTCTTTGTAGTTATGCCAACAATGCTGCTCACCTCGTCATCCCACTTCAGCTTTAGTTCCAGCTTGAGAAGTCGCTTTGATTTTGATAACAACTCCACATTCAATGCCTCTATTACCCCATCATTGACATGTACCCATAATATTGCCTTCCCGTCCGCCCGATTGTATGTGTAAGTACTCTGATCTTCTGGATTGGATTCAAAACCAACTTTCTTTAGTACATTCTGTAAATGATTCCACCAACAACGGCCTGCCTGCTTCAGACCATACAGTGCTTTTTTTAATTTCAGGACCCTCGGCAAACCCGTTGCCCCTTGAGGCACCCTAATGTATATCGTATCTTTGAGGGCGCTGTGTAGGTATACAGTGGTGACATCAAATGTTTGAATTTCCCAATGGAGGGCTGCTGTTATTGTCAGTAAGCATCGTAGACTGTTGAATGTCGGAGTTGGGGCAAATGTTTCATCAAAGTTCAGTCCTTTAACTTGTTGATAGCCTTGAACCACCAGCCGCGCCTTGTTGATCTTGCTTTACTGTGTAGACCCAACGAAAACCAAGAGCCTGTTTAAGATTGACATCACTGGCCGACTCCCATACGCCCATGTCCTTCAGACTTTTCAGTTCTTCCTCCATAGCCTCCTCCCATCTGTGGCGATCACCGGAAATCATTGCTTGTTGGTATGTGCTAGGAGAATCGTTGTGCAGTGAGCAGGTTGCCGCAGCGACTTCGAGGACCTTGTCTTGATGCATAATTTCACTTATCATGGTCGGATGAAAAAGATTGTTGATCTCAATGCTGTTGGCCAAAGGGTTGCTTGTTGTACCCATTTCATTCTCGTCAAAAACCACCGAAGAACTCCAAATCACTTGCTTCAATATCACATCCCAAAAAATCCACCCCTTAGAATTCTCCGCAATTCCCAGGTGTATGACCTCTTTAGCCTTTGGAGACAAATCCTTCCTGTGGTTTAAGTTGTGCACATATGCTTTACACCCAAAGACTCGGAGTACACCCAACGATGGCTTCCATGTCGTGACCAACTCATAAGATGTCTTAATTGCGGTACCATGTGTAATCCGGTTAAAAACCCACACTGCTTGTCAAAAAGCATAGGGAAATAGACCGATATCTACACCTGAGTCGATCAGCATTGACCGCGCGGCTTCAGCAATCGTTCTATTTGTCCGCTCCACCTTTCCAGCTTGATGATGCTCATACGGAATGATCATCTCCTGTGTGATGCCAGAGTCTTCAAAAAAACGCCTCAGGTTGTGTGATAAGAATTCGCCGGCATTGTCCGTCCGGACTCTCTTGACATTATAGTTTGTGAGATTATTAAATTTCCCAATCCAATCAATCAGGCAGCCACCCGCCTCTGACTTCGATCACAGTGGATAAACAGTGACAAGAGAAGAGTAATGGTCTTGAACTAACATTGCATAGAGATGTTTGTCGAAAGAGATTGGAAAGGGCCCCATTAAGTCAGCGACGATAACATCACCCGGCTTTTCAACTATCCCTCGTGAAGGCAAATTTAAAGGAAGATGTTGACTCTTCGCCATTGAGCACGCATGACAAAGCTTGACGTCATGATGCAATACTGTCGCCGGAAGGCCATCTACGCATTTCAGCTTTTGCAGTTTTCTGATTGTTCTCAGTGATATGTGGGCAAGACGACGATGGAATAGAGTAGCAGTTTGGTTAAAGTCTTCTACAATTGCATTGCATTAAGCCGTAGCATAAGTTTTCAAGAACCACCTGTTGTGGTGAAGCAGACAGGGATATATACAGGATTGTTGATGTAAGTAAAAAACTCCATTTCTGAAATCGACCTTCCCATCATTTTTCATAAATTTTCCTAAGGAAATAACCGTACTGGGGATATCTGGACAATAAAATGCCTCTGTCAATAATAGGTTACCAGATGGGCATGCCAAACAAATTAAACCCTTCCCTTCGACGGGGTGTTTCTTTGCTGACGCAACGGAAAGTGTGAGGTTAATTTTTGTGATATTGGTAAAAAGAGAAAGATCACCCGAAACATGGTGAGTGGCACCTGAATCAAGGAGGACTAACGAGTCATTTTCCCGGGTACTTTCAATTGACGCAATAAAGGGGTCCTCTTCCTCAACCTCCACTTCTGAGACACAAGGATGCGGCAAGACTTTTGACTTCTTAAGAATGTGGTTGGGATTCTTAATGCGTGGATTGGGAATTCCAGGGAGACCAGCCTTCTTGTGGGGGCAGTCCTGCACCCAATGTCCCCATTCAAAACAGTGAAGGCAAGGAAATCGTGGGCTCAGATTATATTTTGCCCAAGATACGGATTGTTGATTCAATGGAATTCAACGTGCTTGGGTAGCGGGTTTCTGAGAGGAAAAACAGACACCAGAGGCTGGTTGGCTATGTTGATGGTGAGAAGAACTAGCAGCCAAAACCAAAGGTGGAGGTGATAAAGACAAGGTATGATTGCGTTTCTGAAAGTGTTGTGCCACTTGCAAAATGTCTTCAGCGCGAATTTGAGCCTTATCATCTAAAGATAATTTTGCATCAATGGCAGTGGAGATCTCATGGAAGAATTGCTTATTCCAATGATGAAAGAACATGACAACAAGGGCATCATCGTCCCAAACAGAGCTGAGGGCCGACTTCAGGTTGCTGACATTTGTTTTGATGGCCACATATGAGTCGTTCAAATTAGCCGATGCATCCGATCCATCATTAGGTCATCGAAAAGGTTCATAACATGCGACCACAATTGTTTTTCAAAGCGGCGACACAATAATTGGTAGGCCCGCCTAGCTTCGTCTTCCTCCTCAATCGAGTTATTCAGATCCCCACTAATGGATTTCTCAATATAAGTCTGGATTTCGTAATTTCTAGTCCTGTCGCTATCTTTGTCAAGAGATGAGAAGTAATCGACAACAGTATGTGTCCGCTCAATCAGCTGAATCAGTGACCTAGACCAGCGATGGAGGTTTAGGCCATCACTGGTTAGGCGGGGAGTAATGCCCTCACCAAGTCGATTGATCTTGACTTGGCGTTTGAATTGGGCACCTGACTCGCTGGCTGAGTTAATTAGTGCTGCTCTTAGGTCTTCAAGGTCAAACTTTCTTTTGGACATTGCGTATGTTTTACCTGATCTGGTTCTCAGATTGATGTTATAGTGATTACTAGGCATTCAATTTTACGTGGATTCTGAGGTGACTGAGTTTACGGTAATTATTGGCAGCAACGGCCCATAACCTATTACGATTTAAGTGATATATGAAACGTGAGCAGACGAATTAACAAGGAAAAACTCCCCTAAGGGAGTTACAACAAACAAATAAATCTAGGTATTTATACTAGTTTCAAAAACGCATATTTTGTGTATAAGCATATTTTCTATACAAGCATATTTCATTACAAACACTGTTCAAATAGGTTTGAACACTGTTCAAATAGGTTTGAACACTGTTCAAATAGGTTTGAACACTGTTCAAATAGGTTTGAACACTGTTCAAATAGGTTTGAACACTGTTCAAATAGGTTTGAACACTGTTCAAATAGGTTTGAACACTGTTCAAATAGGTTTGAACACTGTTCAAATAGGTTTGAACACTGTTCAAATAGGTTTGACCACTGTTCAAATAGGTTTGAACACTGTTCAAGTAGGTTTGAACACTGTTAAAATAGGTTTGAACACTGTTCAAATAGGTTTGAACACTGTTCAAATAGGTTTGAACACTGTTCAAATAGGTTTGAACACTGTTCAAATAGGTTTGAACACTGTTCAAATAGGTTTGAACACTGTTCAAATAGGTTTGAACACTGTTCAAATAGGCTTGAGCACTGTTCAAATAGGTTTGAATACTGTTCAAATAGGTTTGAACACTGTTCAAATAGGTTTGAGCACTGTTCAAATAGGTTTGAGCACTGTTCAAATAGGTTTCAACACTGTTCAAATAGGTTTGAGCACTGTTTGAATAGGTTTGAGCACTGTTCAAATAGGCTTGAACACTGTTCAAATAGGTTTGAACACTGTTCAAATAGGTTTGAACACTGTTCAAATAGGTTTGAACACTATTCAAATAGGTTTTAACACTGTTCAAATAGGTTTGAACACTGTTCAAATAAGCTTGAACACTGATCAAATAACTTTGAACACTATTCAAATAGGCTTGAACACTGTTCAAATAAGTTTGAACACTATTCAAATAGGTTTGAACACTTTTCAAACAGTTTTGCACACTGATCAAATCACTGGGGGGATCTGACTCAGAACTGCCTGCACGTCCCTTACAAGTATATAGACTTATATCTCAAAGTTAACTCAGAATCACCTCATTTCATATCTCTATCTTCATCTCCAAGCTAACTCATTGTTAACTTATTTCATATCTATATCTTTATATCCAAGCCGACTCAGAATTAACTCATGTCATATCTACATTCTTATCTCCAATTAAACTAATCATTATCTCATGTAATATCCTCATTCTTATCTCCAAGCTAACTCATACCTGACTCATGGAATATCTTGATCTTGATCTCAAAGTTAAACCATCATTCACTACAGTCATATATTCATTAGTATCTCGAAATGGAATTATTCTTTACTTGCCTTAAATTTAAGCTTGTCAATGATCTTTTACCAATTATTTACTTATCACTTATGTGATTAGAGTGGGGACTTCCTACAGTGCTAAGGCAATCCTGTCAGTTTTCTTCTATTTAACTCAAAACTAAGTCAGATTGTTTCCTGGTATGTATCACCAAATTATCCCAATGCTTACTTTCATTTTCTCCAAGTCTGTGTTCTCATTTCAACTTATGATTAATTCAAAATTTCAAATTCACTATATCAAAGTTTTAATATCTTTTTTTGCTATTCAAGAGCCCAGGACTCCATATATATATAGTTTATTAATAATAATATTAAATCCATCTCACCATATACACTTCTGAAGCACAAAATAATATAATAATTTATCCTTTGACAGAATCAGCTATAAAGTTCATTTGATAATATTTTGTGTTTCATTTAAAATGGCTTGAAGTTATCATTATATCAAATAGTTATTCCTATTATCCTGTAATATTACCTATATTAAAGAAACAGTATAATTTAATTTCAATTTAGACTTTCATTAAAAAACATTTCTTTTACTTGCAAGACTTATAGATATTCATGTATATTGATTACCTACTCAAAATTCAGTTGTTAATACAGAAATAAAATCAATTTAGATTGTCTCTTGATTAATAGCTCCTTAAATCTATATCCATTATTCTTTCCATTAATAATCTTAACTATTCAAGATTGAACTATTAATTCATAATCAGAGCTAATATAAACTTATAAGTGTTCAAAACTATTTTTCAATTTGGATGGAATAGTAAAAAATTCAAAATGGTAAAAGTTTACACTTTTTGTGTTCTAAATCTCCAGGTAATAAGGTTTTATGATCAAATAAAGATGAACACTTTTGAAGGATCATATAAAGATAATATGATAGAAATGTAAAGATATGTGATGGTTTTTTTTTAAATTTTTAAATAATATAAATCAATTTGAATCTCATGTTATTTCTTTCTTTTGTTAAAGCAAAATTCTGTTTTTTTTTCTTTCTTGAGTTTATATTCAAAAAATCTATTTAAATTCTCAGTATTTACTGTGTTGTTACTTCTTCCCAATCCTTAACATATATATGTTATATCTCCTTGAATGGCTACTTTGAAAATTGGATTGAATGGACTCAAGTAAGCCTTATTATTTGTATTTTTCATTAAAAATTTATGAATTACTGTTTTTAAAGACTTAAGTGAGTGAAAGATTAATGACTTTAAGGAAACAAAAACTATATTTTATCTCAAAGTAAAATCAATAAAATTCAATCCTGACCCCCACTTTTCACCAAAACTTTATTGAAGTAATTCAAAAAATTGTATTTATTAAATGATTCAAAATTAAATTAAACTGATTTTTGAATTTGTGAATAACCTTCTAAACTGAATTTTTTTTAACTTAACTTGGTAGAAATTTACTTCCAAAAATTGATAAAAGTAAGATCTTTGGAATTTTTGGGTTCAACTTTGTGGATTGACTTATATTTGTTTTCTTCAAAATATTGAATATTTTGAGCTTTTATGTTCATGGAATATATTCCATATGAAAGAAGAAGGTCTTCAAAGAATCCTGACAATATTAGTTTCATGGTAAATATTTTATATCTGAACTGATTATTGTGGGTAACTAACTAATTAAAGAATTTTCTCAGTATTTACTAAATTGGGGCAAATTATTACAAAATAAAATTTCAAAAATTAATCCTTATTTTCTCAAGGTTAAAGAGCTCTTTGAAATCATTTTTTTGAGTTTTTGATTACTTTTGGTAAGTGACAATTTAAATATTATTTTAATTCAAATTACAAAAAACCTTCATATCTTGGCAAATTCATTCATTCCCTTATGTGGAATTACCAAAATTTTTCAAATTCACATAATACCTTTTTTGTAAAATTAAGTGAAAAGATTAAATGGGACTTAACTATAATTACGGCTATCCAAAATTCCTTTGATATTCTCAATATTTTTCTTTTGTATGAAAACTGTTAAAATTGGGAAGCATTCTGTCCTATATTTTTTTAAGGGGGAGGCTATCAAATAATTGATATGAATATTGATTTCAAAAAAGTTTTTTCAACAAAAATGTGTCATGTGAGAAAGGAATTCTGAGAGAAGGTATAACAACCAATCTTTATGTATACTTCTTTTAATCCCACAAAAGAGGTCTATTTTGAAATTGAGGCCAAATACCACTCCTTTAATTTTTTTTTGGAAAACATAAGGTTAACCAAATTGAGTTTTCAATTTATTTTTATTAATCCTCTTTTCAATTTTGTTTCAAAGACTCTCATCAAGCATCTTATAGCCAAATCAAACCAAACCCCATTTGTGTAATACAGTTTGGGCCATTTGAAACCAAAAATTGATTAAGATGATTCTCAACCCCCTGAAAATATTTTTAAGTTGAAAAAGGCTGAATTGCACCAAAGCTCCCTTCACTGTTTGGAATTCAGGTGTGTGCTACAAATGGATCTTCAAGCAGGGGATGATGAAGCATATTCAATTTTAATTGCTATGTTGATATTTATTCACCTCATTTAGTATAAAGATCCTCACAATCAAGTCAATAAAAAATTAAAAATTAAATCAATTTGGAGTAGTAAGTTTTTTTCATGATTTTTGGTGTGCTGCCCTTTTGGGGGAGAAATAATATTTAACTTCATTTCTCGTAGCTTTGCCTATTCTCTTTTAAAAATGGTTAATAGGAAATTTTAATGTGGATTAATTAAATTGTTACATTATTATTCCATCAAGCTCTTATTAAAATGAATAAATCCCTTCCAAAAATATTTACATTAAGTTATATATATAAATAATTTTTTAAATTAAATTTTATTAAATGTCAAAAAAAAAATTAATAAATAAATTTGATTCTACTTTTATTTACTTTTTTTTTTTAGACCTTGATTATTTATTTTTATTTATTTTTATTTCTTTTGATTTTTTTATTACAAAAGAACAAATACATTCAATAATTCAAAATAAATTAAATATTTCTTACTTAAAATTTTTATCTTTATTTTCTTTGTCAATTTTTTTTTGGCTTTTTTTGCTTATATTATATTTTTATTTTGGAATAATTACATTATTACATATTTTATTTAAAAAAACATTAAATACACCTTTTTTTCCATAGGAAAAATTAAGAATATAAATTTTTTATTGTGAGGTAAAAATAACTTTATTTAAATGACTGAAATTGAGACAAATGAGCAGAACGCTGGCAATAATTATATATGAAAAAGCTATAAAAAATCAAAGATTCCATGGCCAAAGATGGCTTATATCTAAAAAGGCATTCATAACCTATTCTTAAGAGTAGAACCCTGACACCTGCTTTATGAAAACAAATTTGTCTTCAAAATTGAATCAAGTCAAAGATTTTGCTTCACAAAGAAAGAATAGCAGGGTCACCCAAAATTACATATGTACATATTCATCTGAAAAATTAAGATTTAACTTTAATATTAAAAGTTAAAAAAGTTGAATGCATACAGATAATCTATCTTGATGATAGAGTCAAAGAGTATCTATTCCTGCATTATTGATACTGGGTTTATCTAATAATGATTTGAATTGTTCTTGTTCTGATTCAATATCACCAGTTAATGCATACGCTTTGATTAAAATGTTGGATTATCTGCTGTCATGTGTACACGTTGTTGATCCATTTGTGCCACATATCTCAGGACTAAATCTACTCTTTTGAATGCTACAAATACATCAAAAAGGGCTTGAGAACATACTGAATCCGGTAATCCAGGACTATCACCTTCTCTTCTTTGGATAAGGACAAAGCTGCTGGGTTGACAATGAATTGTCTTTAGGTGGCTTTGAACTAATCATGTTGCACAAAAATGTATTGGATGTAACTCTATGTTGAATGTCCTCTTCAAAGTGAAAATAATTCCGGTCAATATAACAAGTATAATAAACTGTAAGCAAATTTCTATTTATATAAGAAGGCAAGAGTTTACAGCGAAAGATGCACTAGCATCATCAGTGGTTCCATGGGCATGTTGAATCATAGCCGCATAAGCGTCAGCAGATGGGGCATCTCTGCTGTTAATTAATTGATTCTTGCCGATTTCCAATTCTTCCAGCAATCAACAATAGGCGAGAGCAGTTATCATTCTATATTAAGCTAAAACTTACTGAGAGAGAGATGACTAAGGTGATTGATAAATGATTGAAATGGTGTGTAGGGCACTGGTACTGCAAGTTGAATAAATTGGCTAGAAGTATTGGTATGGATCGAAGATAAAGTTGGAGGGCTTATTGATGAGTTGGCAAAAGAAGCCAATCTTGATAGAAGTGCACTATCAAAAAAAGTTGATCATAATTAAGGTAATTCTCCTGTAAAAATTGATTAATTTCAACGATGTGAGAATAGTAACCAAAAGTTTAAATGATTCAGAATTCATTTAAAGTAATTTTTTAAATACCTGTTCCATTTTGATCACATGACAACCCAAAGAGATTTGAAAAATACTTATCACCTTCTTTGATTAAATGACGTAAAAAAGCTTTAGCTTTGAGTTCCTCATCAACGTTCTTCGATTTAATCTTACTAAATAAATCCTGAGCTCTGCCTTGGGTTGGCATCTTTATTTTTTAAGTCTAGAATTGAATAGCGCAATGTGATAATTGGAGTTTGTGAGGAAGTTCTCAAATTGGCCTAGAACTGATTCAACAAAATCTTGTGATTCCGGTGGCAAATTGGTTTGAATCAATGGCAATACCTTTCCTTCTTTGGCTTGAGCGTGAAGCATAACACTAACTATCAAAAGTAAAATCCAATCATTTATTAAATAAAGACAATGTTCAGCATCAGGGAAAGATGAATAGAGTTGATAGAATTGCATTGCAAGAAAAAAAGTATGATTATTAAGAATTATTGGGGTTGTGATCTTAAACCCAAAGGCTAGTTGAAGTTGTTGAAGTTGTTGACCAAGTTTGGTGAAAATAGCTGTTACTGGATATTGAAGGACACTTTGATAACTAGTTAATAAGCCTGTCAAGTAAGAAGATTGATGGCGAAATTCAGCAGTAGCAGATTGAAGCTCGCAGATGTCGGGAAGGATAGAGTAATGATGAATCAATTGAGTAAATAAGTCTTGACTAAAAGAACCAAGATGCATTAAATCTTTAGAGGTATTGGTGATACATTGATTTTTGATTGCTTGAAAACTTTGAATGACACGTTGAGCGCTGTTTTCGATTGAACCATAAGTTTGTATATTTAAAATTGCTTCAAGTTTGGTACTATCTGCTTTGAGTAAAGCTGATCGCTTTATGATCGTATAACAAAAAATTGAGGAAGCCTTTTCGAGGGCCTCTTGAATCATTTCAATTGTTTATTTAATATGGCCCACTTTCTTTTTTGCTGATAGTAAGGAAGCTGAGTGATGTAAATCAAAGACTAAAAGTGAATTTAAAACATTTTGCAACCTTGCCATCACTGCGCCCATAGCTTTGGTATCAAACTGAGAATCTATTTGGTCGATGCTGATCATGTTAGAGTGCAAAACTAAACGATAGTATTTCATTAATAATTATAGCAAAAAATAGTGATTTAAGAATGAAGAAATGCCTAACTGGTGGGCTATAATTAACTACCAAATAAAGTACCACACAGCAACAACAAGATGCAACAATATCCAACTACTAATGGATGAATTAAGATTAGTGAACAAAACATTTTAGATTTTAGCAAGACTAGACAATACTTGAATCTGAACAGGATTGATTCAATTAATAATAATAGAAAAGGAAAGTAGTAGAAAAAGAAATAAAAGTGAAGAAAACAAATAATACAAAAATAAAAGAGAAATAATTCAAGATATAAAGAAAGGAAAGTTTCTATGTAAAAAGAATTGAATCTGATCAATAATTTTGAGGTAAGGAGCTCGTCTTATATATTTGAGAGGTGAGAAGTTTTGTTTATGCACAGTGATATGCGTGGTCGGTTGAGTTTGGGTAATTAAGTTGATTGTGGCAATGCGGAGTATTTCAAGTAGAAGTGGCGTTTTGACAATCAGGTACAGTCTTGATCGGAATTTTTAACACACCCCTTCACTTCTAGTCATAATACACCCAGAAAAGAGAGGGCACTCGCGAGAATTTGTTGATTGACTGATTTAGTGAGAAAATCAGCAAGCATGAGATTGGTAGGAGTATATACGAGTTTTATTTTTGATCAGTTTACCACCTCTTTGATGAAGTGAAGCTGAATGTCTATGTGCTTCATTTGTTTATTGTTCAGATTACTGTTGCCGTTGACGGTGTTTATACAACTTTGGTTGTCTTCATGAATTGGAATAGGCTTGTTGATTTTTGACAGGCTACATTCCCGACACCACTTCTGAAGCCACAGAAGCTCCGAGGTCAGGTCACATAAGGCCTTGTACTGTCAGCCTGTGACTCAAAACCAGAGCACAAGCATGACAGCCAAAATACCATAAACCAATGGTATAGCCAAAATACCACCAAAATATGGAACTGAGCCAAATTAGCTCAAAAGGTATCAAAAGAAAGAGGAAACTCACCCCTTTCTGAAAATATAAGTCCCATAACCATAGGACAAGAAATAACAAAGTTATTCCTGCTCAAAGCTATTGCTGAGCATAAACCTTAATTTTCACCTCTCATCTAAAATCTAGAAGGAGAGTCTTAAACCCATCAAATGGGTATTCAAAATGGAGCCCTAAGCCAGGGCTATCCAGTGGTACCAGCCAAACTGAGCTAGCACCAGTATTACTTGAGTTATGGTCAAATTCAGACCAAATAAGGGTGAACAAAACATTCACCTCTCATCTAACTTTTACAGTTTTAGTGTGAGATACCTAAAGTGGGGTCTTTTTGGAAAGAGCACAATCAGGGCTATCTGATGGTGCCATCCATTTCCTCATAACTCAACTACAACAGAAGTTATTGGCCAAACAAGCTTAATACAGCTTTTGACCAGACCACGCCAATGTACAAAAATACTTGTACATGGGATAACTTTGTCATATTTAATGATAACCATGTCAAGTTGGGTACCATTCTGTAGAGCTCATACAGGGATATTCAATGAACCAATTTTGAGCTTGATATCTCAAAAACTGACAGAGTTATGACCATTTTAAGGTCAAAATCCCACCTGCTGTCAGATACAGCCTTACCATGGGATAATATCCCATAACCATGAATATGAGGTGTCAAATAGACAAAGAAGCATGTTTTTACTTCAATACCTCATATGTCACTCAATACTGGGGTCCCATACAGTTTCTGTACAGCATTCTACGCGTCATACACGTCAGAATCAGGCTGTGAGGTCCCCAGATGAAAGTTTTCACCCTGTATTAGTGAAAACTGCCCAGATGTGGTTTCAAAACCACATCTGAGCCCAATACAGGGTATACAGGCTGTTTGCAAACCACAAGCCTGTCCTGGAGAGTGAAAAATCTTCACTTCCTCTACGTGGAAAGGTCTAGCAGCCTTTCCACCTCAATTTCAGGATAAAAGGAGGGCTTTTCACAGCCAAAAACCTTTCCTCATCCTGCTCTTGAATAACCTATGTAGTAATCTGTCAAAAACAGTTTTACTCTTGGTTAAATAATCAGGTATACTCTTAATTAAAAGTATTGTAGTCTTTATTATTGTAATCCAACAGGTAAAGCTGCACCCAGGGCTTTCAACAGCGCTCACCACCACTATATCTCTATAGTAAAGCCCTTTAAATCTTAAATTAAATCATTTATTATCAATCTTATCATCTTTTAAAACCATTTTTACCATTTCACAGTCATAGTTAAAGCTTGTAAATACTCATATACACATTTATCATAGACTCAGCCTGACATTTTGGTGGCCTGGCCGTTTTTTTTTAAGCTTTTGGACCTTACAAGTAAGTCTTTTCTCTTTTTTATGACTTATTAACACATTCTTTTATCTTTTTTTAGGCGTAATTTCCATTTAAAAATATATATTTTATATATTTTTATCTTTTTTCATATACTCATATTATAAAAGAGTATTTTTCACGTGGCTAATACCCACTGAAAATAATTATTTTTGGCGTGTTTTGTATATAAAAACACATCAGCCATCAATAAGTCCTGTATTCTTGACTGAATAAGGACACCTCTGACTGAAAAACCATCAGTTGAGGCGTGGATTAAGTGTATTGTTGACTCAATAACACTTATACAAAACCACTTGTACAGAATACACTTGAAAACCACAAGTGTATCTGTGGGATACTGGCACACAAACAGTATGACAGGGCACCATAAGCTGTATTTTTGACGTGAAATTGTTAATTCAATTACACTGTCATTATATAAGGGCATATTGTAATAATATACAAGCCCAGAGGCCATTCTTAGACGTGCAAAACCAGCGTTTTAAGAAGTCTTAACTGACATAAGCCCTCTTTTTCCTGTTTTAATTCAGTGCAAGAAAACTACGTCCCACTTGAAACCCAGTCACAGGCCAACACACCAGTGACACCCTCAGAACCAGAGGGCAGCAAGGGTAAAGGAAAAAGGCTTAGTGAAGGCCTCATTACAGCCAAGAAGTGGACACCAATAGCCACTCAGAGGAGTAGAAAACCACGAAACTCTGCTTCAATACAAGGTAAACCAACCTTAACCACTTGTACAGGGAAGATTACAATTATTAACCCAGTTGTAACCTCCAAAGGCAAACTGCCCAAATCAGCAGATAACAAATTTTTACAAGGCACAGTCAAAGGTAAATACCCTAAGAACATAAAGTTTTTGACTGCTTGCAAACACTGATATGTCCCCTGCATACCTCAGAGACCTTGGCTTCCAAAGGAACCAGCCAGAGGATAGAGCAGGAATGTCAAGAACCAGAAGACCTGAAAGAAGACACATTGGACACAGTGGTGGATGGCAAAACAATGAGGGAGATAATATCAACCTTGCCATTCACACTCCAATTCAACAGAAACCTCAAACCAGAGGACTGGAAGGATATGGATCAAGTTCTTCAAATCCACCAACTCCTCAAAGATTTGTTTCAATGGAGCATGGACAACAAAAGGTTCAACCTAGCAACTCACTGGGCAGAACTGGGATCAAGTTGCCAGAAGATCTGTCTCAAAGAGATAGACTTCAAAGACCTTATGGTAATCACCAAGGGTTGGAATCCTACCAGGCAGCACAGACTCCTGGAGGCAAGGGCACAGAGGATAAGGGATAATCAAGCCACTATCCAAGCTATAGAAGAACAGTTAACCCAGACAGGGCCTACTCAGATTCCTTCAGGTTCACAAGGAGCATGCCAAATCAGCTCTCCAGTGGCTTCAAACCATTCAGAAACCAGCAGATCAGTGGCCAAGAGTCACCATTCTTCACAATTTCAGGAAGTTTCCAGGAGAAGACAAGGCAACAAGGGCAAGAACAAAGCCTCCTTCAACCAGAGGAGGAAAGAGTCAGACCCCATGATCCAGAAGCTGTTAGATTTGGTAAAAGAAGTACACAAGAACCAGAAGTAGTTGTAAACCACTCTAGAATCAGTAGTCCTAGTAATAGAAACATTACCCCCACTCAGACTGAAAATAACATGATCACATCTGAGAGTAACATCAACAGTGACACACTGTGGTTACAAATGTCCCAATATGCTGAGCAATCTGCAAAGCAGGCTACAGAATTTGCAGCTGCCCAAGAGAGGATGAGAAAAACTCAAGCCTCATTGGAGCAGCTAGTTAAAAACCTTCAGGAAGGATATGCTCAACTGAGCAAAGCCTCTGAAGAAACCAACAAGAGACTGAATCAAGTCTCTGAAGAACAACACCATAGTAGCAGGGACAGGGAGTGTCTGAACCAAGACATAAAAAAATTGTTTGATTCCTACCATAGCTTAAAGCCCCAACCACAAGGCCAAGCTATGGAGAATCCATATCAACCAGATGACATCAAACCAGATGCCATGTTGTTGAATAAGGCAAGATCTCCATCACAATACCAGGATGGAGATGGCATGTCTTATTCAGAGAAGGAAGCCTTGAAACAGCTTCCTGAGGCCTCAAACTGGCCCAAATTCTCTGGATCAGGAGAATATGATCATATGGAACTCATAGATCATATTGATGGACTCTTCATTGATGTACCAAGCATACCAGATTACTGGATTACTGCTAGACTGAATACTGCATTTAAAGGTCATGCAAGTATATGGTACACTGAAATGAAAGAAATCCATGGCAGAAGAAATTGGCCATGGTGGAAGAGTCAAATAATCCAAAAGTACAGTAATGTAACTTGGATATGGCAAAAGACCATGTCATTTGAAAATGACAAATACTCTGTGGACAAAGATCCGTATGAGTGGTGTCTCAGACAGTCTAAAATACTTAAAGCCATTGATCCTCAAATGAACATACAAATGAGGAATCATAAGCTTCTGACACAACTGCCAGGAGAACTAGAGCATGCAGTAAAGTGCAGATGCAACCAAAATTGCACTCTATATGATATAGCCAATACCTTACAAGACATAAGGAAAAGGACTAATATAGCGAAATTCACCCCATATAGAAGCAGTAGTTTCAAAGAGAAACAACCTTTCAGGGTGGAGTTTAAAGACAAACCCAGAGAAAGAGTGGCAGAACTGGCAAAAAAGAAGAATTCTTGTCACAATTGTGGTTCAACAGACCACTATGCCAACAACTGTCCAAAAGCAAAGAAGAAAGTCTATGCTATAGAAAAAGTCCCTGAAGAAGAACCTCCAACAGAGGATTCTGAATCAGACTTTATGGGAGATGCCATCAGAGAACTATCTGATGATGATCAAGACCCAAGAGAGGAACTTCTAGTGGAATACCAAGAGGAAACCCCATTGGAAATCCAGGATATACAGTTGGAAGCAGGCATGCCACAAGACACTGCCAACAAGAACTTATGTAAACATACACAGGATGCACAAACATTCCTGGTTACACCAACCAAAGGAATGGCATATATACATGGAACAGCCACAAAAATGACTGTATGTATTGACAATGCTCAGCACCCACTGATCATTGACAGTGGAGCACACTGCTCCATAGTGGCCAGAAATTACCTGGATAACCACTTCCCAAACTGGGAAAAAGAACTCTTGCCCACCAGGGCAAAGAACTTTAAGAGTGTATCTGGAAAGATGACCTCTATTGGGACAATTATCAAAGAGATAATTATACCCCACAGAAAAGGTAATATCAGACTCAACCCAGAGTTTGTAGTGCTTGAAGATGCCCACATCCAAGGGTTTTTACTGGGAACAGATTACCAGAGGATGTATGGCATAGATATTTACAATAGTAAAAATAGGCATATTACCATTGGTACTAACAAAGAAAAGAAATTTTCTCTTGATATATACCAGATATCTTCTCAGGACCCACTGGAAGAACTTCTGAAAGAATTCAGAGAGGGACAGTTTAGCACTACCCTCACCAGTAAACAAAAGTTAAGTTTACTGAAGATGCTGAGGAAGAATAGACCAGCATTTGCCATTGGTGAAGAACCATTAGGAAAGATCAAAGGCCATGATATAGAACTATATCTGGATGTGGAAAGGCCTTATCCACCCATGTTAAGGAGACCTCCTTACCCAGCAAGTCTGGAGACCAGGAAAGAGATTGAGAAACATATCAATGAACTCCTGGACATGGATGTCATTAGGAAGATTGGACATAATGAAATAGTGGAAATCACCACTCCTGTCCTAATCACCTGGCATGATGACAAGTCTAGATTGTGTGGAGACTTCAGAGACCTGAAAAACTACACAAAAGCAGACAGGTATCCTATACCAAGGATACCTCATGCCTTGGATAAATTGGCCAAAGCCAAATACATAACCAAGATGGATTGTATGAAGGGCTTCCACCAAAATGGAGTTAAACCAAACTCCATGAAATTACTCAGAATTATATGCCATATGGGCATATATGAGTACACCAGGATGCCATTTGGCATCAAGAATGCACCAGCCCACTTCCAAAGGATGATGGACACCATATTTCAAGAGGAAATAATGGAAGGCTGGATGGTAGTGTATATTGATGATATTTTTATATACTCAGAGACATGGGAAGACCATGTACAATACATAGACAGAGTGCTAAGTAAATGTACACCCATCAATCTGAAAATTTCACTTAAAAAGTGTAATTTTGGCCAACAAGAGCTACTAGCTCTAGGACACAAAGTCTCAGGCCTTAGTCTGGCAATTGACCAGAACAAAGTAGCAGCAGTACTTCAAAAGCCAGTACCAAAGAACATCAAAGAGATGCAATCTTTCCTTGGATTTGCTAGCTATTATAGAAACCACATCAAAAACTTTGCCCACATGACTAGTAGTTTATACAAGTTATTATCCAAGGATGTAGTTTTTGAAATAACCAAGGAAAGGAGGGATGCATATGAGAGGATCAAATATGAACTCACAAATGCACCTGTGCTCATCTTACCTGACTTTGAACTACCATTCAAGTTATATATAGATGCAGCATGCAGCCAAGGCTTGGGAGCAGCCCTTCACCAAAGACAAATTGTGGATGGTGAACCAAGAGAAGGTGTAATATGTTACATCTCTAGGCAGCTAAAACATTCAGAAGCCAGGTATGGGGCCACCCAGACAGAATGTCTATGTCTAGTCTGGGCTCTAGAAAAACTCCACTATTATTTGGAGGGTGCAGTCTTTGAAGTCTACACAGACTGCACAGCCTTGAAGTCTTTACTAAACATGAAGACTACTAATAGACACATGCTGAGATGGCAAATAGCCATCCAGGAGTATAGAGGGAACATGACCATCATATACAAGGAAGGTAAAAGCCATACCAATGCAGATGGCCTTAGCAGATGGCCACTGGACAATGTCAAAAGCAATCCAGCTTATGACCATGAAGTTGCTGCAAAAGTTCCTATCCATTTTATGGAAATAAATAGGAAGAAAAACTTCAGATTCTCTGAATGGGCACCAGGGAGTGGTACCCTTGACAGTGGAAACACTGATTCAGAAGGGACAGAAACCCCCATACTGGGAATAAGTTCGTCAGAATTGCACAATGAATTTTTCAATGCAGTACTGAAATCTTATGCTAAACATAAACAGTGTAGCATACTACTCCAACTCTTTCAACATAAATACAGGAGCCCAGAACTGGAGACCCAGCTGGAGGAACCCTGGTTGAGGGCCTATAAGGACAATAAATTCTTCCTTATAGATGGACTGATTTATCACAGAGAAAAGCACACCAGTGCACTCACAGTGATAGACAGAGACCACATCTCTTTAATTTTGCAGGAATGCCATGACTGCCCCTACATGGGACACATGAGTGAGGACAGGACTAAAGAGAGGGTAGCAAGCACAGCTTGGTGGCCCAAGTGGGAACAAGAATTGAGTGAATACATCAACACTTGTGAAAGATGCCAAAAGGCAAATAGAAAGCATGGGAAGAAATATGGGTTACTTCAACACATAGAAGAACCCAAACACCCATGGGAAACCATCAACATGGACTGGGTCACAGGACTTGTCCCAGGAGGCAAAGAAAACTACAATGCCTGCCTAATCATAGTTGATAGGTTCAGCAAGAGCATGAGATGTCTACCATGCCATAAAGAGGACACAGCCATCGACACTGCTCTGTTATTTTGGAATAACATCATATCCACCTGTGGAGTCCCTAAGATCATAATTAGTGACAGGGACCCAAAATTCACATCTGAATTTTGGACCAATTTATATGACATGCTAGGCACCAAGCTTGCTTTTTCCACAGCTTACCATCCACAAACAGATGGCCTAGCTGAGAGGATGATCCAAACAATGGAGGACATCCTCAGGAGGTTCTGTGCCTATGGCATGGAATACAAGGACCATGAGGGATATACCCATGATTGGGTCACCCTCTTACCAGCAGTCCAACTGGCTTACAATACAAGCCAGCACTCTACCACAGGAAGAACACCTGCACTGGTAGAGAAAGGGTGGAATCCCCTTTTACCTGTGGATCACTTGAAGAAAAATCTTCTGACCATCCACCCCACAGCCAAAGACTTCCATGATATGTGGAAGAAAGCCTGTGATACTGCTGCCAAATGCATAGCTGAGGCCAAAGAGCATAATAAGCAGAGGTGGGACAAATCACATATGGAACCTGACTTCAAGGAAGGGGACCAGGTGTTAGTGTCTACACTAAACTTTAACAATCTCAAAGGACCCAAGAAAATGAGAGACTCATTTGTAGGGCCCTTCACTATCATTAAGTTGATAGGGAAGAATGCAGTAGAGGTCAAGCTCACTGAGGAGTTTTCCAGGAAACACCCAGTCTTTCCAGTAAGCCTGGTCAAACCATACTTCCAAACAGAAGAGGATAAATTCCCCTCCAGGAAGAAAAACATCACTCCACCAGAAATAGTGGAAGTAGAAGACTCTCCTGGACCTGTGAGTAAAATCATCAGGGCCAGAAAAATCAGACTCAATGGGAAGGATCAGAGACAATATCTAGTCAGATTCAAGAACCAGACAGCTGACAAAGACAAATGGTTGGCAGAGGATGCCATACCAGATGGGAACCTCCATTTAAGGAGATTCAGAGCCTCTAGGAGGACTGAAAAGTCTCATCAATGATGAGCCTTTTTTAGAGGGAGGGTATGTCGGCCTGTGACTCAAAACCAGAGCACAAGCATGACAGCCAAAATACCATAAACCAATGGTATAGCCAAAATACCACCAAAATATGGAGCTGAGCCAAATTAGCTCAAAAGGTATCAAAAGAAAGAGGAAACTCACCCCTTTCTGAAAATATAAGTCCCATAACCATAGGACAAGAAATAACAAAGTTATTCCTGCTCAAAGCTATTGCTGAGCATAAACCTTAATTTTCACCTCTCATCTAAAATCTAGAAGGAGAGGCTTAACCCCATCAAATGGGTGTTCAAAATGAAGCCCTAAGCCAGGTCTATCCAGTGGTACCAGCCAAACTGAGCTAGCACCAGTATTACTTGAGTTATGGTCAAATTCAGACCAAATAAGGGTGAACAAAACATTCACCTCTCATCTAACTTTTACAGTTTTAGTGTGAGATACCTAAAGTGGGGTCTCTTTGGAAAGAGCACAATCAGGGCTATCTGATGGTTCCATCCATTTCCTCATAACTCAACTACAACAGAAGTTATTGGCCAAACAAGCTTAATACAGCTTTTGACCAGACCACACCAATGTACAAAAATACTTGTACATGGGATAACTTTGTCATATTGAATGATAACCATGTCAAGTTGGGTACCATTCTGTAGAGCCCATACAGGGCTATTCAATGAACCAACTTTGAGCTTGATATCTCAAAAACTGACAGAGTTATGACCATTTTAAGGTCAAAATCCCACCTGCTGTCAGATACAGCCTTACCATGGGATAATATCCCATAACCATGAATATGAGGTGTCAAATAGACGAAGAAGCATGTTTTTACTTCAATACCTCATATGTCACTCAATACTGGGGTCCCATACAGTTTCTGTACAGCATTCTACGCGTCATACACGTCAGAATCAGGCTGTGAGGTCCCCAGATGAAAATTTTCACCCTGTATTAGTGAAAACTGCCCAGATGTGGTTTCAAAACCACATCTGAGCCCAATACAGGGTATACAGGCTGTTTGCAAACCACAAGCCTGTCCTGGAGAGTGAAAAATCTTCACTTCCTCTATGTGGAAAGGTCTAGCAGCCTTTCCACCTCAATTTCAGGATAAAAGGAGGGCTTTTCACAGCCAAAAACCTTTCCTCATCCTGCTCTTGAATAACCTATGTAGTAATCTGTCAAAAACAGTTTTACTCTTGGTTAAATAATCAGGTATACTCTTAATTAAAAGTATTGTAGTCTTTATTATTGTAATCCAACAGGTAAAGCTGCACCCAGGGCTTTCAACAGCGCTCACCACCACTATATCTCTATAGTAAAGCCCTTTAAATCTTAAATTAAATCATTTATTATCAATCTTATCATCTTTTAAAACCATTTTTACCGTGTCACAGTCATAGTTAAAGCTTGTAAATACTCATATACACCTTTATCATAGACTCAGCCTGACATGTACTCTCCTTCTGCAGTGGAAAGGGACACCGTTGATTGCTTCTGAGTTTTCCATAATACAAGTGAGCCATCAAAGGTCACTAGATAACCAGTTACAGAGTGCCTGGTTAAATGGAAATTACCCCAGTCTGCATCACTATAGGCGTCAATGCCTTGTACCTTTGTTTTTGAGTAGACGAGTCCAATATTCTGTGTTCCCTTCATGTAGATCAAACCGTGTAAGAAACCATTCCAGTGCTGAATTCCTGGATTCTCCAGAAGTTGCAACAGTGAGCTAACGCTGTGTGCCAAGTCAGGCCTCGTTGCAGTACTTAGGTACTGGATGGTACCAATTGCGCTACAATAGCTGACCCCAGGAGATTGAACTTTGAAATTTCTTCTCCAGTTGCAGGGGAAAAGTGGACATTGGAAGTAGAGGATTTGATACCGACTTACTTTCAGATAAGCCATAGAGATCAAGCAATGACTCGGTGAAATGTTGCTGGTCTCATGTAATTGACAAGCCAGATCTTGAAACTTTCACTCCTAGCATTAGATCAGCAGGACCTATATCTTTGATGTCAAATTCCGTTGCTATCTCTTCCTTGAAGGCGGAAGCACTGGAGCTGAAGATAGCTATATTGTCAACATGGATATAAATCCAGGTTGAGTTTTGTCCTAGTCGATAGAAGACACATGGGTCAACAGTGCAGGAAAGAAAACCAACTCCTAGAAGCCATTTTCAAAGCCGTTCATACCAAGCCAGTGGAGCTTGTTTGAGGCGGTAAATGGCTTTATTAAAACTGAGGCAAATCTTCCTTTGATTGAATCCTAGACCTTGACGGATGCAAAGGTACACTGGTTTGATCAATGGTGCATTAAGGAATGCACTCTTCACATCCACCTGGTGAAATTCAAGATTATTTGAGCCAGCAAAAGCTATTAAGGTCCAAAGGGAGTTGAGTCGGCCAGTTGGTGCATACGTTTCCTTGAAATCTAGTCCAGCAGTCTGTGTGAATCCTTGGGAACACAAGCAAGCCTAATATTTGATTATTTCATTTAGGTGATTGCGCTTAATCCTGAAGACCCATGTAGTTCCACGTAGCTTGTACTCTGGTTTAAGGTAGACAATATCCCACACCTTCAGATTATTCATTTACTTAAGCTCTTTTTCTATTTCTGAAACCCAAAGATCTTTATTGGCAGAGACCCAGGCCTTCTTGTAGGTACTTGGGCAATCCCCTAAGGAAGTGACTAATACCCTTGGTCTTTGAGCAAATGGGAAAATGTTGCTCTTATTGATGGCGGCCAAGTAAATTGTGGGATGCTTGGGTCCAATGACTGTTATGCAAGAATTGGCTACTGGATGACTATTTTCATCCTCAATACTATCATCCAAAGAAGCATGGGATTCATCTATAAGTTTCTGATTGTTTACAATGAAAAAGTATGATAATAAGATGTAAGATAAAATTGAGAAATTCTAAAAGAATCTATCTAGAGCAGGGTTGAATAAGTATAAATTTAAAAAATTGATTGAAGAAAATTAAATAAATTTTTTTTTTGTTTTAATTTCCTAACAATGTTTTTTGAATGTAGAGGCAGAATTTTGAAATTGGAATTAGAAGAAGTAATGTTTGGAATTAAAAATAATCGGAAGATTTTTAATGATGAAGGAGTGTTACAGAAAAAAGTGAGATAGAATTATGAAAATCTAAAGAATTTAGATCCAATTGAGAGTTGAATTTTCATTTTTTGAGTTTTGTCGGAAATATTTTGCTTTGCCATTAGAATTAAATGAATGATGATTATAAAATGAATCTTCAATTTAATGAAATTAAAAATTAAAGAAATAGTCTTATAATGTAATAATAAAGCAAATTGATCATTTAGAAGTTAAAGCAAGCCTGTTGATGATGGAAGTATGATCATCTACTGTGAAGTTGTCAACTTTTCCATTGTGTAAGTTTTTGAATAAGCTTTATTCTTTTTTTTGAAATTTTTAATGACATGAGTAATCTGGTAAAAGAACTACTTTCACCACCATCTCGATAAGAAGTAAAATGTCTGGTACTTTTTGCTTTCCAGACCATTTGTACAATACCAGGTTCTTTACCTGTTAAATGAATATTGATAGAATGGTCTGGAAAGACAAAAAATTCATTAAAGAAATCAAAATTATCAAAGATCAAGGTGCCATCACTTGTAGAAATTGGGATAGAAAGAAAATAAGCAAGCTCTGAAGAGTATGTTTGACCAATATGAGGAAAGTTAGAAAATCTATTTAAAGTAAATTTTAATTGATTTTCAAATGAAGAAGAGCAAAAATCAGTAAAGTATAAAATATCAAAGCCTGGAATATTGAGTTGTTTCATTTGATTTGAATTCGTTTCAAAAACTGTTGATGATAATTTTTGAAAGAGATTCTGAATAGTATTTTGTAATTTTGAAAATTGAAGTGATAATCAATTATAAAGCTCTGGGTTATTTGAAATAGAAGTAGAATTGATAGAATGCACAATAGTAAAGTCACAAAGTCAAGGTGGTCTCCATCCAATTGCATACATGGAACCAGTGATCTTGTTCCCAGATTCTTGTAATTTGTTAAGAAAAAATTTATATTTAAATAAAAAAGTTGATAGAAAATTGAGTTGAGATTTTTCATAATCATTCAAGTTTCTAAAAGGAATAAATTGGATGATTGCAAAAGCTTTATCAAGTGAATGAAGAAGTGATTTATCATCTAAAATTGTAAATACAAGATTTATAGAAAAATCCCCTTTTTTAATATAAGGTCTTTAAGAGTGAGTTTTTGTTAAAAAAAATTGATCTTCAAGTTTTTCTATCAAAATCATTATGAGGAATTGGATCAAACAAAGATTCATGTAAAGAATTACATATTCTGAAATGAGGAGTTTCATAATTACATCCTAATATTTTTTATTTTGACAGTGGAGTTGATGAGATTTCTGAGAATCATTTAAATTTTTTTTAGATATATATTTGCTTTCATTGCTCTAGGAATTTTGAAATTTGAAAATAGTAATAAAATTCAAAAAATAAATTTTAAAAAAGCTGAATAACAATCTTATAGCCTCATAAAATTATGAGTATATCCAATCTTTGACAAGAATGCATCCATTCAGTTTTATAAAATTTATTTAATGAAAATGATTGTAGTAACTAATGAAGAAATGAGTGGAAAACTATTATTTTGCTAATAGTAAGGCTAAAAATCAAAGAGAAGCACTGGAATTGGTGGAAATAGCACAAAAAGATGATTTGGTCCAAATCTCCTAGTTTTGAGGTGGCGGTAATCATGGGAGCATCAAAATGATGAAACCATACCTCAATTGAATTCCAGGGGCCCCCACTTCTCTGTATGACTGGTTTGGCAGTGGGGGGCTGTGAAACATGCCTGGAGGCTCTGTAAAAAGCCCCTGGTGACAGTATTGTTTGGAAGAAAAAAATAGATTCTTAAATTTGTCTGAATGGTGATACAGACACCCAAAATAAATAACAAACATGTGCTAATTTGAAAGTGAATTGAATGAATCAATTGAATCAACTTGAAATGGGATTGAATGAAATAAGTCAATTAACTAGTTAAATTTCAAAATGAATTAATTAGCTTCATTTAATAAATTAATTAATTTAATTAATGAGTTAATTCCAATACATCAATTAATGAATTTAATTAATTGATTGAGAACAAAATTCATATAATTGGAAATGAAATTTAATTATTTGAGAAACAATTGATTTGGTTATGTGGAAAGTAAATTTTATGAATTGATTTAATTGATCATTACAATTGATATCAAATCATAATGGATACATCTGAATTATTGAAAGTGTTTTCATTAAATTTATTAATTGGAAAAATAAATTAATTGATTATGTTAAATGCTAAATTTATGAATGTGAGTTGTTATAAAGTAAAAGTAATCATAATAATAGTTTAATTAAAGGTTTTTCAACTAAATTGAAAAATATTTAGATATCATAAATTAATGGTTCAATTCAAATAAAATAACAATACACTGTTTGAAAATGAAAAAGTACAAAGGATTTATTAAAAAGAAATGTCAGACAAAAAATATTAAATGGGTATTGGCATGGAAAAAAATTGTTAAGGGATTGATTTTATGAAAAATAAAGTTTTTGATTTACTTCAATTTCATCAAAAAGGACAATTCATTTGGAATGAAAAAAAAGAAAATAACATAAGAACAAAATAAGATATAAGGAATAAAAAAAATGAGAAAAAATAAAGAAAAATGGGTGGAAACAATTGGTTAAGAGTTTATTTGATAGTTGATTTGGGGTTGGAAAATGCGGCTTATGAAACTTAAGAAAGGGTAAAGATTTAATAGTAAGAAAAATAAGATATGAATATAATTTTTTTACAAAGGAAATAAAAATAAGGATGAAATTAACTTAACTTATTTACAATAATGCAAGTCAAGTCAGTATGGTATTGTCAATAGAAAAGATGAGGTTTTTTATTTGCAATTTGAAATAAGCACAGTGAGTATGTTTTAATATGATATATTCAGATGAAAATCAAAACGAAATTCAATTGATTTCTTCTAAATATTATTGAGAATGAAACAGAATGAGTGTCTTCTTTGATTGAAAAAAAATTGTTATTATTTTTAGTGGAGGTTTAAGAACAAACACCATGAGTAATGAATTAAAAGGGATTTTGTAAATAAAGCTATTTCAAAATTAAAAGAATGGAAAGAATCAACTTTTTATTGTAATAGGAAACTAATTACAATGATTCAAATATCATGTGTAAGTAGATTAGAAACAGGAGGTAAAGCATCAGATTTGCAAGGGTGGAAGGAGTGATGTCACAGTGGCTTGTGCTTCCCATTGGTCTAAAAAATCACTTGTAAGATATTGAGCCAATTGATATTGTGAAGGTGGGCAAACAAATTGGACATCAGTGAATGGTTTCATACCCTTAGAAAAAAATGATTTCAGATGAAAGGATAGATTTTTCCAAACTGTCTCTTTGGGTGGAGGTGGCTTAACATGTTGGTTAATAAGATGAAAAGAGCATAGTATGAGCATTGCATTGGAAATTGAAAAATTCCAATGATCCTTTTGTGCAGTGAATAATCCCTTGGCACCTAATATCAAATAGTAAACAAAAGGAAGGCAATTATGACAGCTATGGTATTAAATCAACTTCTTCTTGGAAGTTTCAGCTTGGAGATCATGGGAAGCATTAGAGGTTACCACTTGAGGAGCTGAGTGAATTATTACCAAAGAGATTTGGTTATTAGAATGGAGGGCCTTTCTTTTTTGACACGTTTAGATTGTTCAGTGTGGTTAGGGGAAACATCGTTGAGGGAGGCTTGTGCTTTGAATATGACATAAGAAATCATGACATCTAAAATGAGGTCTTGAAAAATCTTTGACTGTTGATCTGAGCTTGAAAAAATATTGTATGATTTTTCAGAATTGCTTGAGCCACTTGGACTTTGACGTGCCATGGAAATCAGTTCCATTGGGAAAATGAAGGGTCTTTTGAGGCCTTCAAAGTATGAAATCATGTCCAGATAAATGTTGACCTCATCAATTTGTGCTTGAGGGGGTACAGGAGGTTTTGGTATACAAAATTCATCCATGGTTGCTGAGACTGAAGCTGCAATGACTTTTGCCCAAGCAGTGATGGTGAATGATCTGGGCTACAACATATAGATTAGATGATGCACAAAATGAGTTTCAGGGTGCTTTTCATTACAAATGCTGGGGTCAGGTGAAAATGGTAGTGAAATCAGAATCTCAGGCACAGTGACTTATTCATAGATTGGAATCTTGAATATTGAGGATGTAACATAAAATTCTTCTTCAGTGGCATTCAGAAATGGAGCACCTGGAGAAAGTTATTACAAGCATGAGTTCATTGGAGGGGTATAATTTTCAACTAACTATTATCAAAGAGCTCGTCAATCCATTTGCTATATGAAGAAGAGCACTGTTTAAAATTGAAATTCCCCTTTGAAGGCCATTTGGAGCCCAAATTTTGGTGGTGCCAGGAAAACAGTGAGTCGATTGCTTCAAATGTCATTTGGTATTTGGCCTGGGTGGGGCAGCCATGGGGGAATGTTTTGAAAAGCTCATATAATTTAGATCAAAATTCATCAGTGAAAATAGAGAATTGATCATTCGGGGAGCTGAGAGGCTGTGATTCTGGAGGTATGAGTGATGAAGGAGGATCTTGGTGAGTCTCATTCAAAATAGGTGGAGATGGTACCATTTGAGAGAGATGATTAGATGGGTCTCTAATGTCAGGAGTTTGAGCATTAGATGGTGTAGGTGGATTTGATTGAGAAGGCAGAAGATTATTTTTGGGATTTTCAAAATGAGGAGCAGAAAGTGTATGGGAGCTTTTTGCATTGTTAATTTGCATTGGTGAAGATACAACATGGGGTTTTGTTGAATGAATTTAAGTGTTTGTATTGGAAGGAATTTGAGAAGGAACATTTGGACTAGTATTGTTTTCTACTATTGAAAAATGTAATTCTTCATCAATAATTTCATTGGTTTGAGTCAGTGGATGAACCTGAGCTTGAGAATTGTGGATGCTATTGGCTGGTACTTCAAAAGATTGGTCATTGTTAAAATGAGGATATTCATGTTTTGAAGATCTGCTGGGGGTGACATTTGGTGGATGTTTGGGTATGGAAGGGTTGGGAATTTCTCCCTGAGTAATAATCAGGGGGTGGTGGGAGTCTCAAGTAGGCTGGTTGAGGGAACAGGGGGTTCAACAATGGTAGATGGTAAAGAATAGGGGAGGTCATTTGATTTGGTGTTCAATAATAATTGGGGGTTGATAGATTGGGGCCTAGAATTGGTAAAAAGGGTTGATTTAGTAGAAGACATATTCATGGAAAATACCTCTTGAGTATTATTGAAGGAAACAGTTTGTTGCATGAACCTACAAGTATTTGGTGGTGTTTTGTTTTGAATTTTGCGTTTTTTATTGTGACTTCCATCAGGAACAACCTCCTCCAAAAGGGATTATTGGGATGAGAGTATGTAAGCAACTTCTCTCTCAATAATTCAACATTGCCATCTATGAGACCAATTGCTTATGATGAAGAAAGTTCTACAAGAAGGGAGATCAAATTAATACTAAATTGAGGACAGATGTGGAGAATAATAACTACCATTTTGTTTTTGAGAAATCAATGTAAGGCCCTTTTTCAAATAATCCTTAATCTCAATTGATACAGGATTCCTTTCAGCTTCAGGAAGGGCATTTTTGAGAATTTTCTTGATACAGTGGTGATTGAGAGAAAATTCATCATGGAAGAGGCAAGTTCACTCAGAAGACAGAATTGGTGAGATGGATTGTATTTGAGTGGGTGGGTTATTAATGTTGAATTCTATGAATGAGGGTGGTGGAAGGGTTTGTGGGGTATTTGGGGGTGGATTACATAAACTCATGTTTGGTGTGTTTGTGATATATAATAAATTTTTGTAAAAATATAATATTAAAAACTGTTGGGGATGAGATTATGTGCAGAAGAAAAAATTTACCAAGTTGAGAGGGGGTTCTATTCATGTTATTTGGTGGGGGGAAGGAAAAGAGGTGATTATGACTAATGGGAGCTGGTGGGACTATATTTGGAGAATTTAGGTAGTGAAAATGATTGTAACATTCATCGGGTTCAGTACTTTGGTTTGGGGTGGACAATGAATTGATCAATGAATGAGATATTGGCTCATCTTGATAAGATAATGATGAGTTCAATTCTGTGTTATTTGAAAAAACCCTATTAAACATCTTATCAAATGAGACATCTGAATCAGGTGGTTGGGGTGGATTCATAGTATTGGGTATGATATTGGGAGGAGAGGGATTCAAATGGCCAACAGAAGTTACAAACAGAGGAACTTAAGGAAAACATGGGAAAAACAGCTCTATTTATATAGCAGGTCCAAATGAAATGAAGTGGGGGTGTAGCCCATAGAAATAGAGCAGAAATGAGTTTTGTGGTTTCAAAGGAAAGAAAGCTGCGAAGCCTCTAGAAATAAAACACAATTACACATTTAGGAAAAAATTAACTGTCAGGATATGTGTATCTTTAGAATCCTCCCTCAAATAAATGGGTGATTGGATTTTCTGGTACAGTCACAACTGTAACTTGGTGTGAAATTTTGCCCACCAGTCATGATTGCTTCAAAATGTAAATAAATTATGACATCAATGAAATTGTGTCCTCAGAGTGTCATCAACGTGAGATTATGATTGCCAGTCATAATTGGTGCTACATGAAAACCAACTATGGTGGTAATTGGTTTGTCTCCTTAGTGTCACAGGGGCTCTTGGACAGAAAAACAAGAGTGGCCTGGCACTCAGAAATCAGGGAACTCACTTGGAAGACTCCAAAAAAAATAATGAAAATCAAAATAAAGAATTGAATTTCTCTAAGAAGAATGCAAGTACAAAGATGAGATGCAATACGAGAAATGAGAAGCCAAATTCCCAAAGAGCCAACCAAGTAGGTCCATAAACACTGTTTCAACCTGCCAAAATGAAGAATGGAATTAGTAAGGATATGACCACCAAATATCCATTGACAGGTGAAGAAAGAAAAGAGAAAAGGTGCTAAATGACTGACTTGATAATATCAGTATCCACTTAACAAAAATGGTAAGATAAATAAAGATAAAATAAAATCCAAATATATTAATTAACTGGGGGAAAACCCCCCAGGGTCAAAGGAGGCTGGTATATGTGAAAGGTTGAGAGATTGACTCCTTCAGGCTGACAGCTTGTCTTTATTGAATTGTTGAAGCTGTATTGACAGATTGATAAAGTGTATACCTTGCCAGATTGGGAAATGAAGTGCATTGAATGATTTTTCCCATGATGTATGATTGAAATACACGTCTTGATGAATCCAGACTGTATTGAAATGAATGCGATTGCCAAGCTGGATTGATGGAGAATTGAAACTTGGGAATGAATTGATGGTATTCCCTTGGAGGGAATACTTGAAGTGAGAATATCCAATGAATTTCTGATGGTGTCATTGGTCTTTGAGGAATTACACCTGAACTTGAGCCTTGATGGGTCCTCTGGATGACATGACACTTTGGTGACTTATGGAAAGTTGAATGATCCTTCTGATGTTGACACCATTGAATTACTGGTGAAAAAGGGTGCAGAATGGTGTATAACACCATTTATGACAATTTGAGTTGCTGAAGGGTGAAAGTGGCCAAGCTCTTTGAATGAATTCAGGAGGATGAGAATGAAAATTGTGTTTTGGGTGACTTCAGAGGTGAGAATGTGTTTATGGGTGTATCAGCCAAATACAGTTTATACAGCTATCAAAGTGTATTTGTGAAAAGTGCACAAAAACACGCAAAATGTGGAAAAGTGTGCAAAATGCACAAAACCCGCAATTAAGCCCCAAAAGGCCTGATATGGCCTTTTGGACATATTTCCCATAATACATGGGAAAATTGCATATACAGATGAATACAGCAAAAATGCGCAAAATGCGCAAAACTGTATTTAAAGCTCAAAAAGCCAAATACAGGCTTTTGAGATGTATTTTTGCTGTTGACTGGAAAATAGCTGAAAGTGCCCGAAAGCAGGGAATGGCCCGGAATGTACTGATGATAGTGAAGGGGCCAGGTTGACCCCAGGAGTGAAATGACCATAAAAGGCCAGAAAAGATGAGAGGGCCAATTTGGACAGTGATTATGGATATAGCCAAATGGCCATAAGATTGATATGGCACTGATATGTTATTTGGAGTCCAGGAGGGTAATTGCCATGGTTGTGACAGTACCCCCCACCTTGGAATGCTGAGCTCCTGAGCACCAACAGAAGATGAAGCCTGTTGAGGCAACTGGAAAGGATTTGAGAAAGGGATTCAAGAGGAGTGATTAAGAGAAAAATAATTGGATACTTATATTGGAAAGTTGGTATGTGACACGGAATTTTCTTGATCTTCTTTTGACATTGGCTCCAGAATTGATGTAAATTTAAAATGAAAGACATTGGTTGATTAATTGATTTGGAATAAGTAAAGAAAATCCAAAATGAAAATAAAAAGAAAATTAAAGAATGAAAATGAAATTAAGAAAAGAAAAATAAAAGGGAAATGAATCTTGAGGAGGTTCCACTATTCATCACAAAGGTTGGTAGTTGATTTAGGAATTGGCCAAGGACCTGAAAGGAAAATTTGATGCCAGCAGCACCTGGAGAAAGTTATCATAAGCATGAGCTAATTGGAGGGGTATAATTTTAAACTAACTGTTATCAAAGAGCTTGTCAATCCATTTGCTATATGAAGAAGAGCACTGTTCAAAATTGAAATTCCCCTTTGAAGGCTGTTCGGAGCCCAAATTCTTGTGGCGCCAGGAAACCAGTGAGTCAATTGCTTCAAATGTCATTTGGTATTTGGCCTGGGTGGGGCGGCCCTGGGCAAATGTTTTGAAAAGGGCATAAACTTTTGATTGAAATTAATCAGTGAAAATACGGAATTGAGCATTGGGGGAGTCAAGAGGCTGTGATTCTGGAGGCAAAAGTGATGAAGGAGGATTTTGGTGAGTTTCATGCAAAATAGGTGGAGATGGGCCCACATGAGAGAGATTATTAGATGGGTCTCTAATCCCAGAAGTTGGAGCATGAGATGGTGTAGATGGATTGGATTGAGAAGTCAAAAGATTGTTTTTGGGTTTTCAAAATGAGGAGCAGATAGTGTATGGGAACTTTGTACATGGTTAATTTGCCTTGGTGACGATACAACATGAGGTGTCATGGCATTATTTTCAGTGGTTGTATTTGAAGGGATTTGGGAAGGAAAGTTTGGACTACTGTTGTTTTCTACTATTGCAACATGTAATACCTCATCAATAATTTCATTTGTTGGAGTCAGTGGATGAACCTGAGCTGGAGAATTGGGGATGCTATCAGCTTGTACTTCCAAATATTGGTCATTGTTAAGATGAGGAGATTCATGTTGTGAAGATCTTTTGGGGGTGACGTTTGGTGGATGTTTGGGTATATCTTCCTCAGTAATAATTGGGGGGGTGGTGGGAATCTCAAGTGGGATGGTTGAGGGAACAGGGGGTTCGAAAATGGTAGATGGTAAAGAATAGGGGAGGTAATTTGATTGGGTGTTCAATAACAATTGGGGGGAGGTAGAATTGGTACAAAGGGTTGATGTAGTAGAAGACATATCCATGGAAACTAGCTTGTAAGTATTATTGAAGGCCACAGCTTGTTGCATGAACCTATGAATATTTGGTGGTGGTTTATTTTCAATTTTCCATTTTTTCTTGTGATTTCGATCAGGAACAATATCTTCCAAAAGGGATGATTGGGATTAGCATATGGAAGGAACTTCTCTCTCAATAACTTCAACATTGCCATCTATGAGACCAATTGATTGTGATCAAGACATTTCTAAAAGAAGGGAGATCAAATTAATACAAAATTGAGGACAGATGTAAAGAATAATAATTATCATGTTCTTTTTGAGAAATCAATGTAAGGCCCTTTTTCCAATAGTCCTTAATCGCATTTGATACAGGATTCTTTTCAACTTCAGAAAGGGCATTATTGAGGATTTTCTTGATATGATGGTGATTATCAGCAAATTCTTGAGGGGCAAGGAAAGTTAGCCCAGAAGAAAGAATTGGTGAGATGGATTGTACTTGAGTGGCTTGGTTATTCACGTTGAATTCTATGAATGAGGGTGGTGGAAGGGTCCATGTAGTTTTTGGGTGTGGATTACATAAGCTCATGTTTGGTGTGTTTGTGATATCCAAATTTTTTGGAAAACATATAATATTAAGAGATTTTGAGGATGAGATTATGTGGGGAAGAAAAAATTTACCTAGTTGAGAGGGGGTTCTATTTATGATTTTTTGGTGGGGGGCAGGGAAAGACTTGAGGATGAGTAATTGGAGCTGGTGAGACTATATTTGGAGGATTGAGGTAGTGAAAAAGATTGTAACCTTCATGGGGTTTAGTACTTTGGTTTGGGGTGGACAATGAATTAATGGATGAATGAGATGGTGCCTCATTTTGATAAGATAACGATGAATTCAAATCTGTGTTCTTGGAAAAAACCCTATGAAACATTTCATCAAATGAGACATTGGAATCAGGTGGTTGGGGTGGATTCATAGTATTGGGTATTATATTGGGAGGAAAGGGATTTAAATGGCCAACAGAAGTTAAAAACAGAGGAACTTAGGGAAAACACAGGAAAAACAGCTGTATTTATATTGCAGGTCCCAATGTAATGAAGTGGGGGTGTAGCCCATAGAAATAGAGAAGAAATGAGCTTTGTGGTTTCAAAGTTAAGAGAGCTGCAGATCCTCTAGAGATAAAACACGATTACACATTTAGGGCAGAATTAAGTGTCAGTATATGTGTATCTTTAGAATACTCCCTCAATTACATGGGTGATTGGATTGGATGGTACATTCACACCTGTAGGTAGGTGAGAGATTTTGACCACCAGTAATAATTTATTTGAAATGTAAATAAATTCTGACTGCAATAAATTTGTGTCCTAAGAATTTCATCAGAGTGAGATTATGACCAGCAGTCATAATTTGTAGCACTTGCACAACAATTACAGCCGTAAGTGGTTTGTGTCCTGGAAATCTAATCAGACCCAGTACAATACAGAAAGAACTATATCTGAATGAGGTCCAGCCACAATAAAGCTTGTCTGTAATTGTACACAGGTGGTCAAATTATGACCACTGGTCATAATTTGTACCACTTGTAAACCAATCATTGACATAATTGGTTTGTCTCCTGGAAATGTAATCAGACCCACTCAGATACAGAAAAAACTGTATCTGAATGAGGTCCAGCCACAATACAGCTTTTCTGTAATTTTACACAGGTGGTCATAATTTTTACCATATGCAAACCAACTACAGACATAATTGGTTTGCCTCCTGGGAATTTCCTCAGACCCACTCAGATACAGAAAAAACTGTATCTGAATGAGGCCTAGAGACAATACAGCTTTGGCTGTAATTGTACACAAGTGGTCAAATTATGACTGCCGGTCATAATTTGTACCACTTTCCAACCAATTAAAGCTGTAATTGGTTTGTCTCCTGGAAATGTAATCAGACCCACTCAGATACAGAAAAAACTGTATTTGAATGAGGCCCAGACTTGCAAACCAATTAAGGCCATAATTTGTTTGTCTCCTGCAAATGTGATCATACCCACTCAGATGCAAAAAAACTCTATCTGAATGAGGGCTAGTCACCATACAGCTTGGCTGTAAACGTGATTTTTTACAGGTGGTGTAATCTTAAAAGTGGTCAAACTATCACTGATGTATAATATTTGTACCCTTTGCAAACCAAATAGGGGTATAATTGGCTTCTATCTTTGCAAAATAAAAGATTCTCAAATATAAATTAAGCTATGTTTGTGTCCACTTGAAAGCTCTCTTGAGTTCACTCAGCCCCCAAACACTTTCCTCATAACCACACTACTCCCTTTCAATTTCTTGGGCCCTTTTTGTTCATTCCCCACAAAATTTCATTGTGAAAAAAATGGGCCACCCTCAAGAAATTTGCACTTGTCACGAATTTGGCTATTATAATCCATATTATGAAGATTTGAACAATATTGTTCAGCATGGAAGACCTATGCCTGACCCAGCTTGGAAGACACATCAATTGGAACTACTAAAACTCAGGAGACCCCAGCCTTTGGTTGATAACATTTTTTTAGCCCAAAATAGTGAAAATGTAAGGACTCTTTCCCTAATTTGTTTCAATTATTCATCATTAATTAAATCTAATTTTCCACAATATTTTGGCATAGCCAACACATAGAAACCCTGGATGCTCTCAAATTGAACAGATCTGTCTTCAGAATAATGAAAGAAATTTACTCTTTGATACCAAAAAATATGAAAACAAGACCTTTAAATTCATTGACTCTAATGCTCTTAAAGTTTTGGTTCAAGCTTCCATCCTATACCTCAAAAATGGAATGTCCAGAGATAGTATCAAACAATTTCTTCTATCAGAAAGGGAAAAGATAACTAGCCTTACAGAGAAATTCAATTTTGATGGATTATCTATTGCTAAAGAAATTCCACTTTCAATTGAAAATATTTTGGTTCAGCTGGGCATATCTATGGACTTTGGAAAAAGATTTGCTGTCCAGAATGCTTCAGCTTGTAGGATCTGACTGAAATGGGGCACATCAATAAACAGTGTACATCCCAATTTATTAAACCTTTTCCTTCCTCCATTGTCAAATTAGGATCCATTGCAAGAAAAGAATGTGGTTCTTCTGCATTTAAAACTGATGATAAGAATGATTTTTCACTTCAAAAACCAATCTGTACCTTTACATACCAATCCTTGGGCAAACCTTCTGAAGAAATCCATAAAAAACTGAATAAAGTCTTTGATGAACAGCACCATTGCAAAAGGGACTGGAATTGTCTGGATAAACACTTAAAAAAATTGTTTAATGTCTACCAAAACATGAAGCCCCAACCACAAGGCCATTTTTTGGATAATCCTTACCACCAAGAGGACCTCAAACCAGATGCCTTTTTGGGGAATAAGGCAAAGTATCAATCTCAATACCAAGATGGAGAGAACATGTCTCATTCTGAGAAGGAAGCATTAAAACAGCTGCCAGAGGCAAAGATATTAAATTCTCACAATACCCATAATTCTCAAAAAGACCCTAAAGTTATTTCTGATATTTGGCATAGAAAAATTTGGCACAAATTCAAATCTTCCCCACGTAGTAAACAAGCATTTAAAAATAGAACAGGTAATTTGATATTTACCTTATATGTAGATTGGTTCAATCCATTCAGTGACAAAGGTGATGCAAAATCCATTTCAATTGGGTCAATTCTTCCCACTTCTTTAAATCTTCCTCCAAGTGAACGTCACAAAGAGGAGAACATGTTTTTGTATGCAATAATTCCAGCTCCCAAAGAGCCATCTCTTGATCAAATGAATTCAATCTTGGAGCCTCTTGTGATTGAGCTTCAAATGTTATGGAGTGGTATTTGGTTTTCTAATACCCACAACTTTCCACAGGGTAGACCTATTACAGTGGCTTCATTACTTTGAATAGTAGGCCTTCCTGCTGTATGTAAAGTGGCTGCATTTGCCTCTCATTGGGCCACTCAATTTTGCTCCTTTTTTAATATTACAAGGGTGGAAATCCATGAAATAGATATTTCAAAATTTGAACCAAGGACACATGAAAATCATATTTCCAAAGCAAATGAATGGCTTCAAATTCAAACCAAAAAGGAACAAGATGAATTTGTAAAATCACATGGTGTTGGGTGGAGTATTCTAAATAAGCTAGATTACTGGAGACAAATTGACTTCTGTGCCATAGATATTATGGATTGTTTGATTTTAGGGGATATCAAAGACTATTGCATATCCTTCCTCAAGGTGGGGTTGGCAATCCATCCAAATATCCTTTTTGTTTATTGGGGTGTCCAAGAAAAAGGAAAAATGAAAATGAAAATGATTCTGAAAAAATAAGTAGACCCAAGAAAGAAGACCTTACAAAAGCTAACCTTGCTCACATTTGACCTCCTACATCCCAAAGGCACAAAGGCTCTAGTGAAGCCTCCATGAAAAAAGTGATCAAACTTCAAAAAGCAACAGAACTTAAAACTCGAGGTATTCCCTTACATCCCAGACAGCCACTTCTACAGTACTCAACTCATTACCTTTTACACATGGTAGTGATTCATTGCTTCCTTATGATTTATCTTCTGATTATAATCAGTATGTAAATCCAATGGGGGATGAAACTACAGGATTAAAAAAAGACAACTGAGAGGTACTTCAAAAAGTCATCAATAAAACAAAAGTCCCATCATGGTTGTCCCATCTACCCAGAAAATTTGGTTTCAAAAACTTTCAGACACTCAAAGCAGCAGAGTGGCAAATCTTGATGACATTGTATTTACCTTTGGAACTTGTACCACTATTGATTTCACAAATATCTCACAGGAAGGAAAGGGTAAAATGCCCAGGGAACTACCTCCATAAGGATATTCTACTCAAATAACTAATTTCATTAGTTACATTAACAAACTTTTTACTAAGAACAAGCATTCATGAAGAAGACGTAGCTAAGATTGAAAGGACTACAAAGATCTATTGTCAAAAAGTTTGTTTGGGTTGGTCCATGATAAACTCCAAACCTTATCTACACCTAACACAACATTTACCAAAGGTTCTCAAGGATCTAGGGCCACCAAGAAGCTTAGCTGTGTGGGAATATGAAAGAATGAATTGTACATTTGGGGACATACCACAAAATAATAAGCCATGTTGAGTTTGAATTATATACTTTGATGTCAAAAAATCACCCTCACACAATACTTACCCACATATAACCAATGGTAGCTGATATCTCCCAAACAATACTGAAAAGATGGATATCTAAAGTACAATATTGATGGATTTCCAAATTGCCTAATCTTCAACAAAGAGTAGGTAGGAACAATCCCCTCATTGCTGTGCATCAATCAAAAAATATCAGTGCCAGTCATACAATTCAATTGCCTGATGCTATTTTTCAACAGTGGAAACTACTAGTTTCAAGAGATTTAAGGGATTTTGTAAACCTCTTCGAATGGAGAAAGTCAATAGTTTTTGAAAAAAAAGATATTGTAATGTAAAATCACATGTTGAAGACATTATCATAGAGTATAGCATTAATAATGTCAAATCATTGGGCCATATTAATAATGTCAAATCATTGGGCCATATTGATAATATTGTCTCATTAGTTGGAGGTGATCCCAACATATGGTGGCTAATAATCAAACCTTTCAAGAAGCTTTAAAATAATGAAATAGAAAAGGACCCTTTCAATTCTTTTCCAGACCTCAATTGTTCTATTCTACTGGACCAGACAGAGGATGCCATAATCATCAGCTCACAATCAGTTTTTGTTCATGCTTCAAGCGTCAAGAATCCTCCTGGAACCTTTGGAATTGATCAGGCTACACTCTGCTCGGTATCTCTACATTCATCAGTAAGTGACTCAGTAGACTGCCACTCATTATCTCATATATTTTAACAGCTTCTTACCATTTCCTTTCAAACCTTGTGAGAAATTGGATAGGTGATTGAAGCACCGCACCCCTTTCAGCATTAGGTTTTGTTATCAATGCTCACTAAAGATTTGCTTGGGGAAAAAACAATATTTCTTCCTTTGTTGATATTCTTATATGATATTAAATGAAGTTTTTTTAGAATAATTCACTCAAATTTGTTTTCAAGAGATTTATATTGTCAATATGCCATATTTAGCCTCCCAAAGATTATTCAAGACATAATTTGATTATTTGGTGCTGGATAGAACAGGTTTGAGAAAATGTGTGTATAAATTATCTCATCTCCACAAAAAATGTCTGTATTGCCACTTCACCAAAATGCTTTAAGCTTTCCTGAGCTTTCTCATCCACCAAATTCATTCTCATATGTTGAATGCTTACTCCAACTCTGTTTAACATCCTCAAACTTTCATTAATATAATTACTTCATTTTCCTCAATTTATCTCCACTTCTTTAGATTGATATTACAATGTCTTCCATTGCAAGGGGTGGCTCCCCCTCTGCATTCCACAGAGAAAATTCTGGATCCTCATCACAAAACCCACCAACAGAGGGTGACTAAATAATTTACTCAGATGAAGAAAACCACAAAAGCATCCATACTGAATGTACTGGAAAGCAATCCATATTTCTTCAAGATTTGGAATAGAGGATGCAGTTGCACAGAATGCCAGTCAGGAGGGACAATAGGAAATAACATCAGGTGGTCAGTATCTTTCTTCAAGCTGATTGAAAATTACTCACTGATTTGGTTTTTAGTTGTTGGAGTAGAATTCAGGATTCAACAAGAAGAGAACCAACAGAGGGCTAGAAATAATAAGAGAATTTTGCATGGAAGAAATAACTGCATTACAAGATTGGTAACAAAGAATTATCTTCCAAGTCAGGCATCCACTGAATCAGTCCACTTGGGAGAATTTATGTACTTCTTAATGGGTATGCCACCTTCTGTAGATCACTTCCCACCCAATCCTACCAATGATGAAGAGGAATTTCATATTCATTGGGTCAAAAACCAAGCTACATAAATCAAGACCCATTTGTAAACCTTTGAATATGGACTGAGAGATCATCCAATTAGTGAGCGCAAAATTCTGGTACAACAAGATATCACCTCTATATCTCAACAATTGCAGCCACCTGAATTTAAATCAAGTCGTGCTGTTCTCAATAACAAGATCAAGGTCTCAATAGTTGAAAAGCGTGCTTGTAAAAAGGAATGCCAGCTATTAGGCCTCAAGAAGATTACCTTCCAATGGGGAAAGACATTCAATAACTCCACTTGGAATGCAGCCATAGCCGACATTATCTCCAAACACTCTTTCAATTGGAAACAGACTCAACCCAGTTTGAATATCAACAATCCCGATAAACTAAACCTATTAATTGAAAGTTGGGTCAATGGAAGGGGTAAAGAAATGAAAAAGCTTTCAAAACTTGGCCAGTCTGCAGAGGAGGTAAAATTTCAGAAAGCTAAGAAATCCAAAAAAACTAGAGGGAGGAAGAATGCACGTGCTGATGCTTTTGTTAGACATACACCAAATTCTAATATCAATTTTATGTTTAGCTTACAGCTTCCCGTTTCAAAATAGAATGTTTATTATTCCCTCATAAAAATGTTTTCTCTGCAATATATACTGATATAAAAGCAATTTCAGATGTAGAGGATAAATTTGACTTGGTAAAAGCACCAAAAAGCCTTGTTGAAGTTTGGTGTAGTGAAGCTTTGACCTTGTGTACAAGGCAATTAGATCTAGCAATGACCTGTGGTGCCAAAACCCAGCTTGAAAAGTATAGATTTCACTGTATGATTCATAGGTATGGAGAGAAATTAGACTATCATTCTGATTTAAATAATTTCCACATTGCTTACCTTTAGATTGATATTCCACAATATACTTAAACACAATTTCAGAACTTGAAAGAAGCCACTTATTGGTAAAAGAACTTATTGGACTCCAAAATATTTTATTAGAGATTGAGGCCAAGTCAAAAAGGTGATATCACATAATACAGAGACCAGGAAGATCTTCTCTCAGTGGAATTGAGGCTGGTTCAAGTAGTCATAATTGTATGAATCCTGAATAATGTGTATCTCCCATTCCTTTTTGTATCCAAGCTTAACATATGTGGTTCATAAATTTTATGAATTTTTTCTACATTAGCAATGATTTCATTCTTTAACTTCTGCCTTTCACTGTCACTTTTTGCTAAAGGTGTAGCAAACTGATTGGTATTTTCAACTATCTTCAAGACATGATCTTGTAGAATCTTAAGTTGATCATTCATTTTAAAAATAGAACGATCTTCCATTTCATCATTCTGAATCTGACATGTACTCTCAATTCTGCTACAAGCCTTGGTAATTGAATCAAATCTGGCATTTGTTAATTCATACCATTCAGTATATTTTTTTTCATTTCTTTTTAATTCACTTATGTTCAATATGATTCTATTTAACTTTGCATCAAATTTGCCAAGCTCTACATCAATACTAGATTTAACAAAGTGTATTTCATCAATTATTTGCATGGAAAAGTCCTGTTCATCCTTTCTTGTTCCTTGGCTGTGAATTCCATGAGAGTTCTTGCCATGTTGAACACACTGTCCACTGCTGAAGGCTCCAATTTGGGGATCCTGTACCCTTGTGGGTAAGGTCTGTACCAATTTGCTTTGCCTTTGCCCTTGCCTTGATGGCTCTTGGGACCTCTCTGCTTCTTCTGAGGTCCTTTGGGCTTTTCTTTGGATACTTCTGGAGCTGGGTTGGAGCTGGTAGACACCACTGGAGCCTCTGTCTCCAAAGCTGGAGTCATTTCCAGTTCCTTCTTCTGGTCTATGGATAAAAGACTTTGGTTCTTCAACAAATTCTTTATCTTTTTGAACTTGTCTTTGCAAGACAGCGGGCTCCATCCTCTTAAGATTTCTATGGTCTTCTCCTGACCCAGAAAGCTCTTGATGTGTAATTAGGAGTTCATGGCCCCCTGCCAAAGGCTTGGGCATATTTACCACTCCTCTTCTTTGGCTGCTCTGAACCAATTTTTGTACTGGCATTGATATATTTCTATTGCTGCCACTTGAAAATGGTTCAGCCCTGGAAATATGGTCATGAATCAGTTCAGGCTCAGAATTCACGTCAAACTCTGTTGGTACAGACCTTGGGGAATGGGGGGCAACTCTGGCATCCTCCCAATGTGTCTTCCTTGTGGAAGACTTGGCATTTCTGGATTTGGTCTTGCCTCTTCCTTGTCCGCATCCATCTGGTTGGACTGAATAGTTGCTTCCATTTCTGGTATGCACCATTTTCACTTCAATTTAAAGATAAAAGGTGAAAATATAAGATAAAATACACACCTTTTGCTGGTAATTTAGCTTTTTCTGAGTTAAATAAGGTGCCTCTTTTAGCAATTTGCACCTCAATACTGTCTTCAGATTCTGCTTCTGAAGATTCTGGACTAGTTATATATCTTTTACTGAGTCTGTTGCCAGCTGCACAGTATTTGATTAAAGACACTAAAAAAAATTATAAAAGAGAAAAAATTATTTTTTATACTTTTTAAAATATTTTTTAAAGATTTCTTATAAGTTTTATATTTTTTAATATTAAAAGAATTATTCTTTTTAAAGAAAAAATTAAAGTTTAAGATTTTGAATGAAAATTAATGCAGAGTAACTCAAAGAATAATTTTATAAGTTTTTGGATGTGAAAAAGCCATGTGTAAAAACAGTATAAAATTAAACCAAATTCCTCAAGGAAAAAGATTTCCAAAACAATTTCAAAAATAATAATTATTTTAGCTTTAAAGTGAAAGAAAAAATTATTAAATGAATATATTTTAGAACATAAAAATATATTAATTAAGGGTACAAGGCTCAAAAACCATGGCCAGGCCCCCAAATGTAAGATGTGACTATGAAACTGATGATAATATCACTATTAATCAACAGTACTATGTCTGTTCTTATGAAATATAATAAAAAAATATTATTATAATCACAATTAAATAATTAAAGAATTATTTCTTTCACGTGTTAAGCACTACTAGTGATTTTAACAGTGAGCAAGTAATTGTCTACTAGAATCAATTACAAGAAGATTTTAATTATAAAAACTTCTTTTATTAAAATAATAAAATTATTTTAATATATAGTTATCTTTTGCAAGAATAATTATAATGATAATTCTTGAAGAAAACTAATTTTAGAGAAAAACTTTAAGAATTAAAGATCAATCACTCACTAATATTCCAAAGAGCTTATTGAAAGATAAGATAGAGAGATTTGATGTAGAATTGTGGATTCAAGGATCAAAATGAATTTATAACAGTATTACAACAATATATAGTTGGATTCTATGATTTCACGTCTTTCTGATTGATTCTGAAAGATGAAAAACACTTAAGAATAACTGTAACTAATACTTACTTGTTGGTAAGAATGATTTAAAATGATAATAAGATGATGATGTGGAAAAAACAGCAAGAAGAGGCTTCTTTTAAGTCAACAACAGCTCACAGAGGCATGCCATGGATCAAACTGAAAAACCAGTGAGTGAGAAAACAATAAATCTTCTTGGATTATTGATTGCATCATCTGTTGTCACATAAGATTATCATAATTACTTAATTGTTGCTTTTATGTGACTACCAACCCCAATATGGTCAAGAATAAAAGGAGTAACATCTGTAAATCTTCTTTTATTAGAAAATGTTAATTGATTTCTCAAAATTATCAATGTTATTTCCAATTTCATCACAGGATGTAATTACTGTGAATTTTTGAAGATTCAGTGTTTCATGTACAATAGTCAAAAATGGACTGTAAGTAAAACTTTGAATTTTACTAGTAAAACTGTAATTATTTTTGGTTGTACTATAGATCATACAGTTCTCCATTAGTCCTGAAAGTTTCAGAAAGATTCATTAATAATTGTATTTTTAATGAATTTTTGAAGTTTTTACCTCATTTCTACGTAGAATTGCAAATATCAGTGTTTCACTGGTTGCTATGAGGTAAATCAATGGATACAAGTCCAAAAAGGGTTTTAATTACTCTTTTGGGGTTTATCAATGGAAAGTCATTAAGAATTGACATGGTTACAGGAGTCTAAGTAGCTCTTTACCTCCTTGGCACGTCAAAATAGCAGGTTATTTGCTATTTTCTTAAGTTTTACTGTAGTTGTAACATGGACACCAAGTTCCCAAAAGGTTTTAGTTTACCAATTAGGCCAAGATCAGCCATGGATCCAAGCTTTGGAGCTTTCCATGCCTCTGAGGCCTCAGAAGTTGGGTACCCTGGCTCTCTTTGATGTCTTTTGTCCCCCTTGCCTATTTTTCATGTCAAAATAGTAATTTAAGGCTAAAGTGAGATATCCACTATGGGTGTACCAAAAGTCCATGTATGAATACCATGATATTAAGTGCTCAAAACATGCATAACACTATTCTTAGTGTATATGTAACATGGGATTTCTCACTTTCCCATTATTTTGGCATGAAATTAAGAAAAACAAAAATTTTCACAGATCTTTTATGTGGTATTGATGATGTGGTATTGAAGTGATTTCCATTTTACCACCTCAAAGAGTTAATTTGAGCTTATTAACTCTATGGAGCTACCCTAGGTGAATTTTAGTGTAGAATCCAAATCTTGCCTTAAATTTATGTATTTACTTACTCAATAAAAATTTATTCATCTTTTCTGAAATAAAAAATGATGAATTTTGGATATATGCATGACTTATGAGTTATGCATAATTCAAAATTTCTTTTTAAGATAATTGTGGCCTATTTGGGTATGTAAAATATACCTCAAGGCTCACACAAACAGTATACCAAATATCTGTAAACTGTATTTCTGACGTGAAATTATTAATTCAATTACACTGTCATTATACAAGGGCATATTGTAGCAATACCCAAGTTTGATTCAGTGGAAAATAACTTCATACCACTTGAGACCCAGTCACAGGCCAACATACCAGTGACATCCTCAGAACCAGAGGGTAGCAAAGGGAGAGGAAAGAGGCACAGTGAAAGCCTTATCACAGCAAAAAAGTGGATACCTATTCCCACCCAGAAGAGTAGAAAACCACAAAATTCTGCTTCAATAAAAGGTAAACCAACCTTAACAGCTTGTACAGGGAAAATTACTATAATTAACCCAGTTGTAACCTCTAAAGGTAAATTTCCCAAATCAGCAGACAACAAATTTGTACAAGGAACAGTCAAAGGTAAATACCCTAAAAACATAATTTTTTTGACTGCTTGCAAACACTGACATGTCACTTGTATACCTCAGAGACCTTGGCTTCCAAAGGAACCAGCCAGAGGACAGAGGAGGATTTTCCAGAACCAGAAGACCTGGAAGAGGACACCTTGGACACAGTGGTGGTTGGCAAAACAATGAGGAAGATAACATCAACCTTGCCATTCACTCTCCCTTTCAACAGGAACCTCAAACCAGAGGACTTGAAAGACATGGATCAAGTTCTTCAGCTCCACTAACTCCTCAAAGATTTATTTCAATGGAGCATGGACAACAAGAGGTTCAACCTGGCATCTCACTGGGCAGAACTTGGAGAAAGTTGACAGAAGATCTGTCTCAAAGGGATATACTTCAAGGACCTTATGGTAATCACCAAAGGTTGGAATCCTACCAGGCAGTTCAGCCTCCTGGAGGCAAGGGCAACCAGGATAAGGGAGAATCAAGCCACTATCCAACCTATGGAAGAACAGCTGACCCAGACAGGGCATACTCAGATTCCTTCAGGCTCACAAGGAGCAGGCCAAATCAGCTCTCCATTGGCTTCACACCATTCAGAAACCAGCAGATCAGTGGCCAAGAGTCACAATTCTTCACAATTCCAGGAAATTTCCAGGAGAAGACAAGGACACAAGGGCAAAAACAATACCTCCTTCAACCAGAGAAAAAGAGAGTCAGACCCCATGATCCAGAAGCTGTTGGATTTGGTGAAAGAAGTTCACAAGAACCAGAGTTAGTTGTAAATAACTCTAGAATCAGTTGTGCGATTAATAGAAATATTGCCACTATTCAGATTGGACATAATGTTTTCACACCTGAGAGTAACTTAAACAGTGATGCACTGTGGTTACAAATGTCCCAATATGCTGAGAAAACTCAAAAGCAGTTTGCAGAACTTGAAGAAAGCCATGAGGGGATGAAAAAATCAACAGACTCCATGGATAAAATTGTTAAAACTCTTCAAGAAGGAAATGCTCAATTGAGAAAAGCCTCTGAAGAAACCAACAAAAGACTGAATATAGTCTTTGAAGAAAAAAGCCACAGAAGAAGGGCCAGGGATTTTGTAAGGTGTGGATATGAAACTTTGATTGAAAAGCAAGTACTTTTCCTGTCCTCAAAACTTGAATAAGGTAAAAATCAATGAAAAAAAGTAAGAAATATTATTTTTAAGAGAAAATATGCCAATTTTATTGTTTATAACTTTATTAGTATGAAACAATAATATTATAAAGATTTATTCTTTTACTAACAATAAAAATTTATCCAAAAAATATTCTACAAGAGATATTTTAAGGCTACAAAAGAAATTTCTTCAAGAGCAATTTCAATTGGAATTAATTGAGCAAAGAACTGCAGGCAATTAATCAAAGAACAAAGTCTTTAAAAAGAATATTAAAGAGAAAACATGCCCAAAAGTGACCAGAGTGAATTTGGAAACAAAGTGACAAAGTTAACAGTGATGAAAGATGCTTTAATTCACTTTTGGGGTGGTTGAGGGGTAAAAATGATTATAAGAGTTGCAAACAATAATTATATTGATTTTTCACGTGGTTAAAAGTCTTAAGATGACTTAAGAAAGGTGGTTAGAATCTCTTATTCATTGGTATAACAGTGTTTAAACTAATTATAAAAGGAAAAGATTCTAACATGAAGAGAAAAGTGGGGCAAAGAAGACATTCTTTTATAGCCATCAATTTTCTTACTCAAAAAGTAAAATTTACGCTTGTCAGTCGTGAAAAACAGTCTGACAACAGAAAAGCCAATTATGGCATCATTGAACCCTGGTTTAGACCAAAAAAGGGCTGGCTTAAGCCATTTTTAGCCATTTCAGACCCTTAAATCAGCCATTACTATAGCAATACCTGGTCTATAGCCTTCAAAACACATCAGAATGTGTGTAAGAGACATAGAGCCCAGTTCAAATTGCTTTTACCATGATTGTTTTATCTTAAGCGTAGTTTTACCCTCTTGGCAACAGCTAAAACTACCCCAGTTGGTATCAAAACCTCATCATCAATTGAGTCCACAGACCCTGTAACTCAATTCCAGGCCAAAAACGATGAACTTTTGCATGAATTTTGACACCACACACCTGTTGGCAAGGATTTTTGGGGTCTAGCTCCCCCTTAGAGCTGGAGTTCCTTTTCCCCCCCAATTTATTTTTCCTTCAATTCCTCATCATGTATTATAATTATAATTTCCATATGTAATTTAATTGAGTTGTACAGTTCAATACAGTAATAATTTATACCTCATATGTAAATCAAAGTTCACTTATGTAATACATGCACACATTTTGACATTTCAATCGAATTCAATTGAAAATACTTTAATTCCTCATAACTTCTAAAAGATACACAAAACCTGAATTTTAACACAAATTTTGGTGATTAACACTACATGTGATTTTAATTAAATTAAAGTTTTGAGGATTTTCAATTTTCATATAGAAAATACTAAAAACTTAATTTAAGCTTATTTAGAGTTGAGTTACAAAATTTTCACTCAGAGGTGACCCCACCTGATTTTTTATGAGGAATCCAATAGTGAAATAATTTTTATATGTTTATTTATTGGATAAAGAGTTATAATAATTTTTATTTAAATTTATTTATTTTTTTACAATTTTGTTAAAAATTCAGTTTTACTTAATTTTTTCAAGTATAAATGTAATTTTACAACTTCAAAATTTAATGTAATTTTATTTTTAAATTGTAATTAAATTTTTAATTGTGAATATAATTTTATATTTATATTTTGATTTTTATTTTAATGATATAAATAAATTTATTTTATTTATATTTATATGTTAATTTTGTATTTGTGGTCCTTTGGGTATATGCAATTACCTCTAAGGCTCACATTCCCTGCCCCTAAAAAAAGAAGATTACTTTGTAATATTGGTATTTCTAGTGTGTCTGAATCTCCTGAGAAGTTTGGTAGCTTCTGGTATATCTTTTTCTTCTAACCATTCATCTTCACAAGTTGGCTCACTGTACCTAACAAGGTATTCCCTCACTTTCTTGGTCCTTAATTTTCTTTCTTTAAGAACTTTGGTGATTTTATTAGTACCAGATGTCTCAATAGGAGGTATAACTTGGGGAACTTTATTCCTCAAGGGAAATTTATCACCATCACTAAATTTATATGGTTTTACCAAGCTCACTGGAAATGTAGGATGCTCATTACTAAGTTCTTCAGATAACTCTACTTCAACAGCATTTTCTCCATGGATGGATTTAATAACAAAAGGTTGTGCAAAGGAGTATTTGAGATTTTTACATCCTTTGATGTTATTGAAGTTGCTGGTGGATACTAGTACTAAATCCCCTACCTTGAAATTTGGAGTGGCATGAGATTTGTCCCATTTATCTTTAGCCTATGCAAATGGGTCTTCCATGCATTTTACTGCATGCTTTCTGGCTCTTTCTAGCATTCCTTTGAAGCTGGCAGCTGTAGGATGTATTTCAACCAAATCTTTCATTAAAGAATCTTGCGGTAATTTAGGATTCCATCCTTTTTCCAAAATAGCAGGAGTCTCATTGGTACTGGCATGAATGGAGGTTTTGTATGCCAGTTCCAGTGCAGGTAGAAAAGTACACCAATCATGGGTGAAACCATCACTATCTTTAAATTCAAGGCCATATGCACCAAATCTTCTTACCATGTCCTCCAAGGTTTGGATCACCCTTTCAGCCAGGCCATCAGTTTGTGGGTGGTAGGCTGTAGAGAAAGACAGTTTAGTGCCAAATAGTTGGTGAAGATTTGTCCATAGTGCTGAAGTGAATTTGGGATCCCTATCACTAATGATATTTGTAGATATCCCAGTCCATGACACTACTCTATTCCATATCAGAAGATCTGTATCCATGGCTATATCATCCTTGTGACATGGTAAAAAGATTGGAGTTTTACTGAAGCTGTCCACAATTACTAGGAAAGCATTATAGCTTCTGTCATCTCCTGGTGGTAGGCCAGTTACCCAATCCATATGGCCAATTTCCCAAGGTCTGTTTGGTTCTTGGATTTTTATCATATTTTCAAGTCTCTTGCCAGTGGACTTATTTGCCTTTTGGCATCTGTCACAGGTCCTGCAATACTCTGCAACATCTTTCTGCCAAATTGGCCACCATATGCAAGTCTTTACTTTCTCTCTTGTTCTGTCTTCAGACAGATGTCCTGAAAAGGGGCTATCATGGCATTCTTTCAGTACAAGATTGATTAATTACCTGTCTGCAGCGGTCATGACACATGTGTGCTTGGTTCTGTGGTAAATTATACCATCCAATAGGTGAAATCTTCCTCAATCATAAGATTCTTTCCATACTTCATCCAAGGCATGTATTAGAGAGTTGTCTTTACAGTCTTTGTTAAGTAATTGGCATAAGATGCTACAATTCTTATCTTGAGTGTAGCTATTTCTGACATCTTCAAAGAAGGTGGTGTTCAAGTCTGTAACACTTATTCCTTCTATTGGGAGCTGTAGTGAAGCTTCTTCTGGAACATAAGCAGGATTATCAATATTATTTGGTAATGGCCATCTGCTTAGTCCATCTGCATTCTTATGAATATTCCCATCCTTATGAACAATAGTCATATTGCCTCTGTATTGTTGTATGGCTATTTGCCATCTGAGCATATGTCTGTTGGGTGTTTGCAAGTTTAAAAGTGATTTGCCAGCTGTACAACCTGTTATCACCTCAAAAACACATTCCTCTAAGAAGTAGTTCAATTTCTCCAAGGCCCAGACAAGGCATAGACATTGCATTTGACTTGCCCCATATCTGGCTTCAGTTGGTTTGATTTGCCTAGATATGAAACATATGGGTCCTTCTACAGGTTTATCATTTATGATCTGAACTTGGTGAAGCGCACCACCCAGTGCATCCCCTGATGCATCAATGTACAATTTGAAAGGTAATTTAAAGTCTGGCATCAGTAAGAGTGGAGCAGTGGTCAAGGCTTCTCTTAGTGACTCAAAAGCTTTGACTCTGTCAACATGCATTCCAAATACTGTGTCTTTGTCACACAATTTATAAAGTAGTCTTGCTATGGATGCAGAATCTTTAATGTGTTGCCTGTAATATCCTGCAAAACCTAAGAATGACTGAATTTCCTTCTTGTTCTGAGGCATGGGTTTTAGCAATACTTCTGAAACTTTGTTTTTGTCAATTCCAAGGGAAAAACCAGATAAAACATGTCCTAGTGCATCAAGTTCTCACCAGGGCAAATCTCGCATCAATCGTTGGCAATTGACTTCACGTCACACCGCGGTCAGTATAAAATCTTGCTTCAGTCGCGTTAGTGTCACTTTAAAGTCACTGGATTTAGTGGGTCACCTCATGTCAGCGTCAAGACAACGTCAATCGTCACATGTGTCACATGAGAATGTCACTCAAAGCCCAAACCCATTTAAACACTATTTGAAATGTTTGGGTAATTTCACCTCATTGGCTTCCGCATCCCCACCTAATCTGCCCCGACGCTTTGCATGCTTATTAGCCCGCACTGCCATCCAGATGAGACTCTGACACTTCCCCCAATCTCTGTCCTCACCACTCCTTACGCTATCACACCCCGCCCTGACCATCCTTATGCTTGCGGAGTGCCCTCCCGACATGCTCCCGACACCACTTATCCTTACGCTTGTGTAGTGCCCTCCCGACATGCTCCCAACACTGCTTACCATCCTGATGCTGGCGGAGTGCCCTCTTGACACTGCTTACCATCCTTACGCTCGCAGAGTGCCCTCCCGACACCACTTATCCTTAAGCTTGTGTAGTTCCCTCCCAACATGCTCCCAACACTGCTTACCATAGTTACACTCGCGGAGTGCACTCCCGACATGCTCCCGACACTGCTTACCATCCTTATGCTAGGAGTGCACTCCCGACACTGCTTACCATCCTTATGCTTGCGGAGTGCCCTCCCAACACTGCTTACCATCCTTACACTCGCAGAGTGCCCTCCTGACACCACTTATCCTTACGCTTGTGTAGTGCCCTCCCGACACTGCTTACCATCCTTACGCTCGCGGAGTGCACTCCCAACTTGCTCCTGACACTGCTTACCATCCTTACGCTAGGAGTGCCCTCCTGACATGCTCCTGACACCACTCATCCTTATGCTTGTGTAGTGCCCTCCCGACACTCGCAGAGTGCACTCCTGACACTGCTTACCATCCTTTTGCACGTGGAGTGCACTCCCGACATGCTCCCAACACTGCTTACCATCCTTACACTAGGAGTGCCCTCCCAACATGCTCCCAACACCACTTATCCTTACACTTGTGTAGTGCCCTCCCAACACTTCTTACCATCCTTATGCTAGCAGAGTGCCTTCCCAACATGCTCCCGACACTTCTTACCATCCTTACGCTTGCGGAGTGCCCTCCCAACATGCTCCCGACACCACTTGTCCTTATGCTTGTGTAGTGCCCTCCCGACAAGCTCCCAACACTGCTTACCATCCTTACGCTTGCGGGGTGCCCTCCCAACATGCTCCCAACACCACTTATCCTTACGCTTCCGTATTACATCCATAGTTTATGGTGGTGTGAGCCTTAGAGGTAATTTCATATACCCAAAAGACCACAAATACAAAAATAACATATTAATATAAATAAAATAAATTTATTTATATTATTAAGATAAAAATCAAAATATAAATATAAAATTATATTAAAAATGAAAAATTAATTACAATTTAAAAATAAAAATACATTAAATTTTGTAAGTATAAAATTACATTTATACTTGAAAAAATTAAGTAAAAATGAAATTTTAACAAAATTGTGAAAAAATAAATAAATTTGGAAAAAAGTTAAATAAAAATTATTATAACTTTTTATCCAATAAATAAACATATAAAAATTATTTCACCATTGGATTCCTCATAAAAAATCAGGTGGGGTCACCTCTGAGTGAAATTTTTGTAACTCAACTCTAAATAAGCTTAAATTAAGTTTTTAGTATTTTCAATACAAAAGTTGAAAATCCTCAAAACCTTAATTTAATTCACACCACATGTGGTGTTAACCATCAATTTTTGTGTTAAAATTGAGGTGTTGTGTTTAGTTTAGAAGTTATGAGGAATTAAAGTATTTTCAATTGAATTCAATTGAAATGTCAAAATGTGCGCGTGTATTACATAAGTGAACTTTGATTTACATATGAGGTGTCAATTATTACTGTATTGTACTGTACAATTGAATTGAATTACATGTGTAAATTATAAGTATAATACATGATGAGGAATTAAAGGAAAAATAAATTGGAAAGATTAAATTTGGGGGGGAAAAGGAACTCCAGCTCTAAGGGGGAGCTAGACCCCCAAAATCCTTGCTGACAGGCGTGGGATGTCAAAATTCACGCAAAAGTTCATCACTTTTGGCCTGGAATTGAGTTACAGGGTCTGTGGACTCAATTGATGATGAGGTTTTGATACCAACTGGGGTAGTTTTAGCTGTTGCCAAGAGGGTAAAACTACCCTTAAGATAAAACAATCATAATAAAAACAGTTTTAACTGGTTTCTAGGCCTCTGACACATATTCTGACGTGTTTTGAAGGCTCTAGGCCTGGTATTGCTATATCAATGGCTGATTTAAGGGTCTAAAATGGCTAAAAATGGCTAAAAATGGCTTAAACCAGCCCTTTTTGGTCTAAACCAGGGTTCAATGATGCCATAATTGGCTTTTCTGTTGTCAGACTGTTTTTCACGACTGACAAGAGTAAATTTTACTTTTGGAGTAAGAGAATTGATGGCTATAAAAGAATGTCTTCTTTGCCCCACTTTTCTCTTCATGTTAGAATCTTTTCCTTTTATTAATTAGTTTAAAACTGTTAAACCAATCAATCAAAGATTCCAACCACCACTTTTAAATCATTTTAATCCTTTTAACCACGTGAAAAAAATCATTATAATCATTGTTTGTAACTCTTATAATCATTTTTACCCCTGAACCACCCCAAAAGTGAATTAAAGCATCTTTCATCACTGTAAACTTTGTCACTTTGTTTCCAAATTCACTCTGGTCACTTTTGGGCGTGTTTTCTCTTTAATATTCTTTTTAAAGACTTTGTTCTTTAATTAATTGCTTGCAGTTCTTTGCTCAATTAATTCCAATTGAAATTGCTCTTGAAGAAATTTCTTTTGTAGCCTTAAAATATCTCTTGTAGAGTATTTTTTGGATAAATTTTTATTGTTGGTAAAACAATAAATTTTTATAATATTATTGTTTTATACTAATAAAGTTATAAACAATAAAATTGGCGTGTTTTCTCTTAAAAATAATATTTCATACTATTTTTAATTGATTTTTACCTTATACAAATTTTGAGGACAGGAAAAGTACTTGATTTTTAATCAAAGTTTCATATCCACACCTTACAGGTGGCTTGTTGGTGTGCACAATGAATGAAATCGCCAAAATATGGTGAGTGGCCTTCTCTGCCAACACAACGTAAGGGGAAATCGGTCAGTATATTCACAATGTTGTGGTTAGGGTTTAAATCATGAGACTCACAAATTAAAAACTAAGAAGTGGACTATTTAAGACAAGAATTGTGTCTCCTGTTTCCCCAACAAAACCATTTTATTTCATATCATTCAAATGGAACACTTTGCTTAGTCCTTACCTCATGAGCGTTGAATAGTTCAAAAGTTGACTTTGGTAGGTTTCTCACTAGTCAACTTTATTTAATGTCTCACAGGGAAGTGATTTCATTTGAATGAGATGAAATAATTTGCAACACATTGCCTCCTTCAATTTCCCGACAAATTGTATTTTGAAAATGCAATACAATTTCAATAGAAGGTTCCAAGTCTGTTGATGTGCAGGTTTATTTTGGTTAGCTTGTGGTTCTAAAATGTATTTTTTCTAGAATATTCAATGACTCTTAAACTGATTCAAATTGATATTTAACTTCTTTACAACTCTCCAAAATTATGCAATATTACCTCAAAAAGAATCAATTATTCTCAACTTATTTTACTTCCACCTTTTTTCTTCAATTTGGATCTTTTTATTCAAACATTTTCAAGCAACGTATCAATCAACTCGTCACCATCTATTTGCTCAATGAACTACTTCCGCTGTCCCCCAAACCCCGGGAAATTCAACTGAACTCAATGAACAACCAACTTCAGCCCCAGAGAGTGGTAGTGAAATCTCTGATATGGCCAGTAGTCGCGAATCAGGAATTGAAGTAGAGAGCCAGTCACATGAAGATAATCAAGATCCACCAGTTCTTCCAGAATGTGAGTATGCATCCATCTGAATATTTCAAATCTCTCAAAACCTGATATTGTGTCATAGCCTTTATTTCAGGTCAGCCTCCAAGCTCTCATAAACCAAATTTTAAAAGCTATGAGAAGGAAAAGACTGTTGAACCTTGTGCACCGACAGAAGATGATGGGCAAGCTGATGTAATTTTCAGTGGGGAGGTGGAAATTATATCCAAGGAACAATATGTGCGTCAAAAGATTGCTGAATCCATGAGCCTCCTCAAAATGGATTTGAACCATAAGTCCATTACTAATTCAAAACAAAATTGATAAAAATAGCTGCTTACAATATATCAGCAGGTGTGGAAGTGGGAGAGTCTCTACCTGAAGGATCTCGAGTCATAATTGGATTTCCAGGCAAAGGATTAGGAAAAAGAACAAATATACATGCGACCAAAAAAAACAAAAAACGCCGTACCTTTGAAGCCGAAAAGGATTCTTGGGATCAAGGTGATGAAATGATAAATGTTGAGGTGGACCATATTGATAATGAACCTCCGCATACTGAATCCCCCCATACTCAATGAAACAATCCATGATGAAGCTCCACAAACTGAAAGCCCCCCCATACTCAATGAAACAGTCCATGATGAAACCCCTCCCACCTCTCCTTGGAATATTCAAGCCTTTCAAGAAAGGGAGACAATTAAACATGATACAATGGGACAAGATATGACTGATATAATTCCTGACCCTGAGGCCAAAGTGTCATCCTCTGCTAATTTTCAAGGAATATTTTTATCCTGCATGGAAGAGTTTGCAGGAATTTTGAATTATCATTCCAAAATTACTCAACAATCATGGAAAAGGGGGCTTGATAATTTCAATAGTATTTACAAAAATTGAGAGGACAATTTACCAACAAAGGATGCTCATACATTCCTCCCCGTTGGTATTAAGGTGATCAGTAACCAAGAGCTTAAAATTTTGGCCTGGCTGGAGGACCTTGAGATGGCAGGTGATTTTTATCTTTGTTCATGATACATGATTATTGGCTGTTGAATGGTGATATAAATTGCAATATACAGCATTAGATTTTTTTAAGCCAACAGAAACAGAAGCATTTTTTGATCACAACATTTGGAATCTCAAATTGATAAAGGAATCAGCTAAAACTCCAGATAATCTCCCAAAATCTGAACACTCCTTCTTCAAAGTGGTTCAGAGCCTTCTTTACCCTGCCAATCCAGCTAAACATTTTTGGGCAAATGTTATGTTTGAATCCATTAGTTTAGTCTCATATGATGTGATTGCACCCAAACCATATGTTGCACCAACATCAAATTGGACTTGAACAGGGAGCAGTTGACTACCTTGCCTCCTGCTTGAGGAAATTGAAGCAACATGCAACCCAACTCAGCATTGAAGGTGGTGGGGCTGACAATGAGATATCCACAAAGCCGCACAAGAACCTGGAGGATATAATGGATACAGTTATCCATTTGATGATTGTGTACAACATGGTAGGTGCACATACAAAGGTCAAAGTTAATGGCATCAAAGGCAAACTCACAAACTCAAAAAAAAATGAGGCCATCAAAGATCTTTTGACGTGTCACAAGAATCTTGTAAGAAATCGAATTTGCTATGGTATATTAGCAGAATTCTGTGCGGCGGGGGTTCCTGGTTTGATGGTATGCTCAGATGACTGGAGAAGAAGCTCAGTTAAAGGGGCTTTATCACCAATTGACATTTCCAAAAACTTTCAGAGTGTAAAAATCTAGTGGAGCCAGTGTGGCAACGTACTAATAAGTATATATGTAATTTAGTGAATAAAAGTTTCTTCTCATCAGAGTCTTTTAATCCCAATGTACCTCTTAGATTTGAATTTGCACGATGCTTAGTATTACACTTTGGTGATGCCTGGGTGGCAAAGCGCGTTCTTGGTTCAAGTGATGAGGTCACCTTGACTGTACCCAGGTCAGCTAAACTCACAACCAGGATTGACCCGTCTTAGATTAGCTTTGTACTAGATAGATTGTAATTGAAATTTTCAAATTTAGTTATGAATTTAATAATCATGACTTCCTATCCTACTACTGCCCGGATGCCACAGTCTGAATACCTATAGTAATTGTACGGTGGCCTGCCTCCGTACACCATTGAAAATACTGCGACAAGAAGCAAGCTGAGGCAGGCAGTTGTGCCCGCAAGTAGCACATGCGGGAGCATTGCGGGGGGTCACATTTATCATTTCCCGCCAGCCCATAATAGGCCAAATGTTCCTGTGTCTTTCAAGAGGACTAGGATAACTAGGGATCCGCAGCAGGGTGCATATTGCATTCGCGGGTGCTTGCGATATTCCACATGTTTGGATTGGAAACTGATTGCATGGGAACATCAATATGTCAAATTGAATAATGCACTATCCACTGCAATTTTCAGGTTCAGGTATTTGAGATCGCGAATTTGCAAAGTTCAGGTGTGATCTTTCTTTTTAGTCGCAATTAAAAAATATTCATTGACTGCAATCCAATTTAGGTGATATTAAGAAATCAGTAATAATTTGGTTTCATTTCATTTTCTGCTGCAAGAATGCCATTCATGAAAAAAGGAAAAGAGCGTAAAAGGCAATTCGCAGGAAAGCGTTGGGCTGAGGAAGGAAATTGTGAGTTGCTCACTTAATCTCAGTGTATATATATATGCTTCCACATTTATGTGGCACCCTCATTGGGCCCCACGGAAGAACATTGGCTTTAGTCAGTTCAGATTGTGCCAATGTCATGTGGGCTCCAACAGGGAATTCAAAGGATGTGTGCCGAATATAGCTCCTTGGGAATTGGGCACGATTCTGGACTCAAAACTCCTTAGCTTCAAATGTCAGGAAGCAGTATCTGATAACTTGTATGCTTCAACACATAGTGATCCCTCAACCACTCAGGAATGGTGGTATATCCCAAAAGAAAAATGAGCGCAAAACAACCCAAATGAATAGGTTGTTATCCTGCTCTCTCCCAAAAGCACAAATATTAATGCCGGTATCAGCAAATATGACCCCAAGTGAAATTCGGAGGCTTGTGGATGTCAATCAGATCAAATGCATTCACTTTGGCCATGTGGCAATTTTCTCTTCAACTGGGTTACTCATTGCCCTTGTTGAATTCCAACCATTCACAACAATGAGTGAAGTCGAGGTCAATCAATGGGATGAATTATCACAATTCTTATTTTGCAAGTAAAAATTCACCGACCCGATTGCAACAAATGAAGCATTAATGTAGGGATTTATGTTCGCGATTGGGTTGCGCAAATGCAGCAAGAAAAATGAACAATTTGGTCTGTATGGAAGTGTTGGGAAAATTGAAAAAGCAAAAGATGAATGGCAGAACCAAGGTTCAAATCTTAGCTTGGTGGGTTGCATTCTAGGTCAATCCTTACGATATTTTGGGGATAATTTATTTGAGAAAATTCAAAATTGCTACAACTCATTGGGGGTTTGGGCTTTTGATCAAGTCAACTATAAAGGCGATATTCCTGCAAATAAGGGTGCATGCAAGTTTGCTTCTGCACTCACTTTAATCATGAATGGATTCAAAAACTCACCTCATCTTGATAAGGATGCATTTCTGTATGCTTTGGGATGGTGGGTTTAAGCTGATAAGCGGACCAGCCAAATTCAAAGAGATGTGTCAAAGCGGTGTACAGGGGGAACATTTATTTTCCCAAATTAGAATTTTTGGATTGATCTATCCAATTGTCATGGGCTCATTCAGGTAGTGTGGGCCAGAAGTACATTTGTTCAGTATACTGATCCAGCACAGGACAACAAAAGCACGACACTAGTGGGTATGTCCGCACAATGCTCAAGGAGGTTGGCAAAAACAATGTGCCAAAAAAGCCAGGGCTATTATGAGATTGGCGAGGGAGTGGGCTATCAAATAGGGAGGGTCATACAATCCCATGCCAATTCAAATAATGAGGAGATTTGCATGTGTGTTGGAATTGCAGCATGATGGGTAAATAATGGTGGGGAAAGGCAGAGGACAATATACACCAGGATTGGATGGTTTGGAGTGCAGGAGATGGGGTGGCTCACATGAAAAAGGGTGAAGTGGATTATGTACGGTAGCATGCCAACGTACATATGTCCTGGTTTGTTCCTCTTGTCCAGGATTCCGATGCTTCACACGTGAATCCTTACGCTTGTGCAGGTTCCAACAATGCTAAAAGTTCCTTACGCCTACGCGGGCTGCCAACACTTCACATGCAAATCATTACGCTTGTATGAGCTCCCGACAATTCACAAAACACCCTATGGCGGTGCAGGCTCCCGACAATTCACATGCCAATCCTTATGCTTGTGAAGGTTCCCAACAATGCTGAAAGTTCCTTACGCCTGTACAGGCTTCTGACGATTCACACGCTAATCCTTACGCTTGTGAAGGTTGGCAACAATGCTGACAATTTCTTATGCCTGTGCAGGCTCCCGACAATTCACACTCCAATCCTTACGCTTGTGAAGGTTCCCGACAATGCTAAAATTCCTTACACCTGTACAGGCTTCCGAGAATTCACACGCCAATCCTTATTCTTATGAAGGTTGCCAACAATTCTGACAATTTCTTATGCCTGTGCAGGCTCCCAACAATTCACACGCCAATCCTTACGCTTGTGAAGGTTCCCAAAAAGGCTAAAAATACCTTACTCTTGTGCAGGCTTGCGTCAATTCACACACCAATCGTTATGCTTGTGAAGGTTGCCAACAATGCTGACAATTTCTTACTCCTGTGCAGGCTCCCGACAATTCACACGCCAATCCTTACGCTTGTGAAGGTTCCCAACAATTTAAACACTTCAATACATGACTAAGATTAATAGCATGTTCCCATAGGAAAGGAAATGTCTCACAAATCTGGAGTGGATTGCTCACATGCGGGAAACTCCCACTTCTTTACAGTTAAGATTTGATATGGCTCTAAACCATGGAAGAAGAAAACATAGGAGACAGTAACAGTGACTATTGGTGCATTTTTGGCAAAAGAGGTTCACACAAAAACATACTCACTCAAACCTTTGGTGGGGCACTTACAAAAATTATTCTCACACAATAGGATATTTGAACCATTGAGGAAAATATAATTTCACGTGAGCAAAGAATTTAATATAAATTGAAAATAACAATAATTGAATACAAATACTTTATTTGAACAAAAGTATTACAAAATATCAAAAGAGGAAATAATGAGATTATTTTTCTAGGAATTTGGAGACTATCCTGGTGATGTCCTCCTTTGGATAAGCCTCCAGTTCCTGGGCAAGGAGGGAGTTTAGTTCCTCCCGGAATTCCCGGTACATCTCATTTTGATGAGTTGCATCCACAAAAGGAATCATGTGGAGCAAGCGGCGATGCTCCAACAAGATTAGGTTGACCAATTTGTGGACAATGGCTCGAGGAATCATCAAAGTCGGTCATAAGTTGGTAAATTCCTCGTGAGCATCATTGTGGGAATGAGAGGGGCTTTGCACCGGGGGGGAGGAGGCATTGGGGTTCTCAGGGGCACTGGGGAGGGGGGTAAACAGGATGGGAAGGTGGGGGAGTTGGGGAAGAAGAAGGGGGAGGGGGAGGGGGGGATCCAACAGGCGTATCGTCAAGGATAATTATGGAGCGGGAAGTGGCGGGACAAGCTGCAGATGGTTGAATAAAGGGTGAGTAAAAGTTGATAGGAGTGACAAAAGAGAACTGGTGACTTAACAAAAGGTTCCTCCGTCGATTGCGTGGGAGCCACCTCAGGTTCTGGCTCACAAGTTGTATTGTCCTCAGGTGGTTGGGAGGATGGACTCGGGCCAGGAATAGGTGGCTCTTCGGTTCAGGAGGGTTCAATAAAAGGAGTAAGAGTAAGTTAACTTCACTCCCAAGTGAAAGTGAAAATGAATTGAAACTTTGGATTCTTACCGTGGAATAATTCCTCTGACCATTGGGTGCCACTTGGGCCTGGAGTGGGTTGCTGCGGGGTTTGCTCGCAAGGCAAACTAGGAACGGGAGAGTCTTGTCGGGGGGGATTCGGGTTTTTTTTTTATGAGTAATGGAAAAAATTCAGTATTATTGCATGAAGAGAAATGAGATAAGGAGGAGAAAGAAAACTTAATTTGGAGTTTGAATCCCATCAGTGACAAGACATGGTGACGATGGGCCCAAGCTTGAATGTCCTCTTGCCATCACCATCCTGCATTGGCCAGATAATCACTTTGCTCAGGTTGAGCAGTGAAGTGACCATCGGATGGTGGCCTAGGAGGGGGGGTGGACAAATTGATACTTGAGGGGACAGGGCTAATTGTCCAGAATAGTTCCCGTTGGCCTGCTTGGGGTCCCGTTATCCATTCGCACTCAGATAAGGTTTCATCATCGTTGACCACAAAGGAGTCCTCGCAAGGGCATCTTGGGCGAGAGCTCCTCTGGCTGTGTGGTCAGAAGGGTCGGACAATGAATGAACATTGATTGTGTGCTTGTCGGCAAGCATCGCAAGAGTCGGTCGTTGTTGAGGAACGAATGCAGGGGATACCCCGCTTGGTGCATAAAGTGCACCACATCTAAAAAAAAAAACAATTGAGGTTAGTAACTGAATAGAAAGTAAAAAATCAAGAAAGAAAATGAAGACATACAATGAATTAGATAAATTCAAAACATAAAGAAAATCAAGACACTCTGGTAGGAAGTTTTTAAAAGTCTTGAAGAGAAGAAAAATAAGTAATAAGATTGGAACATGATGTGGACAAAAGTTTAAAATGGAGGTAATGCACGAGGTGGATAGAAGTGGGGTTCTGAAAGGATCAGCAGGAAAAACCAACAGGCAAAAGGAAGGGGAGTGGGTTTAGCGGAGTGCGAAAGAAAAGAGTGGAAACGCAGGAAGACAAAGGGGAATATGCACATGAAGGAAAACAGCGGGTGAGCTTGAACAAAGTGGAGCGGGTCAGAAAGAAAGTGATGGCCTTGTCTGGTGAAGGTGGTTTTTTATACCATGGTGAAGCTGAGACAATCTCAGCAGTTGCAGAACCCGTAAAAGTCTCAGTTACAAGGCATGCGGGCAAAATTGAAGCTCAGTTGCAGCGAATGCTGCAACTGAGAAGGGAAATGCTGGCATGAGGCAGAAGAACAATGGGGTTCTGGCTGAGTATTGCAATTGATTGAATTGTCAAGCTCAGTAAAATCCCCTTTGTTTCCTTCAATAGTGTCAGCCTGTGACTCAAAACAGAGCACTAGCATGACATCCAACATACCATAAATAATGGTATGACAAGTATTGAACAAACATAGTCAATACAGGTAATAATTAAGAGAAAACAACCCTCTTACATTAAACACCAACCTTATCCAAACAGAATAAGGAAACCTAGAGGAGAATAAACAAGTCAAAACCCTTATTTTCACCTCTCATCTAACTTATGCATATTTAAGTTATCCTATACCAAAATGGTATTTTTCTTAAAGCTCACATAGAGAGCTACACAATGATATCATCCATGTTGTTGTAACACCACTACAACTGGAGATACCATATAACCTCATTTTCAAAACCAAGCCCCCCTGAAAGTCAAAGAGGGCTTGTACAAAACTGTACAAAAGTATAACCAAATTAAAGATCTCAACAAGAGCTTTAATTTGAGACACCTTAGACCTCTGTATCTCTTAAATTGACTGAGGGATCTTGGTTCAAAGGTTTAATAACCAAAATACAGATATTCTGAAAATAAGAAAATAAACAAACCCCTGTATCTTTGGCATACACTCATACAACTGTACAGTGTCACATACCAAACTGTAGGGCTAATCAAGCCCTACAAAACTGTATCATCAGAATACAGATATCTTCCAAATTGAAGAAGATATCTGGTATGGAAGTTTTTGAAGCCTCATACTGATGTACAAAAATACATCCAAAAACTTAAAACCCTTATAACTTTTGCTATTTTAAAGAAGGGTAAACATGAAGCATACCAAATTGAAGAGCTCATTAAGCCCTTCAATTCTGTGCTCTTAGTTTCTTGATATCTCAAAAACTGACCAAGATATCTTGGTTGGAAGTTTTTTGACCAATACTGGCCTGTACCAAACCTGTACCAACCAGTACAGTCTTAATACTCAAAATAATGGTTGTTTAAAGCTTAAACCCGCCCAGAATGACTAGTATTAGTCATACAAACACCAGAACAACGTCATCCAAGTGCTGACGTGGCAGGTGAAAAGTTTTTTCATCCTGTATTGATCCAGAATGATCATTTGTGGTCCCAAAACCACAATTCTGCCTCTACTGACGCCAGAATTGAGGATCCAGAACCACAGACTGGCCAATGGAGTGAAAATTTTCACTCCTCTGACGTGTGAAGAGTAAATAACTCTTGACAGTCTTGAAAGATATAAAAAGAAGGGTTTTTGCCTTCAAAAATCCTCATCTTATCTTTTTATTATATATTCTTACGTGACAAGACTGTTAATCATCAGTAGTGTCCTTAGAATACTTAAAGATATAATTAAATATAATTATTGTAGTGTCTCTTTACAGTCAAAGATATTAGAACATTGCAACCCAGGTCCTCAATAGACTCATCACCACTGTTACCACGTAGCAGTAGGACCTGAAGAATTCTTTATTACTTATTTTGACGTGTAACAGTCATAGTACTAGCTTGTATTTACTGTTTTTAAGCTTCTACATAGACTCACCCTGACAATTTGGGGGCCTGGCCGTGGTTATTCAACCTTATTGGACGTATTTTGAACTGAATTAGGCGTAAAATTCAGCTATTTAAAAGGTATTTCACTACAAGTGAGTAAAATTTTTATTTTATTATCATTTTTTTTTATACAATTCTTTTTTTTACTCCAAAAATATATATTATAGAATATTTTTGTTGAGAATAAGAGTACATATCCTCTTTATTTTTTTTTATTTATTGCAATAAATTCCACGAAATTTCATAATAATACATCTGTATTATTTAAATTTCAATATAAATAATAATATACAAACAGTATATTACTTATTTTACTATTATTTTTCACCAAAGTGCGTGAAAATTAATATATAAACATTTATTAATTAATAATTAATAAATATAAAATAATAAAATAATTTTTTATTATTTTACAAGGAATATTTTAATTAAATATTTCCTTTAAAACAAGATATCACTCAAATTGACGTGAAAACTTGTAATTACTTGATATTTAACTAATATCAAAGTCTTATAATAAATATTATTTATAATATTTATAATAAAAAATCAAATTTATTATAATTTAATAAATTTGACGTGTTTACACAAAAAACACAATAATATCCAAGTGAATCATTCACAAAACACTTGGATATTACAGTTTTTTCACTTATAAAACATAAGTGAAAAACTTAAAACTGTTATTTTTCAAACAAAAACATATAAAAACAATAAAAAAAATAATAAAAACACTTAAAAATTTCGAAAAATAACAGTAGAATTGAATATAATCATTTTGTTTTATCATAAAATACTGATATACAATCTGAAATATCTTTTCTGAATAGTGGAAAAGGACTACATTCCATTAGAAACCCAGTCACAAGGAAACCCATCTGTGACAGCCTCAGAAGACAGAGAGGCGCTGCCAAACACCAAGGGCAAGCAGAAAAGACACAGTGAAGTGACAATCAACTCAAAAGATTGGACACCAATAGCTGTGCCAAGGGCCAAAAAACCCAGAAAAGCTCCAACAAAACCAGTTGGATCACCAAAACAAGTTGAGAAACAGAAAATCACTGTTATCAACCCAGTTGTAAACTCCAAAGGCAAATTGCCAAAGAGTATAGATCATAAATTTGTACAAGGGCCTGCCAAAGGTAAATAAACCTTGAGAAATACAACATTCTTTATTGTATGTCATTTTTTAACATTGTTAACATGACACCTCCACTTCTTAGAGATCTTGGATTCCCAAGAAATCAACCAGAACACTGGCCAAGAAGAAACAGAGGAAGAAGAACTGGAGCAGATGACCAGCAAAGGACTTACCATCAGGGAACTCCTACCCAAAGTCTTGTTCCAAATCAAATTCAACCCAGGAGTCCAACCAGGAGACTGGACAGATGCAGAACAGGTCCTCCAAATACACAAACTCCTGAGAGACCTTTTCACATGGAGCATGGACAACAAAATGTTCACCATGGCAGCATCATGGGCAGAAGTGGGGATAACAACCCAGAAGATCTGTCTCAAGCAAATGGCTTGGATGGAACTTATGACAGAAATGCAAGGTTGGAATCCCAACAAGAATTTCAAACTCTTAGAAGAAAGAGCAATCAGAATCAAAGAGAACCAGGCAGCCATACAAGCCATAGAGAGATCTTGGCACAAGGAAGAGCCCAGTCAGATTCAGGTACCCCCAGAAATGGAAGGAGAAGCTCCATCTTCCCCACAACCATCCAGCAGTTCCAGGCCTTACAAGCCAAAGGAAACTTCATCCAAAGCTCCCCCACCATTCCAGGTAGTTTCCAACAGGAGAAAAGGAGCCCAAGGGAAAAACAAAACTTCTTTCAACCAGAGGAAGAAAGAAGCAGACCCATTGATGAAAAAGCTGATGGACTTAGTCCAAGAAGTACACAAAAACAAGAAATAGTTGTACCTACAAATAGTGTTTCTAGTTCTGACTCAATAGACCCAGAATTAATAACTGAAACTACAATGCACACTCATGAGTTAGAAAACAAATTCACATGGACCAAATTGGCCCAATTCATGGAGTGGACACATGAAACCTCAGAAAAAATGAGGACAGAAGTGGAAACATTGAAAGAAGAAAATGCTTTCCAAGCAACAGTCATAAAAGACTTGAATTCAAATCTGGCCAAAATTTGGACAGAATTTGAAAAAACTAACAGACAGTTGAATTCAATTCTAGAAGAACAACAAACTGTGAGGAGGGATCTGAGGAATATCCAGCAACAGCAGGATAACCTTGACAAAGAAATTGATTACCTCTATGACAGGGAAGACAATCAATACCCTCCAACACAAGGTCAGCCTACTACCTCTACAAAATTAAAAGAAGAGGACAAAGACTATGACCAGGAACCTGAATATCAGATTCCAAAGTTAAGATCAGAGTCAGTGTACCAAGATGGGGAAAATCTCAACTATTCAGAGAAACAGGCACTGAAACAGTTACCAGAAGTAACAAACTGGCCAAAGTTCTCAGGAATAGGGGAATATGACCATATGGAGATCATTGACTATATTGATGGACTCTTTGTTGATGTCCCAAAGATACCAGACTACTGGATCACAACAAGACTCAACACAGCATTCAGAGGCCATGCAAACATATGGTATACTGAAATGAAAGAAATACATGGCAGGAAAAGCTGGCCATGGTGGAGGAATCAGATTATACAAAAGTATAGCAATGGTAGCTGGATCTGGCAAAAAACCATGTCCTTTGAAAGTGATAGATACTCCACAGAAAAAGACCCTTATGAATGGTGCCTCAAACAAACAAAGAGGCTAAAAGCTATTGATCCCAATATGACAATAGAAATGAGAAATCATAAACTCCTGACAAAATTGCCAGGAGATCTAGAACATGCAGTCAAATGCAGATGCAACAACATCAGCAGCATTGATGACATAGCAAATGTTATACAAGATGTGAGAAAAAAGACCTCCATAGGAAGGTACACATCTTTCAAACCAAACTTCAAAGACAAGAGGTCTGAAGTTAAAGAGACAAACAAAGAAAAAGGCAAAGAAACCCCAAAAAAGAAATATGTGTGCCACAACTGTGGTTCACCAGACCATTATGCTAACAATTGCACAAAACCAAAAAAGAAAATATATGCAATTGATGAAGAATCAGAAGAAGAACAAACAGGTGAAAAATCTGATTCTGACAGCATGGGAAATGGTATGAGAGCAGAATCACAAAGTGAACCTGATACCATAGAAGAATACATAGTGGAATGCAATGAAGAAAGTTCACTTGATATACAAGACATTGAATTGGATTCAGGCATACCACAAATAACAACAGACAAAGAGCTCTGTAAGCACACACAGAATGCACAAACATTCCTGGTAACCCCCAATAAAGGGATGGGATTCATTCATGGAACACCTACAAAATTGACAGTTTATATTGAGAACTGTAAACACCCAATGATCATTGACACAGGAGCAAGTTGCTCCATAGTGGCAAAAGAATACTTGGAACAACATTTCCCCAAATGGGAAGATGATATAATCCCAACAAAAGCCAGAAACTTCAAAAGTGCATCAGGCAAAATGCACTCACTAGGGACAATAATCAAAGAGATAATTATCCCACACCAAAAAGGAAATATCAGACTGGAACCTGAATTTGTAGTTCTAGAAAATGCACATGTACAAGGATTCTTACTAGGTACAGAGTACCAAAGAATGTATGGTATGGATATTTGCAATAGTAAAAACAGATATCTTACCATAGGTACAAACAAAGATAAAAAATTTTCCTTTGACATTAATCATATAACAAATGATAACACCTTGAAAGAACTAGTGGAAGAATTCAAAGAGGCCCAATATGGCACTCAACTCACCAGTAAAATGAAACTCAACTTACTGAAAGTATTGAGAAAGCATAGAGGAGCTTTTGCAATAGGAGATGAACCACTAGGAAAAATCAAAGGACATGATATAGAATTATATCTGGATGTAGAAAGACCATATCCACCTATGCTTAGGAGACCACCATACCCAGCCAGCATGGAAACTAGGAAAGAAATTGAGAAACACATCAATGAACTCCTAGAAATGGGGGTAATAAGAAAGATAGGACATAATGAGATAGTAGAGGTCACTACACCAGTCCTTATAACATGGCATGATGGTAAATCCAGACTATGTGGTGACTTCAGGGCTTTGAATAATTACACCAAAGCAGATAGGTACCCCATCCCAAGGATACCACATGCACTAGATAAACTAGCAAAAGCCAAGTTCATTACAAAAATGGACTGCATGAAAGGTTTTCACCAGAATGGGGTAAAACCAGATTCCATCAAATTGCTAAGAATTATATGCCATATGGGCATATATGAATATACCAGAATACCATTTGGCATTAAGAATGCACCAGCCCATTTTCAGAGGATGATGGATACCATATTTCAAGATGAAATAATGGAAGGGTGGATGGTAGTGTACATTGATGATATCATCATATACTCAGAAACATGGGAAGACCATGTGAAGAAAATTGATAAAGTATTGGGAAAATGCACACCAATCAATATGAAGATATCTCTTAAGAAATGTAACTTTGGACAGCAAGAACTGCTAGCCCTAGGACACAAAGTTTCAGGTTTAAGTCTAGCTATAGACCAAAACAAAGTTGCTGCAGTACTAAAGAAACCAGTACCAAAGAACATCAAAGAAATGCAATCTTTTTTGGGCTTTGCTAGCTACTACAGAAGCCACATAAAGAACTTTGCACACATCACTAGTAGCCTATACAAACTGTGCTCAAAAGATGTGGTCTTTGAAATTACCAAGGAAAGAAGGGATGCATTTGAAAAGATCAAACATGAACTGACCAATGCCCCTGTCCTAATGATGCCTGATTTTGAACTACCATTCAAACTATACATAGATGCAGCATGTAGCCAAGGGCTAGGAGCAGCACTACACCAGAGGCAACTAGTAGATGGCATACCCAAAGAAGGAGTAATTTGCTATATCTCAAGACAACTGAAAGACTCAGAAGCCAGATATGGAGCTACTCAGACAGAATGTCTATGCTTGGTATGGGCATTAGAAAAACTCCATTACTACTTAGAAGGAGCAGTATTTGAAGTTTTTACTGACTGCACAGCCCTCAAGTCACTGTTGAACATGAAAACAACAAACAGACACATGCTTAGGTGGCAAATAGCCATACAAGAATACAGAGGGAACATGACTATCATCTATAAAGAAGGGAAAAGTCATACTAATGCAGATGGTCTCAGCAGGTGGCCACTGAAGAATGACCAAGAAAATCCAGCATATGACCCAGAAAATGGGGCCAAAATACCTATACAATGCATGGAGATAGACAGGAGAAAGAACTTCAAACTATCAAACTGGGCATTAGGGAATGATTCATCAAACCCAGCACAAAGCTATGGGGAGATTAAAGAGATACCCATACTGGGAATCAGCTCCTCTAATCTGAATACAGAATTCTTTAGTATAGTACAATCAGCATACAATAAACACAAACAGTGTAGTATATTGATACAACTACTAAAACAAAAGTACAGGAGTCCTGAACTAGAGAGTCAATTGGAAGAGCCATGGCTCAAAAACTTTAAAGAAAATAGATTTTTTCTGATAGATGACCTACTGTACCATAGGGAGAAACACACAAGTGCCCTGGTAATAATAAGTAGAGAACACATTTCCCTCATACTACAGGAATGCCATGACTGCCCATACATGGGACATATGAGTGAAGAAAGAACTAAAGAAAGAGTCTTTAGCACAGCTTGGTGGCCAAAGTGGGAACAAGACTTGAGTGAATACATCAACACTTGTACCAGATGCCAAAAAGCCAACAGAAGTCATGGCAAAAGATATGGATTACTCCAGAGTATAGAGGAGCCCAAACACCCCTGGGAAATAATAAACATGGATTGGGTAACAGGCCTGGTCCCTGGAGGAAAAGACAGCTTTAAAGCATGCCTAGTAGTAGTAGACAGGTATAGCAAGAGTGTCAGATGTCTCCCCTGTCACAAAGAGGACACAGCAATGGACACAGCCATATTGTTCTGGAACAATGTGATAGCCAACTGTGGAGTCCCAAGAATTATAATTAGTGACAGAGACCCTAAATTCACATCAGAATTTTGGACTAATCTATATGAGATGCTGGGAACCAAACTAGCATTTTCCACAGCTTACCATCCACAAACAGATGGTCTAGCAGAAAGAATGATCCAAACATTGGAAGACATCATTAGAAGGTCTTGTGCATATGGCATGGAATATAAAGACAATGAGGGATATACCCATGACTGGGTAACCCTCCTACCAGCTGTGCAATTAGCATACAACACAAGTATACACTCAGTGACAGGAAAAACCCCTGCCACATTAGAGAAAGGATGGAACCCACTACTTCCAGTAGATTACTTGAAGAAGAACATCCTCTCAGTACATCCTACAGCTAAAGACTTTCACACAATGTGGAAGACTGCCTGTGAAAAAGCAGAGCAATGTGTGGCTGAAGCCAAATTATATAACAAACAGAGATATGATAAAAGTCACCAAGAACCTGATTTCAAAGAAGGGGACCAAGTTCTAATCTCAACTCTTAACTTCAACAACCTAAAAGGACCCAAGAAGATGAGAGACTCATTCATAGGACCATTTACCATTATCAAATTGATAGGGAAGAATGCAGTAGAGGTCAACCTGACCAAAGAGTTCTCTAGGAAACACCCAGTTTTCCCTGTGAGCCTGGTCAAACCTTATCACCAGACAGATGAGGAGAAATTCCCTGACAGGAAGAAGACAGTCACCCATGAAAGATTGGTAGAGGAAGATGACTCACCTGGACCAGTGAAAAAGATCATTAAAGCCAGGAAGATCAGAATCAATGGGAAAGACAACAGGCAATACCTGGTTAGATTTAAGAATCAACCAGCAGATAAAGACAAATGGATAACTGAGAAAGAAATCCCAGATGGACAAATACACCTCAGAAGATTCAGAGCCTCCAAGAGGGCTGAAGAGTCTCATCAATGATGAGCCTTCTTTTGAGGGAGGGTATGTCAGCCTGTGACTCAAAACAGAGCACTAGCATGACATCCAACATACCATAAATAATGGTATGACAAGTATTGAAAAAACATAGTCAATACAGGTAATAATTAAGAGAAAACAACCCTCTTACATTAAACACCAACCTTATCCAAACAGAATAAGGAAACCTAGAGGAGAATAAACAAGTCAAAACCCTTATTTTCACCTCTCATCTAACTTATGCATATTTAAGTTATCCTATACCAAAATGGTATTTTTCTTAAAGCTCACATAGAGAGCTACACAATGATATCATCCATGTTGTTGTAACACCACTACAACTGGAGATACCATATAACCTCATTTTCAAAACCAAGCCCCCCTGAAAGTCAAAGAGGGCTTGTACAAAACTGTACAAAAGTATAACCAAATTAAAGATCTCAACAAGAGCTTTAATTTGAGACACCTTAGACCTCTGTATCTCTTAAATTGACTGAGGGATCTTGGTTCAAAGGTTTAATAACCAAAATACAGATATTCTGAAAATAAGAAAATAAACAAACCCCTGTATCTTTGGCATACACTCATACAACTGTACAGTGTCACATACCAAACTGTAGGGCTAATCAAGCCCTACAAAACTGTATCATCAGAATACAGATATCTTCCAAATTGAAGAAGATATCTGGTATGGAAGTTTTTGAAGCCTCATACTGATGTACAAAAATTCATCCAAAAACTTAAAACCCTTATAACTTTTGCTATTTTAAAGAAGGGTAAACATGAAGCATACAAAATTGAAGAGCTCATTAAGCCCTTCAATTCTGTGCTCTTAGTTTCTTGATATCTCAAAAACTGACCAAGATATCTTGGTTGGAAGTTTTTTGACCAATACTGGCCTGTACCAAACCTGTACCAACCAGTACAGTCTTAATACTCAAAATAATGGTTGTTTAAAGCTTAAACCCGCCCAGAATGACTAGTATTAGTCATACAAACACCAGAACAACGTCATCCAAGTGCTGACGTGGCAGGTGAAAAGTTTTTTCATCCTGTATTGATCCAGAATGATCATTTGTGGTCCCAAAACCACAATTCTGCCTCTACTGACGCCAGAATTGAGGATCCAGAACCACAGACTGGCCAATGGAGTGAAAATTTTCACTCCTCTGACGTGTGAAGAGTAAATAACTCTTGACAGTCTTGAAAGATATAAAAAGAAGGGTTTTTGCCTTCAAAAATCCTCATCTTATCTTTTTATTATATATTCTTACGTGACAAGACTGTTAATCATCAGTAGTGTCCTTAGAATACTTAAAGATATAATTAAATATAATTATTGTAGTGTCTCTTTACAGTCAAAGATATTAGAACATTGCAACCCAGGTCCTCAATAGACTCATCACCACTGTTACCACGTAGCAGTAGGACCTGAAGAATTCTTTATTACTTATTTTGACGTGTCACAGTCATAGTACTAGCTTGTATTTACTGTTTTGAATCTTCTACATAGACTCACCCTGACAAATAGCTACCCAATCACCAAGGAGGGTGGTCATGAGGCCCTCGTTGAATGTGCATGGTGGGTGCAATGCACAAGTGCTGTAGAACTGCTTTTAGTGTGGGATTGGATAAGGCATTCCTTGAGGGGGAAATCACAGGTAAACAGTTTTGAATTGCTGAAATAATCCTGTAACCAAGGGTTCTAATGGTGTTTTAGCTGCCCCTCTGAATATACTAAACAATTTCCCTACAGAGCTCAGAAATCAATATTTAATATTGTGGCTTTACAACTAGAGAAGACTTTTTAGCAGTCTCTATCAGACCTATTCAATAATCAGATAAGTAACTTATAAGTTAAAAAAATATAAAATATAGTTTTCAAATAATAATATAAGATGATTTTAAGGGTAAGACCTTAATAGTATAAGAGGTTGATTTAATATAATAGTAATAATATATATTTTAAGGGGTAAGTTCAATTTGATGTTATATATGTTATAATACTTAATGGTTTGAGGGGGTAATCGTTGATATAATATAATAATAAGACCTTTAATAATTTATTGGTAAGATATTGTTCAATATATAGAGGGTGTTTGTTAAATATATAAAAGATATAATATAAGGTTTTTTTTATATATATAATAATATATAATTGTAAGGTTGGTTTTTTTTAATATGAAGATATAATAAGACTATTTTTCCTTTATAAGGTAAAGGTTATGGGGATAAACTCAATATTATGAGTATTATTGATAGTATTATAATTATAAGACTAATAATTTAAACATAGGGTGGATTCATAATATTAAGTAGACCTTCTGTTAACTACTATCAATTAGAAATCACTATGAATTAAACTTATAAGTCTATAATACCTTAATAAAATAACTACATTATCCTACTAGTAAGGGATGAATAGTTATTCTCCTTCTTGGTATATAACTAATTGGATTCATGGGGAAAGGAGGAAGAAATGAGGGAGAGAGGACCTCCATTAATATTCTTTGGGCCATCCATAGAGGCACTCAAAAACAAGGGACTTAGAATTTTTTCACTCCTTTTGGCTGGGATAATTTCTTTATAGTGGTGAGATACCATTTGTTTGGTTTGTTGCACCAATTTATGTATGATTATGGAATCTGAGATGTTTTTTCTGGTGAAGAATTTTGAGATGGTGTCATTTGATCAAGATATTGCACCATATGTTTGGTTTGTTGCACCATTTCTGGGACTTGACTTATATTTTAATTAAGCTTTAAGATTATTATGCACAGCCTTGAGGGTATTTAGCTGGTGAGTAATTTTGAGAAGGTGTCATTTGAACAAGATATTGCACCATATGTTTGTGCACTGTTTGAACTTTAGGTGGAGAATTTTGTGTATTGTGGGGATTCTATTTGTCCTGTATGAGTTTTTTCTTTCCTTTATCTAACTTAATTCTATTTTTAATTTATATTTACTGGCTTATCAGGTGGCTGTGCTTGTATTTCCACAGATTTGCTGGGTAATTTAAGGTTTTTGATGGATTTTCCTTGCATAAATTGATTGATTTCTTTTTTTTTCTGTCTTGTTACTGTTGCTTGATACAGTTTTAATTTATTCCTTATTGAAGTGGCCCCAGTTTAATAACTGCATTGCTGAGTAATCCAAAGGTTGAGCAGAGCTAGGGTAACTTGAGTGTTACACTACCCCTTTCAGTGGTAACTTTAACATTATTGCTAGCTTGTCTTTTTCTTTTGCTTATTTTATTGTTATTCTTGTAGTCAAATGGTCCATTCTTCCAGTATTTGCTTATGGAAGTATACATATTGATGAAGTTAAATCCATTTTATTGCTTAATTCCTCTATTGTAATTGATTGATTATTGATTTCTCTTTGTTATTTCTTCAATTTATACCGTTATAAATGAAATTTCACTTGAAACTGGGCCATTAAGGTATGGAATACCACAGTGCCACATGCAGAAATGCACGTGGTGCATTTGGTTACAAGTGACCGCGGAGAGATTACCGGCCATATGGCCTGGTGATAGTGTTTGAACAAAGGGGGGGCTGTAAGACAATTGAATGCAGTGTGAGCTTGGCTCAACCCATTGCTCAGGTTTTTGTTTGGGTCATAATTGAAATGCTCAGTGGCTGAAGATTTTAATTGCACAGTAATTGAACTATTGATATAAAAATATCAAATGCACCATGTTGAGCAGTTGCTAGGTCATTTTTGTAAACACCCAATCTGAGAATTTGGCACAGCATCAGTGAAATTTCAGCCAAGTGCAGCATTTGACATGCTTTGGTGAAGTGCTCCAAACTGAGCCTTCCAATGAACTATTGCAAAAATGGTCCTGACCGTGGCTTTACTGAGCACTTCCACACTGTTCTTTTGACCATGACATTCTCAGCTTGCATGTGCAAATTGGGTGAAATTCAATGCTGAGCATGTAGCACATAAGCTACGTATATGCAAACCATCAGAAGGTGGATACCCATTGGCTATATGTATGTAGGCTGAAGTAGTATTACACCTTCCTAATCTGTACAGCCAACACTGTAGTACGCAGTACACCTCTGTAAATGTATGATTTGGGGCAGAGCAAAAGCTGTTCCACAATTTAACATGCAATCAAGTCAAGCCATTGAGTCATATATCTCAACTGCATCCCTTTGATGCACCTTGTTGGAGAGCTCTGCCTAACTATGTCACAGATGCGGGTGTAATTCAAGTTAAAGAAAGTGGGTCATAATGGATGACTTATTATTTGGGTCATACACAAACAGTGGATTCACTCTGGTGCCATTGGGGGGGCAAACTTTGACTGGCTGTGCTTGTTCATTGCGCGTGCTCATTGGCGGGCAGCCACACACTTTCATATGCACCCCCCAACGGGTCATACGCAGGAAACTTTCACATGCCTGGAAGACATTTTACTGCCAGTAATCTGACTGGCTATTTTCTTAGTTGGGTGGTCAGCTTGACTGCAGATGCTCACTGGCTCACGCATGGAAACCTGAGGCCAATCAGTGTGGATTTGCTTCAGCCTAATCCGCATTAGAATGATCCCGGCCCATGATTGCGTGGGGAGCTCCCACCGTGGGTCATTTTCTGCATGTTCTCACGCATCCCGCGCAAGTTGTGGCGCCTGGCTTGCAGCCAAAAAAATCCCTTGGGTGGGTGGCCTCTTTTGCCAGAGTTTTGTACACGCGTGAGGGAAAGACCCTGATGCCAATCTTGGTGGATTAGGACCCGCCTCAAACGCAATAGGGGTGAATGTATATGTGGATCACGGCTCACCACTGGTCCCCCCTTTTATCATCACACACATTCCCCCCTGGACGCCCAGTAGGCATTGGTCAGCAAAAAACTTCAGGCCAAATCAAGCTCATGTTTGGTGGCATGCCACCGAACATATCTCACCTGCCCACACATAAACATCCCCACAGTGAAATTGCCCTTTGAAACCGCCAACATTTCCCAGTAGGTCCCTGGGGGAGATATGCTCATTGTTCGCTGTCACACCAGAAAACATGGCTGCATGCCTCTAATATGCCCCTCCACAATAAGCTGCTACAACCCACCCAATTTTGGATATGCTAATTTCAACCTTGGTCCACCAAAGTTTTTGTAACTTTTGGCAGATCCAGCAGTCATATCAGTGCACCCACATTTTGCCACCTTGCCTTGATATATGCCCCAAATTGGATATGAAAATTATGAGCCCAAGGGGCCCACCTCCATCGAGACCATGCATGTAACCACAGGCCATCCCCCCTTTAGTGGATTGCTGCCTCTCATATAAGTTTCCCGCATGCTCTTATTTGTCTTCATTCCCTTTAGCTACCCCTTCCTGATCATATAATTTCCAACTGTCCCCAAATAATTCATAATAGCCATCATGTCAACCCCTTCACAGCCACTTTGCATTGGGATGATTAATATTTGTATTCAAATAAATGGTGATATAATCTTAAATCCTTATAATTCCCACTCAGCTTATTGGATTATCCTATGGCACAATCAACACAACATATTTGTATATCTCCCCAATCACCAGCATGCTATTGGCTCTCTCCCTGGAACCCTTTCCAAAACGTTGATACCATTCCTTGGGGAACCAAAATTGTTCATGCACTGTGGTCCTGGTGGGGCATGGATTGAAAATTGCCCAACCAATCCTACTCAAATATTATTTGTTGAGGGAGTATTTATGACTGATGCAAATGATCCCTCCTCACCTCACAAACCCAATCTAGCATTCATGTTCTTTACATGGTATCCAAACATTCTATTCATAATGGAAAGCTTTTGAACACAAGATTTCAAGCTTAAAATTCCCAAAGAATATGACTGTAATACTCATAGTCAATGTCAGCTCTTTACTCCCACATTTCCCGCTTCAAACTTGACACCAGATTCATATCCTTCTGTTTCATCATTGATTTCCATGCAAAAACTGATACAATTACCCAGTAGATCAGACCTCCCCATGATGACCCTGCCCCATTCCATTATTCAAACCCCCTCCTCCCTGATCAAAAGACCGGACTAGCTTTTCTCTGGGATCAAGAAATCCCCAATGGCCAATCAGCCCATGACCTTTGGGCCACCTCACCCCAGGATCCACTTCTAATGCCAGGAACATCATTACAAACAAGCTCTTTAGCTCATCTGAATCCCTTTCAACCAATAGCCCTCTTGGAGGACTACTTGCGCATTATATGGGATTAGGTAAAACCATCCAGGCCATTGCTCTAATTGGTACCTCCAAGGAGCGGATGATTGCAAAGCCCCATTGCTCCATGCCCACAATGATCATCTTCCCCCCTTGCTTAATTACCAACTGGCAATCAGAAATATCAAAGCATGCTCAGGCTGGAGCGCTGCATGCCAAAATCTACCATGGTCCCACTTGTCACTCATTATCCGAGGCCGACATCTTAAAATATGACATCATCATCACCTCTTACAATACTATCACCCAAGAATTTAAGCAAACCAATACCTCTACATAATTCATTTTTAAAATCAATTGGCATTGTATAATTTTGGATGAAGCACATTGAGTGTCTGATCTTTAAATGATTCAAATTACCTTTTATATCCAATAACCCTTCTCCCATCTTATAGCTATATTCGCTCTCAATACACTGCCACTCACTGTGCCATTAATAGCCTTCTTTCATCCCGTCGAATATGTTTAACTGGAACACCTATTCACAACACCATTTATGACCTTTTGGGCATAATATCATTCATCACTTAACCCCAGAGCTCAGATCAAGATAACTGGTCACCATTAATCCTGAGTAGTCTTTGCAAAGGCTGCAATGATATTTTGCATTTGGAATTGCGGTATTTAAGTTTGCACCGCACCAAAACCACACATCTTGAATCCCTCCCCACTATTAGCCATCATTATGAGCTGCTCCCACTCAACCCAACCATGCAGCAAGAATATTCCACATTATATGAAGAATTCCTACGATCCAAAATCAAAGGACCAGGAGAATTCTTTAGAAATATTAATAAGCTGCAAATATGTTGTAACCATCACATCATGCTTAACACAATTGCAGATGTGGATTTGTAAGAACAGGAGGGCAGGAGCACTCAGGATAACTCTCCAACAACCACACGAACTATTGTGGATGTGGAAACATGCATGATGAGTACTAAAATTGCACACCTCCTACAAAGATTAATGATGAAAAAACAAACAAGGTGTGGTCCAACCAAATTGGTGGTTTATACACAATGGACCAAATATGTTGATTTGTGAGTTAATTCTAATATGCATCCATTACCAAGTGAATCCATCTGACTTTTTTTATTGGAGAATTGGTATTGCACTTGCCCATCACTCTATCCTTTCAGCACGAATCAATGGAACAATTGCAGCAAGAGCGCGGAGAAGGCACTGGAGAATTTCTTCAATAATCCTGAATGTGAAGTACTGATTTCATCCATTGCCGCAGCTGGAACTGGGCTCAATATAGCTTGTGCTAATATTGTCTATTTAATGGTAAGGGGACCGCAAAATTCTACCCTGATTTTCGGCCCCTGACATCCACATTTCCAGGAGCCCAATTGGAACCCAGCCATTGAGGCTCAGGCTGTTGATCAACTCCATCGTATTGGCCAACAACAACCTGTAAAGGTCATCCACTATATCACTCCTCATTCAGTTGAGGTCAACATGTGAAAGGTACCTTTCAAGCTCATCTTTGACCCTGATTGTATTGCTATTCTAAAATACTTCCTTATGGGAATGCCATATTACAATCACCAATAGGTCCAAGAAAAGAAAAAATCATTAACTGTGTGAGCCTTACTGATATTATATAATTTGGGTTTGACCAAGTTGATTACACCTGCTCACCCTGGCACAGGCGCACAATTATGAACACCATGAGCTGGATCAAACTCCTTCAATATTTCCTCAATGAAAATGAGAAATAGAGTATTATTTCTAAGGGAGACGGTGATAAATTTCAATTCATATTGTCTATATTCTGACATATTTAGCAAGTTGTTGCATCTTCAAGAAATAATAATCAGATTGTATTACACCTGCACAAATAATTAACAAAATTTTAATTTGTAACAGTGCTATACATTTATCTTACTAAGTTATTGCAGAGCATCACCATTTGGCCTAATAACTGACATGTCAAGTATTTTGAGGGCGCTAGTCTGCATCTTACTACAGCTCTTGAGCCAATCTTGATCAAATACCTGAAATGATAGGCCTTCCGGAATATCACCATCATCTGTTGATCGTAATTCTGGCAATCTATTAATAGTTTTTCTACCCTTTTTTTTAATGCAATTACAAAACTCTATGTCTTGATACATTTTTAATACCAATGCATTCAATAACTGGGAGCGCCAGCATAATCCTACGTTGCGGTAAACTTGACGGCCATTTTCCAGTACCTCCTCAGTATCTGAGCATACTCGAGGGTCATTGAATTGTGATGCTAGAATGGGAAATTGAGCGGTATCACACCATTCACAACGGCGCTCACAGGTCTGCACATAATCAAGTAGATCATCATAAGTCTTTCCTCACAATGAAGAAGAGATACAGTAACTAACACTTTGACGAATCTTTGTGAGCTTTTCATTCTCCTTTTTAACCAAATATTCTGCATCCTTTTGAATAGACTTCCATTATCTTTTCAAATAAGTGAAATATCTCTCCATTAAAGCCACCACGACCCCATAGTTATTATGATCCTTGTTCCAACAGTAATGATGATACTCAGTGCTGGCAAGTGCAAGACTGAATGTAGGGTAAAACACCATACACATCAGCTCATTGAATGGATGTTGCCATGAGCTCTCCCAGTCCCAATTGAATCGCTTTAGTCCTAGCTTGTGGAGCTCATTTTTGCAGTAGCTTTGGAAACCCTGAGACTGAACCTGTGGTGATGTCTCATTGAAAACATCCTTGCGGAAATATCTGAGATGAACAGCCACTTGAATTGCAATTTCACACTCTTCTGTGCTGGGTGGTTCTGGTAGTGATGAAAAATCCTTATCCCTAACTTTGAGTAGGAACAGGAAATGGGCATGTACTGCTGATCTCATTCCATGGAAGTTCTCTGGAAGTTCTGCTTTCAGCCATTTTTGTTTCTCCTTCTGGCTTGCACGTTTTGCCAAATTGTGAGCTTTACGACCCTGGTTCCTTTGCTGTCGGACCTCGGATTGTTCAAGCATACTCTGGGCAAGGGGAATTTGAGGATGGGTGAACTCACTATTTGAGTGAATGCCATGATCATGCGCCGTGAAATCGTCCCTCCTTGGTTCATCATTTGTTTCAATTTGAGTCAGAGATATGTTCCCATCCTCATCATCCACCATTTTTTCTCTTGATGAACTGGCATGAGCTGTTCTTGGTTTGGAGGCATATGGATGATGACGTCAAGTGACTTTCTCTTTATGGACAAGAGGTGAAGATGCATAAAGTTCATCCCTGCCATGAACATCATCAGTTAATAAATCAAAAAATTAAGAAAGACTGGTCATACTCAAAATCTTCAATTGGCTCCTGAGATTGGACTGACTTGCCTTTAGGTGCCATATCTAACTCATGAAACAAACATATCAAATTGTGAAAAAGGTTATACTCTGTATTAAATGACTTACTTTGATTAAGCGTCAATATTGTATTTCCCTCTGACAGACCACTCCAAGTTACATTTTCCAATGGTCTTTATCGTCGCCCCCATCCATGCTCCTTTCATTGCCCACCTGAACCTGAGATCTTGTTGGAATATTGAGGGTTGGCTGTTCACTTCGTCCAAAGGGATCCTGGGATGCGACTGGATTCTGACCGGGATTAAGGAGGAACTCACGTGGAAATTTTGAATGGGGATTAGCATTTGATGGGATTTGTGGTGTGTCTTCTGGCACCTGAGACACATGCATTTGTTTATTAGTGGGATTAGGGGGAATTGGAGTGACGGAAATATTTGGGATCGACTAAATGCTTAAAGTTGGAGCCTTTGGATTTCCCACCTCAATGTTAAGACCTGATACATTCATTGAGGATGCGATAGGGGTTGTGAGAGGAATGTTGGGACTCAATGGTGACTGTGTTTGAACATATTCTATGCTAGATTCACTATCTGAGTCATGAACACAACCTGAACGGGATTTATGTGACTTGGAAGATGACATAAGGGCCGAAAAAGTACAGTAATATTTTTAACTAGATAAAACACCTCAGTATTACGATAAAATAGAGTGATATAAGATGTAATCTTTTCAAATTTAGAATAGACATATTCTATGAATATTTCTAAAAAGAGTCTTATTGGAAGTCCAATAAGCCTCTTTTTAGGAGAATCCTCCCTGCCTCCTTTTGAGCTCCTCCGCTTTTGTTGGAAACCACCATGCACGGCCTACCACCATATAATGTAATATTCCCTTGATCTCAAAGGGGACCCATCATCCATAAGTAATCATATTCGGTAACATTTCCGCCTCCCCATTGTCACATTTTGTGAATTATCCACACCTCCAATATATGCATTGAAATTCCACAGCATCGTACATCTGTAAAGGGGTATATTCATGAAGGATTTACCCACAAAAGAGAAATCACCTTTTCAAGAAAGGCGAGAAAATCCAAATCACATTCCAACCAATTAAAAGCCTGCTGCACTCCAACCAAATACCAAGACTTTAGCTGCACTCCAACCCCTTATGTAATAGAGTTATATTGTTATTTCTGTAATAAGGTTTAAGCCATGTACGATGGCGTGCCAGCATACATGATTTTAATGTCAATCCCCTCAATTCAATGTTGACACATCCCTATTGGAACGCCCCTCAAGGGTAAAAGCCGCAGTATCACCATGTGTCAATAAAATAGAATATGTATGAGCATTGAGCAGCATGGCATTTTACCCAATCAAACTCCTAACCAATTCTGCCATCCAGATGAGACATGCTACACTTTATCAGCTGCAGCTCACGCACCATTACAAATGGGATAAAATTCTCAGATGGATCAAATCATCTCCCCCTTCATAAATAATCACTCAATTTTTTTTCCAATTACTAACACTCCTAAACACTTTCACATCAACCATAGATATTTATACACAAACCAACCGTACTCCCAATTCCTGCAACAATGACAGCCTGCCGCTATTCCTCAATGTGTATATGCATGTGTCAACACTGCTCAGCTCAAACACACTCTTCCCCTGAGGGTGATAGGCATGGAGTCACCTTCACACCTTTCCAATATAAACAGCACATTAAGAAGCTCAAATCAACCATTGCACCCAAATCTCTTCCAAACATCCCTATTTCTGAATCAGGTTCTGCGTTCCCACAACTTCTATTGGATCAAATATTCCCAATTGACCCAAAGCACGTTCTCCACAGCACCGGGTCTCAATTCAACTGCACAGAAACCATACAGCAGTAGTCAAACCCTTCCCCCGCAAGGCCTTGGAATGATAATATCTGCCATTCTATCATTAAGGTATAATATACCCTGCAGGGATTAACCCATTCTCAACCCCGCCCTGAACCTTTTGATCAAGTCCAGAATCTCAAGCTCTGGTGGGCCCCCACTCCTGCATTCCATATACCTCAAGATCTGAGTACCATATTTGAACATCTCCAATTGGAACCAGTGATTCAAAACTATATATGTTGTCCTCAATGTTTCTCTCTTAATGGCCTTACTGAATCAGTCACAACTGACCAACCCCACTGTCAATGCCATAATGACCCAAATGATCATGATCCCCCTTGCACACACTCATTAGGCAAATTCATCTATTCATTTGAGCCCCACACCCAAAACACAACCAACATGAAGCAAATAATTATACCAACAAAACATTTCTTTTATCAACCACTCAAAAATTGGCTTGCCAGATTTCTCCAGTGGGCTGGAATTATGGAAATTCTGCATCAACATCAACAATCCCAAACTCCCGAAGGTTGCCCAAAATGTGATGTCTGGGATACATTGGTCTGGAGAAGCTTCACTGGCACTAGAAATATCAAAAACCCCCAATTCATATCAATTCCTGGTGCATTGGCCTTCTCCATTTATGTGGACTGGTTTAAAGCACATGGAAAGTCAACCCTGTTGGCCAGCATTGGACCTATCATGCTTATTTGTCTTAATCTCCCCCCAAGTGAAAGATTGAACCCAGAGAATGTCTATGTTGCAGGAATAATCCCTGGTCCAAAGGAGCCAACTTCCCTTCAATTGAATTACCTCTTAATGCCTGTAAGGTGTGGATATGAAACTTTGATTAAAAATCAAGTACTTTTCCTGTCCTCAAAATTTGTATAAGGTAAAAATCAATTAAAAATAGTAAGAGATATTATTTTTTAAGAGAAAACACGCCAATTTTCTTGTTTATAACTTTATTAGTATAAAACAATAATATTACAAAAATTTATTGTTTTAACAACAATAAAAATTTATCCAAAAAATACTCTACAAGAGATATTTTAAGGCTACAAAAGAAATTTCTTCAAGAGCAATTTCAATTGGAATTAATTGAGCAAAGAACTGCAAGCAATTAATTCAAAGAAAAAAGTCTTTAAAAAGAATATTAAGGAGAAAACACTCTCAAAAGTGACCAGAGTGAATTTGGGAACAAAGTGACAAAGCTAACAGTGATGAAAGATGCTTTAATTCACTTTTGGGGTGGTTGAGGGGTAAAAATGATTATAAGAGTTGCAAAAAATGATTATAATGATTTTCTCACGTGGTTAAAGGCTTTAAAATGATTTATGAAAGATGGTTAGAATCTTTTATTGATTGGTATAACAGTGTTTAAACTAATTAATAAAAGGAAAAGATTCTAACATGAAGAGAAAAGTGGGGCAAAGAAGACATTCTTTTATAGCCATCAATTTTCTTACTTCAAAAGTAAAATCTACTCTTGTCAGTCGTGAAAAAAAGTCTGACAACAGAAAAGCCAATTATAGCATCATTGAACCCTGGTTTAGACCAAAAAGGGCAGGTTTAAGCCATTTTTAGGCATTTTAGACCCTTAAATCAGCCATTACTATAGCAATACCAGGCCTAGAGCCTTCAAAACACGTCAGAATGTGTGTAGGAGGCGTAAAAACCAGTTAAAACTGTTTTTACTATGATTGTTTTATCTTAAGGGTATTTTACCCTCTTGGCAACAGCTAAAACTACCCAAGTTTGTCAGGATGAAACTATGAAAGAGTGGTAATGTAGGCTATTTACAACTCAAACTATGTTTGTGACACAGTAAAAATGCTTTAAAAGATAATAAAGTTGATGATAAAGGATTAAATTAAGATATTAAGGGCTTTACTATAGAGATATAGTGGTGGTGAGTGCTGTTGAAAGCCCTGGGTGCAGCTTTACCTGTTGGGTTACAATAATAAAGAATACAATACTTTTAATTTAAGAGTTAACCTGATTATTAACCAAGAGTAAAACTGTTTTTGATAGTTTACTACGTAGGTTATTCAAGAGCAGGATGAGCAAAGGCTTTTGGCTGTGAAAAGCCCTCCCTTTATCCTGAAATTGAGGTGGAAAGGCTGCTAGACCTTTCCACGTAGAGGAAGTGAAGATTTTTCACTCTCTATGACAGACTTGTGGTTTGCAAACAGCCTGTATACCCTTTATTGGGCTCAGATGTGGTTTTGAAACCACATCTGGGCGGTTTTCACCAATACAGGGTGAAAATTTTCATCTGGGGACCTCACAGCCTGATTCTGACGTGTATGACGCGTAGAATGCTGTACAGAAACTGTATGGGACCCCATTATTGACTGACATATGAGGTATTGAAGTAAAAACATGCTTCTTTGTCTATTTGACACCTCATATTCATGGTTATGGGATATTATCCCATGGTAAGGCTGTATCTGACAGCAGGTGGGATTTTGACCTTAAACTGGTCATAACTCTGTCAGTTTTTGAGATATCAAGCTCAAAGTTGGTTCATTGAATAGCTCTGTATGAGCTCTACACAATTTTACCCAACTTTACATGTTTATCATTAAATATGACAAAGTTATCCCATGTACAAGTATTTTTGTACATTGGCATGGTCTGGGCAAAAGCTGTATTAAGCTTGTTTGGCCAATAACGTCTGTTGTAGTTGATCTATGAGGAAATGGATGGCACCATCAGATAGCCCTGATTGTGCTATTTCCAAAAAGACCCCACTTTAGATATCTCACACTAAAACTGTAAAAGTTAGATGAGAGGTGAATGTTTTGTTCACCCTTATTTGGTCTGAATTTGACCATAACTCAAGTAATACTGGTGCTAGCTCAGTTTGGCTAGCACCATTAGATAGCCCTGGCTTAGAGATTCATTTTGAATACCCATTTGATGGGGTTAAGCCTCTCCTTCTAGATTTTAGATGAGAGGTGAAAATTAAGGTTTATGCTCAGCAATAACTTTGAGCAGGAATAACTTTGTTATTTCTTGTCCTATGGTGATGGGAATTATATTTTCAGAATAAGCTTAGTTTCCTCTTTCTTTTGATACCTTTTGAGCTAATTTGGCTCAGCTCCATGTTTTGGTGGTATTTTGGCTATACCATTGGTTTATGGTATTTTGGCTGTCATGCTTGTGCTCTGGTTTTGAGTCACAGGCTGACATACCCTCCCTCTAAAAAAGGCTCATCATGGATGAGACTGTTCAGTCCTCCTAGAGGCTCTGAATCTCCTTAGATGAAGGTTTCCATCTGGTATGGCATCCTCTGCCAACCATTTGTCTTTCTCAGCTGTCTGGTTCTTGAAACTGACTAGATATTGTCTCTGATCCTTCCCATTAAGTCTGATTTTTCTGGCCCTGATGATTTTACTCACAGCTCCAGGAGAGTCTTCTACTTCCACTATTTCTGGTGGAGTGATGTTTTTCTTCCTGGAGGGGAATTTATCCTCCTCTGTTTGGAAGTATGGTTTGACCAGGCTTACTGGAAAGACTGGGTGTTTCCTAGAAAACTCCTCAGTGAGCTTGACCTCTACTGCATTCTTCCCTATCAACTGAATGATAGTGAAGGGACCTACAAATGAGTCTCTCATCTTCTTGGGTCCTTTGAGATTGTTAAAGTTCAGTGTAGACACTAACACCTGGTCCCCTTCCTTGAAGTCAGGTTCCATATGTGATTTGTCCCACCTCTGCTTGTTATACTCTTTGGCCTGAGCTATGCATTTGGCAGAAGTATCAGAGGCTTTCTTCCACATATCATGGAAGTCTTTGGCTGTGGGGTGGATGGTCAGAAGATTTTTCTTCAAGTGATCCACAGGTAACAGGGGATTCCAACCTTTCTCTACCAGTGCATGTTTTTTTCCTGTGGTAGAGTGCTGGCTTGTATTATAAGCCAGTTGGACTGCTGGTAAGAGGGTGACCCAATCATGGGTGTATCCCTCATGGTCCTTGTATTCCATGCCATAGGCACAGAACCTCCTGAGGATGTCCTCCATTGTTTGGATCATCCTCTCAGCTAGGCCATCTGTTTGTGGATGGTAAGCTGTGGAAAAAGCAAGCTTGGTGCCAAGCATGTCATATAAATTGGTCCAAAATTCAGATGTGAATTTTGGGTCCCTGTCACTAATTATGATCTTAGGGACTCCACAGGTGGATATGATGTTAGTCCAAAATAACAGAGCAGTGTCCATGGCTGTGTCCTCTTTATGGCATGGTAGACATCTCATGCTCTTGCTGAACCTATCAACTATGATTAAGCAGGCATTGTAGTTTTCTTTGCCTCCTGGGACAAGTCCTGTGACCCAGTCCATGTTGATGGTTTCCCATGGGTGTTTGGGTTCTTCTATGTGTTGAAGCAACCCATATTTCTTCCCATGCTTTCTATTTGCCTTTTGACATCTTTCACAAGTGTTGATGTATTCACTCAACTCTTGCTCCCACTTGGGCCACCAAGCTGTGCTTGCTACCCTCTCTTTAGTCCTGTCCTCACTCATGTGTCCCATGTAGGGGCAGTCATGGCATTCCTGCAGTATTAAAGAGATGTGGTATCTGTCTATCACTGTGAGTGCACTGGTGTGCTTTTCTCTGTGATAAATCAGGCCATCTATAAGGAAGAATTTATTGTCCTTATAGCCCCTCAACCAGGGTTCCTCCAGCTGGGTTTCCAGTTTTGGGCTCCTGTATTTTTGTTGAAGGAGTTGGAGTAGTATGCTACACTGTTTGTGTTTAGCATATAATTTCAGCACTGCATTGAAAAATTCATTATGCAGTTCTGAGGAACTTATTCCCAGTATGGGGGTTTCTGTCCCTTCTGAATCAGTGTTTCCACTGCCAAGGGTACCACTCCCTGGTGCCCATTCAGAGAATCTGAAGCTCTTCTTCCTATTTATTTCCATAAAATGGATAGGAATTTTTGCAGCAACTTCAGGGTCATAAGCTGGATTGCTTTTGACATTGTCCAGTGGCCATCTGCTAAGGCCATCTGCATTGGTATGGCTTTTACCTTCCTTGTATATGATGGTCATGTTCCCTCTATACTCCTGCATGGCCATTTGCCATCTCAGCATGTGTCTATTAGTAGTCTTCATGTTTAGTAAAGACTTCAAGGCTGTGCAGTCTGTGTAGACTTCAAAGACTGCACCCTCCAAGTAATAATGGAGTTTTTCTAGAGCCCAGACTATACATAGACATTCTGTCTGGGTGGCCCCATACCTGGCTTCTGAATCTTTCAGCTGCCTGGAGATGTAACATATTACACCTTCTCTTGGTTCACCATCCACAATTTGTCTTTGGTGAAGGGCTGCTTCCAAGCCTTGGCTGCATGCTGCATCTATATATAACTTGAATGGTAGTTCAAAGTCAGGCAAGATGAGCACAGGTGCATTTGTGAGTTCATATTTGATCCTCTCATATGCATCCCTCCTTTCCTTGGTTATTTCAAAAACTACATCCTTTGAGCATAATTTGTATAAACTACTAGTTATGTGGGCAAAGTTTTTGATGTGGTTTCTATAGTAGCTAGCAAATCCAAGAAAGGATTGCATCTCTTTGATGTTCTTTGGTACTGGCTTTTGCAGTACTGCTGCTACTTTGTTCTGGTCAATTGCCAGACTAAGGCCTGAGACTTTGTGTCCTAGAGCTAGTAGCTCTTGTTGGCCAAAATTACACTTTTTAAGTGAAATTTTCAGATTGATGGGTGTACATTTACTGAGCACTCTGTCTATGTATTGTAGATGGTCTTCCCATGTCTCTGAGTATATAATGATATCATCAATATATACTACCATCCAGCCTTCCATTATTTCTTCTTGAAATATGGTGTCCATCATCCTTTGGAAGTGGGCTGGTGCATTCTTGATGCCAAATGGCATTCTGGTGTACTAATATATGCCCATATGGCATATTATTCTGAGCAACTTCATGGAGGTTGGTTTAACTCCATTTTGGTGGAAACCCTTCATACAATCCATCTTGGTTATGTATTTGGCTTTGGCCAGCTTATCCAAGGCATGAGGTATCCTTGGTATAGGGTACCTGTCTGCTTTTGTGTAGTTATTCAGGGCTCTGAAGTCTCCACACAATCTAGGATTGCCATCATGCCAGGTGATCAGGACAGGAGTGGTGATTTCCACTATTTCATTATGTCCAATCTTCCTGATGACATCCATGTCCAGGAGTTCATTGATGTGTTTTTCAATTTCTTTCCTGGTTTCCAGACTTGCTGGATAGGGAGGTCTCCTCAGCATGGGTGGATAAGGTCTTTCCACATCCAGATATAGTTCTACATCATGGCCTTTAATTTTGCCTAGTGGCTCTTCACCAATGGCAAATGCTGGTCTGTTCTTCCTCAGCATCTTCAGTAAACTTAGTTTTTGTTTACTGGTGAGGGTAGTGCTAAACTGTCCCTCCTTGAATTCCTTCAAGAGTTCTTCTAGTGGATCCTGTGAAGATATGTGGTATATGTCAAGTGAAAATTTCTTTTCCTTGTTGGTACCAATGGTAATGTGCCTGTTTTTACTGTTGTAAATTTCTATGCCACACATCCTCTGGTAATCTGTTCCCAGTAAAAACCCTTGGATGTGGGCATCTTCAAGCACTACAAACTCTGGGTTGAGTCTGATATTACCCTTCCTGTGGGGTATAATTATCTCTTTGATAATTGTCCCAATGGAAGTCATCTTCCCTGATGCACTTTTGAAGTTCTTTGCCTTAGTGGGCAAGAGCTGTTTTTCCCCGTTTGGGAAGTGGTTATCCAGATAATTTCTGGCCACTATGGAGCAATGTGCTCCACAGTCAATGATCAGTGGGTGCTGAGCATTGTCAATACATAAAGTCATTTTTGTGGCTGTTCCATGTATATATGCCATTCCTTTGGTTGGTTTAACCAGGAATGTTTGTGCATCTTGTGTGTGTTTCCACAAGTTCTTGTTAGCAGTGTCCTGTGGCATGCCTGCTTCCAACTATATATCCTGGATTTCCAATGGGGTTTCCTCTTGGTATTCCATTAGAAATTTGTCTCTTGGGTCTTGATCATCATCAGATGGTTCTCTGATGGCACCTCCCATATAGTCTGATTCAGAATCCTCTGTTGGAGGTTCTTCTTCAGGGACGTTTTCTATAGCATAGACTTTTTTCTTTGCTTTTGGACAGTTGTTGGCATAGTGGTCTGTTGAACCACAATTGTGACAAGAATTCTTCTTCTTTGCCACTTCTGCCACTCTTTCTCTGGGTTTGTCTTTAAACTCCACCCTGAAAGGTTGTTTCTCCTTGAAACTACTGCTTCTATATGGGGTGAATTTCCCTATATTTGTCCTCTTCCTTATGTCTTGTAAGGTATTGGCTATGTCATCTAGAGTGCAATTTTGGTTGCATCTGCATTTCACTGCATGCTCTAATTCTCCTGGAAGTTGTGTCAGAAGTTTGTGATTCCTCATCTGGATGTTCATCTGAGGATCAATGGCTTTAAGTATTTTAGACTGTCTGAGACACCACTCATATGGATCTTTGTCCACAGAGTATTTGTCCTTTTCAAATGACATGGTCTTTTTCCATATCCAAGTTCCATTACTGTACTTTTGGATTATTTGACTCTTCCACCATGGCCAGTTTCTTCTGCCATGGATTTCTTTCATTTCTGTGTACCATATACTTGCATGACCTTTAAATGCAGTATTCAGTCTAGCAGTAATCCAGTAATCTGGTATGCTTGGTACATCAATGAAGAGTCCATCAATATAATCTATGAGTTCCATATGATCATATTCTCCTGATCCAGAGAATTTGGGCCAGTTTGAGGCCTCAGGAAGCTGTTTCAAGGCTTCCTTCTCTGAATAAGACATGCCATCTCCATCCTGGTATTGTGATGGAGATCTTTCCTTATTCAACAACATGGCATCTGGTTTGATGTCATCTGGTTGATATGGATTCTTCATAGCTTTGGCTTGTGGTTGGGGCTTTAAGCTATGGTAGGCATTAAACAATTTGTTAATGTCCTGATCCAGACACTCCCTGTCCCTTGTGCTGTGGTGCTGTTCCTCAAAGACTTGGTTCAGTCTTTTGTTGGATTCTTCAGAGGCTTTGCTCAGTTGAGCATATCCTTCTTGAAGATTCTTAACTATTTGTTCCAAGGAGGCTTGAGTTTGTCTCATCCTCTCTTGGCTAGCTTTAATTTCTGCAAATTGCTTTGCAGATTGTTCAGCATATTGGGACACTTGTAACCACAGTGTATCACTGTTGATGTTACTCTCAGATGTGACAATGTTATTTTCAGTCTGAGTGGGGGTAATGTTTCTATTACCAGGACTACTGATTCTAGAGTGGTTTACAACTACTTCTGGTTCTTGTGTACTTCCTTTACCAAATCCAACAGCTTCTGGATAATGGGGTCTGACTCTTTCCTCCTCTGGTTGAAGGAGGTTTTGTTCTTGCCCTTGTTTCCTTGTCTTCTCCTGGAAACTTCCTGGAATTGTGAAGAATGGTGACTCTTGGCCACTGATCTGCTGGTGTCTGAATGGTGTGAAGCCACTGGAGAGTTGATTTGGCCTGCTCCTTGTGAACCTGAAGGAATCTGAGTAGGCCCTGTCTGGGTCAACTGTTCTTCTATAGCTAGGATAGTGGCTTGATTCTCCCTTATCCTCTGTGCCCTTGCCTCCAGGAGTCTGTGCTGCCTGGTAGGATTCCAACCTTTGGTGATTACCATAAGGTCTTTGAAGTCTATCTCTTTGAGACAGATCTTCTGGCAACTTGATCCCAGTTCTGCCCAGTGAGTTGCTAGGTTGAACCTCTTGTTGTCCATGCTCCATTGAAATAAATCTTTGAGGAGTTGGTGGATCTGAAGTACTTGATCCATATCCTTCCAGTCCTCTGGTTTGAGGTTTCTGTTGAATTGGAGTGTGAATGGCAAGGTTGATATTATCTCCCTCATTGTTTTGCCATCCACCACTGTGTCCAGGGTGTCCTCTTTCAGGTCTACTGGTTCTGGACAATCCTCCTCTATCCTCTGGCTGGTTCCTTTGGAAGCCAAGGTCTCTGAGGTATACAGGGGACATATCAGTGTTTGCAAGCAGTCAAAAACTTTATGTTCTTAGGGTATTTACCTTTGACTGTGCCTTGTACAAATTTACTGTCTTCTGACTTGGGCAGTTTGCCTTTGGAAGTTACAACTGGGTTAATAATTGTAATCTTTCCTGTACAAGTGGTTAAGGTTGGTTTACCTTGTATGGATGCAGAGTTTCGTGGTTTTCTACTTCTCTGAGTGGCTATTGGTGTCCACTTCTTGGCTGTGATGAGACCTTCACTGTTGTCACAACCATGGCAATTAACCTCCTTGGATCCCCATATGGAATATCAAGCCACGGTTCTTTTATGGCCAATTGGCCATATCCATCACCAGTGGCCAATATGGCCACGTCATTATCTTATGGACCATTTATGGCCATTTGTGTTTTGGGGCCTTCATGGCCCTTCACCTCAATCCAGAACCCATAGTGGCAATTTATGCCCAAATGGGTATTTCTGGTCATTTTCCTCAAAACCAAGGGAAATGGCTCAAATGGCTGTTTTTGGCCATTTGGGCTCATAATGCGCATTTTTGCGCATTTGCGCACTTTTGCACATTTTGCACATTTTTGCGCATTTGCGCATTTTTGTGCACTTTGCGCATTTGCGCACTTTGACGCAAAGTGTCCAAAAGACACTTTCCCGCCTTTTGTGCCAGTTTTTGGCTCAGAACCCAAAAGTGGCCAAAACCCCAAAAGGCCCAGAAACACCATTCCAAGCTCTGAAGCCATTACATCCATGCTTTTCCCTCTGCCTTTCCATCTCAAGACCTTTGGACGTAATCTTCTTGCCAATCAACCAATATGCCATAAATGATGTTATATATCATTGTGCATCATTTTTCAACAGCAATTCAATGGTGGCAATATCAAATGGTCATTTCAACATTCCAACATCTAATCACGTCATTAAGGCATCCAATCATTCAGAGGAATCATCAAGGCTCAAGAGCAAGTGTTTCAGCGTCAAAGACCAATGACGCCATCAAGCAGTCATTGGTTATTCTCACTCCAAGTATTCCTTCCAAGGGAATACTGTCAATTCATTCTCAAGTGTATTCAAGAGGCAGTGCCAAAAAGAAGTTTTCAAGTGTCAAAGCTCCACTCAATCCATCTTGGCAACCATATTCATTTCAATACAGTCTGGATCCATCAAGAACTGTATTTCATTTTCAATCATGGGAAATTCATTCAACCCAATTCAATTTCAATATTAGCCAGCTGTATCAATTCCCAAAACAATCAATACAGCCTCAAGGATCAATACAGATCAGTTTTCAGCCTGAAGAACTCAAGCTCCCAACTTTTCACATATACCGGCTACCCTTTCCACCCTGGGGGGTTTTCCCCAGTTAATTAATATATTTTGATTTTATTTTATCTCTATTTTCTTTTCATTTTAGTTAAGCAAATACTGATATTATTAAGTCAGTCATTTAGCACCTTTCTCTTTCTCTTTCTTTGCCTGTCAATGGATATTTGGTGGTCATATCCCTACTAATTCCATTATTCATTTTTGGCAGGTTGAAAAAGTGATTAAGGACTTACTTGGTTGGCTCTTTGGCCATTTGGCTTCCCTTTCCTCTTTTGCATCTCATCTTGTACCTGCATATCTTGTAGAGGAATTCATTCTTATTACTTTTATTCTTTATCCTTTTGGAGTCTTCCAAGTGAGTTCCCTGATTGCTGAGTGCCAGGCCACTCTTTTATTTCTGTCCAAGAGCCCCTGTGACATTATATTAATTAACTCATAATTTCTTTTTCATTCTGTTCATTCTTTCTTTATAATTTCATTCACTCATTTCATTGAAATTATGATTCTTTTATTGTCAGCCTGTGACTCAAAACAGAGCACTAGCATGACATCCAACATACCATAAATAATGGTATGACAAGTATTGAACAAACATAGTCAATACAGGTAATAATTAAGAGAAAACAACCCTCTTACATTAAACACCAACCTTATCCAAACAGAATAAGGAAACCTAGAGGAGAATAAACAAGTCAAAACCCTTATTTTCACCTCTCATCTAACTTATGCATATTTAAGTTATCCTATACCAAAATGGTATTTTTCTTAAAGCTCACATAGAGAGCTACACAATGATATCATCCATGTTGTTGTAACACCACTACAACTGGAGATACCATATAACCTCATTTTCAAAACCAAGCCCCCCTGAAAGTCAAAGAGGGCTTGTACAAAACTGTACAAAAGTATAACCAAATTAAAGATCTCAACAAGAGCTTTAATTTGAGACACCTTAGACCTCTGTATCTCTTAAATTGACTGAGGGATCTTGGTTCAAAGGTTTAATAACCAAAATACAGATATTCTGAAAATAAGAAAATAAACAAACCCCTGTATCTTTGGCATACACTCATACAACTGTACAGTGTCACATACCAAACTGTAGGGCTAATCAAGCCCTACAAAACTGTATCATCAGAATACAGATATCTTCCAAATTGAAGAAGATATCTGGTATGGAAGTTTTTGAAGCCTCATACTGATGTACAAAAATACATCCAAAAACTTAAAACCCTTATAACTTTTGCTATTTTAAAGAAGGGTAAACATGAAGCATACCAAATTGAAGAGCTCATTAAGCCCTTCAATTCTGTGCTCTTAGTTTCTTGATATCTCAAAAACTGACCAAGATATCTTGGTTGGAAGTTTTTTGACCAATACTGGCCTGTACCAAACCTGTACCAACCAGTACAGTCTTAATACTCAAAATAATGGTTGTTTAAAGCTTAAACCCGCCCAGAATGACTAGTATTAGTCATACAAACACCAGAACAACGTCATCCAAGTGCTGACGTGGCAGGTGAAAAGTTTTTTCATCCTGTATTGATCCAGAATGATCATTTGTGGTCCCAAAACCACAATTCTGCCTCTACTGACGCCAGAATTGAGGATCCAGAACCACAGACTGGCCAATGGAGTGAAATTTTTCACTCCTCTGACGTGTGAAGAGTAAATAACTCTTGACAGTCTTGAAAGATATAAAAAGAAGGGTTTTTGCCTTCAAAAATCCTCATCTTATCTTTTTATTATATATTCTTACGTGACAAGACTGTTAATCATCAGTAGTGTCCTTAGAATACTTAAAGATATAATTAAATATAATTATTGTAGTGTCTCTTTACAGTCAAAGATATTAGAACATTGCAACCCAGGTCCTCAATAGACTCATCACCACTGTTACCACGTAGCAGTAGGACCTGAAGAATTCTTTATTACTTATTTTGACGTGTCACAGTCATAGTACTAGCTTGTATTTACTGTTTTTAAGCTTCTACATAGACTCACCCTGACATTTATGCTTATGAACTTAATGATTCATCGTCACCTCTCAATTTTCTTTCATTCATTATTCATTTTGAAAATTGAAAGCTGACCCATTTTTATTTTTGTTATTCTTTTTAAAATCTTTTTCAAATCATCAATTTTCATTTCATTCATAATTCAGGCGTCATCTTGATTTTCTTTGATTTTCAAATTTTTCATCAAGATATTCAGACACGTTATTCACATCAAGATTCATAATTGATTCATTCTTCAAGAATTTTGGTTTTTAAAGAATAATTCACTTGATTTTGATTGATTGATTGATTTGACATATTTGATATTGACCTCAAGAAAATTGATTGACCTGAAGATTTCATTGATTTTGCTGATTTTTCACATCAAGGATTTTGACATAAATTGACTTTTCTTCAAGATTTCATTTGATTGATTGATTTTCGCAAGATTTTGATTTTGATTTATTTGATTGATTGATTTGTTGACTTGAAGATCTCATTTGACTTTGATTCATTGATTTACTTCAAGACATTGATTTGATTTGACTTCAAGACTTCATTGTATTTTGATTTATTGACGTACTTGAAGATTTTCATTTTGATTCATTGATTTTCCTCAAGATTTGATTGTGGACTCTTTTCACTTCAAGCAAGTTTTGATTTTTAATTCATTTATTTCATTTTATTCCTGATATCATGCCTGTTCAACACTCACCTCCGGCAAGACAGACAAGATCTCAGGCCAGAGCTCAAGCTGTTCTCACTCCAACTCCAAGAGCTCCTCTAGATGGCACCCCAGCAGTTCCTCAACTGAGGGCCCAATTAGATAGAGGACCCCGCATGGAAGGAGCAGCACCATCCAGTAAGGAAGGAAGAGGGCCAAGAAGATCATGTTCATTCTCAGGAGTAGTTGGCGGATTTCCAGGAACTTCAAGGACTATTTTCAAAGGTCCAGGTGAAGATGGTGAAGAGGAGGAGGAGAATTCTGTGGAAGAGGAAGAGTCTGATGGTACTGAAGGTGTCCCTGCTCCGGTGGAGGCATCCCAAGGTACTGGAGGGCCAACTCTAGCCCAGTATAATCAGCCTGTCTCTCATCAGTCTGAACCATCTTTATTGGCCATCATGCAGCAAATGACTCAGATTATGGCCAATCTTCAAGCAGCTTCATCTTCTGAAGCATCAAGACCACCAGCCTTCAAGACTCCATCTATGAAGGCACCGGAATGCTTTGATGGGACTCAGCCCTTCAAAGTTAGAAGCTTTAGTCAGTCTTGTCAATTGATTTTTCATAATGATCCGGCAAACTTCGCTCAAGACAGAAAGAAGGTCCTTTATGCCACTTCATTCCTCATTGGCAGGGCTGCAAAATGGATTGAGCCTTATCTTTCCAATCTCACCAATCAAGATTCAGATTACCTTCTCAACTCTTGGCCTTTATTTGAATCTCAACTCTTCACTCTATTTGGTGACCCGAATGAATTCAGAAAAGCAGAAGCTGAGTTGGATTCTTTAAGAATGAAAGAAGGTGGGCATGTATCTTTATACATTGCTGATTTCAGAAGTTTAGTCTCAAGAATCGGGGATTGGGGTGAAAGAGCTCTCATCCATCATTTCAGGAAGGGATTGCCATCCAGGATTTTGGATCAATTGGCCTCCCATCCTTCAAGAATTGACTCTCTTCAAGACTTAATGGACGTTACCCTGGAACTTGATACCAGGTACCATGAGAGGCAAAATGCAAAGAGTCATCATCAAGAGAAGAAGCCAGAAGCCTCAAAGTCAAGTTCTTCTCATACTCAAAATTCTTCAAGCTCAAGTCAAAAGAAGAAGAAGAGTTTTCAGAAGAGGGACAAGCCCCATTCTTCTTTGTTGAATAAAGATTTCAAGCTCATGAACTCTGAAAAAGAAAGAAGAATCAAGGAGGGTCTTTGTACCTATTGTGGTGGGAAGCATAGTCTTGAGTCCTGTTTCAAAAGGCCTCAAAACAAGCTTACCCAACCGTCAGGCAAATTTCCCAGCCAGGGAAAAGCCTGAGTGAAGATCATGTTGTGTTCAATGGTCTTCACAGTTTTCCATCCAGAGCACAATTGTGCATTCTGAATACTGGTGTCAAAAATTCTCTTAAATTTTTTGTTTTTTCTTCTCTCTCTGATATGTTTTACAGTATTCTCATTGATTCTGGTGCTACCAACTCATTTATTGCAAAGCAGTTTGTTCACAAGTATTCTTTGACCATGTCAGAACTCCCGGAGAAGATTCCCCTCATCATTTTAGACTCCTCTGAGTCTCCTTCTTTATTTGTGACTCACCATACTAAATATATGGTTGAGCTCCCTTCCTTCCCAAGCTTTGAATGGCACTTTTTAGTCATTGATACTCCCAAGGGAGAAGACCTCATATTGGGCTTTGACTTCCTTAATCATTTTAATCCGTTTATTGATTGGAGGCAAGGATTGATAACCTTTCATTCTGATCATTTGGACTATCATGATCCTTCTATTTCTTTTAGTAATGACTTTTCTTCTGCCAAATCATGTGCAGCTCTGGTTGGTGATTCTAGAACACCATCATTTCCGTCTTCTTTCCATATTCCTTCCCTTAATTCCCATCAGTCATTACTATCATCTAGAGATGAAGTTTTCAAAGAGATTCAAGATTTTGGAGAAGATAATTCTGTATCTTCACTTCATCTCTTCTTTGGGAATATGGACATTCCTCCTTCATCTTATCATGACTCCCTGGAGGAGTTGTGGGATGAAGAGGAAGAGCCAGAAGAAATAGAAACCGTGATGAAGGTTGTTCCTTCTGTTTATCACCAATACTTGGATGTATTTTCCAAGGTGAAAGCAGAGAAACTTCCTCCTCACCGCGCCTGTGATCATCATATCGAGCTGGAGGGGTCTCTACCTCCAGTTGGGGTGATCTACTCTTTATCAAACCAAGAGTCAGATACACTCAGGGCCTACATTTCAGAGAATTTAGAGAAAGGTTTCATCCGGCCAAGCTCCTCTTCTACAGGAGCAACTGTTCTTTGTGTCAAAAAGAAAGATGGTGGCCTCCGTTTGTGTGTTGCTTACCGCAAGCTCAATGCTGTTACTAGGAAGAACAAGTATCCTGTTCCTCCTATGAATCAGCTTCTCACTGTTTTCAATGGTTCTTCTATCTTCTCCAAGATTGATTTGCGTGGTGCATATAACCTGCTCAGAATCAAGGAAGGTGATGAACATTTGACTTGTTTTAGAACCAAATATGGTAGTTATGAGTACTTGGTTATGCCGTTTGGGCTTACCAATGCTCCTGCTTCTTTTCAAAATCTTGTCAATGATATTTTTTATGATTTTCTTGATGTTTATGTTGTGGTATATTTGGATGACATTATGGTCTTTTCCAAATCTGAGGAAGAACATGTCACTCATGTGTCCACTGTTCTTTCCAGACTCAGAGCCAATAACCTCTTTGCTAAGGCGTCCAAATGCCTATTTCATGTTTAAAGTGTGGAATATCTTGGTTATGTAGTTTCTTCTGAAGGCCTCAAGATGGACCAAGCAAAAGTCCAGCAAATTCTCAATTGGCCACCTCCAAGAAACCTCAAAGCTCTTCAATCATTCCTTGGCTTTGCCAATTTTTACCGCCGTTTCATCAAGAATTATTCAAAGAAAATTAGTTCACTCACAACTTTCCTCAAGAAAGATTCCCGTTTTCCCCTCAATGAGGAAGCTCTAAGACAGTTTCATCAACTCAAAGAGGCATTCACCACTGCTCCAATCCTTTCTCATTTCAATCCTTCTCTACCCACCATTGTAGAGACCGATGCATCAGATTATGCCTTGGGTGCTGTACTGAGTCAGGTCTCTGACTCAGGAAAACATCCCATTGAATTTGATAGCCGCAAGCATCTCCCAGCTGAGCTCAATTATGAGATTCATGACAAGGAACTCCTTGGCATAGTCTGGGCTCTCAAGCGCTGGAGAGCTTTCCTTCTTTCAATTAGTTCCCCTTTTGAAGTTCTCACCGATCATTCATCTCTTCAATATTTTATGTCTTCCAAGATTCTCACTCGCCGTCAAGCCCGCTGGGCTGAATTTTTATCTGAATTCCATTTCTCAATCACTTACCGCCCTGGCCGCTTGGCCACCCTTCCAGATGCCTTGTCACGTCGGGACGATGTTTACCCAGAGAGGGGGGAGGATTTCATCACCAAGAATCCAATGAACTATCAGAAGATAATCAAGCAAGATGAAACTCAAGCCTCAAAGTTTTTTGCAGTCAAGGTGGATTCATTTTCAAATTTGATTGATTCAATTCAGAAGGCAGTGTGGCAAGATTCTCAATATAGAAGTGTCCTTGAAGATTTGGGTAAAGGTAAATCTGTCCAAGATTATTCTCTTGATTCCCTTTCCAAACTTCTCCTTTTCAAAGATTGGGTGGTGGTCCCAAATGACCCCACAATTCAATTCAATATACCTCAAAATCGGCATGACTCTCCCCTAGCTGGACACCCTGGCCAAGAGAAGACTCTCAAACTTGTCAAGCGGGATTTCCACTGGTCCGGCATGACTCAATTTATCAAGGATTATGTCTCATCCTGTCAACAGTGTTCAAGAAACAAAAATATTCATCACAAGAAGTTTGGACTCCTCAAGCCTCTTCCAATTCCAAGTGGTCCTTGGATTTGTCTTTCAATGGATTTCATCACTCAATTGCCACTGTCCAATTCCTTTGATTCAATTTTAGTCATAGTGGACAGATTCTCAAAAATGGCAGTTTTTATTCCAACAATAGCTTCAATCACTTCATTAGATTTGGCCCATTTATTCATCAAGAATATTTTCTCAAAGCATGGCCTTCCTTCAAGCATTGTTAGTGATCGAGGTTCTCTTTTTGTTTCTTCCTTTTGGACCAACCTTTGTCAGCAGCTCAAGATTTCAAGACACTTGTCAACTGCTTATCATCCAGAAACTGATGGACAGACAGAGAGGGTAAATCAGATACTAGAACAGTACCTTTGGATGTATTTCAGTTATCATCAAGATGACTGGAACACCTGGCTCCCTCTGGCTGAATTTGCCTACAATAACTCTGACCACTCTTCAACAAAACAATCACCATTTTTCACTGTTTATGGAAGAGACCCTCATTTTGACTCAGTTCACATCACGCAAGACACTCCGGCTGGAAAGTTATCAACAAAAATCCAATCAGTACAGCAAGATGTCAAGAGAGAACTTGAAGTTGCCATAAACAGGTTTAAGAGGTATCACCAGGGCGAATCTTGCGTCAATCATCGGCGATTGACTTCACGTTGCACCGCTGTCAGTATAAAATCTTGCTTCAGTCGCGTTAGTGTCACTTTATAGTCACTGGATTTAGTCGGTCATGTCACGTCAGCGTCAAGACAACGTCAATCGTCACATGTGTCACATGCGAATGTCACTCAAAGCCCAAACCCATTTCAACACTATTCACAATGTTTGGGTAATTTCACCTCATTGGCTTCCGCATCCCCACCTAATCTGCCCCGATGCTTCGCATGCTTACAAGCCCGCACCACCCTCCAGATGAGACTCCGACACTTCCCCCCCATCTCCGTCCTCACCACTCCTTACGCTTTCACACCCCCGCCCATACCATCTTTATGCTCATGTGGTGCACTCCCGACATGCTCCCGACATCACTTATCCTTACGCTTGCTCAAGTGCCCTCCCGATATGCTCCCGACACTGCTTACAATCATTACGCTCGCGGAGTGCACTCCCGACATCACTTATCCTTACGCTCGCTCAAGTGCCCTCCCGACATGCTCCCGACACTGCTTATCCTTACGCTTGTGTAGCGCCCTCCCGACATGCTCCCGACACTGCTTATCCTTACGCTTGTGTAGTGCACTCCCGACACTGCTTACCATCCTTACGCTCGCGCAGTGCACTCCCGACATGCTCCCGACACCACTTATCCTTACGCTTGTGTAGTGCCCTCCGGACACCACTTATCCTTACGCTTGTGTGGTGCCCTCACGACATGCTCCCGAAACCACCTATCCTTACGCTCGCGGAGTGCCTCTCAACATGCTCCCGACACGACATATCCTTACGCTTCCGTACTACATCCATAGTGTACGGTGGCTTGTTGGCGTACACGATGAAGGCAATCCCCGAAATATGATGAGTGGCCTTCTCTCCCAACAGGACCTAAGGGGAAATTGGTCAGTATATTCACAATGTTGTGGTTAGGGTTTAAATCATGAGACTCACAAATTAAAACCTAATAAGTGGACTATTTAAGACAAGAATTGTGTCTCCTGTTTTGCCGACAAAACCATTTTATTTCATATCAATCAAATGAACACTTTGCTTAGTCCTTACCTCATGAGCGTTGAATAGTTCAAAAGTTGACTTTAGTAGGTTTCTCACTAGTCAACTTTATTCAATGTCTCACAGGGAAGTGATTTCATTTGCATGATATGAAATAATTTGCAAAACATCGCCTCCTTCAATTTCCCGACAAATCGCATTTTGCAAATGCGATTATTTTACTTCCACCTTTTTTCTTCAGTTTTGATCTTTTTATTCAAAAATTTTCAAACAAGTTATCAATCCACTCGTCACCATCTATTTGCTTAATAAACTACCTCCGCCATGGACCGAACCCCGGGAAATTCACATGAATTCAATGAACAACCAACTTCAGCCCCAGAGAGTGGAAGTGAAATCTCTGATATCGCCAGTAGTCGTGAATTAGGCATTGAAGTAGAGAGCCAGTCACATGAAGATAATCAAGATCCACCAGTCCTTCCGGAATGTGAGTATGTATCCATCTTGAATATTTCAAATCTCTCAAAACCTGATATTGTGTCATAGCCTTTATTTCAGGGCAGCCTCCAAGCTCTCAGAAACCAAATTTTAAAAGTTATGAGAAGGAAAAGACTGTTGAACCTTGTGCACCAACAGAAGATGATGGGCAAGATGATGTAATTTTCAGTGGGGAGGTGGAAATTATATCCAAGGAACAATTTTTCTCCAACATTGCTCAAACAATCCCAAGGCTCGGAAAAATCCAAAATGATAGTAAAATTCCTGATTATGTGCGTCAAAATATTGCTGAAGCCATGAGCCTGCTCAAAATGGATTTGAACCGTAAGTCCATTAATAACTCAAATCAAAATTGATAAAAATAGCTGCTTACAATATATGTGCAGGTGTGGAGGTGGGAGAATCTCTACCTGAAGGATCTCGAGTCGTAATCGGATTTCCAGGCAAAGGATTAGGAAAAAGACCAAATATACATGCGACCAAAAAAACAAACAAAAAACGCCGTACCTTTGAAGCCGCAAACGATTCTTGCGATCAAGGTCAGGAAATTATCAATGTTGAAGGGGACCATGTTGATAATCAACCTCCGCATACTGAACCCCCCCAATACTCAATGAAACAATCCATGATCAAGCTCCACATACTGAAAGCCCCCCGATACCCAATGAAACAATGCATGATGCAACCCCTCCCGCCTCTCCTCGGAATATTCAAGCCTTTCAAGAAAGGGAAACAATTAAACATGATACAATGGGACAAGATATGACTGATATAATTCCCAACGCTGAGCCCGAAGTGTCATCCGCTGCAAATTTTCAAGGAATATTTTTATCCCGCATGGAAGAGTTTGCAGGCATTTTGAATTATCATTCCAACATTTCTCAACAATCATGGAAAAGGGGGCTTGATAATATCAATAGGATTTACAAAAATAGATGGGACAATTTACCAACAAAGGATGCTCATACATTCCTGCCCGTTGGTATTAAGGTGATCAGTAACCGAGAGCTTAAAATGTCGGCTTGGCTGCAGGACCTTGAGATGGCAGGTGAGTTTTTTTTTATCTTTGTGCATGATACTTGATTATTGGCTGTTGACTGGTGATATAAATTGCAATATACAGGGTTAGATTTTTTTAAGCCAACCAAAACAGAAGCGTTTTTTGATCACAACATTTGGAATCTCAAATTGATGAAGGAATCAGCTAAACCTCCAGATAATCTCCCAAAATCAGAACACTCCTTCTTCAAAATGGTTCAGAGCCTTCTTTACCCCGCGAATCTAGTTAAACATTTTTGGGCAAATGTTATGTTTGAATCCATTAGTTTAGTCTCATACGATGTGGTTGCACCCAAACCATATGTTGCACCAACATCAAATTCGACCGATCCTCTTGGACTCGAACGCGGAGCAGTTGAATACCTGGCCTCCTGCTTGAGTAAATCAAAGCAACGTGCAACCCAACTCAGCATTGAAGGTGGCGGGGCTGACAATGAGATATCCACAAAGCTGCACAAGAACCTGGAGGATCTAATGGATACAGTTATCCATTTGATGATTGTGTACAACATGGTACGTGCACATACAAAGGTCAAAGTTAATGGCATCAAAGGCAAACTCACGAACTCAAAAAAAAATGAGGCCATCAAAGATCTTTTGGCGTCTCACAAGAATCTCGGAATAAATCAAATTTGCTATGGTATATTAGCGGCATTCTGTGCGGCGGGGGTTCGTGGTTTGATGGTATGCTCAGATGACTGGAGAACAAGCTCAGTTGAAGGGGCTTTATCACTAATTGACATTTCCGCAAAACCTTCAGAGGGTAAAAATCTAGTGGAGCCAGTGTGGCTACATACTAATAAGTATATATGTAATTTACTGAATAAAAGTTTCTTCTCATCAGAGTCTTTCAACCCCACTGTACCTCTTAGATTTGAATTTGCATGATGCTTAGTATTAGACTTTGGTGATGCCTGGGTGGCGAAACGCGGTCTTGGTTCAAGTGATGAGGTCACCTTGACGGTACCCAGGTCAGCAAAGCTCACAACCAGGATTGACCCGTTTTATATTAGCTTTGTACTAGATAGATTGTAATTGAATTTTGCAAAGTTATTTATGAATTTAAAAATCATGACTTCCTATCCTACTACTGCCCGGATGCCACAGTCTGAGTACCAATAGTAATTGTACGGCGGCATGCCTCCGTACATCATTGCAAAGACTCCGGCAAGACGCAAGCTGAGTCAGGCGTTGTGCCCGCGAGTAGCACACACGGGGGCATTGCGGGAGGTCGCATTTATCCCTTCCCGCCAGCCCATAATAGGCCAAATGTTCCTGTGTCTTTCAAGAGGACTAGGATAGCTAGGTATCCGCAGCAGGATGCAAATTGCATTTGCATGTGCTTGCAAGATTCCAAATGGCTGGATTGGAGAGTGATTGCATGGGAACATCAATGTGTAAAATTGAATAATGCACTATCCACTGCAATTTTCAGGTTCAAGTATTTGAGATCGTGAATTTGCCAAGGTCAGGCGTGAGCTTTCTTTTTACCGCAATTAAAAAAGATTCATCCACCGCAATCCAATTTAGGTGATATTAAGAAATCAGTAATCATTTGGTTTCATTTCAATTTCTGCTGAAAGCATGCCATTCACCAAAAAAGGAAAAGAGTGTAAAAGGGAACTCGCGAGAAAGCGTCGGGCTGAGGAAGGAAAGTGTGAGTTACTCGCTTAATCTCAGTGTATATATGCTTCCACATTTATGTGGCACCCTCATTGGGCCCCACGGAAGAACATTGGCTTTAGTCGGTTCAGATTGTGCCAATGTCATGATGTCATGTGGGCTCCAACAGGGAAGTTCAAGGATTTGTGCCGAAGAAAGCTCCTTGGCAGTATCTGATATCTTGTGTGCTTCAACACATAGTGATCCCTCAACCACTCGGGAATATTAGCAGATCCCAAAAGACAAATGAGCGCAAAACGAGCCGAATGAATAGGTTGTTTTCCTCCTCTCGCCCAACAGCACAAATATCAATGCCAGTATCAGCAAATATGACCCCAAGTGAAATTCGGAGGGTTGTGGATGTCAATCAGATCAAACGCATTCACTTTGGCCGTGTGGCAATTTTCTCTTCAACCGGATTACTCATTGCCCTTGTCGAATTCCGACCATTCACAACAATGAGTGAAGTCGAGGTCAATCAATGGGATGAATTATCACAATTGTTATTTCGCGAAAAGAGGTTCACTGACCCTATTGCAACAAATGGAGCATTACTGGAGGGATTTATGTTTGCGATTGGGTGGCGCAAATGCACCACGAAGAATGAACAATTTGGTCTGTATGGAAGTGCTGGCAAAATTGAAAATTAAAAAGATGAATGGCGGAACCGAGGTGCCAATCTTAGCTCGGTGGGTTGCATTCTAGGTCAATCCTTACGATATGTTGTGGATAATTTATTTGAGAAGATTCAAAATTCCTACAATTCATTGGGGGTTCCGTCTTTTGATCAAGTGAACTATGAAGGCAATATTCCGGCAAATCAGGGTGCATTCGAGTTCGCTTCCGCACTCACTTTCACCATGAATGGATTCAAAAACGCACCTCATGTTGATAAGGATGCATCGCAGTATGCTTCGGGATGGTGGTTTCAAGCTGATAAGCGGACCGGCCAAATTCAAAGAGATGCGTCAAAGCGGTGTACAGGGGGAAAATTGATTTTCCCAAATGAGCATTTTTGGATTGATCTATCCGCACGTCATGGGCTCATTCAGGTAGTGTGGGCCAGTAGTACATTTGTTCATTATACTGATCCAGCACAGGACAACGAAAGCATGACACTAGTGGGTATGTCTGCACAATGCTCAAGCAGGTTAGCAAAAACAATTTGGCAAAAAAACCATGGCTATTATGAGATTGGCAAGAGAGCGGGCTATCAAATCAGGGATGGTAATACAATCTCATGCCAATTCAAAGAATGAGGAGTTTTTCATGTGTGTTGGGTAAGTAATGGTGGGGTAAGGCAGAGGACAAAATACACCAGGATTGGATGGATTCGAGTGCGGGAGGTGGGGTGTCTCACATGAAAAAGGGGTGAAGTGGATTATGTACGGTGGCATGCCATCGTACATCTGTCCTGGTTTGTTGCTATTGTCCAGGATGCGAATGCTTCACACGCAAAACCTTATGCTTGTGCAGGTTCCGCCAATGCTAAAAGTTCCTTACGCCTATGCGGGGTGCCGACGCTACACACGCCAATCCTTACGCCTGTGCAGGCTCCCAAAAATTTACACGCCAATCCTGACGCTTGTGAAGGTTCCCAAAAATGGTAAAAATTCCTTACGCCTGTACAGGCTTCCGGCGATTCACACGCAAATCCTTACGCTTGTGAAGGTTCCCCACAATGCTGAAAATTTCTTGGCCTGTGCAGGATCCCGAGAATTCACACGCCAATTCTTACGCCTTTGCAGGCTCCCAAAAATTCACACGCCAATTCTTACGCCTGTGCAGGCTCCCAAGAATTCACACGCCAATCCTTATGCCTGTGCAGGCTCCCAACAATTGACATGCCAATCCTTACGCCTGTGCAGGCTCCAGACAAGTCACACGCCAATCCTTACGCTTGTGAAGGTTCCAGACAATTTAAACAATTCAATACATGAGTAAGATTAATAGCGTGTGACCATAGGAAAGGCCATGTTTCACGAATCTGGACTGGATTGCTCACATACGGGAACCTCCCGCTTTTTTACAGTTAAGAATGGATATGGCTCTAAACCATGGAAGAAGAAAATATAGGAGAGGATAACGGCAACTATTGGCGCATTTTGAGAAAAAGAGGTTCACGAAAACAAATACTCACTCAAACGCTTGGTGGGGCACTTACAAAAATAATTCTCACGCAATCAGGGTTTTTCTCTAAGGAGGAAATAAGTAATTTTTATGTGAACAAAGAATGTAATAGAATTTGAACATAATAATAATTGATTACAAATGATAATTTATTTAAAAGAAAGTATTACAAATGATAAAAAGTGGAAATAATGGGATTTTTTTTTTTAAATTTTTATTTTTCGAGGAATTTGGAGACTATCCCGGTTATGTCCTCCTTTGGATAAGCCTCCAGTGCCTGGGCAAGGAGGCAGTTTAGTTCATCCCGGAATTCCCGGTGCATCTTGTTTCGATGAGTTGCATCCATGAAAGGAATCATGTGGAGCAAGCGACGATGCTCCAACAAGATTCGGTTGATCGAATCGTGGACGATGGCTCGAGGAATCATTAGGGTCGGTCGCAGGTCGGTGAATTCCTGGCGAGCTTCATCGTGGGAATGAGAGGAGCTTGGCACCGGGGGGGAGGAGGCGTTGGGGTTCTCAGGGGCACTGGAAGGGATCTCTGGGGAGGGAACCGGGGTTGGAGTGGAGGGGGGGGGAATGGAAGGGGAAGGTGGGCAAGTCGTGTAAGAAGAAGGGGGAGGGGGGATCCGACGGGCGTATCGTCGATGATGATGATCGAGCGAGGAGTGGCGGGACGATCTGGAGACGGTCGAAGAAAAAATGAGGAAAAGGGTATATGGATCGAAGAGAGAAAGAAGGGGTGACTTACCATAAGCTTCCTCCGTGGATTGCGTAGGAGCCACCTCGGGTTCTGGCTCACGAGTCGTATCGTCCTCAGGTTGTTGGGACGTTGGACTCGGGCCAGTAATAGGTGGCTCTTCCGTTCGGGAGGGTTCTAGAAAAGGAGTAAGAGTCAGTTCACTCGACTCAAAAGCGAAAGTGAAAATGAAATGAAACTTTGGCTGCTTACCGCGGAATAATTCCTCAGACCATCGGGTGCCACTCGGGCCTGGAGTGGGTTGCCGGGGGGTTTGCTCGCGAGGCAAACTAGGCACGGGAGATTCTTGTCGGGGGGATTTGGGGGGTTTTGTTCTATGAGAAATGGAAAAAAGTCAGTATTATTGCGTGAAGAGAAATGAGATAAGGAGGAGAAAGAAAACTTACTTTGGCGTTTGAATCCCATCGGTGACAAGACATGGTGACGATCAGCCCAAGTTCGAATGTCCTCTCGCCATCGCCATCCTTCATCGGCCGGATAATCACTTCGCTCCGGTCGAGGAGTGAAGTGACCATTGGATGGTGGCCTAGGAGGGGGAGGGGACAGGGCTGATCGTCCGGAATCGTTCCCGTTGGCCTGTTTGGGGGCCCGGCGTCCATTCACGCTCGGAAATGGTTTCATCATTGTCAACCACAAAGGAGTCCTCGCGAGGGCGTCTTGGGCGGGAACTCCTCTGGCCTCGTGGTCGGAAGGGGCGGACAACGAACGAACATTTCTTGTGTGCTTGTCGGCAAGCATCACAAGCGTCGTTCGTCATCGAGGAGCGACTGCAGGGGATACCCCGCTTGGTGCATAAAGTGCACGACATCTAAAAACAAAACAATTGAGGTTAGTAACTGCATACAAAGTAAACAATCAAGAGAAAAAATTAAGACGTACGATGAATTATAAATTTAAATCGGAAACAAAATAAAAACGCTCTAGTCCGAAGGTTTTAAAAGTCTGGAAAAGAGTCGTGAAGAAAAATAAGTATTAATATCGGTATGTAATGTCGACAAAAGTTTGAAAAAGAGGTAATGCACGAGGTGGATAGAAGTGAGGTTCTGAACGGATCAGAAGAATAAACAAACAGGCAAAAGGAAGGGAAGTGGGTTTAGTGGAGTGCGAAAGACAAAAATAGAAAGGCAGGAAGACGAAGGGGAATACGCACAAGATGGACAAACGCGGGTGAGGTTGAATGAAGTGGAGCGGGTGAGAAAGAAAGTGAAGTGCGTGTCGTGTGAAGGTGGTCTTTTATACCATGGTGAAGCTGAGACGATCTCAGCAGTTGCAGCATCCGCAAAAGTCTCAGCTTCAAGGCGTGTGGGCAAAATTGAAGCTGAGTCTCAGCGAATGCTGCAACTGAGAAGTGAAATGCTTGCGTGAGGCAGAAGAACAATGGGGGTCTGGCTAAGTATTGCAATTTATTGAATTGTCAAGCCGAGTCAAATCCCCTTTGTTTCCTTAAATTGCCACCCGATCACCCAGGAGGGTGGTCGTGAGGCCCTTATTGATTGTGCATTGTGGGTGCGATGCACAAGTGACCGCGGCAAGATCACCAGCCTTATGGCCTGGTGATAGTCTTTGAACAAAGGGGGGGGCTGTAAGACAAGTGAATACAGCGTGATCTTACCTCGTCCCATTGCTCAGGTTTGCTTTCGGGTCATAATTGAAATGCTCAGTGGCTGAGCATTTGAATTGCACAGTAATTGAACAATTGATATAACAATATCAAATGCACCGCTGAGTATTGCAATTTATTAAATTGTGAAGCTGAGTCAAATCCCCTTTCTTTCCTTAAAGAGCCACCCGATCACCCGGGAGGGTGGTCGTGAGGCCCTTGTTGAATGTGCATGGTGGGTGGAATGCACAAGTGACCCATGCAGAAATGCACCCGGTGCATTTGGTCACAAGTGACCGCGGCAATATTACCAGCCGTATGGCCTGGTAATAGTATGTGAACAAAGGGGGGGCTGTAACACAAGTGAATACAGCGTGAGCTTGCCTCAACCCATTGCTCAGGTTTGCTTTCGGGTCATAATTGAAATGCTCAGTGGCTGAACATTTTAATGGCACAGTGATTGAACTATTGATATAAAAATATCAAATGCACCATGCTGAGCCATTGCTCAGTTGTTTTTGTATGCCCACAATCTGAGCATTTGGCACAGCATTGGGTGACATTTCACCCAGCTGCAGCATTTCACACGCTTTGGTGAAGTGCTCCAAACTGAGCCTTCCAATGAACTATTGCAAAAATAGTTCAGTCCATGGCTTTACTGAGCACTTTCAAACGGTGCTTTTGACCATGATATGCTCAGCTTGCGTGTGCAAATCGGGTGAAACGCAATGCTGAGCATGTGGCACATGAGCTACGTATATGCAAATGATTGGAAGGTGCATGCAAATTCGCTATATGCATGCAGGCTCAAGTAGTATAACACCTTCCTGATCTGTACAGCCAACACTGTAGTACGCAGTACACCTGTGTAAATGTATGCTGCGGGGCAGAGCAAAAGCTGTTCAGCAATGTAACATGAAAATCACGTCAAGCCATTGAGTCATATATCTCAACTGCATCCCTTTGGTGCACCTTTTTGGAGAGCTCTGCCTAACAATGGCATAGACGCGGGTGTAATCCGAGTTAATGAAAGTGGGTCATAATGGGATGACTTATTATTTGGGTAATACACAAACAGTGGATTCACTCCGGTGCCATTGTCGGGGCCAACAATGACTGGCCCTGCTTGTTCATTGCGCGTGCTCATTGTCGGGCAGCCACACGCTTTCATACGCACCCCCCAACGGGTCATACACAGGCAACTTTCACACGCCTGGAAGACATTTTACTGCCAGTGTTCCGACCGGCTAGTTTCTTGGTCGGGTGGTCAGCTTGACTGCAGACGCTCACCTGCTCGTGCGTGGAAACCTGAGGCCAATCAGTGTGGATTTGCTTCAGCCTCATCCACATCAGAATAATCCCAGCCTATGATTGTTGAGGCTGGTTATGTTTGCGTGGGTATCTCCCACCGCGGGTTATTTTCTTCACGTTCTCACACGCCCCGCGCAAGTTGTGGCACCTGGCTTGCAGCCAGAAATTCCCTTGGGTGGGTGGCCTCTTTCTCCGGAGTTTTGTTCACGCGTGAGGCAAAGACCGTGATCCCAATCTCTTGGGAATAGTAGCCTCCTCAAACGCAATAGGGGTGAATGTAGATGTGGATCATGCCTCACGGTCGGTGCCCCGTTTGATCATGCCACACTTCCCCCCTGAAGCCTAGTTGGAATCAGTCATCAAAAAACTTCATGCAAAACCAAAGTCATGTTTGGTGGCATGCCACCAAACATATCTCACCCGCCCACACACAAACATCCCCACAGTGAGATTGCCCTTTGAAACGGCCAACATTGCCCAGTAGGTCCCTGTGCTACAATTAACCTGGGGAAGATATATATGCATCCATGTTCGCTGTCACACCAGCGAACATGACTGCATGCCTCTGATATGCCCTCCACAATAAGTTGCTACAACCCACCCAATTTCGGATATGCTAATGTCAACCTTGTTCCACCAAGGGTTTTGTACCTTGCTGCAGATCCAGCAGTCATATCGGTGCACCCACATTTTGGCCACCTTGCCTTGATATATGCCCCAAATCGGATATGAAAATTATGAGCCCAAGAGGCCCATCCCCATCAAGACCATGCACGTAACCACAGGCCATCCCCCTTTTCGCCTGTTGCTGCCACTCATATAAGTTCCCCACCTACGCTTATTCCTCTTCATTCCCTTTAGCTAACCCTTCCCGATCATATAATTTCCAACTGTCCCCAAATAATTTAACATAGCCATCATGTCAACCCCTTCACAACCACTTTGCATTGGGATGATTAATATTCGTATTCAAATAAATAGTGATATAACCTTAAAGCCTGAGAATTCCCACTTAGGTTCTTGGATTATCCTATGGCACAATCAACACAACATATTCGTATATCTCCCCAATCACCAGCATGCTATTGGCTCTCTACCTGCAACCCTTTCCAAAACGTTGATACCATTCCTTGGGGCACCAAAAACTTTCATGCACTGTGGTCCTGGTGGGGCATGGATGGAAAATTGCCAATCCAATCCTACTCAAATATTATTCGTTGAGGGAGTATTTATGACTGATGCAAATGATCCCTCCTCATCTCAGAAACCCAATCTAGCATTGATGTTCTTCACATGGTATCCAAACATTCTCTTCATAATGGAAAGCTTTCGAACACAAGATTTCAAGCTTAAAATGCCAAAAGAATATGACTGTACTACTCATTGTCAATGTCAACTCTTTATCCCGACATTTCCCGCTTCAAACTCGACACCTGCTTCATATCCTGCTGTTTCATCATTGATTTCCAAGCAAAAACTGATACAATTACCCAGTGGATCAGACCTCCCCATGATGACCCCACCCCATGCCATTATTCAAACCCCCCTCCTCCCTCATCAAAAGCCCGGACTAGCGTTTCTCTGGGATCGAGAAATCCCCAATGGCCAATCAGCCCGTAACCTTTGGGCCACCTCACCCCCAGGATCCACTTTCAATGCCAGGCACATCATTACAAACAAGGTCGTTAGCTCATTTGAATCCCTTTCGACAAATACCCCTCTTGGAGGACTGCTCGCGGATGATATTGGATTAGGTAAAACCATTCAGGCCATTGCTCTAATTGGTACCTCCAAGGAGCGGATGATTGCAAACCCCCATCGCTCCACGCCCACCATGATCATCTGCCCCCCTCGCTTAATTACCAACTGGCAATCAGAAATATCCAAGCATGCTCAGGCTGGAGCGCTGCATTCCAAAATCTACCATGGTCCCACTCGTCACTCATTATCCAAAGACGACATCTTAAAATATGATATCATCATCACTTCTTACAATACTATCACCCAAGAATTTAAGCAAACCAATCCCTCTACATCAATCATTTTTCAAATCAATTGGCATCGTATAATTCTGGATGAAGCACAGTGAGTGTCTCATCTTAAATGATTCAAATTACCTTTTATATCCAATAACCCTTGCCCCCTCTTATAGCTATATTCGCTCTCAATACACTGCCACTCACCGTGCCATTAATAGCCTCCTTTCATCCCGTCGAATATGCTTAACGGGCACACCTATTCACAACACCATTTATGACCTTTTGGGCATAATATCATTCATCACTCAACCACAGTGCGCCGATCAAGATAACTGGTCACCATTCATCCTGAGTAGTCTTTCAAAAGGTTGCAATGATATTTTGCATTTGGCATTGCAGCATTTAAGTTTGCGCCGCACCAAAACCACACATCTCAAATCCCTCCCCACTATTAGCCATCATTATGAGCTGCTCCCACTCAACCCGACCATGCAGCAAGAATATTCCACATTATATGAAGAATTCCTATCATCCAAAAGCAAAGGACCAGGAGAGTTTTTCAGAAATATTAATAAGCTGCAAATATGTTGTAACCATCACATCATGCTTAACACAATTGCAGAGGCGGAGTTGGAAGACCCCGAGGGCAGGAGCACTCAGGATAACTCGCCAACAATCACACGAACCATTGTGGATGTGGAAACATGCATGATGAGTAGTAAAATTGCACACCTCCTACAAAGCTTAATGAAGAACAAACAAACAAGGTGTGGTCCAACCAAATCGGTTGTTTATACCCAATGGACCCAATTTCTAGATTTGTGCGTTAATTCTAATATGCATCCATTACCAATTGAATCCATCTGACTTTTTTATATTGTAGAATTGGTATTGCTCTTGCCCATCACTCTATCCTTTCAGCACGAATTGATGGAACAAATACACCACGAGCGCAGGACAAGGCGCTTGAGAATTTCTTCAATAATCCTGAATGTGAAGTACTCATTGCATCCATTGCCGCGGCTGGAACTGGCCTCAATATAACTTGTGCTAATATAGTCTATTTAATGGTGAGTTTCCCCCCAAAATTATCCCCTGATTTTCGGACCCTGATATCCACATTTCCAGGAGCCCAATTGGAACCCAGCCATTGAGGCTCAGGCTGTTGATTGTCTACATCGTATTGGCCAACAACGACCTGTACAGGTCATTCACTATATCACTCCTCATTCAGTTGAGGTCAACATGCGGAAGGTACCTTCCAAGCTCATCTTTCACTTGATTGTATTACTATTCTGAAATCCTTCCTTATGGGAATGCCATATTCCAATCACCAATAGGTCCAAGAAAAGAAAAAATCATTAACTGCGTGAGCCTTACTGATATTATATGATTTGTGATTGACAAAGTTGATAACCCCTGTTGACTCTGGCACAGGTCCACAATTATGAACACCATGAGCTGGATCGAACTTCTTCAATATTTCCTCAATGAAAATGAGCAATAGAGTTTTATTGCTAAGGGAGACGGTGATACATTTCAATTAATATTGTCTATATTCTAACATATTTAGCAAGTTGTTGCATCCTTAAGAGATAATAATCAGATTTTATTACACCTGCACAAATAATTCACAAAATGTTAATTTGTAACGGTGCTATACATTTTTATTACTAAGTTATTGCAGAGCATCACCATTCGGCCTAATAACTGGCATGTCAAGTATTTTGAGGGCGCTAGTCTGCATCTTACTACAGCCTTTGAGCCAATCTTGATCAAATACCTGAAATGATAAGCCTTCCAGAATATCACCATCATCTGTCGATCGTAATTCTGGCAATCTATCAATAGTTTTTTTACCCTTTTTTTTAATGCGATTACAAAACTCTATGTCTCGATCCATTTTTAATACCAATTCATTAAATAACTGGGAGCGCCAGCGTAATCCCACTTTGCGGTAAACTTGACGGCCATTTTCCAGTACCTCCTCAGTATCTGAACATACTCAAGGGTCATTGAATTGTGATGCTAGAATGGGAAAATTAGCCGTATCACACCATTCACAACGGCGCTCACAGGTCTGCATATAATGAAGTAGATCATCATCAGTCTTTGCTCACAATGAAGAAGAGATACATTAACTAACCCTTTGACGAATCTTCGCGAGCTTTTGATTCTCCTTCTTTTTAACCAAATACTCGGCATCCTTTTGAATAGACTTCCATTCTCTTTTCAAATAAGTGAAATATTGCTCCATTAAAGCCGCCACGACCCCATATTTATTATGATCCTTGTTCCAACAGTAATGATGATACTCTGTGCTGACCAGTGCAAGACGGAATGTACGGTAAAACACCATAGACATCAGCTCATTGAACGGATGTTGCCATGAGCTCTCCCAGTCCCAAGTGAACCGCTTTAGTCCTAGCTTGTGGAGCTCATTTTCGCAGTAGCTTTGGAAACCCTGAGCCTGAACCTGTGTTGATGGCTCATTGAAAAAATCCTCGGGGACATATCCGAGATGACCAGCCACTTGAATTGCAATTTCACGCTCTTCTCTGCTGGGTGGTGCTGGTAGTGAGGAAAAATCCTTATCCCTAACTTTGAGTAGGAACAGGCAATGTGCGTGTACTGCTGATCTCATTCCATGGACATTCTCTGGAAGTTCTGCCTTCAGCCATTTTTGTTGCTCCTTCTGGCTTGCACGTTTCGCCACATTGTGAGCTTTGCGGGCCTGGTTCCTTTGCTGTCTGACCTCGGATTGTTCAAGCATACTCTGGGCAAGGCCCAGCTGAGGATGGGTGAACTAACTATTTGATTGAGTGCCTTGCTCATGCGCCGTGAAATCGTCCCTCCTTGGTTCATCATTTCTTTCACTTTGAGTCGGAGACATGTTCTCATCCTCATCATCCACAATTCTTTCTCTTGATGAACTGGCATGACCCGTTCTTGGTTTGGAGGCATATGGATGATGACGTCCAGTGACTTTCTCTTTATGGACCAGAGGTGAAGATGCATAAAGTTCATCCCCTGCCATGCAAATCATCAGTTAACACATCAAAACATTAATGAAGACTGGTCATCCTCACGATCTTCAATTGGCTCCTGAGATCGGACTGACTTGCCTTTAGGTGCCATATCTAACCCATGAAACAAAAATATCAAATTGTGAAAAATGTTATACTCCAAAATTCAAATGACTTACTTTGATGAAGCGTCAATCCTGGATTTCCCTCCGACAGACCGCTCCAAGTTACATTTTGCAAAGGTCTTTTTCGTCGCCTGCCATCAATGCGCCTTTCATTTCCCACATGAGCCTGAGATCCTGATGGAATATTGAGGGTTGGCTGTTGACTTCGTCCAAAGGGATCCTGGGATGCGACTGGATTCCGACCGGGGTTAAGGAGGAACTCACGTGGAAATTTTGATTGGGGATTAGCGTTTGATGAGATTTGAGGTGTGCCTTCCAGCCCCTCAGACACATGCATTTGTGTATTAGTGGGATTCGGGGGAATTGGAGTGATAGAAATATTTGGGATCGCCCAAGTGCTGGAAGTTGGAGCCTTCAGATTTCCCACATCAATGTTAAGACCTGATACATTCATTGAGGATGCGATAGGGGTTGTGAGAGGAATGTTGGGACTCAATGGTGATTGTGTTTGAACATATTCTATGCTAGATTCACTATCTGAGTCATGAACAGAACCTGAACGGGATTGATGTGACTTGGAAGATGACATAAGGGCCGAAAAAGTACAGTAATATTTTTAACTAGATAAAACACCTCAGTATTATGATAAAATAGAGTGATATGAGATGAAATCTTTTCAAATTTAGAATAGAGAAATTCTATGAATAGTTGGAACTAAGTGTTGCGTGAAAGTCCAATAAGCCTCTTTTTAGGAGAATCCTCCCTGCCTCCTCTTGAGCTCCTCCGCTTTTGTCGGAAACCACCCTGCACGGCCTACCACCATATAATGTAATATTCCCTTGATTTCAAAGGGGACCCATCATCCATAAGTAATCATATTAGGTAACATTTCCGCCTCCCCATTGTCACATTTTGTGAATTATCCAAACTGCCAATATACGCATTGAAATTCCACAGCATTGTACATCTGTAAAGGGGTATATTCATGAAGGATTTACCCACAAAAGAGACATCACCTTTTCAAGAAAGGCGAGACAATCCAAATCACATTCCAACCGATTAAAAGCCTGCTGCACTCAAACCAAATACCAAGACTTCAGCTGCACTCCAACCCCTTATGTAATAGAGTTATATCGTTATGTCTGTAATAAGGTTTAAGCCATGTACGATGGCGTGCCAGCGTACATGGTTTGAATGTCAATCCCCTCAAATCAATGTTGACACATCCCTATTGCAACGCCCCTCAAGGGTCAAAACCGCAGTATCGCCATGTGTAAATAAAATAGAATATGTATGAGCATTGAGCTGCATGGCATTTTACCCCATTAAACTCCTAACCAATTCCGCCATCCAGATGAGACATGTTACACTCTATCAGCTGCAGCGCACACACCATTACAAATGGGATAAAACTCCCAGCTGGCTCAAATCATCTCCCCCTTCATAAAGAATCACTCAATTTTTTTGCCAATTAATAACACTCCTAAACACTTTCACATCAGCCATAGATATTTATACACAAACCAACTGTACTCCCAATTTCCGCAACAATGACAACCCGCCACTATTCCTCAATGCGTATATGCATGTGTCAACACTGCTCAGCTCAAACAGACTCTTCCCCTGAGGGTGATAGGCCTGGAGTTGCCTTCACACCTTTCCAATATAAACAGCACATTAAAAAGCTCAAATCAACCATTGCACCCAAATCTCTTCCAAACATCCCTACTTCTGCATCAGGATCTGGGTGCCCACAAATTCTATTGGATCAAATCTTCCCAGCTGATTATTCACGTTTGACCCAAAGCACTTTCTCAACTCCAGCGGTTCTCAATTCAACTGCACAGAAACCATACAGCAGCAGTCAAACCCTTCCTCCACAAGACCTTGGAATGATAATATCTGCCATTCTATCATTAAGGTATAATATACCCCGCCGGGCTTCACGCATTCTCAACCCCGCCCTAAACCTGCTGATCAAGTCCAGCATCTCAAGCTCCTGTGGTCCCCCCATTCCTGCATTCCATATACCTCAAGATCTGAGTACCATATTTGAACATCTCCAATTGGAGCCAGTGATTCAAAACTATATATGTTGTCCTCAATGTTTCTCTCTTAATGGCCTTACTGAATCAGTCACAACTGACCAACCCCACTGTCAACGCCATAATGACCCAAATGATCATGATCCCCCTTGCACACAATCATTAGGCAAATTCATCTATTCATTTGAAGCCCACACCCAAAACACCACCAACATGAAGCAAAAATTTATACCAACAAAACATTTCATTTATCAACCATTCAAAAATTGGCTTGCCAGATTTCTCCAGTGGGCTGGAATTATGGACATTCTGCATCAACATCAACAATCCCAAACTCCCGAAGATTCCCCAAAATGTGATGTCTGGGATGGATTGGTCTGGAGACGCTTCACTGGCACTAGAAATATCCATGACCCCCCATTCATGTCCATTCCTGGTGCATTGGCCTTCTTGATTTATGTGGACTGGTTTAATGCACATGGAAAGTCCACCCGGTTGGCCAGCATTGGACCTATCATGCTTATTTGTCTTAATCTCCCCCCAAGTGAAAGATTGAAGCCAGAGAATGTCTATGTTGCAGGACTCATCCCTGGTCCAAAGGAGCCAACTTCCCTTCAATTGAATTATTTATTAATGCCACTCATCAACGAGCTCAAAGAGCTATGGCAAGGTTACCATTTTTCACCCACCTCAACAGGTCCTTCAGGATCCTTTATCCGTGTTGCCATTCTCACAGCCATTGCGGATGTGGTTGCCATGCGCAAGCTTACTGGATTTATTTCCCATTCAGGCAACCACTTTTGTAATTTTTGCACCATTCACAAAGCTCAAATTGATGAAATTGGTCCTCAATTTCACTACACACGCTCATATCAAAATCATAAATCAACCATTGCCAAATGGCTTCTGGCAACCCCACAACAAAGACAAGCAATTTTCTCTGAGTATGGAGTGCGATATTCAATTTTAGAAGACCTTCCGTATTGGGATGCCACCAGAATGGTTAATCTTGACATAATGCATAATTTAATACTTGGAATTTTGAAGGATCATCCAACTTTCAAATTGTGCATTCCAGAGTCCAAATCAAAAATTTACCTCAGGTCCCGCAGGAAATCCAATGACACCAACAGTTCAGACTCAGATTCCATGACCTCCAACAGCTCTCTTGATAAAATCACATTGAGAGAGTCCCTCTCCCTGAGAAGAGACGCAGCAAAAATAATAAATGAGCCCCTCCCCACTACTTCCACCTGAAAAAACTACTTCCCAATGCCCACCCCTAACACAGAACATCCATCTAGTGGTTCTGCGGAGATTCCTTCATTTGATGCCGATTACATCCCCACTTCTGAAATCCCCTCTGAATTGGATATCACTGCACTGAGTGATCACCAGATCAAGGGTGAGGCTCTGGAGCATCTACGACAAATCATATCTGAGACAATAATTCCCTCATCATGGACAAGAGTACCTCGCAACATGGGTTCCCCCTCTCATGGTAGCTTAAAAGCCGCTGAATGGGCTCTCTTATATAAGGTCTATATTCCATTTTTAATGCTCAGTCAACAGATGTCATTAGATGTACACCAATCCGCCAACATTCAAAGGCAAATGGGTCAGTCAGAAGAACTTGGAAATGAACTCACCAAGAATACATTCCATTTGATTAGTGCTATCAACATTGCCACAAGTTGGACTGTTTCAATAGGAGATGCGACTGCATTTGCTGAACATTGGAAAAAATTCCGCCTTTCCAATCAACTCCTGTTCCCAAAACAGAAAAGTAAACCAAATCATCATTTTGCTGACCATATTCCCGAGCTCTTCCAACGTTGGGGCCCAGCACAAGCCTCAGCCACATGGGGTTATGAGCGCTTGATTGGAGTATTTGCAAAAATGCCAACAAATAACAAAATATGTACGTCAATTAATAAGATCAATATATTCACATTGATTAAACACCTGAACTGAATAAGATTAACTTCTTGCAACTCTAAATAGATGATATAGATAAAACCTTACTTCAACATATCTGTTGATGTTCCAACCTTTCCGTTCTCCTGAAATCCCCCTCTGTGCCATGTGAAATAAAACAGCTTTTCGAATCACAGCCACCTGCCCTGTTCAATGACCATAAATATAACAAACCATCCTGCCATGACCAAGAAAATTATGATTGCCTGGTTGAGTACTTACAGAATTTTCATGCAACAAGGGAAATAGTTGATTGGATCAGCTTAGACACTACCGTGCAATCCACAAGTCATCTCACTTCAAGGATTGTCTCACCTTGGTATTTTCCAGTTTCAAACATTAATATTGGGAACAATATATTTTCAACTGAATCCAAAAATGTCAGCAACAGTGTGATATCTTTTCTGAGGGGCAACTCACGACAATTTGGTATTATTAATAGCATTTTTAAAGTCTCTGAGCCATCTAGCATACTGAACAATAACTTTCTGATCTTAAAAACTTTGAAGATTGATGTGAATTTCTTACCAGATTGGCCGCATCTCAATATTTACAAAGCTATTGGTCTTGATGATGCACACTTGATTATATCTGAAGAAGAAATAGAAGGTAACTGTGGATTGTATGATAACAAAGTTCTGTCATGTGGACTGCTTGTAATGATAAAGCCATTATTTCATGAAATTTAGTCTACAGAAATGCAAATATCTCAGATTCATTAGCAATTTTGCTAGTGAAATAACTGCCTCAAAATTTAGTGACAGAGACATGCCATTGTGACAAGCAAAGCCCATTATTTCACATTGCCACAAAGAACTTACTATTTTGACATTGGGTACAGTGTGAATAAGCCAAGTTCAATGATCAAATGACCCACACACTCACCTTTCACAGCATCCAAAATTTCTAACTGCGTCATCATCATGTTGGAAGGGGAAGTGGCCCTTGCGCACACGCCAATGCACACGCAAGCGCACCCGCACATGCCAATGCACACGCAAGCGCACCCGCACCCACACACGCGGTATTGTGCGGCGGGCTCTACCAGTGTCACCTGCAAAACGACAATCCCGCTCAGGCGGAGTCCTTTCATCGACGACCTGGTGAAGTCAAACCCCCCGCCAAAATTTCTAGCTGTGCCATCATCATGTAGGAAGGGGAAGCGACCCTTGCCCACCCGCACACTGCACGCGCCAATGCACAGGCAAGCGCACCCGCACACGCCAATGCACACGCAAGCGCACCCGCACACGCCAATGCACACGCACCCGCACCCACACACGCGGTATTGTGCAGCGGGCTCTACCAGTGTCACCTGCAAAACGACAATCCCCCTCAGGCGGAGTCCTTTCATGGACGACCTGGTGAAGTCAAACCCCCCGCCAAAATTTCTAGCTGCGCCATCATCATGTAGGAAGGGGAAGCGACCTTTGCGCACCCGCACACCGCACGCGCCAATGCACACGCAAGCGCACCCGCACACGCCAATGCACACGCACCCACACACGCGGTATTGTGCGGCGGGCCCTACCAGTGTCACCTGCAAAACGACAATCCTGCTCAGGCGGAGTCCTTTTATGGATGACCTGGTGAAGTCAAACCCCCCGCCTACATCAAGACTGGCTGAAGGACCTCTTTGATGTGTGTTTGTGCAAACAGGCGGGTCTTGTGTAATTTTCACCAACCATCGGACGGTTGCGGGATGATCAGGTGGTGAGGAATCTGAGTTGAAGGCACAGGGGAACCAATATTGGTGGATGTCACAGGATTTGGTGTAAGACAAGAGTAGGACGTGTGCTCAACGTTCGCTTGATTTTTGCTTGACGTGAGCTCGACTTTTATCCTTCTTGACGTTTGATTGACGTGAAGTCAATCGCCGACGATTGACATGAGATTCACCCTGGTGTATGCAGATAAAAGTAGAGCAAGTCCACCTGTTTTCAATTCCGGTGACATGGTATGGCTCTCTTCCAAGAACAACAAATCAACCAGACCCACCAAAAAGCTGTCTGAAAGATGGCTGGGTCCTTTTCCAATCTTGAAGAAAGTCAGCACTCATGCCTACCACCTCAAGCTTCCATCTCATAGAAATCCATCCACCCAGTTTTCCATATTTCCCTTTTGGAACCAGTCAAGACGTCAACAATCCCAAATAGGCATCAAGAGCCTCCTCCTCCAATCACCATTGAAGAAGAAGAGGAATGGGAAGTCTCTCAAATACTGGACTCAAAGCTCAAGAGAGGAAAATTATGGTATCTGGTGGAATGGAAAGGTTTCAGTCAAGACCCAGAAAGATCCACTTGGGAACCAACCGAAAACCTCAAGAATTGTCCTGAACTTGTCAAACATTTCAATTCATTATATCCTGACAAGCCTGGGCCGAATTCTTCAAAAGCTTTATTCATTATGGTGCTTGGTGGGGAGAGGAATTACCAAAAGTAATTCCCACTCCTGGTATGCACCTTTAGGGGTATTCTACTCTTTTTGTTGTAAGCATCACCTTGGCCACTCTGTCAGCACTTTGCAATTTTGGACACAGATCTTTGGCATGGCTTTCAACTTCATTTCCAATCTTATGGCCATTTTCACTTGGGACAATGGGCCATTCACTTTTCAATTCATTTCCAAGATTCCAACTTCAAATTCATTCCTTCAACATTATTATTTTATTTTTATGGCACTGGCGGGAGTGGTAACTACCAAAAGTAAGTTCCTCTCCTGGTGTGCACTTCCCTGACGGGTGTACAATCTTGTCAAAACATCACCTTGGCCACTTTGTGAGCACCTGGCATCAAATTTATCTTTCCAGGTCCTTGGCCAATTTCAAAATCAGTTATCAACCTCCGTGATGAAGATTGGAACCTCCTCAAGATTCAATTCATTTTTCTTTTTCTTTTTCCTTTCCTTTTCTTATTTTCATTTTCATTCTTTATTTTTATTTTACTTTCATTTTAAATTTGCTTTTATCATGTCAAGTATCACGTCAAACAATTTTCTTTCATTTCAAAATTAAATTCAAATCATGAAGCCAATGTCAAAAGAAGATCAAGCAAGTCCTGCGTCAAATGTCAAATTCTTAATATCAGTTTTCAAATTTTTTATCTTAATCAGTCCTCTTGAATCACTCTCTCAAAATCTTTTGAATAGCCTCAACAGGCTTCACCTTGTATTGGTGCTCAGGAGCTCACCATTTCAAGGTGGGGGGGTACTGTCACAACCATGGCAATTCACCTCCTTGGATCCCCATATGGCATATCAAGCCACGGTTCTTTTATGGCCAATTGGCCATATCCATCACCAGTGGCCAATATGGCCACGTCATTATCTTATGGACCATTTATGGCCATTTGTGTTTTGGGGCCTTCATGGCCCTTCACCTCAATCCAGAACCCATAGCGGCAATTTATGCCCAAATGGGTGTTTCTGGTCATTTCCCTCAAAACCAAGGGAAATGGCCCAAATGGCTGTTTTTGGCCATTTGGGCTCATAATGTGCATTTGCGCATTTTTGCGCATTTGCGCACTTTTGCGCATTTTGTGCACTTTTGCGCATTTGCGCATTTTTGCGCACTTTGCGCATTTGCGCATTTTTGCGCACTTTGACGCAAAGTGTCCAAAAGACACTTTCCCGCCTTTTGGGCCAGTTTTTGGCTCAGAACCCAAAAGTGGCCAAAACCCCAAAAGGCCCAGAAACACCATTCCAAGCTCTGAAGCCATTACATCCATCCTTTTCCCTCTGCCTTTCCATCTCAAGACCTTTGGACGTAATCTTCTTGCCAATCAACCAATATGCCATAAATGATGTTATATATCATTGTGCATCATTTTTCAACAGCAATTCAATGGTGGCAATATCAAATGGTCATTTCAACATTCCAACATCTCATCACGTCATCAAGGCATCCAATCATTCAGAGGAATCATCAAGGCTCAAGAGCAAGTGTTTCAGCGTCAAAGACCAATGACGCCATCAAGCAGTCATTGGTTATTCTCACTCCAAGTATTCCTTCCAAGGGAATACTGTCAATTCATTCTCAAGTGTATTCAAGAGGCAGTGCCAAAAAGAAGTTGTCAAGTGTCAAAGCTCCACTCAATCCATCTTGGCAACCATATTCATTTCAATACAGTCTGGATCCATCAAGAACTGTATTTCATTTTCAATCATGGGAAATTCATTCAACCCAATTCAATTTCAATATTAGCCAGCTGTATCAATTCCCAAAACAATCAATACAGCCTCAAGGATCAATACAGATCAGTTTTCAGCCTGAAGAACTCAAGCTCCCAACTTTTCACATATACCGGCTACCCTTTCCACCCTGGGGGGTTTTCCCCAGTTAATTAATATATTTTGATTTTATTTTATCTCTATTTTCTTTTCATTTTAGTTAAGCAAATACTGATATTATTAAGTCAGTCATTTAGCACCTTTCTCTTTCTCTTTCTTCGCCTGTCAAGGGATATTTGGTGGTCATATCCCTACTAATTGCATTATTCATTTTTTGCAGGTTGAAACAGTGATTAAGGACTTACTTGGTTGGCTCTTTGGCCATTTGGCTTCCCTTTCCTCTTTTGCATCTCATCTTGTACCTGCATATCTTTTAGAGGAATTAATTCTTATTACTTTTATTCTTTATCCTTTTGGAGTCTTCCAAGTGAGTTCCCTGATTGCTGAGTGCCAGGCCACTCTTGTATTTCTGTCCAAGAGCCCCTGTGACAACTGTGCCTCTTTCTTTTGCCCTTGCTGCCCTCTGTTTATGAGGGTGTCACTGGTGTGTTGGCCTGTGACTGGGTCTCAAGTGGGATGTAATTTTCTTCCACTGAAATCAAGGCAGAAAAGGAATGACTTATGTCAGTTAAGACTTCTTAAAAATGATGGTTTTGCACGTCTAAGATTGGCCTCTGGGCTTGTATGTTACTACAATGTGCCCTGTATAATGACAGTGTAATTGAATCAACAATTCCACGTCAGAATTACAGCTCTTGGTACCCCGTCACACTGTTTGTGTGCCAGTATCCCACAGATACACTTGTGGTTTTCAAGTGTGTTCTGTACAAGTGGTTTTGTATAAGTGTTATTGAGTTAACAATACACTTAATCCACGCCTCAACTGATGGTTTTTCAGTCAGAGGTGTCCTTATTAAGTCAAGAATACAGGACTTATTGATGGCTTATGTGTTTTTATATCCAAAACACGCCAAAAATAGTTATATTCAGTGGGTATTAGCCACCTAAAAAATACTCTTATAATATGAGTATATATATAAAAAAGGATAAATATATATAAAATATATATTTAAATAGAGAAATTACGCCTAAAAAAAGATAAAACACTGGTTAATAAGTCATAAAGAGAGAAAAGACTTACTTATAAGGTCCAAAAAAAGATTTAAAACACAGCCAGGCCCCCAAAATGTGAGGATGAAACTATGAAAGAGTGGTAATGTAGGCTATTTACAACTCAAACTATTTTTGTGACACGGTAAAAATGCTTTAAAAGATAATAAAGTTGATGATGAAGGATTAAATTAAGATATTAAGGGCTTTACTATAGAGATATAGTGGTGGTGAGCACTGTTGAAAGCCCTGGGTGCAGCTTTACCTGTTGGGTTACAATAATAAAGACTACAATAATTTTAATTTAAGAGTATACCTGATTATTAACCAAGAGTAAAACTGTTTTTCACAGTTTACTACATAGGTTATTCAAGAGCAGGATGAGGAAAGGCTTTTGGCTGTGAAAAGCCCTCCTTTTATCCTGAAATTGAGGTGGAAAGGCTGCTAGACCTTTCCACGTAGAGGAAGTGAAGATTTTTCACTCTCTATGACAGGCTTGTGGTTTGCAAACAGCCTGTATACCCTGTATTGGGCTCAGATGTGGTTTTGAAACCACATCTGGGCGGTTTTCACCAATACAGGGTGAAAATTTTCATCTGGGGACCTCACAGCCTGATTCTGATGTGTATGACGCGTAGAATGCTGTACACAAACTGTATGGGACCCCAGTATTGACTGACATATGAGGTATTGAAGTAAAAAAATGCTTCTTCATCTATTTGACACCTCATATTCATGTTTATGGGATATTATCCCATGGTAAGGCTGTATCTGACAGCAGGTGGGATTTTGACCTTAAAATGGTCATAACTCTGTCAGTTTTTGAGATATCAAGCTCAAAGTTGGTTCATTGAATAGCTCTGTATGGGCTCTACACAATTGTACCCAACTTGACATGGTTATCATTAAATATGACAAAGTTATCCCATGTACAAGTATTTTTGTACATTGGCGTGGTCTGGGCAAAAGCTGTATTAAGCTTGTTTGGCCAATAACTTCTGTTGTAGTTGAGCTATGAGGAAATGGATGGCACCATCAGATAGCCCTGATTGTGCTATTTCCAAAAAGACCCCACTTTAGGTATCTCACACTAAAACTGTAAAAGTTAGATGAGAGGTGAATGTTTTGTTCACCCTTATTTGGTCTGAATTTGCCCATAACTCAAGTAATACTGGTGCTAGCTCAGTTTGGCTAGCACCATTAGATACCCATGGCTTAGAGCTTCATTTTGAATACCCATTTGATAGGGTTAAGCCTCTCCTTCTAGATTTTAGATGAGAGGTGAAAATTAAGGTTTATGCTCAGCAATAACTTTGAGCAGGAATAACTTTCTTATTTCTTGTCCTATGGTGATGGGACTTATATTTTCAGAAAGAGGTGAGTTTCCTCTTTCTTTTGATACCTTTTGAGCTGATTTGGCTCAGCTCCATGTTTTGGTGGTATTTTGGCTATACCATTGGTTTATGGTATTTTGGCTGTCATGCTTGTGCTCTGGTTTTGAGTCACAGGCTGACACAGTTGGTATCAAAACCTCATCATCAATTGAGTCCACAGACCCTGTAACTCAATTCCAGGCCAAAAGTGATGAACGTTTGTGTGAATTTTGACATCCCATGCCTGTCAGCAAGGATTTTGGGGGTCTAGCTCCCCTTTAGAGCTGGAGTTCCTTTTCCCCCCCAAATTTAATCTTTCCAATTTATTTTTCTTTTAATTCCTCATCATGTATTATACTTATAATTCACATATGTAATTCAATTCAATTGTACAGTACAATACAGTAATAATTGACACCTCATATGTAAATCAAAGTTCACTTATGTAATACACGCGCACATTTTGACATTTCAATTGAATTCAATTGAAAATACTTCAATTCCTCATAACTTCTAAACTAAACACAACACCTCAATTTTAACACAAAAATTGATGGTTAACACCACATTTGATGTGAATTAAATTAAGGTTTTGAGGATTTTCAACTTTTGTATTGAAAATACTAAAAACTTAATTTAAGCTTATTTAGAGTTGAGTTACAAGAATTTCACTCAGAGGTGACCCCACCTGATTTTTCATGTGGGATCCAATGGTGAAATAATTTTTATGTGTTTATTTATTGAATAAAAAGTTATAATAATTTTTATTTAACTTTTTTCCAAATTTATTTATTTTTTCACAATTTTGTTAAAATTTGATTTTTATTTAGTTTTTTGAAGTATAAATGTAATTTTATCCTTACAAAATTTAATGTATTTTTATTCTTCAATTGTAATTAATTTTTTATTTTTGATATAATTGTATATTTTTTTTTTTGATTTTTATTTTAAAAATATATATCAATTCATTTTATTTATATTAATATGTTATTTTTGTATTTGTGGTCTTTTGGGTATATGAAATTACCTCTAAGGCTCACATTCCCTCCCCCTAAAAAAGAATATTACTTTGTAATATTGGTGTTTCTAGTGTGTCTGAATCTCCTGAGGAGTTTGGTAGCTTCTGGTATATCATTTTCTTCTAACTATTCATCTTCACAAGTTGGGTCACTGTACCTAACAAGGTATTCTCTTACTTTCTTGGTTCTTAATTTCCTTTCTTTAAGAACTTTGGTAATTTTCTTAGTACAAGATGTCTCAATAGGAGGTATAACTTGGGGAATCTTATTCCTCAAGGGAAATTTCTGAGAATCACTAGATTTATATGACTTTATCAAGCTCACTGGAAATGTAGGAGGCTAATTGCTAAGCTCTTCAGATAACTCTACGTCAAAAGCATTTTCCCAATGGAGGGCCTTAATAACAAAAGGTCCTTCAAAGGCGTCTTCAATCTTCTTACATTCTATGATGTTATTGAAGTTAGTGGTGGATACAAGAACTAAGTCCCCCACTTTGAAATCTGGAGTTGCATGTGATTTATCCCGTTTGTCCTTAGCATATGCAGAAGAGTCCTCCATGCACCTTAATGCCTGCTTTCTAGCTTTGTCTAGCATTCCCTTGAAGCTAGCAGCTGTGGGATGTATTTCAATCAAATATTTCCTCAAGGAATCTTGGGGTAACTTGGGGTTCCATCCTTTTTCTAGAATAGCAGGAGTCTAATTGGTACTGGAATGGATTGATGTTTTATATGCTAATTCCAGTGCTGGCAACAGAGTACACCAATCATGGGTAAATCCATCACAATGTTTGAATTCAAGGCCATATGCACAAAATATTCTCACCATGTCCTCTAAGCTTTGGATCATTCTTTCAGCCAGGCCGTCAGTTTATGGGTGGTAGGCTGTAGAAAAAGACAGTTTAGTGCCAAATAATTGGTGAAGATTTGTCCATAGTGCTGAAGTGAATTTGGGATCTCTATCACTGATGATATTTGTAAATATCCCAGTCCATGACACTACTCTATTCCATATCAGAAGAGCTGTATCCATGGCTGTATCATCTTTGAGACATGGTAAAAAGATTGGAGTTTTACTGAATCTGTCCACAATTACTAGGCAAGCATTATAGCTCCTGTCACCTCCTGGTGGTAGGCCAGTTACCCAATCCATATGGACAATTTCCCAAGGTCTGTTTGGTTCTTGGATTTTTATCATATTTCCAAGTCTTTTGCCAGTGGATTTATTTGCCTTTTGGCATCTGTCACAGGTTTTGCAATACTCTTCAACATCTTTCTGCCACATTGGCCACCATATGTAGGTCTTTACTTTCTCTCTTGTTCTGTCTTCAGACAGATGTCCTGAAAAGGGACTATCATGGCATTCTTTCAGTACAAGATTGATTAATGACCTATCTACAACTGTCATGACACATGTGTGCTTGGTTCTGTGGTAAATTATACCATCAAGTAGGTGAAATCTTCCTTCATCATAAGATTTTCTCCATACTTCATCCAAGGCATGTATTAGAGAGTTGTCTTTACAGTCTTTGTTAAGTAATTGGCATAAGATGCTACAATTCTTATCTTGAGTGTAGCTACTTCTGACTTCTTCAAAGAAGGTGGTGTTCAAGTCTGTAATACTTATTCCTTCTATTGGAATTTGTGGTGAAGCTTCTTCTGGCATATAAGCAGGATTATCAATATTATTTGGTAATGGCCATCTACTTAGTCCATCTGCATTATTATGAATATTCCCATCCTTATGAACAATAGTCATATTGCCTCTGTATTCTTGTATGGCTATTTGCCATCTGAGCATGTGTCTGTTGGGTGTTTTCATGTTCAAAAGTGATTTGACAGCTGTACAATCTGTTATTACTTCAAAAACACATCCCTCTAAGAAGTAGTTCAATTTCTCCAAGGCCCAGACAAGGCATAGACATTCCATCTGACTTGCTCCATATCTGGCTTCAGTTGGTTTGATTTGCCTGGATATGAAACATATGGGTCCTTCTACAGGTTTATCATTTATGATCTGAACTTGGTGAAGTGCAGCACCCAGTCCATCCCCTGATACATCAATATACAGTTTAAAAGGCAATTTAAAGTCTGGCATCAGTAAGTGTGGAGCAGTGGTCAATGCTTCTCTCAGAGGCTCAAAAGCTTTGACTCTGTCAACAGTCATTTCAAATACTGTGTCTTTGTCACACAGCTTATAAAGTAGTCTTGCTATGAATGCAAAGTTTTTAATGTGTTGCCTGTAATATCCTGAAAAACGTAAGAATGACTGAATTTCCTTCTTATTCTGAGGCATGGGTTTTAACAATACTGCTGCAACTTTGTTTTTGTCAATTCCCAGGGAAAAACCAGATACAACATGTCCTAGTGCTTTAAGTTCTTTAAATCCAAAATGACATTTCTTCAAGGAGATTTTCATGTTTACTGATTGAAATTTTGTCAAAACTCTTGATAATCTGTACATATGCTCCTCCCAAGTTTTGGAACAGATAATAATGTCATCAATGTAAATGATTAAGCATCCCTCTGAGAGTTCTTCAGGGAAGATTTCATTCATCATTCTTTGGAAGTGTGAAGGTGCATTTTTGATACCAAAGGGCATCCTTAAGTATTCATACACTCCACAATGAACAATAATTCTTAAGTATTTTCTTGCTCTTGGTGTTACCACATTTTGATGGAATCCTTTAAGGGCATCCATGGTGGTTATATACACTGCTTGAGATATTTGAGTAAGGGCAATTTGGATTTTTGGTATTGGGTATCTGTCTGGAACAGTGTAAGTGTTCAGAGCTCTAAAGTCCCCAACCATTCTGGATTTTCCATTATGCCACGCCACTATGACTGGTGTAGTTATTTCTACTTCTTAATTGTGGCCTACTTTTCTTATTGCACCAAGGTCCAGAAGTTCTTTGATATGAATTTCTAGAGCTTCTCTTGATTTTGGACTTGCTGGATAAGCAGGCCTTCTTAAGAGTGGTGGATACTTCATGACAAATAATTGCTCCTAGAAGTTCTTTGTCTGTAGCAAATGCTCCTCTGTGGTCATACGAAAGTGAAGAAAGTTCATTTTCTTTTTTATCAGTTAGCTGAAGGCTTATTTCAGCCTCATACAACTGTTCAGACTTAAATTTTTCTAAGTCTAAGTTGACTGGTGATACTTTGTTTACTGTAATCTGTCTTTTAAATGGTAAAAAGGCAAATTTTTGGCGCTTATTGTCTCCAATAGTAAAGTATCTGTCTTTGTTATTATGTAAATCTATCCCATACATGTTTAAATAGTCATTTCCAAATATAAAATGGGTACTAGAGCAGTTTTCCATAACAACAAATTAAGCTGTGATCCTTAAATTCCCATTTATGTGTGGGAATATGACATTGGTCTCAAAGATTCTTAATGCTTTCATTGGGTTACTTGCACTGTTGAATTTTATACCATCAATTGGTAACAATTGGTCTTCAAAATTTGGTACACAAGTCTTAAGAAAAGATTTTCCAACACAAGAGCAGAAGGCTCCTGGGTCAAGCAAAAGTTTGGTGGGCTTGTTGTCAATCAACATTTCTGTTATACAGGAGTTACAAGCTGTATAACCTTTTCCTCTGTTTGGTTTTGTTTTCATAATTTGTGCATCTTGAACTTTTGATAAATCAACTTGACCATTGCTCAATTGTGGTAAGTGGGAATAAGATTCCATGATGTCAAAAGTGGCATTGATATTTTCTATATATTTTGAAGATTCAGAAAATATGGATGACTTATCATCTGAATTGTCTTCAATTATGTCTTCTTTTTCAACATCTGGTCCCTTTTCAATGTCAATCTCATTGATTTTCCCCCATTTTGGGCATGTATTGGCTAAATGGGTGGTGCTTTTGCAAATATGGCATTTTCTGACTGTATCTGCAGATTTATGTTTAATATTACTAGAATTTTCTTTGGGTGTTTTGTCCACAGAATCTTTCCAAGGTGTATTAAACCTTGTTTTGAGATTCACCCTACTAGAACCAATTTTGGCTTTGGTGGTTACTTCTTCTAGTATGTTGATAATATCCTCTGCTGAAGATTGTTCAGTAGTCCTGCTTTTGACAGCATGCTCCAAGTCACCTCCACATTGTCTCAGAATTTTTCTATGGATCATAAATTCTGACATGTCAGGATATAATGCTGTTAATCTGTCCTTTTGTTGGCAAAACCATGGTAAAGCTTTGTCTTTATCGGCATTCAATTTGGCATATTCAAACGCTGTTTCAATTTTAAACCTCCAAGCATCATTTGCCCATTTGTTGATTATTTGGCTTTTCCACCAAGTCTAACTCTGGTGTCCATGTGCTTGTCTTATTTTGATGTACCATCTGTGAGCTGATCTTGTAAACAAGGTGTTAAACCTGGCTGTTACCAATCTGTCTGGTAATTCAAAATCCTCTTTGATCATGTCAATTCCTCTAATGAATTCCATATGGTCATACTCTCCTTCACCACTGAAGTGAGGCCATTCTTTAAGTTTTGGAACTTCTTTCAAGAGTGCTTGGCCCATTGATGGTTACAAGTTATGAAAAGAAGTGGATAATTCATTTTTTAATTGTGAATTATCAGGATCCAATACTTGTGAATTTGGAATTCTTGTGCCTTCATTTTGATTTAGAGGTGTAGACATTCTTGGTAAGGTGTTCAGTATTTGTTCAATGTCATTCATTTTACTGTTGCTACACCTTTGAGAATTGCTGTATTCATGTTGGAAGCTTTGTATTAAATTTATTACTTCAATTTTGTACATGTCTTCCTTATGTGTCAGTTCTTGCCATTACTCTGTCTGTCTTGTATTATCAGCAGTGACTTGATTCAATTTCATTGATAATTTTGATATTTCTTCTTGTGAAGAATCAAAACACTTCTTCAAGGCAATGGTATATGTCTTTACTTCAGTAAATGAATTTGAAATGTGATCAAGGACTTTCTTGTTATCTGTCTTGATAATATTTATGGCTTGTTTAATTCTTGTTTCAATTATGTCATCAATATTGAATTTAGAATATTTATCTGTTAATTCTTTAATAATTGCAGATTGTTCATTTATTTTATTGTTAGAAGAATTATCATTATTGGAATTTTTAATTGTTCTTAAAACTTTTTCAAAAAACATAAGTGTTTCATTATTTTGGAACAGACTCAGGTTGTTTGTTTTAATGTTGTTACAAATGGTTTCATTTTTATCATAAAGATGTTTTTTCACGTCATTTATAGCATCATACAACTCTGGGATGGAATCAAATGTATCAGAATTCATTTCTGGAATCTTAATTTGGCTTCCTCCTTCTTCTGTAATTCCATCATGGTTCTGGCCATCTGGAATACATTTTCCATGGAATCCTGTAGCCCAGCCTGTAAGGTTTTGGGGCTGGTGCCTTCCGTTTGCCCTTGTTTGGAGCTTGTGGCTGCTTTTTCACGTTGGAATTTCTGCTGCTGGCCACTGGGGCTGTTTTTGGCACTGGTTTGGGTGGTGGAGGGTTGTTTTTCCTCCATTCTAGTGTCAAAAGCATCATGTTTTTCTTCTCCATCAATGGATGCCATCCATTGAGCAATTTGCAAGTGTTGGGATGGCCCAGGAACTTTCTTACTGTCAGGTAAGAATTCATGCAATTCCTCCACAGGTCTGCAAGGATCTGGTACTCCCTGAATTGAAGTGCATTGTTGTATGCACTGTGGCTGGCGTTATATATGTCCACAGAGGCTTGTTGTGGCGGTGTCAGCTCTTTTTGAAGGTAAAATAGTATTATCAGCTTCAGAATGAGCCAATCTAGTTGTTTGGAAGTCATCAACTGACCCTTTTCCTTCTTTACCTGATTGGCCTCTGCCATAATCACATCTATTACCTTTTAGGGAGCTGCTTGAGGGGTTGTAGCTGGCTCCTGACCTTGTTGAAGGCATAAATATGGTTTAAAAAAGGCTTAAAATAGTATTTTACATCAAAAAACTTACTATTTGCCAAATTCTTAGCTTTCTGAAGAGTATTACTTATGTCCAAGTTAATCAATTCAGAAGATATTGGTTCAGGTTGATTATTTTGAGCCACAATGACAGTACTATTATGGTCTGAATTAATAGTGCTTTCAGGAACAATGCTGGTGACTGTTGAGGCTGTTTCAATGTTTTCTTGTCTTACCATGTTGTCAGACACTAAAATTAATGAAAAAGCCAATTAATTAAGTAAAAAAAAGGTTATTTCAAAAAGGAAATAAAAAATATAAGCCTCACTTATAATATGAAAAAATTATTTTTTTATGGATTTTTTGAATTATAAGTATTTTTTATATGTTTTTAAATTTTCCAATATAAGAAAAAAGATTTAAAAAGAGTAAAAAAATATGTCACAGGTAAAATATCACGGCTGGGCCCCCAAATGTAAGGTGTGGATATGAAACTTTGATTAAAAATCAAGTACTTTTCCTGTCCTCAAAATTTGAATAAGCTAAAAATCAATTAAAAATAGTAAGAAATATTATTTTTAAGAGAAAACACACCAATTTTATTGTTTATAACCTTATTAGTATAAAACAATAATATTATAAAAATTTATTGTTTTACCAACAATAAAAATTTATCCAAAAAAATACTCTACAAGAGATATTTTAAGGCTACAAAAGAAATTTCTTCAAGAGCAATTTCAATTGGAATCAATTGAGAAAAGAACTGAAAGCAATTAATTTAAAGAACGAAGTCTTTAAAAAGAATATTAAAGAGAAAACATGCCCAAAAGTGACCAGAGTGAATTTGGAAACAAAGTGACAAAGTTTACAGTGATGAAAGATGCTTTAATTCACTTTTGGGGTGGTTCAGGGGTAAAAATGATTATAAGAGTTACAAACAATGATTATAATGATTTTTTTAACGTGGTTAAAATGATTAAAATGATTTAAAAATGGTGGTTGGAATTGTTGATTGATTGGTTTAACAGTGTTTAAACTAATTAATAAAAGGAAAAGATTCTAACATGAAGAGAAAAGTGGGGCAATGAAGACATTCTTTTATAGCCATCAATTCTCTTACTCAAAAAGTAAAATTTACTCTTTTCAGTCGTGAAAAACAGTCTGACAACAGAAAAGCCAATTTTGGCATCATTAAACCCTGGTTTAGACCAAAAAGGGCTGGTTTAAGCCATTTTTAGCCATTTTAGACCCTTAAATCAGCCATTACTATAGCAATACCAGGCCTAGAGCCTTCAAACCACGTCACAATGTGTGTCAGAGGCATAGAAACCAGTTAAAACTGTTTTTACTATGATTGTTTCATCTTAAGGGTAGTTTTACCCTCTTGGCAACAGCTAAAACTCCCCAGTTGGTATCAAAACCTCATCATCAATTGAGTCCACAGACCCTGTAACTCAATTCCAGGCCAAAAGTGATGAAATTTTGCGTGAATTTTGACATCCCACGCCTGTCAGCAAGGATTTTGGGGGTCTAGCTCCCCCTTAGAGCTGGAGTTCCTTTTCCCCCCCAAATTTAATCTTTCCAATTTATTTTTCCTTTAATTCCTCATCATGTATTATACTTATAATTAACATATGTAATTCAATTCAATTGTACAGTACAATACAGTAACAATTGACACCTCATATGTAAATCAAAGTTCACTTATGTAATACATGCGCACATTTTGACATTTCAATTGAATTCAATTGAAAATACTTCAATTCCTCATAACTTCTAAACTAAACACAACACCTCATTTTTAACACAAAAATTGATGGTTAACACCACATGTGGTGTGAATTAAATTAAGGTTTTGAGTATTTTCAACTTTTGTATTGAAAATACTCAAAACCTAATTTAACCTTATTTAGAGTTGAGTTACAAGAATTTCACTCAGAGGTGACCCCACCTGATTTTTTATGAGGAATCCAATGGTGAAATAATTTTTATGTGTTTATTTATTGAATAAAAAGCTATATTAATTTTTATTTAACTTTTTTCCAAATTCATTTATTTTTTCACAATTTTGTTAAAATTTCATTTTTACTTAATTTTTTCAAGTATAAATGTAATTTTATCCTTACAAAATTTAACATAGTTTTATTCTTAAATTGTAATTAATTTTTTATTTTTAATATTATTTTATATTTATTTTTTTATTTTTATTTTAATAATATAAATAAATTTATTTTATTTATATTAATATGTTATTTTTGTATTTGTGGTCTTTAGGGTATATGAAATTACCTCTAAGGCTCACAATGCCACTCATCAACGAGCTCCAAGAGCTATGGAAAGGTTACCATTTGTCACCCACCTCAACAGGTCCTTCAGGATCCTTTATACATGTTGCCATCCTCACAGCCATTGCGGATGTGGTCACCATGTGCAAGCTTACTGGATTTATTTCCCATTCAGGCAACCACTTTTGTAATTTTTGCACCATTCACAAAGCTCAAATTGAAGAAATTGGTCCTCAATTTAACTACACAGGCTCATACCAAAATCATAAATCAACCATTGCCAAATGGCTTCGGGCAACCCCACAACAAAGACAAGAAACTTTCTCTGAGTATGGAGTGTGATATTCAATTTTGGAAGACCTTCTGTATTGGGATGCAACCAGAATGGTTAATCTTGACATAATGCATAATTTAATATTTTGAAGGATCATGCAACTTTCAAATTGTGCATTCCAGAGTCCAAATCAAAAATTTACCTCAGGTGCCGCAGGAAATCCAATGACACCAACAGTTCAGACTCAGATTCCATGACCTCCAACAGCTCTCTTGATAAAATGCCATTGAGAGAGGCGCGCTCCCTGAGAAGAGACGCAGCAAAAATAACAAATGAGCCACTCCTCAATGCTTCCCAATGCCCACCCCTCACATGCAACATCCATCTAGTGGTTCTGCGGGGATTCCTTCATTTGATGTGTACTACATCCCCACTTCTGAAATCCCCTCTGGATTGGATATCACTGCACTGAGTGATCACCAGATCAAGGGTGAGGCTCTGGAGCATCTGCGACAATAATTCCCTCATAATGGACAAGAGTACCTTGCAACATGGCTTCCCCCTCTAATGGTAGCTTAAAAGCCACTGAATGGGCTCTCTTATATAAGGTCTATATTCCATTTTTAATTCTCAGTCAACAGATGTCATTAGATGCACAGCAATCTGCCAACACTCAAAGAAAAATGGGTAAGTCAGAAGAGCTTGAAAATGAACTAACCAAGAATACATTTCATTTGATTATTGCTATCAACATTGCCACAAGTTGGACTGTTTCAATAGATTATGTGACTGCATTTGCTGAACATTGGAAAAAATTCCACCTTTCCAATAAACACCTGTGCCCAAAACAGGAAAGTAAACCAAATCATCATTTTGCTGATCATATTCCTGAACTCTTCCAAAGTTGGGGCCCAGCACAAGCCTCAGCTACATGGGGTTATGAGCGTTTTATTGGAGTATTTGCAAAGATGCCAACAAATAACAAAATATGTATGCCAATTAATAAGATCAATATATTCACATTGATTAAACACCTGAACTGAATAAGACTAACTTCTTGAAACTCTGAATAGATGATATAGATAAAACCTTACTTCAACATATCTGGCGATGTTCCAACCTTTCTGTTCTCCTGAAATCCCCATCAGTGGCATGTGAAATAAAACAGCTTTTTGAATCACAGCCTCCTGCCCTGTTCAATCACCATAAATATAACAAACCCTCCCACCGTGACCAAGAAAATTATGATTTCCTGGTTGAGTACTTACAGAATTTTCATGCAACAAGGGAAATAGTTGATTGGATTAGCTTAGACACTACCGTGCAATCCAAAAATCATCCCACTTCAAGGATTGTCTCACCTTTGTATTTTCTGGTTTCAAACATTAATATTGGAAACAATATATTTTCAACTGAATCCAAAAATGTCAGCAACAGTGTAATATGCTTTCTGAGGGGAAACTCACAACAATTTGGTATTATTAATAGCATTTTTAAAGTCTCTGTGCCATCTAGCATACTGAAAAATAACTCCCTGATCTTGAAAACTTTGAAGATTGATGTGAATTTCTTACCAGATTGGCCCCATCTCAATATTTAAAAAGGTGTTGGTTTTGATGATGGAAACTTGATTATATCTGAAGAAGAAATAGAAGGTAACTGTGGATTGTATGATAACAAACTTCTGTCATGTGGACTGCTTGTAATGATAAAGCCCTTATTTCATGATATTTAGTCTACAAAATGCAAATCTCTCATATTCATGAGCATTTTCACTAGTGAAATAACGGCCTCAAAATTTAGTGACAGAGACATGCCATTGTGACAAGCAAAGCCCATCCCATTATTTCGCATTGCCACAAAGAACTTACTATTTTGACATTGGGTACAGTGTGAATAAGCCAAGTTCAATGATCAAACAACCCACACACTCACCTTTCACAGCATCCAAAATTTCTAACTGCACCATCATCATGTTGGAAGGGGAATCGGCCCTTGCGCACCCGCACACGCCAATTCACACACAAGCGCACCCGCACACGCCAATGCACACGCAAGCGCACCCGCACACGCCAATGCACACGCAAGTGCACCCACACATGCCAATGCTCACGCAAATGCACCCGCACACACCAATGCACATGCAAGCACACCCGCACACGCCAATGCACATGCAAGTGCACTGGCCAAGAGTGGTTTCATGTGTCACCCACAAATGGTCAATGTCACCTGACATTAGGCCCTCACATGTATTGCCTTTGTGTGCATGTGTCACCCATGCACCCACTGCATTGTGCAGCGGGCTCTAGCCATGTCACCCCCTTCTTCTGAGCTAGCTGACTCATGGCTACACAAAATTAGGACAACATCTCATTTGGCCATGGTGTGCCCGTCACCCGCACCCGCGGTATTGTGCGGCGGGCTCTACCAGTGTCATCTTCAAAACGACAATCCCGCTCAGGCGGAGTCCTTTCATGGATGACCTGGTGAAGTCAAACCCCCTGCCTACATCAAGACTGGCTGAAGGACCTCTTTGATGTGTGTTTGTGCAAAGAGGCAGGTCTTGTGTAATTTTTACCAACCATCGGACAGTTGCGGGATGATCAGGTGGTGAGGAATCTGAGTTGAAGGTACAGGGGAACCAATATTGGTGGATGTCGCAGGATTTGGTGTAAGACAAGAGTGTGACGTGTGCTCAACGTTCGCTTGATTTTTGCTTGATGTGAGCTCAACTTTTATCCTGCTTGACGTTTGCTTGACATGAAGTCAATCACCAACGATTGACACAAGATTTGCCCTGGTGTCTTTAAATCCAAAATTACATTTCTTCAAGGAGATTTTCATGTTTACTGATTGAATTTTTGTCAAAAATCTGGACAATCTGTACATGTGCTCCTCCCAAGTTTTGAAACAGACAATAATGTCATCAATTCAAATGATTAACCATCCCTCTGAGAGTTCTTCAGGGAAGATTTCATTCATCATTATTTGGAAGTGTGAAGGTACATTTTTGATACCAAAGGGCATGCTCAAGTATTCATACACTCCACAATGAACAATAATTCTCAAGTATTTTCTTGCTCTTGGTGTCACCCCATTTTGATGGAATCCTTTAAGGGCATCCATAGTGGTTATATACACTGCTTGAGATTAGCAATTTGGATTTTTGGTATTGGGTATCTGTCTGGAACAGTGTAAGTGTTCAGAGCTCTAAAGTCCCCAACCATTCTGGATTTTCCATTATGCCATGCCACTATGACTGGTGTAGTTATTTCTACTTCTTCATTGTGGCCTACTTTTCTTATTACACCAAGGTCCAGAAGTTCTCTGATAAGAATTTCTAGAACTTCTCTTGATTTTGTACTTTCTGGATATGCAGGTCTTCTCAAGAGTGGTGGATAAGGTCTCTCAATGTAAAGAATGCTGTCAGCTTCATGACCAATAATTACTCCTAGAGGTTCTTTGTCTGAAGCAAATGCTCCTCTGTGGTCATACAAAAGGGAAGAAAGTTCATTTTCTTGTTGATCAGTCAGATGAAGGCTTATTTGAGCCTCATTCAACGGTTCAGACTTTAATTTCTCTAACTCTAGGTTGACTGGTGACACTTTGTTTACTGTAATTTGTCTTTTAAATGGTAAAAAGGCAAATTTTTGGTGCTTATTGTCTCCAATAGTAAAGTATCTGTCTTTGTTGTTATGCAAATCTATCCCATACATGATTAAATAGTCATTTCCCAATATAAAATGGGTACTTGTAAGATGTGACTATGAAACTGATGATAATATTACTATTAATCAACAGTACTATGTCTGTTCTTATGAAATATAATAATAAAATATTATTATAACCACAATCAAATAATTAAAGAATTATTTCTTTCACGTGTTTAGCACTACTAGTGATTTTAACAGTGAGTAAGTAATTGTCTACTAGAATCAATTACAAGAAGAATTTAATAATAAAAACTTCTTTATTAAAATAATAAAATTACTTTAATATATAATTATCTTTTGCAAGAATAATTATAATGATAATTCTTGAAGAAAACTAATTTTTAGAGAATAACTTTAAGAATTAAAGATAAATCACTCACTAATATTCCAAAGAGCTTATTGAAAGATAAGATAGAGAGATTTGATGTAAAATTGTGGATTTAGAGGATCAAAATGAATTTATAAATGTATTACAACAATATATAGTTGATTTATATGATTTCACGTCTTTCTGATTGATTCTGAAAGAATAAAACACTTAAGAAAAGTTTTAACTAATACTGTTGGTAATATTGATATAAATGATTTATAAGATGATGATGATACGGAAAAAACAGCAAGAAGAGGCTTCTTTTAAGTCAACAACAGCTCACAGAGGCGTGCCATGGAGCAAACTGAAAAACCAGTGAGTGAGAAAACAATAAACCTTTTTGTATTAATGATTGCATCATCTGTTGTCACATAAGATTATCATAATTACTTAATTGATGTTTTTATGTGACTAACAATCCCAATATGGTTAAGAATAAAAGGAGTAACATCTGTAAATCTTCTTTTATTCCAAAATAATCATTGATTTCTCAAAGTTATCAATGCTATTGCCAATTTCATCACAGGTTTTAATTACTGTGAATTTTTGAAGATCCAGTGTTTCACGTAGAATGGTCAAAAATGGACTGTAGGTAAAACTTTTAATTTTACTAGTAAAACTGTAATTCTTTTGGGTTGTACCATAGATAATACAGTTCTCCATTGGTCCTGAAAGTTCCAGAAAGATTAATTAAGAATTGTATTTTTAATCAATTTTTGAAGTTTTTACCTCATTTCTACGTAGAATTGCAAATATCAGTGTTTCACTGGTTGCTATGAGGTAAATCAATGGATACAAGTCCAAAAAGGGTTTTAATTAATCTTTTGGGGTTTATCCATGGAAATTCATTAAGAATTGACGTGGTTACAGGAGTCTAAGTAGCTCTTTACCTCCTTGGCACGTCAAAATAGCAGGTTATTTGCTATTTTCTTAAGATTTACAGTAGTTGTGACATGGTAACCAAGTTCCCAAAGAGGTTTATTTTACCAATTGTGTCAAGATCAGCCATGGAACCAAGCTTTGGAGCTATCCACGCCTCTGAGTCCTCAGAAGTTGGGTACCCTGGCTCTCTTTGATGTCTTTTGTCCCCCTTGCCTATTTTTTACATCAAAATAGTAATTTAAGCGTAGTGAGATGCCCACTATGGGTGTACCAAAATTCCATGTAAGAATACCATGATATTAAGTGCTCAAAACATGCATAACACTATTCTTAGTGTATATGTAACATGGGATTTCTCACTTTTCCATTATTTTGGCGTGAAATTAAGAAAAACAAAACTTTTCACAGATCTTTTATGTGGTATTGATGATGTTGTATTGAAGTATTTTCCATTTTACCACCTCAAAGAGTTAATTTGAGCTTATTCACTCTATGGAGCTACCCTAGGTGAATTTTTGTGTAGAATCCAAATCTGGCCTTAAATCCATGGATTTACTTACTCAATAAAAAGTTATTCATCTTTTCTGAAATCTTAAATGATTAATTTTGAATATATGCATGATTTATGAGTTATGTATAATTCAAAAATTTCTTTTTAACATAATTGTGGCCTATTTGGGTATGTAAAATATACCTCAAGGCTCACAGTACTAGAGCAATTTTCCATAACAACAAATTCAACTGTGATTCTTAAAATCCCATTTATGTGTGGGAATATGACATTGGTGTCAAAAATTCCTAATGCTTTCATTGGATTACTTGCCCTATTGAGTTTTATACCATCAATTGGTAACAATTGGTCTTCAAAATTTGGTACACAAGTCTTAAGAAACGATTTTCCAAAACAAGAGCAGGAGGCTCCTGCGTCAAGCAAAAGTTTGGTTGGCCTATTGTCAATCACCATTTCTGTTATACAGGAGTTACCAGCTGTATAACCTTTCCCCCTGTTTGGTTTTGTTTTCATAAGTTTTGCATCTTGACCTTTTGATAAATCAAGTTGAACATTGCTCAATTGTGGCAAGTGGGAATAATATTCCATGATGTCAAAAGTGGCATTGATATTTTGTATATCTTTTGAAGATTCAGAAAATATTGATGACTTATCATCTGAATTGTCTTCAATTATGTCATCTTTTTCAACATCAGGGTTCTCTTCATAATCAATTGCATTTATTTTCCCCTTCTTTGGACATGTATTGGCTAAATGGGTGGTTCTTTGGCAAATATGGCACTTTCTGACTGTATCTGCAGATTTATACTTAATATTATTAGAATTTTCTTTGGGGTTTTTGTCCACAGAATCTTTCCAAGGTGTATTAAACCTTGTTTTGAGATTCACCCTACTAGAACCAATTTCGGTTCTGGTGGTTACTTCTTCTAATATATTGATAATATCCTCTGCTCAAGATTGTTCAGTAGTCCTGCTTTTGATAGCATGCTCTAACTCACCTCCGCATTGTCTCAGAATTTTTCTATGGATCATAAATTCTGACATGTCAGGATATAATGCTGTTAATCTGTTTTTTTGTTGGCAAAACCATGGTAAAGCTTTGTCTTTATCAGAATTAAATCTGGCAGTTTCAAATGCTGTTTCAACTTTAAACCTCCCAGCATCATTTGCCCATTTGTTAATGATTTGGGTTTTCCACCAAGTCCAACTCTGGTGTCCATTTGCTTGTCTTATTTGATGTACCATCTGTGAGCTGATTTGGTAAACAAGGTGTTAAATCTGGCTGTTACCAATCTGTCTGGTTATTCAAAATCCTCCTGGCTCATGTCAATACCTCTAATGAATTCCATATGGTCATACTCTCCTTCACAGCTAAAGTGAGTCCATTCTTTATATTTTGGATCTTTTCAAGAGTGCTGGGCCCATTGATGGTTATAAGTTATGGAAAGAAGTAGAAAATTCATTTTTTAACTGTGAATTTTCAATATCCAATACTTGTGGGTTGGGAATTCTTGCATCTTCATTTTGATTCAGAGGTGTAGAAATTCTTGGTGAAGTGTTTAGCAGTTGTTCCATATCATTCATTTTACTGTTGTTACACCTTTGTGAATTTCTTAATTCATGTTGCAAGTTTTGTATAGAGTTTATGAGATTCTTTTTATGATCATCCTCTTTATATGTGAGCTCATTCCATAATTCTGTTTGTTTAGTATTATCAGATATAACTTCATTTAACTTTATTTTTAATTTTGATATTTCCTCTATTGAGGTATCAAAATGTTTTTCAGGGAAACTATATTTGTCTTGACTTCAGCAAATGATTTTGAAATATCATCAAGAGCTTTTTTATTATCTTCTTGGATAGTGCTTATGGATTGTTTTATTCTTGTTTCAATTATGTCATCAATATTGAATTTAGAATATTTGTCTGTTAATTCTTTAATAATGGCGGATTGTTCACTTATCTTAATGCCAAAAAATTATCATTATTGGAAGTTTTGATTGTTGTTAAAACTGTTTCAAAGCATTTAAGTGTATCATTTATTTGGCTCAGACTCAAGTTATTTGTTTTAAGATTGTCACAAATTGATGTATTTTTATCAGAAAGATGACTTTTTACGTCAGAAATAGCTTTATACAAATCTGGAATACAATCAAAAGTATCAGAAATCATTTTTGATATTTTAATCTGGCTTCCTCCTTCTTTTGTAATTCCATCATGGCTTTGGCCATCTGAAATACATTTTCCATGGCCTCCTGTTGAATCTTTAGGATTCTGTAGCCCTGGCTGTAAGTTTTTGGGGCTGGTGCCTTCCCTTTGCCCTTTTTTGGAGTTTGTGGCTGCTTTTTCACGTTGAAATTGCTGCTTCTGGCCACTGGGGCTGTTTTTGGCAATGGTTTGGGTGGTGGAGGGTTGTTTTTCCTCCATTCTAGTGTCAAAAGCATCATGTTTTTCTTCTCCATCAATGGATGCCATCCATTGCGCAATTTGCAATTATTGGGATTGTGCATGAATTTTCTCACAGTCACATAAGAATTCATGAAATTCTTCCACAGGTCTGTAAGGATCTGGTACTCCTTGAACTGAAGTGCATTGTTGTATGCACTGTGGCTGGCTTTGTATGTGTCCACTGAGGCTTTTTGTGGCGGTGTCAGTTCTTTTTGAAGGTAAAATGGTATTATCAGCTTCAGAATGACCCATTTTAGTTGTTTGGAAGTCATCAACTTACACCTTTCCTTCTGTACCTGATTGGCCTCTGCCATAATCATGTCTATTACCTTTCTGGGAGCTGCTTGAAGGGTTATAGCTGGCTTCTTATCTGGTTGAAGGCATAATTATGTTTAAAAAAGGCTTAAAATAGTAATTTTACGTCAAAAAACTTAGTATTGGCCAAATCTTTGGCTTTCTGAAGAGTATTACTTATTTCCAAGTTGACTAATTCAGAAGAACTTGGCTCTGGTTGAATATTCTGAGTCACAATAACAGTACTATTATGATCAGAATTAACAGTACTGGCAGGAATAATGCTGGTTACTGTTGAGGCTGTTTCAATGTTTTCTCGTCTTACCACATTGTCAGACACTAAAATTAATAAAAAAACCAATTAATTAAGTAGAAAAAGGATATTTAAAAAACGAAATTAAAATATAAGCCTCACTTATAATATTAAAAAAATTATATATTTTTGTATTGATTTTTTGAATTATAAGTATTTTTTATGTGTTTTGATACTTTTCAATATAAGAAAAAAGATTTAAAAAGAGCAAAAAAAATATTTCACAGGTAAAATATCACGGCTGGGCCCCCAGATGTAAGGTGTGGATATGAAACTTTGATTAAAAATCACGTACTTTTCCTGTCCTCAAAACTTGAACAAGGTAAAAATCAATTAAAAATAGTAGGAAATGTTATTTTGGAGAGAACACACAACCAATTTGTTTGCTTATAACTTTATTATTATGAAACAATAAGATTATAAAGATTTATTGTTTTACCATCAATAAACATTTATCCCAAAAATACTTTACAAGAGATATTTTAAGGCTACAAAAGAAATTTCTTCAAGAGCACTTTCAATTTGAATTAATTGAGCAAAGAACTGCAGGAAATTTCTCAAAGCTCAAAGTCTTCAAACAGAATATTAAAGAGAAAACACCGCCAAAACTGACCAGAGTGAATTTGGAAACAAAGTGACAAAGTTAACAGTGATGAAAGATGCTTTAATTCACTTTTGGGGTGGTTCAGGGGTAAAAATGATTATAAGAGTTACAAAAAATGATTATCATGATTTTTTCACGGGGTTGAAAGTTTTAAAATTATTTAAGAAAGGTGGTTGGAATGTTTTATTTATTGGTTTAACTGTGTTTAAACTAATTATAAAAGGAAAAGATTCTAACATAAAGAGAAAAGTGGGGCAAAGAAGACATTCTTTTATAGCAATCAATTTCTTTACTTCAAAAGTAAAATTTACTCTTGTAAGTCGTGAAAAACAGTCTGAAAACCAAAAAGCCAATTATGGCATCATTGAACCCTGGTTTAGACCGAAAAAGGGCTGATTTAAGCCATTTTTAGCCATTTTAGACCTTTAAATCAGCCATTACTATAGGAATAGCTGGTCTAGAGCCTTCAAAACACGTCAGAATGTGTGTAAGAGACGTAGAAACCAGTTCAAACTGTTTTTACTATGATTGTTTTATCTTAAGGGTAGTGTTACCCTCTTGGCAACAGCTAAAACTACCCCAGTTGGTATCAAAACCTCATCATCAATTGAGTCCACAGACCCTTTAACTCAATTCCAGGCCAAAAGTGTTGAACTTTTGTGTCAATTTTGACAACACACGCCTGTCAGCAAGGATTTTGGGGGTCTAGCTCCCCCTTAGAGCTGGAGTTCCTCCCCCCCCCAATTTATTTTCCCTTTAATTCCTCATCATGTATGATACTTAAAATTTACATATGTAATTCAATTGAGTTGTACATTTAAATACAGTAATAATTGATACCTCATATTTAAATCAAAGTTTACTTATGTAATACACGCAGACGTTTTGACATTTCAATTGAATTCAATTGAAATTACTTTAATTCCTCATAATTTCTAAAATATACACAACACCTGAATTTTAACACAAATTTTGGTGATTAACACTACATTTGACTTTAATTAAATTAAAGTTTTGAGGATTTTCAATGTTCATACAGAAAATACTAAAAACTTACTTTTAGCTTATTTAGAGTTGAGTTACAAAATTTTCAGTCAGAGGTGACCCGACCTCATTTTTTATGAGGACACCAATGGTGAAACAATTCTTATATGTGTATTTATTGGATAAAAAGTTATAATCATCTTTATTTAACTTGTTTCCAAATTTATTTATTTTTTTACAATTTCGTTAAAAATTCATTTTTACTTAATTTTTTCAAGTATAAATGTAATTTTGCAATTTCAAAATTTAATGTAATTTTATTTTTAAATCTTAATTAAATTTTTAATTGTGAATATAGTTTTATATTTATATTTTGATTTTTATTTTATTTATATTTATATGTTAATTTTGTGTTTGTGGTCTTTTGGGTATACAAAATTATCTCTAAGGCTCACAGATTGTCTGGATCAAGAGATAAACAAGGTTTTTAATGTCTACCATAACATAAAGCACCACCCACAAGGCAATTTCAAGGATAATCCATATCACCCAGATGACATCAAACAAGACGCCATGCTGGTGAATAAGGCAAGATCTCCATCATAATACCAGGATTGTAAGGTTTGACTATGAAACAATAAGTAAGAATTACTAATATTTCACTTATTGTACTATGAATGTCCTTATAAATAAATTAAATAAGACAAAAAAAAATTATAATAATAAATAATTATTATAATTATGGCGTAAAATAATTGCATTATTAAATAAATATAATAATATAACTTATATTAAAAAAAATAATATAAATAAAATAAATATATTAATATAAGATAATTAATATATTAAAACGCACTTTATTATTGTTACCAACAAATAATAAAGGTGTAAAAAATTGTTTTTTATTAATAAAAATAATATTATCAATATTAAAGTTATAAATTAATATAAATACTATTTATATCAATTATGGAATTATTAAAAAAGTAATAATAGGGAAAAATTATTATAATAAAAGAAATAGCCTACTATTAATGCTCAATAGAATAATTTTGAGTAAATTTACGCCTATAAATTTAAATAGAACTTATTTAAATTTTAGTTATAATAAATTTCAAGAGATATTACAAATTTTCTTGGTTTTATGTGGAATTGAGGTTTTTGGGAGAAATTTAAACAAAACAATGAAATAATTGTAATAATCACATCAAAGATGAAGATTATTATGATATTATATTTTTTCTTTAGTAATATAAAAGTTTTATATATAAAGAATAAAGAAATTACCTTTTTATTTAATGACTTAATGTTTTGTAAGCGTCTGAGGGGAAAACAGAGTAAAAAGAGCTCTATTTATAGTAAATACCTCCCTCCTAGGGTCCAAAAGGCTTCTAGTAGACGTGAAATGATCATATCCACTGGAATTGATCAATATTTTAAGGTTTGTTGATGATTACATCATGATTAAACCATATTATCTCACTATTACGGCATTATTTAGAGTTATCACTATAACTCTGGGTTTGATGATGTCAAGGCTTGGAAGAACATCAAATTTCTTGGATTTTATTAGTTTCAATCATAAACTAACAGTATTCACCAATTGTATCACTCATATGACTGTTAAACTTAATTTAAAGTTACAGTGAGTGATCATAAATGTTCAAATTAAGCTCAAACGTTGATCTGTAATAACCTAAATGATTTACACCCTAAAGCAATTCAGAGAGTGAATTCTAATAGCTTGGAATATCCTTCTCATGCTTCCAAGAGCATCTCATTAAATCATCAAAACTCTATTTTTGATTATTTTTCTTGTAACTCATCTTTTCTGTTGAAATTTAATATTTTAAACTTCAAACCATGATTTCAAGGGGTTATACCTTGAATATTATAATAACAAATAAATCATTCTTCACAAATGAACTAGGAGAATCCAATTGTTTACTTTTTTTAAGTTTGGACCACTTTCACAAGAAAGTGGTCAACAGCTCTGTTGATTTTAGTCAATAATCCCTTACAGGTTGTAGCCCTGTTTATAACTTGTGAGATAAACTTCATTTCTGTATTCCTACAGTAATTACGTGCTGACTTTGTTTTTGGTTTATCACTCTATCATCCATATTTCAAAATATATTAGCTAAAATCCTTGAATATATGCATTGACCAAAAAAGTGCATATATTCAGCTTAATTCCTTAATTATTGACTTTGGAACTTAGCTTCTTAATTGTTTTATATGTGATGTCTTATATAGAAACCAATGGTACCATTTATTTTAAATGTTGTTTCATTGGTATTTGAAACAAAGAAGGATTTGTGTTTTTTATAAGGTATTATTGGCTTTACAGATATGCCATAAAAATGGTATATGTGTATTTTACCATGGGGAATCCAATGGTATAATTTCTTTCACATGTATGTTCATTGGGTTTTAAGTTAAACCAAGTTTTATGCCAATTTATGGCGGTTTTGTAGTTTCAAGGTAATTATTTTTAATGTATAATTATTTTAAATATTTCTTGTGACCTTTTTGGGTATGTGGTCATATCTCAAAGGTTCAAATTCCCTACCACCAAAAAATATTGTACCACAATCTGATATGTGTAATTAGGGTATCATCTACTGTCCTATCTCTTCAATAGACTTTGTTAGTCTTGAAGCTCAATAATGCTCAGCTTTTCTATTTTTCAGGTTTTCTTTCATGTCTGAACCTTCTTAGTAGTTTCTCAGAATTTGGTATATCTTTCTCAAGTAGCAATTCATCTTCTTGAGTTGAATTTCTATACCTTACAAGGTATTCTCTCTCTTTTTTGTTTCTTGTCCTTCTTTCTTTAAGGACTTTTACAATTTTCTCTTCTTCTCCTTCTTTGAAGGGGGGAATTTCAAGTGGGGGTTTATTTCTTAGCGGAAATAAGTCCTTTTCACTTGAGCTGTCAGGTTTTATCAGACTTTCAGGGAAAGTTGGGTGTTTGTTCATTAATTCACCTGTGAGTTCCAATTTCACAGCATTGGGTCCATCAAGCGCTTTTATCATAAATGGTCCTGCAAAGCAATATTTCAATTTCTTTGGACCTTTCATGTTATTGAAATTAAGGGTTGATACTAGGACCAAGTCTCCTATTTTGAAGTCAAGTCGTTTATGACTTTGATCACATCTTTCTTTTGCATATTTGAAAGAAACTTGCATACATCTGTTTGCATGTTGTCTTGCTTTGTCAAGAATTATCTTAAAGCTGCTTGCTTTTGGATGTATATCCACTAAGTCCTTTTTGAGGGTATCATAAGGAAGTCTTGAATTCCAAACTTTTGCTAGCATTGCTGGTGTTTTTCCAGTGGAAGAATGGATCAATGTTTTATATGCCAGTTCAAGAGCTGGTATTAGTGTACACCAATCATGGCTAAAACCATCAGAATCTTTGAATTCTAGTCCATAAGCACAGAATCTTCTGATCATGTCCACCAAGGTCTGTATTCTGCTAAACCATCAGTTTGAGGATGGTAAGCTGTTGAGAATGATAATTTTGTTCCAAAAAAGTTATGGGGATTTGTCCACAATGCTGAAGTGAACTTTGGGTCTCTGTCACTTATAATATTTTGGAATAAGCCTGTATGGCTAATAATGTTATTTCATATCATTATGGCTGTGTCCATAGCTGTGTCATCTTTGTGACATGGTAGGAACATGGGAGTTTTGCTATACCTGTCAACCAATACCAAGCATGCATTATAGCTTCTGTCTCCTCCTGGAGGTGATGCTGTTACCCAATCCATATGAACTATTTCCCAAGGGGATTTTGGTTCTTGTATTTGGATCATCATTCCAAATTTATTTCCTGTGGCTCTGTTAGCTTTTTGACATCTGTCACAGGTTTGGCAGTATTCTGAAACATATTTCTTCCAATTTGGCCACCAAGAGAAGGTTTTCACTCTTTCTAGTGTTCTGCCTTCTGAAAGATGTCCAGCTGAAACACTATCATGACACTCATGTAAAATAGCGTTTATCAGGGTTCTATCTGTTGAGGTCATAACACATGTGTGTTTCGTTCTATGGTAGAGGATTCCATCAAGGAGGTGGAATCTTCCTTCATCATATGCCTTTTTCCATGTTTCATCTAATATTGATGAAAGTGATGGGTCTTTGCAGTATTTCATTAGAAGTTGGCTTAAAATATGGAAATTCTTGTCTATCTTATAGCTTTCTTCAACTTGGTTAAAGAATTCTGTGCCAATGTCTGTAACACATATTCCTTCTATGTGGTGCTCTTCCCGTGGTACCCATGCTGGATTGTCAGGGGTATTTGCTAGAGCCCATCTGCTAATACCATCTGCATTTTTATGAATATTTCCAGAGTTATTAACAATAGTCATATTTGCTCTGTATTCATGGATAGCAATTTGCAATCTCAGCATATTTCTATTTGGAGTTTTCATATTTAATAGAGATTTTACAGCATTACAGTCTGTAATCACGTCAAATGTTGTTCCATCCAAGTAATAATGTAATTTTTCCAAAGCCCACACTAAGCAGAGGCATTCCATTTGGCTTGCTCCATATCTTGCTTCTGTTGGCTTTATTTGTCTTGAAATAAAACAGATTGGTCCTTCTACTGGTTTATCATTTATAATTTGTGTCTGGTGTAGTGCAGCACCTAGTCCTTCTCCACAAGTATCAATGTACATTTTGAAGGTTAGTTTCCAATCTAGCATTAGAAGAAATGGGGCATTTGTCAAGGAATTCTTCAATTCTTCATATGCCTTGACTCTTTCTTCTGTCATTTCATAGACTGTTTGTTGGTCACATAGCTTATACAAGGATTTAGCAATTTTTGCAAAGTCCTTTATATGCTGTCTATAGTATCCAGCAAATCCTAGGAATAATTGCATTTCTTTTTTGGTTTGAGGCATTGGCTTAAGTAGTACTTCTGCTACTTTATTCTTGTCTATGCCTAGACTACATCCAGATACAACATGTCCTAGTGCTTTTAGTTCACTATATGCAAAATGACACTTTTTCAAGGAAATTTTCATATTCACTTGCACTATTTTTTGTAGTACCCTTTCTAGTCTTGTGAGGTAATTTTCCCAAGTTTCTGAGCAAACTATGATATAATCAATATAGATTATTAACCATCCTTCTGATAATTCTTCAGGAAATATGGTGTTCATCATTCTTTGATAATGGGAAGGTGCATTTTTTATTCCAAATGGCATTCTTAAGTATTCAAAAATCCCACAGTGGACTATTATCCTTAGTAGTTTCTTGGCATTGTCTTTTAAGACATTTTGATGAGAACCTTTTAAGGAATCCATGCCTGTAATGAACTTAGCTTGTGACAATTGTGTCAATGTCTCATGGATTCTTGGTATTGGGTATCTGTCTGGAATGGTATAGGTGTTCAGGGCTCTGAAGTCTCCTACCATCCTTGATTTTCCATTATGCCACGTTATAATGACGGGTGTAGTGACCCCTACCTGTTCATTATGTCCTACCTTTCTTAATACTCCAAGGTGCATTAATTCTTTAATGTGTACCTCCAAGGCTTCTCTAGCCCTTGGACTAGCTGGGTAAGCTGGTCTCCTTAGTAAAGGTGGGTAAGGCTTTTCGACATTAAAAATTATATCCACCTCATGCCCAATTATGGCACCTAGTGGCTCCTTGTCAGTTGCAAAGGCATTTTTGTACTTAAATAAGAGGTCAATCAACTTTTCTTTCATTTTTTCTGTTAATTATTGATTGAATTCTGCCTCTTTTGGTTGTTCAGATATAGAAAAGTCCTTTTCTGGACTTTTATCCTCATTCTTAATAACTGTGATTTGTTTTTTGTTATTTAAGAAGGCAAACTTTTGCCTTTTGTTATCTCCTATGGTAAAATATCTGTCTTTTTGGTTAGAGATATATATACCATAAATTGATAAGTAGTCATTTCCAAGTATGAAGTGATTACTAGCACAGTTGTCCATTACTACAAACTCTACTTTAATTCTGATACATTGTGAAAGGTGAGGAAAAATTAGTGTTAAATCAATTATTTCAAGGGGCTTCATGCTCTCACTTGCACTACTAAATTTGCCACCTTGTATTGGCATAAGTTTTTCTTGCCAGTCTGGGAAAATGGTTTTTAAGTAACTTTAACCAACACAGGTGCAATATGCTCCTGTATCTAAGTTCACTTTTCCTTCTTGGTTATCAACCATAACAATACTTATACTTGATTTTCCAGCTGTATATCCCATTCCTTTTGCAGGTTTGGTTCTGTACATTTTGGCATCTTGTATATTTGTCAGATTTGTGTCAGATATCCCAACTTGTAGTAAGTTTGAGTTAACATCCACTACTTCATAAATTATATCAATATTATTAATTTATGCATTAATTATATTAATTTCATCACTTGCAGAACTTTCTGACTCCTGTTTCTTTTTCAGATTCAGATTCCTCCTCTTTGCCATTGTGGTTTTCTGTTTCCACGATTTCATTAATCTTTGCCCCTTTGAGGCAATTATTGGCTAAATGTTCAATACCTCCACATTTATGGCATTTTCTTTGCTCATTATTGTTGGATGTATTGGGCTTGAAAGATTCTTTTGATTTATCTTTTTTGATAAATGCTTTATTTGGACTTTTAATGTCCAATTTATTCCAAGTTCTGCCAATTTTTGTTCTTGGTACTATGTCTTATAGTGCATTGATATACTCTTCTGTGGAGCATGGTTCTATACACCTGCTTCTTAGGGCATTGTAAGATGTGACTATGAAACTGATGATAATATTACTATTCATCAACAGTACTATGTCTTTTCTTATGAAATATAATAATAAAATATTATTATAACCACAATTAAATAATTAAAGAGTTATTTCTTTCACGTGTTAAGCACTACTAGTGATTTTAACAGTGAGCAAGTAATTGTCTACAAGAATAAATTACAAGAAGAATTTAAGAATAAAAACTTCTTTATTAAAAGAATAAATTTATTTTAATATATAATTATCTTTTGCAAGAATAATTATAATGATAATTCTTGAAAAAAACTAAATTTTTATAGAAAAACGTTAAGAATTAAAGATAAATCACTCACTAATATTCCAAAGAGCTTTTTGAAAGATAAGATAGAGAGATTTGGCGTATAATTGTGGATTTAGAGGATCAAAATGAACTTATAAATGTATTACTACAATATATAGTTGATTTCTATGATTTCACGTCTTTCTGATTGATTCTGAAAGAATAAAACACTTAAGAAAAGTTTTTAACTAATACTTACTTGTTGGTAATACTGATATAAATGATTAATAAGATGATGATGATACGGAAAAAACAGCAAGAGAAGGCCTCTTTTAAGTCAACAACAACTCACAGAGGCGTGCCATGGAGCAAACTGAAAAACCAGTGAGTGAGAAAGCAATAAACCCTTTTGGATTATTGATTGCATCATCTGTTGTCACGCAAGATTATCATAATTACTTAATTGATGCTTTTACGTGACTACCAACCCCAATATGGTTAAGAATAAAAGGAGTAACATTTGTAAATATTATTTTATTCCAAAATAATCTTTGATTTCCCAAATTTATTAATGATATTGACAATTTTATCACAGGTTGTAATTACTGTGAATTTTTGAAGATTCAGTGTTTCACATAGAATAACACAAAGTGGACTGTAAGTAAAACTTTTAATTTTACTAGTAAAACTGTAATTCTTTTTGGATGTACCATAGATAATACAGTTCTAAATTGGTCCTTAAAGTTTCAGAAGGATTCATTAAGAATTTTATTTTTAATGAATTTTTGAAGTTTTTACCTCATTTCTATGTAGAATTGCAAATATCAGTGTTTAACTGGTTGCTATGAGGTAAATCAATGGATACAAGTCCACAAAGGGTTTTAATTACTCTTTTGGGGCTTATCCATGGAAAGTGATTAGTAATTGACATGGTTACAGGAGTCTAAGTAGCTCTTTACCTCCTTGGCACGTCAAAATAGCAGGTTATTTGCTATTTTCTGGTGTTTTACAGTAGTTGTAACTTGGTAACCAAGTTCCCAAAGAGTTTTAGTTTACCAATTGGGTCAAGATCAGCCATGGAACCAACCTTTGGAGTTATCCACGCCTCTGGGGCCTCAGAAGCTGCATACCCTGGCTCTCTTTGATGTCTTTTGTCCCCCTTGCTTATTTTTCACGTCAAAATAGAAATTTAAGCTCAAAGTGAGATATCCACTATGGGTGTACCAAACGTGCATGTAAGAATACCATAATATTAAGTCCTCAAAACATGTATAACACTATTCTTAGTGTATATGTAACATGGGATTTCTCACTTTTCCATTATTTTGGCGTGAAATTAAGAAAAACAAAAATTTTCACAGATCTTTTATGTGGTATTGAGGATGTGGTATTGAAGTATTTTCCATTTTACCACCTCAAAGAGTTAATTTGAGCTAATTCACTCTATGCAGATGCCCTAGGTGAATTTTTGTGTAGAATCCAAATCTGGCCTTAAATCCATGGATTTACTTACTCAATAAAAGGTTATTCATCTTTTCTGAAATCAAAAATAATGAATTTTGAATATATGCATGATTTATGAGTTGTGTATAATTCAAAATTTCTTTTTAAGATAGTTGTGGCCTATTTGGGTATGTAAAATATACCTCAAGGCTCACAGGCATGTTCTAGCTCTCCTCCACATTTTTTAAGTATTTTCATGTGCACCATTTTCTGTGACACTTCTGGGTACAATGAATTGAGTCTTTCAACTTGTTTTAAGAACCAAGCTAAAGGTTTGTCTTTGTCTGGGTCAAAGAAAGAATTTTCAAATGCATTTTCTATCTTGTACCTCCAAGAATCATTAGCCCACTTGGTGATTATTTCTTTTTTCCACCAAGACCAGGTATTTTTGCCATTTGTTTGCCTTATGCCATAATACCATCTTTTTGCAGATTTTTCAAATAAAGAATGTGATCTTGCAGTGATTGATTCATCTGGTATGGCATAATCTTCTGGTAGGATGTCAATTGTTTTGATAAATGACATGTGGTCCTATTCACCTTCTGCTGTGAATGTTTGCCATTATTTTAATTGTGGTGCTTCCTTCATTAAGACTTGGTTATTGTCTTGTTGACTCAAGTCTGTTATGAATGGGTTTGTTAATTCCTATTTTGGTTTAACAGGGCTTCTTATGTGAGAAAATGGTTTTGATAACTTTTGCATATTTGAGTTAGCCTCATTAATTTTATCCACTTTTTCAGTAATAAGCCTTATTTCACTTTTAATGTCATCTTTAAGATTCATTCTTGCTTCATCACTATTTTACACATGGTGCAAAAGTAATTTTTTGGTGTGATGAAGTGTAAGGTTTGTCTATGAAACCCTTGATAATAGTATCAAAATCAACAGTACTATGACTGTCCTCAATAGAAATATATAATATAATAAAATATTATAACCACAAATTTAAATTTAATTATTAAAAATAATTATATAAAAAAATAAATTTAATTATTATTATAAAAAATATAATAATAAGATAATAATAATAATAATAATAAATTATAATTATTCTATTATTGTTATAGTCACTGACAGTTATAACAATAAGACTTGTAAAGCTCTTAATGAGACAATTACACATGGAAATATGAATATCAACCACTTATAAATAATATAAATATTATTTGTAAAAGAATTATAACACACACTGTGCAGAAATGATTCTCATAGAATAAAATTCTATATAAAAAAAACTAATACTAGATAAAAAAATATAGAACTTTAGAGAAAACTTACTTATAATATTTATTTAATACAACAAGTTAAACAGCAACAGTTATTATATTAAATAATGATTATAAGTTAAAAACACGCCTAAAATCAACAATTTTAAGGATAAAACAACTTTTTATGATAAAATTTAAGATTAAAGAGTTTTTAAGAGGAATTTGTGGATTTTGAAAGATATTTAAGATGAAAATTCTATAACGTAAAATATATTATTGATTATTACAACAATAATCTGAATTCTATGACTTCAATTCTTTAATTTACCATTAATAAAGAATAAAATAACTTAAGAATTACTTTAATAATGAGATTTTATAAATAATAAAACTTTACCTGTTTAAATTTCTAATATGATTGGATTGATAATGAATGATGGACAAAAACCGTGATGAAAAGACTCTTTTTATGTCTTCAGAGCAGCTCTCATGATTCATAATGAATATAGAGGGTGTGCTCAGGCCAAAACTGAAAAACCATACTTGAAAACAAAGTTCTTAACTTAAGGCAACTTGTTTTTTAATTCCAATTTAAAGTTACCATTGTTATTCTTAACTCCATGTAACTTTGATCCCCATTTAAACTAATTATTTTAAGTTTTTAATATAAATAGACTTATTTATTTTAAAGTTCATCACATGAACAACTTAAAAATAGAGTTTCAAGCAGAAATCTCTTAAACTCAATTTTTAATTAATTTTTAAAGAAATCATAATTTTCTTTGAGCTTAATTAAAAGAGAAAATTTCCAGGCTAATTACCCAGGAAATTTATTTATAAAAGATACTTAAAATTTAATCTATATATAGATAATATTAGTTTCTAACTGCGTGAAAATTTCAAGCAAATCCATTGAGATTTGGATTTTTAATGAAATTTTGAAGTTATTGCTATTTTTCCATGTAAAATAGCAATACACACCAAACCTTAGCTTTTGATAAGGTTTTGATGCTTGTAACTTTAAGGTTTTCAGCTTATTTAAGGTTTTTAAGCTTTATTAAGCTTTGACAGTTCTTAAAACCTTGATTTCAAGCCTGCATATTGGGATTTACCCTTTGGCAGCTTGAAATTCCTGTCCAAATTGCGATAAAACCAGTTTAAACCTTAAGGTTGGATCAAAGTCTAACCTTAAAGTTTAAATAAGGTTGGAAATCCTCCAATACAGGTGGAAAACCTTAATTGAATCATTGCAGATCCAAAAAGCTGGGTACACCAGCTCTATTTGGTCTTTTTCCTTTGTCCCACCTTTTTGTGTGGATTTTGCCCTTTTATTTATTTAAAGCCATACCATGGCTTTAAACCCTTTTAAATTGAGCTCACGCAGGATTTACATTCTGTATGGCAGATCCTTAGCCAATTCAGTAAATATACACCACACCTCAATTTTAACTAAAATTTTGGTAAGTTTGCATTAACCTTATGCAACTTTAAATTTAAGCTTATTTAAGCTTAAATTTAACAATTTTAAAAAAATCTTAAAAAAGTTACATTAGTACTGTGAGATTCTTAAATCTTCTAATAACACAAGAAATAAGTGTTTTTGGGTATAACACCTTATGGATGTACCCTAGGTTTTTTTTGGTGTAGAATCCAAAAATGACATAATATTTTTAACTTTGTTTACCCAAAATGAAGTTATACTTATTTTTTGTTATTTTTTATTTTAATTTCAACTAAAAAGTCTGTTTAAGACAAAATTAGCTGTTTATAAAATCATTTGTGGCCTTATGGGTATGTTATACATACCTCACAGGCTCACATTCCCTACCACCAAAAAAAATTGTACCACAATTTTTCTTTTGTAGTTTACTGTCACAGGGGCTCTTCGAAGTGAAGAGGGCCTGGCACTCAGTAAACTGGGACTCACTTACGGAGGGCTCAAAGATAAGATAAAAGGTGATACACTTAAGAGTGTTAAAGATAAATTGCTAAAGAATAAATATAAGAAAAGCAGCAACAAAAGATAACAGTAAAAGAATAGAAGAGCCAACAACAAACAAGTCCAAGTCCACTGTTTCAACCTGTCAGAATGGAAAGAGAAGGGTTAATAAGGATATGGCCACCCAACTCATACTGTACAGGCGAAGAGAGAAATGCAAAGACTAACTTAAGATTAAATAATTATAATACCCAAAATAAGGATAAGAGTAATTATAAAATAATAAATAAACTAAATTAATTAACTGGGGAAAAGTCCCCAGGGGGGAGAAAGAGGGTCTGGTATATGTGAGAATCACCAGCCCTGATCCAGAGGAAGAATTTTCATGAGAACAATTGATGATTGAATTGAGTCTGGCCAATACAGGTCCTGTACAGCTGTACAGAACCTGTACAAGAGGTGTGGTGTATTTAAGTGATCATACAGTTCCATACTGGTGTATTGAAACTGTATTGGGTGAATCCAACCTGTACAGGTATTGACAGGCTGTATTGATGTACCAAGCTGTATGCATGTTTCAGAATGAAGATTGCTGAAACTGACTGCTGATGCAGATACTGGATTTTCTGATTTGGGGTGTTTGAGTGGGTGTATGAATGAATACCCTTACCCCTGATGGATGGTTGTTACAGTATCCCCCTCTTGAAACTGGTGGGCTCCTGAACACCATAATACCCTGCCACTGTTGAGTGGCATCTCAATATCCCCACATTTTTTCAAAAAAATTGCTTTTTAATTTTCTTTTCCTCTTGACCATTATCCTGAAAATCCTTCATTCCTTCTTCCCTGCCAAATTCAATTGATTCCCCCCTTTTTCCAAGCTTAAGTGAGTATTCCTTCCAGAATATGCCATTCTTTCTTTTGATTCAATCAGCCATGCTCTTGGGGTGTGGCCTTGGGATATATCCCAGAATAAGGACCACTGAGCTCTTGTGCTCAAAGAATGATGCCCAATGAGTATATGTAGTGTACTCATTGGGTAAGCCTTAAATCTCTGGAAAAAATTGAAAAATTCAAACATTGGAAAACATTTCCTCCAAGGGGTCTTGTCCCCATAATCCATGGAGATGGCCTCAACAGCCCTATAAGGCACTTTGGGCTATGGCCTTTGCTCTGATGGATTTTGATGCCTTTGATTTTTTTATGGCCTATGGGCCTTTTTGGGTGCTCTGGTGAAAAACCTTGATATCTTGATTTTTGGCCTTTTTTGGCCCTTTTGAGTCTTTGGGATCCTACGGTCCGTGGGCCGTGGGCCGCGGTCCGTGGTTCGCGGTCCGTGGACCGTACGCCGCGGTCCGCGGTCCGTGGGGGCTATTGGAGGCCCCCAGGACCAAAATGGAGCCCCTGGGCCCAAATTTGCTGGGGACCCAGGGTGACCAAGGGGTCCAGAAATGGCCCTTACCCATTTTTTACCCTACATGGCCTGGACCCATTGATGGGGTCCAGGACCATCAAGATCCTGGCCTCCCCAAAGTTGCAGAGGAGGCCCTGGGTGATGAGTTCAGCCCCAAAGGGGTATGAACCTTCACCTTAGAGGCTTTGAGGGGGGGCATAATTGAGTTATGGCCCCATTTCTTTGAGTCAAGTTCCTTTTTTCTTGATATGGAGTGGATTGATTCTGACGTCTTGAATCTTCTGCTTGCATATTCTTCAGTTATGAGTTCCAAACTGACTGAGCTCACTGAATCTTCCCCTTCTGCACCGCCACCGTCTATTCTTCATGGTTCTGGCGTCTTCAGTCGATTGTCTTCTCCTTCTATGGCGTCTTCTGGCCATTTTGACCCCTCCCAAACATATGATGGGTTCAGAGCAGTTGAAGTCCTTGATCCTGCCTGTACTGAGTGTTTGGCCAGGGGTAAGGATTGCTTTCAACATTACAATCCTCGATCGTCAAAATGCCATTTCTGCTTTATTGGGAAGAAGCCATGCCGCCGTACCGGATCAACTTTGTCCCGGGTCAAGAGACACTTGTGGAGTAGGAAGGATGGGCCTTATGGGCAGGAATTCCCCATTCTTGAGGAGCCTACCCCTGATGCCACTTCTGGATTTTCTCAATGTGAGTGCTTTGCATATTTTGATTGAATTGGTGCTGATATCTTGATGTAGTGACTGGTTCCAGGCAGAGGGATGTGGCCAGATGGACTAATGTTGGAGGGTCCATTCCAATTGGTGGTAGGCCCATCCACTACAGCTCAGAAATTCCAATTTCAAGGACCAATGCTGATGGAGTGGTGAAAGTAGTGAAGAAACTAAGAAGAATTGTTGATTCCCCATCAGATCCAGATGCTGAAGGAAGTGATGAGTTGAATGGTGAAGAAGTTCAAGTTATTCCCCATTCAAGTGGCCATCCATCCAGCAATTCCTCCTCTCAACCTCTTGCCAACACCAGATTCCAAAGTCAAGTCATTCCCAGTACTCCAAGAACCTTTCAACCAATGCTTGCCTCCATTCCTACAACCCTTCCTCCTCCTTCACCAACTACTTCCCATACCACCAGGCCTGCCTTGATTCCAGCAGTAAGACAATCACCAGTTCAGCAGCCTAGAAACTCACCCATAACCACCTCCCGTCAACTCCAACCTGTGGCCAGCTCCAGCAGAAGAAGAGATGGATTATCCCCTTTGCCGTTTCCTGCCGCCCAAGTCTTCCAAAGAAGAGAACGTTGGCCTATCTGGGTTACCAGAGAAGATCCCAACGTGGCTAGTGAAAATCAAGATGCTGTGGCCAGTTTGTTCAGGAGGGTTGATAGAAATAGCAGAGAGGTGATTATGTATGCCAATGACAGGACTATTCCAGGTACTGCTTCTGAAGAGATGGCTGCAAAATTTGCCTGGTATGAGGATGAGTTGATAAATGACTTCCAGAGAACTTTTGATGACTTGGGTAGAAATAACTAGTTTCCTTTTCCTTGTTTGTGTTTGGTTTGGCTTCTATCCCCACTCTTATAAATACTAAAAAATAAAAAATAAAAAAGATAATGGAACCTCCCAATACATGATTTGGGGAGGGGATGCTGCTGCCTTAAAGAAATAAAAGAAAGAAAATTATACAAGTAAAGAAAGAAAGAAAAATAATAAGAGAAAATGAGAGTAAAGAAAGAAATAAAGAAAAATCCTGATGGTTGGTCCTTCTTGTGGTGAGTTGCTTGATTCTGGCCAAAAAAAAGTGTCTGAAAAGTGAAAACCAAGCATTTTGATGCTCACAGAGTGGCCAAGGTGATGTTTTACAAGAAGTAGAACCCTCAGGGATGCATACCAGGAGATGGAACTTACTTTCATAACTTCCACTCCCCACCAAGCACCATAAGACTCAAATAAATTGCCATAAATGCCTTCTGAAATGAATTGCCATAAATGACTACTGAAATGAATTGCCGTAAATGACTTGAAGTAATGAATGTCTTGAATTATGATGATTGGCATAAAATGAAATGATAATAAAGAAGGAAAATGAAACATAAAGAAAGAAAGAAAATATTTGGCCATATCTTGATAAGGTCCAAATGGAGGGTATTGATGTTGTATGCTTCCTGAACCGGTCCAAAGAATTGACAAGTGCTCACAAAGTGGCCAAGGTGATGCTTACAACAACATATGGGTAGAATACCCCCTTAAAGGTGCATGCCAGGAGAGGAACTTACTTTCATAACTTCTTCTACCCACCAAGCACCATAAAATCAAACTCTTGAGGTATTTGGACCAGGCTTGTCTGGATACAATGAGTGGAAATCCTTGACAAGATCTGGTGAGTTGGTCAGGTTGGAAGCTGGTTCCCAAGTGGTTCTTTTGGGGTCTTTAATGAATCCTTTCCACTCTACAAGATACCATAATTTACCTCTTTTGAGTTTTGAGTCCAGAACCTGAGCCACTTCCCATTCTTCTTGCGCTTCCACTAAAACTGGTGGTGGCGGCAATTGATGACGATTTGGGATAGTTGAATGCTTGACTGGTTCTAATAAGGACACATGGAATACAGGGTGAACTGTCTTCCATTGCTGAGGCAACTTGAGGTGATATGCATGGCTGCCAATCTTCTTAAGAACTTCAAAGGGTCCCAACCATCTTTCCGATAATTTCTTGGTGGGTCTTGTTGTCTTGATGTTCTTGGAAGCTAGCCATACTTTGTCCCCAGGTTGGAAATCAGGTGGAATTGCCCTATTTCTATCTGCATACTTCTTGAATCTCCTTATTGCTGACTCTAATTCTTCTTTGACAACTTGCTGTACTGATTGGAGTTTTGTTGATAACTTTCCAGCAGGTGAGTCTTGAGAAATATGGATTGAGTCAAAGCTGGGATTTCTTCCATAAATGGTGAAAAAAGGTGATTGCTTGGTTGATGAATGTTCTGCATTATTATAGGCAAATTCAGCCAGAGGGAGCCAGGTGTACCAGTCATCTTGATGATAGCTGACATACATCCGAAGGTACTGTTCTAGTATCTGATTTACCCTCTCTGTCTGTCCATCTGTTTCAGGGTGAAAGGCAGTTGAAAGATCTCTTGATATCTTGAGCTGCTGACACAATTGAGTCCAGAATGATGAAACAAATAAGGATCCTCTATCACTGACAATACTGACTGGGAGTCCATGCTTGGAAAATACATGGCTAATGAATATTTGAGCTAAATCCAGAGCAGTGATTGTGCCATAAGTTGGAATGAATATTGCCATTTTTGAGAATCTGTCCACAACTACTAAAATTGAATCAAAGCTGTTGGACAGTGGCAATTGAGTGATAAAGTCCATTGATAATGAATTCCAAGGACCAGATGGAATTGAAAGAGGCTTGAGTAATCCAAACTTCTTGTGATGGATGTTCTTGTTTCTTGAACATTGCTGACTTGAGGACACATAGTCCTTGATGAATTGATTCATGCCAGCCCAATAAAAATCCCTCTTGATGAGCTTGAGGGTCTTCTCCTGGCCAGAATGGCCAGCCAATGGTGAGTCATGACGCTTTTGAAGAATATTGAGTTGAAGTTCTTCATTGCTTGGGATTACCACTCTATCTTTGAATAATAATAACTTGGCTTGAGGTTCAAGAGAATAATCTGGAACTGATTCACCTCTTGCTAGTTGCTTGAGTATTTCTTTATAGTCTTTGTCTTGCCATACTTCTTCTTGAATCTTGTCAACTAAATCTGAGAAAATTTCCACTTTGATTGAGAAGAATCTTTACTCCTGAATTCCATCTTGCTTAAGTACTTGATGAAAATTCTGAGGATTCTTGCTGATGAAGTCCACCCCCCTCTCTGGGTACACGTCGTCCCAACGTGACAAGGCATCTGGTAAAGTGGCCAGCCTGCCTGGGCGGTAAGTGATAGTGAAATGAAATTCTGAGAGAAATTCGGCCCAATGGGCCTGACGACGAGTAAGAACTTTGGAAGACATGAAATATTGCAAGGAAGAGTGGTCTGTCAAGACCTCAAAAGGATTGGAAAGAGAAAGAAGAAATGCTCTCCAGCGCTTGAGAGCCCAAACTATGCCAAGGAGTTCCTTGTCATGAATCTCATAGTTGAGCTCAGCTGGTAAGAGCTTGCGACTATCAAATGCAATGGGATGCTTTCCAGAGTCATTCACCTGACTCAGTATGGCGCCCAATGCATAATCAGAAGCATCAGTCTCTACTATAGTAGGTAGAGAAGGATTAAAATGAGATAAGATAGGAGCAGAGGTGAAAGCTTCTTTGAGTGCTTGAAACTGACTAAGAGCTTCCTCATTGAAGATGAAGGGAGAATCTTTTTTAAGGAGGGAAGTGAGAGAAGTGATTTTTTTAGAATACTTTTTAATGAAACGTCGATAAAAATTGGCAAAGCCAAGAAAAGATTGAAGAGCCTTGATGTTTCTGGGCTGAGGCCAATTGAGGATTTGCTGAACTTTTGAAGAATCCATCTTGAGGCCATCACTTGAAACAACATACCCCAAGTATTCCACACTTGAGGCATGGAATACACACTTGGAGGCTTTGGCAAACAGATTATTGTCCCTCAGTCTTTGGAGGACAGAGGCCACATGTTTGACATGTTCCTCCTCAGAACTGGAAAAGACCATAATATCATCTAGATAAACCACAACAAACACATCCAAAAAATCTGCAAAGATATCATTTACTAGATTTTGGAAAGAAGCAGGAGCATTGGTCAAACCAAATGGCATGACCAAATACTCATAACTGCCATATTTGGTTCTAAAGGCAGTTAAGTGCTCATCCCCCTCTTTGATTCTCAGAAGGTTATATGCACCACGCAAATCTATCTTGGAGAAGATAGTGGAACCGTTGAATACGGTAAGAAGCTGGTTCATAGGAGGAACAGGGTATCTGTTCTTCCTAGTGACAGCATTGAGTTTGCGGTAGTCAACACACAAACGAAGACCTCCATCCTTTTTCTTGACAAAAAGGACAGGTGCTCCTGTTGAAGAGGAGCTTGGTCTAATGAAACCTTTCTCTACATTCTCTGAAATGTAGGCCCGCAGTGTTTCTGACTCTTGATTTGATAATGAGTAGATAACACCAATTGGAGGTAGAAGACCCTCCAATTCGATATCGTGATCACAGGCGCGGTGTGGAGGAAGTTTCTCTGCTTTCACCTTGGAGAATACATCCAAATATTGGGGATAAGCAGGAGGAACAACCTTCAACACAGTTTCAATTTCTTCTGGCTCTTCCTCCTCATCCCACTGCTCCTCCAGGGATGCATGAAAAGATAAGGGAGGAAGGTCCATATCCCCTTGGAAGAGATGAAGTGAAGATATGGCAACATCTTCTCCAACATCCTTTATCTCTTTGAAGACTCCATCTCTTGATGGAAGTAATGACTGAGAGGGAATTATGGAAGGGATATGGACAGAAGAAGGGATGGAAGGTGTCTTAAGTTCACCAGCCAGAGCAACACTGTTGACAGCAGTGGCTAAGTCATTACTAGTAGAAGGAATAATACCACTAGAATCCTTATTATTAGAATCATAGGTGATCAATCCATTTTTCCAATCAATAATGGGATTGAAATGGTAAAGGAAATCATAGCCCAATATCAGGTCTTCTCCTTTGGGTGAATCTATGATAAAGAAATCCCATTCAAAGCTTGGGAAGGAAGGCAAGTCAACTACCCACTTGGTATAATGGGTGATGAACAAGGCAGGGGATTCATTAGAATCCAAAATGAAAAGAGGAATCTTTTCAGGGAGCTCTGACAGAGTCAATGAGTACTTGAGAACAAAATTCTTTGCAATAAAAGAGTTTGTAGCACCAGAATCAATGAGAATACTATAAAAAATATCAGAGACAGAAGAGAAAATAAGAAATTTTAAAGATTTCTTGACACTAGTATTCAGAGTGCATAATTGTGCTCTTGAAGGAAATAAGTGAGAACCATTGAACACATCATGATCCCCACTCAGGCTTTTCCCTGCTTGCTAGGGAAGCCTCCTGATGATGACCCAGGCTTGTTCTGAGGTCTCTTGAAGCATTTTTCAATTGGGTGCTTGCCACCACAATAAGTACACAACCCTGCTTGAATCCTCCTCTCCTTTTCAGAACCGATTAATTTATTGTCCTTATTGAGGAGAGCAGCATGGGGTTTGTCCTTTGAAGATTGAAATTGCTTGCCCTTCTTATTCTTCTTCTGATGAGGCCTCTTTTGAAATGAGTTTTGAGGAGGCCTAGACTGATTGGATCCACTGACTGGAGGCTTCTTTTCTTGATTGCCACCCTTTTCCTTTTGCCTCTCATGATATCTTGTGTCTAATTCTAGAGTGACATCCATAAGTTCTTGAAGAGTATCAAAAGTTCCAGGGTGAGAAGCCAACTGATCCAATAATCTTGATGCCAATGCTCTTCTATAAACATGGATATAAGCTCTTTCCCCCCAATCTCCAATTCTTGACATTAAGATTCTGAAATCTGCTATGTACAAGGAAACATGACCAGTTTCCTTCATCCTCAAATTGTCCAACTCTTGTTCAGCTTTCCTGACTTCATTGGGGTCACCAAACAGAGTGAATAATTGAGATTCAAACAATGGCCAATTATTGAGGAGGTAGGAAGGGTCTTCATTGGAAATATCTGAGAGGTAAGGTTCAATCCATTTGCCAGCTCTACCAGTAAGAAAAGAAGTTTAGTACAAAACCTTCTTCCTGTCAGAGAAGAAGTTTGCTGGATCATTATGGAAAATTAGTTGACAGGATTGGATAAATCCTCTCAATTTATGAGCTTGAGTACCATCAAAAGAATCAGGTGCCTTCATGGATGGAGTCTTGAAAGCAGGGGCTTTGGAATTGTCCCTGGGGGCAACTGCTTGAGTGAGTTGTCGCATGAATTGAGTCATCTGCTCCATCATCTTGAGGAGACTTGGATCAGTTTGAGAGACAAGAGGTTGACTAGAAAGGGCTAGATTAGAACCCTGAGGCACCTCTGGAGCATTTGCCAAGGCATCTGCCACTTCAGTTTCCCCAGAATCTTCCTCTTCCACAGACTCTTCCCCCTCTTCATCTTCAACTTCCCCTAATCTTGCTCTTGCACCTTCAGACATGCCAGGGTAGCCACCCAAAAGTCCAGAAAAAGATCTTGATCTTCTAGATTTCATTCCACCTCTTCTTGAGGGTGCTGCTCCTTCCATTGGTGGTCCTCTGTCCAAATTTGCACTCAGTTGATGAACTGATGGTGTGCGGTCAAGAGGAGCCCTTGCTGTAGGAGTGAGAACAGCTGGAATTTTCTGGGATCTAGTATTCTTTGCTGGGGGGCTATGCTGGACTGGCATTATGAAAAGAATTAAAATAACTTGATGGTATTCAGAAGAATAATCAGGCTTGGCCAAATCAATCACAATAAAATCTTGATGAATCTTGAGGAATCAATTCAAATCTTGAGGAATCAAATTCAATCAACAGTCAAATAAATTCAATCAATCAACAATCAATTCAATCAAATATCAATAATCTTGAGGAAATCAATAATCAATCAATATTCAATCAATAATCAATCAATAAGTGTCTTCAAATGAAATCAAGTCTTGAGGAATCAATCAATCAGTTCAAAATCTTCAGAAATCAATTCAATATCTTGAGAGTTCAAAGTCAATAAATCCAAGCAATCCTGAATCAATAACCCAAATGAATCCCAATGAATAATCCAATCAATTAAACCAATCAATAATCCCTAGATAAAACCTGAATAAGAACACAGAAAAAATTTGATTGATAAAAATAAAATGAAGTGATGAAATGGTCAGCAATGATTAAGAAAGGAAAAAGAATCAATTTTCATAAGAATGAAATGAATGAGATGAAAATTGATGAGAGAGAAAATTTCATAGAAAATCATAAAAAATCATAAAATCATGAAAAGGTCATAATTGATGAATGAGAGGAAATGAATATAAATGAATGAAGAGAAAGAATCAAATATGAGTTAATTAATTTGATGTCACAAAGGCTCTTCGAAGTGAAGAGGGCCTGGCACTCAGTAAACTGGGACTCACTTATGGAGGGCTCAAAGATAAGATAAAAGGGGATACACTTAAGAGTGTTAAAGATAAATTGCTAAAGAATAAATATAAGAAAAGCAGCAACAAAAGATAAGAGTAAAAGAATAGAAGAGCCAACCACAAACAAGTCCAAGTCCACTGTTTCAACCTGTCAGAATGAAAAGAGAAGGGTTAATAAGGATATGGCCAACCAACTCATACTGTACAGGCAAAGAGAGAAATTCAAAGACTAACTTAAGATTAAATAATTATAATACCCAAAATAAGGATAAGAGTAATTATAAAATAATAAATAAACTAAATTAATTAACTGGGGAAAAGTCCCCAGGGGGGAGAAAGAGGGGCTGGTATATGTGAGAATCACCAGCCCTGATCCAGAGGAAGAATTTTCATGAGAACAATTGATGATTGAATTGAGTCTGGCCAATACAGGTCCTGTACAGCTGTACAGAACCTGTACAAGAGGTGTGGTGTAGTTGAGTGATCATACAGTTCCATACTGGTGTATTGAAACTGTATTGGGTGAATCCAACCTGTACAGGTATTGACAGGCTGTATTGATGTACCAAGCTGTATGCATGTTTCAGAATGAAGATTTCTGAAACTGACTGCTGATGCAGATACTGGATTTGCTGATTTGGGGTGTTTGAGTGGGTGTATGAATGAATACCCTTACCCCTGATGCATGGTTGTTACATTTACCCCCAAGTTATTTGGGGGGGTATAATCCACTGTCCAACCTCTCTACTTATACTTTTAAGTATGTAAAGCACACAATTCAAGCTTTTTATTGAGCAATTGGTCTTCTCTCATGTCCGAATCTTCTGAGAAACTTTTGGGAATCAGGTATTTTGCTTTCTACAATCCACTCATCTTCATGTTGTGGATTTTTATACCTGAAGAAGTATTCTCTTTCATTTTTTCCCCTAAGTCTTCTTTCTTTCAAGACTTTTAGTACCTTTTTATCCTCACTTAGATCTAGTGGCGGTACTTCTAAGGGTGTTTCATTTCTTAAAGGAAATAATTCCTTGTCACTTGAAGTTGAATGCTTTACTAGACTGACAGGGAATTTTGGATGTTTATTTTCCAGTTCTCCTGACAGTTCTACTTGTACTGCATTTGTCCCATGAAGGGCTTTAATAATCAATGGTCCTGCAAAGGAATATTTCAGTTTCTTTGGGCCTTGAATATTATTAAAGTTCAAGGTTGAAACTAGTATTAAGTCCCCTACTTTGAATTCTGGGGTTTTATGACTTCTACCTCCTCATTGTGTCCAACCTTTCTAAGAACTCCCAGTTTCATTAGTTCATTAATATTATTTTCTAATGCTTCTCTAGCCCTAGGGCTAGCTGGGTAAGCTGGTCTTCTTAATAGTGGCGGATAAGGCCTTTCCACATTAAGCATAATGTCCACCTCATGGCCTTTTATAGCCCCAAGTGGTTCATTATCTGAAGCAAAGGCTTCCCTGTATTGAAATAAAATTTCAATAAGCTCTTCCTTCATTTCCAGTGTCAACTCAGGACTAATTTGTGCTTCAATTCATTGATTTGATACAAATTTTTCCTTAGTAACATTTTTTACTTGTTTAATGACAGTAATTTCTCTTTTTTCCAGAGGAAAAGCAAATTTTTTTCTTTTATTTTCCCCTATAGTGAAATACCTGTCTTTATGATTATTAATATCAATACCATAAATATTGAGATAATCATTCCCAACTATAAAGTGTTGTGAAGTACGATTATTCATAACAACAATTTCAACTTTCAGTCTTATACTTCCTGCAGGATGAGGAAATATGATTGCTGCTTCATATATACCCAAGGGGTGCATATTTTGGCTAGCACTGCTTAACGTTATACCTTCAATTGGCATTAATTTGTCTTGCCAATTGGTATAAATTTTGTCAAGATAATCTTTTCCAACACAACTGCAAAAAGCACCTGAGTCTAGATGTATCTTGGCTTCTGTGTTATTTATCACAATATTAGTGATACAAGATGACCCAGCTGTATAACCTTTACCTCTGGCAGGTTTGCTTTTTTTGCATCTTGGCATCTTGCACATGTATGAGATCCATACATTCATCAATATACTGTGGTAAGTGAGTATGTACCTCAGTGATCTCAAAAGAGACATTAATGTTCTCTATACTAAGTTCTTCTGATACTTCTTCTTCTTCTGAAGGCTCAGAATCACTTTCATGTAAAGATACATCAGTTTCTTTTGTGTCTTCCACTTTTTCAACATTTATCTCATTGACTCTTGTCTTTTTTGGACAAGTGTTTGCCAAATGAGATGTGCTTCCACATTTATGACATTTCAAAGGAGGTCTGTCATGTGGTTTATTTGGCTTTGAAATTGGTTTCCCACTAGTCTTGTTGTCTATTGGGGTTTTGGACCAATTTCTTCCAATTTTTGTTCTAGTAGTGATGTCCTCCATAGCATTTATATAATCTTCTGTAGGGCAAGGATCAATACAACTGCTTCTTATAGCATGCTCAAGGTCACCACCACATTTTCTTAATATCCTTTTATGTACCATTGTTTCAGACATATCAGGATGAAGGGTAGTTAACCTGTCCTTCTGTTTAAGAAACCAAGTCATGGGCCTGTCCCTCTCAATATTAAAAATGGCTTCTTCAAAGAATTTTCCATTCTAAATCTCCAGGAATCATTTGCCCATTTGGAAATAATTTGTTCTTTCCACCAAGGCCAAGAATGTTTACCATGGTCTTGTCTCATTTTATAATACCATTTCTTTGCTGATTTGGTAAATAATGAGTGGAATCTGGCACTTATGTATTCATCTGGTATGTTAAAGTCTTCTTTGAACATATCAATTGTTTTAATAAATTCCATATGATTATATTCTCCTTCACCACTGAAGGTTGGCCATTCCTCTAATCTTGGAATGTCCTTAAAATTGCAAGCAGTTTCCACAACATGACTTGAAATTGTATGATTTAAATCATTATTCAAGTTAAGAACATTTCTATCAAGAATTGGTGTGGATTGCATTGGCAGTTCATTTTTTAGTGATATATTATTAATACTTGATTGAATGTCTTTCTCAATTCAAGTCTTGCTTTATCACTTTTTTCCAATTGTTCTTGAAAAAGAGCTGCATTGTGACCAGTAGAATTTTCCAAGTTTTGAACTTGTATTTTCAATTCTCTTAACTGTCCAGTTATAAAAGAAATTGAGTTCTCATCTGGTTGATTGAGTAAGGTAACTTTAGACTCCAGTCTTTCACAAATTTGCGTCAAAGACACAACATTGTCTTTATTAACATTTTCAAGGCCAATAATAGTCTTTTGTTGTTCTGTCACTTTTATTATGTCATTACCCAGCTTCTGTTGGACATAATCAAATGCTTTAAATTTTGCCATAATTTCTTTATTACAAGATTCAAAGTGAGTTACAGGTTTTACAAGATCTATTTCTTTGGGAAAGATGGATTCAATCTTTCCCTCTCCTTGTTTTTGAATTCAATCAAGGTTCTTGCCATATTGAACACATTGTCCATGGCTGTGTTTTCCTTCTTTGGGATTCTGTAATTCTAAGGGTCAGGCTTGTTCCACTTGGGCTTTGCCTTTCCCTTTGACTTTTTCTTGCCCTTCTGGTTGGTTTTGGGGGCTTGCTTGGGCTTGTTTGGCACTTGTTGAGGTGGATTTTTTCAGGTGGATGCGTGAGGAGCTTCCACTGGGCTGGTTGCCTTGCCTTGAGCCAACTTCTTCTTCTGATCCTCTGATAACATGCTTTGGTTTTTCAACCAAGCTTTTATCTGTTGGACTTGTCTTTGACAGACATGGGTGTCCAACCCATCAGAAGGTCTTCTGTATTTTTTGGTCCCATGAACTTCTTCACTTGAAGATAAGAGTTCATGGTTCCTATCGAAAGACTTGGAAGAAGTTCCCACTCTTGTTGTTTTGACGCCAAGAACTAGTTCTTCCATTGGGATTGATTAATCTCCACGGCTGCTTGTTGGAAATGGTTCAGGTCTAACAGAAATAGCAGTAATGTCAGCTTCTGGACTCTCAATAAGAGGTTCAAAGGTTCTGGCTAACCTTTGGAAACTGGTGGAAGTTCTGGCATCCTCCATTTGTGCCTCTCCTCTGGGAAGACATTCTTGCCTTTTGGATTTGTGGCTGGAATGTCCTGGTCCAGACCCATTTGATTGGATGGAGTAGTTGCTTCCACTTGTAGTAGGAGTCATTTCACGTCAATTTTAATAAAAAATAGAGTAAAATTGAATTCAATTCACCTGCAGGACCTTTAAAGGGCTCTTTGGTTATCAAACCCCTTGGTGCTGGACTGGTTTGAATTTCAATACTGGACTCTGAGGTTTCAGAGTCTGAAGAATTTTCTCTGATGGAAGACACTAGAGAAAATTAAAAATATAAGTTATTTTATCAAATAATAAAAATAACTTATAAACTCAACTTATTAAATAAAGTTGTTTTAATGTAATTTATGGCAAATTACGTCAAAAATAAAGAAAAATGTCTAAGATAAAAAAAAATGTTTTTTAGTAAAGATTTTTTATTTGATTTATTATTTTCTTTAAAGAAATAATAATTATGAAATTAAAAAGTTAATTAATCAAAATTGTATTATTATTCACTTTATACTAGAATAACTCAAAGAATAAATTTCAAGTCTGTGATGTGAAAAAGCCACTAGTTAGACAAAAGAAATTTATTCCAAGTCACTCAATAGTATATTGTTTCAAACAATATTTTCAAGAAAAAAAATAACTTTATTAATATTATAAAGATTATTTATAAGGGATAAGTCCCAAAAAAGCCAATATTAAGATAAATATGGCAATTTTACGTCAAAAAGCAGTAAAATAAGGTCTAGATTATGATTTATGTCCCAAAAATTGGTTTAAAATCACGTCCAGGCCACCAAATGTAAGGTTTGTCTATGAAACCCTTGATAATAGTATCAAAATCAAGAGTACTATGACTGTCCTCAATAGAAATATATAATATAATAAAATATTATAACCACAAATTTAAATATAATTATTAAAAATAATTATATAAAAAAATAAATTTAATTATTATTATAAAAAATATAATAATAAAAAAATAATAATAATTATAACAAATTATAATGATTATATTATTGTTATAGTCACTGACAGTTATAACAATAAGACTTGTAAAGCTCTTAATGAGACAATTACACATGGAAATATGAATATTAACCACTTATAAATAATAAAAATATTATTTATAAAAGAACTATAACACACACTGTGCAGAAATGATTCTTATAGAATAAAATTCTATATAAAAAAAACTAATACTAGATAAAAAAATATAGAACTTTAGAGAAAACTTACTTATAATATTTATTTAATACAACAAGTTAAACAACAACAGTTATTATATTAAATAATGATTATAAGTTAAAAACACGCCTAAAATCAATAATTTTAAGGATAAAACAACTTTCTATGATAAAATTTAAGATTAAAGAGTTTTTAAGAGGAATTTGTGGATTTTGAAAGATATTTAAGATTAAAATTCTATAATATAAAATATATTATTGATTATTACAACAATAATGTGAATTCTATGACTTCAATTCATGAATTTACAATTAATAAAGAGCAAAATAACTTAAGAATTACTCTAATAATAAGATTTTATACATAATAAAACTTTACCTGTTTAAATTTCTAATATGATTGGATTGATAATGAATGATGGACAAAAACCGTGATGAAAAGACTCTTTTTATGTCTTCAGAGCAGCTCTCATGATTCATAATGAATATAGAGGGTGTGCTCAGGCCAAAACTGAAAAACCATACTTAAAAACAAAGTTCTTAACTTAAGGCAACTTGTTTTTTAATTCCAATTTAAAGCTACCAGTGTTATTCTCAACTCCATGTAACTTTAATCCTCATTTAAACTAATTATTTTAAGTTTTTAATATAAATAGACTTATTTATTTTAAAGTTCATCACATGAACAACTTAAAAATAGAGTTTCAAGCAGAAATCTCTTAAACTCAATTTTTAATTAATTTTTAAAGAAATCATAATTATCTTTGAGCTTAATTAAAAGAGCAGATTTCCAGGCTAATTACCCAGGAAATTTATTTATAAAAGATACCTAAAGTTTAATTTGTATATATATAATATTACATTCTTTACTGTGTGAAACTTTCAAGCAAATTCATTAAGATTTGGATTTTTAATGAATTTTTGAAGTTATTGCTATTTTTCCACGTAAAATAGCAATACACACCAAACCTTAGCCTTTGATAAGGTTTTGATGCTTGTAGCTTTAAAGCTTTAAGCTTATTTAAGGTTTTTAAGCTTTATTAGGCTTTGACAGTCCTTAAAACCTTGATTTCAAGCCTGCATATTGGGATTTACCCTTTGGCAGCTTGAAATTCCTGTCCAAATTGGGATAAAACCAGTTTAAACCTTAAGGTTGGATCAAAGTCTAATCTTAAAATTTAAATAAGGTTTGAAATCCTCCAATACAGGTGGAAAACCTTAATTGAATCATTGCAGATCCAAAAAGCTTTCCTTTGTCCCACCTTTTTGCGTGGATTTTGCCCTTTTATTTATTTAAAGCCATACCATGGCTTTAAACCCTTATAAATTGAGCTCACGCAGGATTTACATTCTGTATGGCAGATCCTTAGCCAATTCAGTAAATATACACCACACCTCAATTTTAACTAAAACTTTGGTAAGTTTGCATTAACCTTATGAAACTTTAAATTTAAGCTTATTTAAGCTTAAATTTAACAATTTTAAAAAAATCTTAAAAAATTTACATTAGTATTGTGAGATTCTTAAATCTTCTAATAACACAAGAAATAAGTGTTTTTGGGTATAATCCAAAATGAAGTTATACTTATTTTTTGTTATTTTTTATTTTACTTTCAACTAAAAAGTCTGTTTAAGACAAAATTAGCTATTTATAAATTCATTTGTGGCCTTATGGGTATGTTATACATACCTCACAGGCTCACATGAAGTCTTTTCTTCAAATTATTCTACAGAAATGCTCAATTTGTTTAATTTTTCTGTAAGATTATCAATACTCACGTCATAATTGATTGTCAAAGTTTTTTCTTTGATATCACTTATGTATTTGTACAACTCTTGTTGTCCTTGTATTAATTTCTGAGTATTATCAATTAATACTTTTGGTTTATTTTTTTCAATCATAAATTTTATGTTATCAATTTCTTTTTTATGTTGTACAACAAGTTTTGTTAAAGATGATAAGCTATTATTTATTTCTTGGAAAGATAATAAAATATTTTTAATGTCTTTAAGAGGTAAAATACTAATTTTAAGCTCTGTTAAAGTATTTACAACATCAGGAGACAAGGTTATTTATTTTGGAAATGGGGTTGTCTCATTCTTTGCTCCTCTTTGTCTTTGAATTGCATCAAAGTTCTGGCCATGTTGAATACATTGTCCATGGCGTCTTTTTGGATTTTGGGGATCCTGTAGCTTGGGGAATATTGTTTTCTCCGGTTCTTTTTCTTATGCTTCTTCCCTTCTTGGGAAAGTGGGTTGGCTTGAGGCTTCTTCCTTGTTTGCCTCCTTCTTTTTGGCATGACACTCCTTGATATTTTTGATTTGAGGTTTTGATGATAGTGGATTCCATCCATTGGAGTATCTCACTATTTCCTCCTCTTTGAGGAACTTTTTCAGGATGTGCCAGCAGTTCATCACTCCTTGGTGCAATTGGGGAAACATTTCCCAATCTTTGCCCTTGTACACCGTGTAGTACTTTTTGTACTCGCTCATGTGAATGTCTATTTGAGCCCTCTGATTGTGATTTGTACCTGTTTGAGTCACTAATACTTAGTTCGAATTCTGGTTCAGATATCATGGGAATTTCTGGGACTTGCCTTTGGGATAAGGCACTCCCTTGTGCGGATTCTGTTCCACTGGGGGTATTGCCCTTCCTTTTCCCTTTTGAGGAATCAATTCTACCTCTGAGTCCATCTCCATCTGATTGGATGGAGTATTGGGAGCCTCTTCTGGTAGTCATATTTTAAGAAAAATAAGAAATATGAAGATTTCATAACAGGAATTCTTCTTATGGCAATTATAAATGAGGTACTCACCTGCAGAGTCCTGAATAGTGGGTCCTGGAACGTCCAATTTCTTGAATTTCTTTTTCTTAATGATTATTGGTGTTGGAGAAATTTTGCAAGTTTCTTCCACCAATCTTTCAACACTGGTTTGGTTGTCCTGTGTTGGATTGTCTTCAAACAATAAAAAAGACAAATAAATATAAGTCTTTTATATAAAAGTGTTATTTTTGGTAAGATATGGCAATTTTCCTTTTAAAAATTGCTCTTATATCTTTTTAAAAGTGTAAAATAATTAAAGAAATGAAATCAAAATAAAATAACTTTTTTATTGGTTTTTAATATTTTTGATATTTTTTATGTTTTTATTTTTAAAGAATAAAATAAAAATGAATATCATTCCTTTATAAAATTAATTTATAATATAAAATTATTTTTAATTTATGAAATATCTTTTTAATCACTAGAGTCACTCAAAGAAAGCTTTTGCAAGTCTAAGGATGTGAAAAACCACGTGTAAGACAGTAAAATTGCTTTCCAAATGCCTCAATAGCTTTTAAAATCAAGAAATATAAAATTATTATATAATTTTATGATTATAATTATAATTTATTATTGGATAAACCCAATTATAATCATTTTCAAGGTCTTTTAGAGTAAATATCACCGCCAGGCCCCCAAATGTAAGGTTTGACTATGAAACAATACGTAAAAATTACTAATATTTCACTTATTGTACTATGAACGTCCTTATAAATAAATTAAATAAGATAAAAAATAATTATTATAATTATGGCGTAAATAATTATATTGTTAAATAAATATAATAATATAATCTATATTACAAAAAATAATATATATAAAATAAATATATTAATATAAGATAATTAATATATTAAAAAGCACTTTATTATTGTTACTAACAAATAATAAAGGCATAAAAAATTGTTTTTTATTAATAAAAAACAATTAATAAAAATAATATTACCAATATTAAAGTTATAAATTAATATAAATACTATTTATATCAATTATGGAATTATTAAAAAAGTAATAATAGAGAAAGATTGTTATAATAAGAGAAACAAACTACTTTTAATGCTTAATATAATAATTCTCAGTAAATTTACGCCTAGAAATGTAAATAAAACTTATTCAAATTTTAGTTATAATAAGTTTTAAGAGAAATTACAAATTTTCTTGGTTTTACGTGGAATTGAGGTTTTTGAGAGAAATTTAAACAAAACAATTAAATAATTGTAATAATCACGTCAAAGATGAAGATTATTATAAGATGATATTTGTTCTTTAATAAAATAAGAGTTTTATATATAAAGAATAAAGAAATTATCTTTTTATTTAATGATTTAATGTTTTGTAAGCGTCTGAGGGGAAAACAGAGTAAAAAGAGCTCTATTTATAGTAAATACATCCCTCCTAGAGTCAAGAAGGCTTCTAGTAGACGTGCACTGATCATATCCACTGGAATTGATCAATATTTTAAGGTTTGGTGATGATTACATCATGATTAAACCATATTATCTCATTTTTACGCCATTATTTAGAGTTATCACTATAACTCTGGGTTTGATGATGTCAAGGCTTGGAAGAACCCCAAATTTCGTGAATTTTATTATTTTTAATCATAAACTAACAGTATTCACCAATTTTATGACTCATATGACTGTTAAACTTAATTTAAAGTTACAGTGAGTGATCATAAATAATCAAATTAAGCTCAAACGTTGATCCTTAATAACTTTGAAGATTTACACGCTAAAGCAATTCAGAGAGTGAATTCCAATAGCTTGGCATATCCTAATTATGCTTCCAAGAGCATTTCATTACATCATCAAACCTGTACTTTTGATGATTTTTCTTGTATCTCATCTTTTCTGTCAAAATTTAATATTTTAAACTTCAAACCATGATTTCAAGGGTTTATACCTTGAATATTATAACAAAAAATACATCATTATTCACGACTGAACTAGTTTATTCAAACTGTATACTTTGTTTTGAGTTTGGACCACTTTCACAACAAAGTTGTCAACAGCTCTGTTGATTTAAGTCAATAATCCCTTACAGGTTTTAACATTGTTTATAACTTGTGAAATGAACTTCATTTCTGTATTACTAAAGTAATTATGTGATGTCTTTATTTTTGGCCTATCACTCTATCATGCATATTTCAAAAGCTATTAGCTAAAATCCTTGAATATATGCGTTGACCAAAAAAATGCATATATTCAGCTTAATTCCTGAAGTATTGACTTTGGAGCTTAGCTTCTTAATTGTTTTGTATGTGGAGATTTATGGAGAATCCAATGGTACCATTTATTTTAAATTTTGTTTCATTGTTATTTGAAATAAATAAGGATTTGTGGTTTTTATAAAGTATTATTACTTATAACTCATTAAATATTGGCTTTACAGATATGCCATAAAAATGGTATATGTGTATTTTACCATGGGGAATCCAATGGTATAATTTCTCTCACATGTTTGTTCATTGGGTTTTAAGTTAAACCAAGTTTTATGCCAATTTATGGCATTTTTGTAGCTTCAAGGTAATTATTTTTAATGTATAATTATTTTAAATATTTCTTGTGACCTTTTTGGGCATGTGGTCATATCTCAAAGGTTCACAAGGATGGGGATATTATGTCTTATTCTGAGAAGGAATCCTTGAATCAGCTTCCTGAGGCCTCAAGCCGGCCCAAATTCTCTGGAACAGGAGAATATGATCATATGGAACTCATATATTATATTGATGGACTCTTCATTGATGTACCAAGCATACCCGATTACTGGATTCCTGCTAGACTAAATACAGCATTTGAAGGTCATGCTATTATATGGTACACAGAAATGAAAGAAATTCATGGCAGAAGAAAATGGCCATGGTGGAAGAGTCAAATAATCCAAAAGTACAGTAATGGTACTTGGATATGGAAAAGGATCATTTCATTTTAAAATGACAAATACTCTGTGGAGAAAGATCCATATGAGTGGTGTCTTAGACAGTCTAAAATACTTAAAGCCATTTATACTCAGATGCAAATCCAAATGAAGAATCACAAACTTTTGACACAACTGCCTGGAGAACTAGAGCATTCAGTAAAATGCAGATGCAACCGAAATTTCACTCTAGATGACATTGCTAATACCTTACAAGATGTAAGGAAAAGAACTAATATAGGGAAATTCAGCCTATATAGAAGCAGTAGTTTCAAAGAGAAACAACCTCTCAGGGTGGAGCTTAAAGATAAACCCAGAGAAAGAGTGGCAGAAGTGGAAATGAAGAAGAATTCTTTTCACAATTGTGGTTCAACAGACCACTATGCCAACAACTGTCCAAGAGCAAAGAAAAAAATCTAAGCCATTGAGAAAGTCCCAGACGAGGAATCCCCAACAGAGGAGTCTGACCCAGACTCCATGGGTGATGCCATCAGAGAACCATCTGATGATGGCCAAGACCCAAGAGAAGAATTACTATTGGAATACCAAGAGGAAACCCCACTAGAAATTCAGGACATACAGTTGGAATCAGGCATGCTACAGGATACTGCCAACAAAAACTTGTGCAAACATACACAAGATGCACAAAAATTCCTAGTTAAACCAACCAAAGGGATGGCATATATACATGGAACAGCCACAAAAGTGACTGTCTGTATTGACAATGCTCAGCATCCACTGATCATTTATAGTGAGGCACACTGCTCCATAGTGGGAAGAAATCATCTGGATAACCACAGCCAAAATTGGGAAAAACAGCTCTGCCCCACCAAGGCAAAGAACTTTAAAAGTGCTTCAGGGAAGATGACTCCTATTGGGACAATTATCAAAGAGATAATTATACCCCACAGGAAGGGTAATATCAGACTAACCCAGAGTTTGTAGTGCTTGATGATTCCCACATTCAAGGCTTCTTACTGGGAACAGATTACCAGGGGATGTATGGCATAGATATTTACAATAGTACAAACAGGCACGTTACCATTGGTACCAATAAGGAAAAGAAATTTTCACTTAATATATAACAAATCTCTACCCATGATTCACTGGAGGAGTTACTGAATGAATTCAGAGAAGGCCAGTTTAGCACTACCCTCACCACTCAACAAAAACCAAGTTTACTGAAGATGCTGAGGAAGAACAGACCAGCATTTTCTATTGATGAAGAACCACTAGGCAAGATCAAAGGACATGATATAGAACTATATCTGGATGTGGAAAGACCTTATCCACCCATTCTCAGGAGACCTCCTTATCCAGCAAGTATGGAAACCAGGAAAGCAATTGAAAAAATTATCAATGAACTGATGGACATGGATGCCATCAGAAAGATTGGACATAATGAAATAGTGGAAATAACCACCCCTGTACTAATCACCTGTAATGATGGAAAGTCTAGACTGTGTGGAGACTTCAGAGCTCTGAACAACTACACAAAAGAAGACAGGTACCTATACCTAGGATACCTCATGCCTTGGATAAACTGGCAAAAGCCAAATACATAACCAAAATGGATTGTATGAAAGGTTTCCACCAAAAGGAGTTAAGCCAAACTCCATGAAATAGCTCAGAATGATATTCCATATGGGCATATATGAGTATACCAGGATGCCATTTGGCATCAAAAATGCACCAGCTCACTTCCAAAGGATGAAGGACACAATATTTCAAGAAGAAATATTAGAAGGGTGGATGGTGGTATATATTGATGATATCATTATAAACTCAGAGACATGGGGAGACCATGTAAAATACATAGACAGAGTGGTAAGTAAATGTTCAACCATCAATCAGAAATGTCACTGAAAAAGTGTAATTTTGGCCAACAAGAGCTACTAGCTCTAGGCCATAAAGTCCCAGGTCTTAGTCTGGCAATTGACCAGAATAAAGTTGCAGAAGTACTGCAAAAGCCAGTACCAAAGAGAATCAAAGAGATGCAATCTTTCCTTGGTTTTTCTAGCTACCATAGAAACCACATCAAGAATTCTTCCCACATAACTAGTAGTTTATACAAGTTGTTTTCAAAAGATGTAGTTTTTTAAATTACCAAGGAAAGGAGGAATGCATATGAGAGGATCAAATATGAACTCAAAAATGCACCTTTTCTCATCTTTCCTGACTTTGAAATACCATTGAAGTTATACAGAGATGCAGAATGTAACCAAGGCTTAGGAGCATCCCTTCACCAAAGACAAATTGTAGATGGTGAACCAAGAGAGGAAGTAATATGTTACATCTCTAGGCAACTGAAAGATTAAGAAGCCAGGTATGGGGCCACCCAGACTGAATGTCTATACTTGGTCTGGGCTCTGGGAAAACTCCATTATTATCTGGAGGGTGCAGTCTTTGAAGTCTACACAGACTGCACAGCCATGAAGTCTTTACTGAATATGAATACTACAAATAGACACATGCTGATATGGAAAATAGCCATCCAGAAGTATAGAGGGAATATGACCATCATATACAAGGAAGGTAAAAGTAATACCAATGCAGATGGCCTTAGCAGATGGCCACTGGATAATATCAGGAGAAATCCAGCTATAATTATGACCCTGAAGTTGCAGCTAAGCTCCCTATCCATTTCATGGAAATAGATAGGAGGAAGAACTTCAGATTCTCTGAATGGGAACCAGGAAGTGGTACCCTTGACAGTGGAAACACTGATTAAGAAGGAACAGAAACCCCATACTGGGAATAAGCTCCTCAGAACTGCACAATGAATTTTTCAGTGCATTACTGAAGTCTTATGCCAAACACAAACAGTGTGGCATATTACTAAAACTCCTTCAACAAAAATACAGCAGTCCAGAACTGGAATCCCAGCTGGAAGAACCCTGGTTGAGAACCTATAAGGATAACAAGTTCTTCCTTGTAGATGGCCTGCTTTACCACAGAGAGAAGCACACAAGTGCACTCACAGTGGTAGACAGAGACCACATCTCCCTGACCCATGACTGCCCCTATATGGGACACATTAGTGAGGACAGGACCAAAGAGAGGGAAGAAAGCACAGCTTGGTGGCCCAAGTGGGAACAAGAGTTGAGTGAATACATCAACACTTGTGAAAGATTCCAAAAGGAAAATAGGAAACATGGGAAGAAGTATGGGTTACTTCAACACATAGAGGAACCCAAACACCCATGGGAAACCATCAATATTGACTGGGTCACAGGACTTGTCCCAGGGGGCCAAGAAAGCTACAATTTCTGTTGAATCATAGTTGATATGTTCAACAAGAGTATGAGGTGTCTACAATGCCATAAAGAGGACACTGCCATGGACACTTCTCTGTTATTCTGGAATAACATCATATCTACCTGTGTAGTCCCTAAAATCATCATTAGTGATAGGGACCCAAAATTCTCATCTGAATTTTGGACCAACTTATATGAAATGCTTGGCACCAAGCTTGAATTTTCCACAGATTACCTTCCACAAACAGATGGCCTAGCTGAAAGGATGATCCAGAAAATGGAGGACATCCTTAGAAGGTTCTGTGCCTATGGCATGGATTACAAAGCCCATGAGGGATACACCCATGACTGGGTTACCCTTCTACCAGCTGTTAAACTGGCTTATAATAAAAGTCAGCACTCTACCACAGGAAAAACACCTGCACTGGTAAAGAAAGGGTGAAATCCCCTGTTGCCTGTGGATCACTTGAAGAAGAATCTTCTGACCATCCACCCCACAGTCAAGGACTTCCATTACATGTGGAAGAGGGCTTGTGACACAGCTGCCAAATGCATAGCTGAGGCAAAATAATATAATAAGCAGAGGTCGGACAAGACACACATGGAACCTGACTTTAAGGAAGGGGACCAGGTGCTAGTGTCTACACTAAACTTTCATAATCTTAGAGGACCCAAGAAGATGAGAGACCCTTTGTAGGGACCTTCACTATCATTAAGTTTATAGGAAAGAAAGCAGTTGAAGTCAAACTTACAGAGGAATTTTCCAGGAAGCACCCAGTATTTCCAGTAAGTTTAGTCAAGCCATACTTTCAAACAGAGGAGGACTAATTCCCCTCCAGGAGGAGGAACTCCACACCATCAGAGATAGTGGAAGTGGAGGATTCCCCTGGAACTGTGAGTAAAATCATCAAAGCCAGGAAGATAAGACTTAATGGGAATGATCAAAGACAATACTGAGTCAGATTCAGGAAGCAAACAGCTGATAAGGACAAATGGTTGGCAGAAGATGCCATACCAGATGGGAACCTTCATTCAAGGAGACTCAGAGCCTCTAGGAGGACTGAACAGTCTCATCACTGATGAGCCTTTTTAAGAGGGAGGGTATGTCAGCCTGTGACTCAAAGCCAGAGTACAAGCATGACAGCCAAAATACCATAAACCAATGGTATAGCCAAGATACCACCAAAAGATGGAGCTGAGCCAAATTAGCTCATAAGGTATCAAAATAAAAGGAAAACTCACCCCTTTCCAAATATACAAGTCCCATCATCATAGGACAAAGAATAACAAAGTTATTCCTGCTAAAAGTTGTTTCTGAGCATAAACCTTAATTTTCACCTCTCATCTGAAATACAGAGTAAGTGGCTTAACCCCATCAAATGTGTATTTCAAGTGAAGCTCTAAGTCAGGGCTATCCAATGATATATGCCAAACTGAGCTAGCATCAGTATTGTTGAAGTGATGAGAAAATTCAGGCCAAATAAGGGTGAACAAAACAATCACCTCCCATCTAGCTTCTACAATTTTAGTGTGAGATACCTAAAGTGGGGTCTTTTTCGAAAGAGCACAATCAGGGCTATCTGATGGTGTCATCCATTTCCTCATATCTCAACTGGAACAAAGCTTATGGGGCAAACAAGCCAATACAGCTTTTGCCTAAAACATGCATATGTACAAAATATGTTGTACATGGGATAACTTTGCCATATCTAATGATAAACATATCAAATAAGGAAAAATTGTGTAGAACACATTCAGGGATACACACTGAACCAATTTTGAGGTTGATATCTCAAGAACCTACAAAGCTATGGCTGTTTTAAGGTCAATATCCCACATTTTGGCGAATACAGCCTTACCATGGGATAATATCCCATAACCATTATTATGAGGTGTCAAAAAGACAAAGAAGCATGTTTATACTTAAATACCTAATAATCCAGTCAATACTGGGGGCCAATACAGTTTCTGTACAGCATTCTATGCGTCATACATGTCAGAAGAAGGCTATGTGGTCCCCAGATGAAAATCTTCACCCTGTATTGGTGAAAACTGCCAATATGTGGTTTCAAAACCACATCTGCACACAATACAGTCTATACAGGCCTTTTTCAAACCTAAAGCCTGTCTCAGAGAATGAAAAGTCTTTACTTCCTCTACGTGGAAAGGTCTAGTAGCCTTTCCACCCCATTTCAGGATAAAAGGAGGCCTTTTCACATCCACAAAAGTGTTCCACATCCTGCTCTTAAATTCCTACATAGAAAAACTGTCAAAAACAGCTAAAGTCTTGAGAAATAACCTGGTATAATTATAATCTTAATTATTTTAGTCTTTATTATTGTCATCCAACAGGTAAAGCTGCACCCAGGGGTTTCAACAGTGCTCACCACCACTATTTTATAATAGTAAAGCCCTTTAAATTTTATTATAAAATCCTTATTCTCTATCAATAACTTTATTTTAAATCTTTTATCACGTGTCACAGTCACAGTTAAAGTTGTAAAAAGCCTAATTACTACTTCTACATAGACTCAACCTGACAAGTGTTCAAACCTATTTGAACAGGGTTCAAACCTATGTGAACATTGTTCAAACCTATTTGAGCAGTGTTCAAACCTCTTTGAACAGTGTTCAAACCTATTTTAACAGTGTTCAAACCTATTTGAACAGTGTTCAAACCTATTTGAACAGTGTTCAAACCTATTTGAACAGTGTTCAAACCTATTTGAACAGTGTTCAAACCTATTTGAACAGTGTTCAAACCTATTTGAACAGTGTTCAAACCTCTTTGAACGGTGTTTAAACCTATTTGAACAGTGTTCAAACCTATTTGAACATTGTTCAAACCTATTTGAACATTGTTCAAACCTATTTGAACATTGTTCAAACCTATTTGAACAGTGTTCAAACCAATGGATTTCCCATGACCAAGAATTCATTCCACATGCTCAGGAATTGAAACCCAATGATGCAAAATTGATTCTAAATAATGAAGTATAGATTCCAAATCATGAGCAATTCCTTTCACATGATGGGGAATGGATCCCACATGATGAGTAATTGATTTCAAATGATGGCGCATTAATTCCACATGATGGAAAATACATGATAAGGAATCATTTCCACTTGATGGGACATCCATTCCACATGATGACACATTAATTCCACAGCATGGCTAATTGATCTCACATCATGGGGAATTGATTTTCCATGATGGGAAATTTATTTGCCATCAAGGCAAACTGATTGCTCATGATGAGGAACTTCTTACACATGATGGTTAATGGATTCCCCATTATCAGGCATTGATTCCAAAGGATGAGAATTTAATTTTACATGATGGTGAGCTAATTTCACACAATGAGGAATACATTCCACCTAATGAGGAATACATTCCACCTAATGAGGAATTTATTCCACATTATTTTGAATGTTTTAACATGATGAGGCATTAATTTCACATGATGAGGAATTGATTTCAAATGATGAACAATTGATTTCACATGATGAGTAATTAATTCCACATTATAAGGAATTGATTCCACATGATGAGGAATGATTTACACATGATGGGGCATCAATTCCACATGATAAGGAATTTATTCCACATGATGAAGAATTGATGTTCCATGATGGAAGATTGATTTCAAATGGTGGGTAATTGAGTTACCATGATGTGGAATTCATTACACATGATGAGGAATTGATCACGCATGATGGGGAATTAATTATCCATGATCAGGGATTGATTCCAAATGATGAGTAATTTATTCCAACTGATGTGGAATTGATTTCACATGATGAGAATTTGATTTGACATGATGAAGAATTGATTTCAAATGATGATTAATTCATTCCACATTTTAAGGAATTGATTCCATATGATAAGGAATTCATGCGACATGATGAGGAATTCATTCCACATGATGAGGAATTGATTCCACATGATGAGGAATTAATTCCAACTGATGTGGAATTCATTCCACATGATTCTCAGTTGATCACCCATGGTGGGGAATTGATACCCCATAATTGAAAATGCATCCCTCTTGATGCAAAATTGATACGCCGATTCAAACTTTCATTGGTATTACATCAACCTATGGTTGATATTACATCAAAATATACTTGTTTTAGGCCTGGGTGGTCATTCTGCCTTCCAGAGCCCTCCGGCCCCTCTATAAATATCCAGGGCCTTTGGCCCACCCCCTTTGAGTAGGGGGTCTATGGCCCAAATGGCCTTGTTGGGCCATTTAGGCCCCCTATGGGCTCTCTGGCCTTCTGGCTGTCAGCCTGTGACTCAAAACCAGAGCACAAGCATGACAGCCAAAATACCATAAACCAATGGTATAGCCAAGATACCACCAAAACATGGAGCTGAGACAAATCAGCTCAGAAGGTATCAAAAGCAAGAGGAAACTCACCTCTTTCTGAAAATAAAAGTCCCATCACCATAGGACAAGAAATAACAAAGTTATTCCTGCTCAAAGTTATTGCTGAGCATAAACCTTAATTTTCACCTCTCATCTAAAATCTAGAAGAAGAGGCTTAACCCCATCAAATGGGTACTCAAAATGAAGCTCTAAGCCAGGGCTATCCAATGGTACAAGCCAAACTGAGCTAGCGCCAGTATTACTTGAGTTATGGTCAAATTCAGGCCAAATAAGGGTGAACAAAACATTCACCTCTCATCTAACTTCTACAGTTTTAGTGTGGGATACTTGAAGTGGGGTCCTTTTGGAAAGAGAACAATCAGGGCTCTCTGATGGTGCTATCCACTTCTTTATATCTCAACTATAACAGAAGTTATGAGGCAAACAAGCTCAATACAGCTTTTTGCCCAAACCATGCCTATGTACAAAAAACCTTGTACATGGGATAACTTTGTCATATTTAATGATAACCATACCAAATTGGGTATCATTGTGTAGAGCCCATACAGGGCTATCCAATGAATCAACTTTGAGCATGATATCTCAAAAACTGACAGAGGTATGGCTATTTGAAAGTTATAATCCCACAATATGACCAATACAGCTGTATTATGACAGGATACAGTTGTACTCTGATTATGAGGTGTCAAACAGATGCTGAAGCTTATTTATACTTCAATAACTCATAATTAAGTCAAATACAGAGGTCCATACAGGTTCTGTACAGTTTCTGACGCGTCAGGAGCACCAGAATACACCTGTAAACTCCATTGGTGAAAATTTTCACCCTGTATAGGGTAGAAATGACTACTTGTGGTTCTAAAACCACATTTCAACCCAATACTAGCCTGTATTGAGTGTATATAACTACAAACCAGCCCACAGTAGTGAAAATTTTCACTCTGTGGTCGTGTGCAGAGGTAAACCACCTCCCACTACCCCAGAACAAGATAAAAGGAGGCTTTGCCTCACCAACAGAAAACCTCCAGGAATTTCTTGCATAGAATAGTTTGTTCTAACCCATCAAATCTTCCAAGAACATCTCCAATGGGGAATGGCAGACAGGAAATTCAAACCAGATTCCCACTACAAAGAACTTGTAGAAAGTATTCAGAAGATTTCCCTCAAAGAGATATTCTTCAAAGAACTTATCAAAGACAAGAAATGGAACAAGAGATAACACACTCTGACCCTTTCAGGCTCATGAGGACTGGCAACCCAACCAGACTCCCTAGTGGCTTCACACCACTCAGGCACCAGCAGATCAGTGACCAAGAGTCACTATACTTTCCAATCCAAGATAGAATCCAGGAGAGGAAGAGGATCATAAGGCAAGAACAAGACTTCTTTCAACCAGAGGCCGAAAGAGTCATATCCTATGATCCAGAAATTGTTGGACCTGTTGCAAGAAGTACAAAGAAACAACAAACAGTTGTAAATACTTCTAATGAACCTAGCAGCCCTATGATAAGGAATGATATCTCCACTCAGATGAAACACAATGTTGTGATACCTGAGAGTACCATAAGTAGTAATACTCTATGGTTACAATTTTCCCAATTTGTAGAACAAACTCAAAAAAAGTTTGAAAGACTCCATGAAAGTATTTCAAGCTTACAAGAGTTTTGTACCTTACAAACCAAAACTATTCATACTCTTCAAGAGGACTATATTGAATTGTATAAAGCCTCAGAAGATTCCAAAAGAAGACTAAATCAAGTCTTGGAGGAGCAAAAAAACTGCAAAAGGGAAAGGGAATACCTGGATCAAGATATTGACAAATTGATCAATTTCTGCCAAAAAATGAAACCCCAAACACAAGGGCATGTTTCTGGAAGCACCCCATACCACCAGGAAGACATCAAACCAGATTCTTTATTGGTGAATAAGGCAACGTCTCCATCAAAATACCAGGATGGAGATAATATGTCTTATACTGAAAAGGAAGCCTTGAAACAGCTTCCTGAGGCCTCAAGCTGGCCCAAATTCTCTGGAACTGGAGAGTATGATCATATGGAACTCATAGATTATATTGATGGACTCTTCACTGATGTACCAAGTATACCAGATTACTGGATTACTGCCAGATTAAATACAGCTTTTAAAGGACATGCTAGCATTTGGTACACACAAATGAAAGAAATCTATGGCAGAAAAAACTGGCCATGGTGGAGGAGCCAAATAATCCAAAAGTACAGAAATGATACATGGATATGGCAGAAAACCCTTCCATTTGGAAATGATAGATACACAGTGGACAAAGATCCATATGATTGGTGTCTGAGACAGTCAAAAAGGTTAATAGCCATTGACCCTCACATAACAACAGAAATGAGAAATCACAAACTGTTGACCAAAATACCAGGAGACTTTGAACATGCAGTAAAATGCAGATGCTCCAAAGAATCCACCTTGGATCAAATATCCAATACTTTGGAAGAAGTAGGGATTAGAACATCTATTGGTAGATACAATAACCATAGTACTGGTGATAACAGGGAGAATGCAACCCTGGAAGCCAAAGAAACTCATGATTCAGATTCTTAAATCACAACAGAATTTCACAATTGTGAACCACCCAATCACTATGCAGAAAATTCTCCCAAAGACAGGGAAGAGATATTTTCAAGAGAGGAAGAAACAACAGAAGACCAAGAAGGTCATGAATCTGACTCTAATAGTTTGAGGAATGGCTGTGGAAATAATCCATACAGTGAACCAAACCCCCATGAGGAATATTTGGTGGAATTTAAGAGCCACGGAATAGAGGAAATTGGCTCAGTCCACTCCCAAAGGAGGAAACCAATCACCAAACACCTGGATGGTTTAAAACATAAGCCACCAGACAGGGAGGGTATGACCACAAGAAAGTTGTTGGCTCAAGGTCAAATGAGCCATGCTAATAGCTCCAAGAAGAGAGGAAAGTCTCGTCAATGATGAGCCTTTTTTTTAGAGGGAGGGTATGTCAGCCTGTGACTCAAAACCAGAGCACAAGCATGACAGCCAAAATACCATAAACCAATGGTATTACCAAGATACCACCAAAACATAGAGCTGATCCAAATCAGCTCAGAAGGTATCAAAAGAAAGAGGAAACTCACCTCTTTCTGAAAATATAAGTCCCATCACCATAGGACAAGAAATAACAAAGTTATTCCTGCTCAAAGTTATTGCTGAGCATAAACCTTAATTTTCACCTCTCATCTAAAATCTAGAAGGAGAGGCTTAACCCCATCAAATGGGTACTCAAAATAAAGCTCTAAGCCAGGGCTATCCAATGGTACAAGCCAAACTGAGCTAGCGCCAGTATTACTTGAGTTATGGTCAAATTCAGGCCAAATAAGGGTGAACAAAACATTCACCTCCCATCTAACTTCTATAGTTTTAGTGTGGGATACTTGAAGTGGGGTCCTTTTGGAAAGAGAACAATCAGGGCTCTCTGATGGTGCTATCCACTTCTTTATATCTCAACTATAACAGAAGTTATGAGGCAAACAAGCTCAATACAGCTTTTTGCCCAAACCATGCCTATGTACAAAAAACCTTGTACATGGGATAACTTTGTCATATTTAATGATAACCATACCAAATTGCGTATCATTGTGTAGAGCTCATACAGGGCTATCCAATGAATCAACTTTGAGCATGATATCTCAAAAACTGACAGAGGTATGGCTATTTGAAAGTTATAATCCCACAACATGACCAATACAGCTGTATTATGACAGGATACAGTTGTACTCTGATTATGAGGTGTCAAACAGTTTCTGAAGCTTATTTATACTTCAATAACTCATAATTAAGTCAAATAAAGAGGTCCATACAGGTTCTGTACAGTTTCTGACGCGTCAGGAGCACCAGAATACACCTGTAAACTCCATTGGTGAAAATTTTCACCCTGTATAGGATAGAAATGACTACTTGTGGTTCTAAAACCACATTTCAACCCAATACTAGCCTGTATTGAGTGTATAGAACCACAAACCAGCCCACAGTAGTGAAAATTTTCACTCTGTGGTCGTGTGCAGAGGTAAACCACCTCCCACTACCCCAGAACAAGATAAAAGGAGGCTTTGCCTCACCAGGAAGCAAATACAGCATCCTGTTCTTGATATTATTACGTGGTATAACTTCTTGAAAAAGGAAGTGATACTCTTAGAATTTAACAGGTATACTTTAAGCTTAAGTATTATAGGGGTTGCTATTGTAAACCAACAGGCAAACACTGCACCCAGGGCTATCAGAAGTACTCACCATCACTAAATTATTTTAGTATAGCCCTTTTCACTCATATTATCACTCTAACATCATCATTATTCTCGTGTCACACTCAGAGTTATATTTTTTATTATCATTCTGAAGCTATATCATAGAGTCACCCTGACACTGGCCCTAAGCCACCATGTGTAAGGCATGTTTTGGGGAACCCTGTAGGCCCCTTGTGGCAGAAATCCGATGAGGTCAAAAGGGCCAAGGGGGAAATCCATTAGACTCAAACCACAAGTGGGCCCAACTGAGTGCATTTTGGCCCAAACTCCCATGAATCCAAAAATGGCCAAAAGGACCCCTGGACCCCTGGATCCCAAATTTGTCAAGAACCACAGTTTTGCCATAACTAGCCATGGACCCCATTGGAAACACATACCCTCTGGCAACCACCTCAGGTCTAGCAAGGCCTCCCCTCAATTCAGGGGAAGATTTTTCCCTCATTCATGGACCCTGTACAAAAAGATGCAGGTGGGGTGCATATATGCTATAATATACCATTATGCACCATTTTCCCTCAGCACACCAATGGGTATTTTTTCAGGACCCAATTATGTAATTTGAACCTCAGTACCCAAATCCATCACCAATTTTGAGGGATGAATTTTCAGCCATTCAGTCTAGGAATCCATGACGGCTACCAGAAGACCGTTCAAGGACACCAACCACCTGGCCCTGAAGATTTTGGGTTGTTATTGCATTTCAAGATTATTCAAGGGGCCAATTTAAGCATCTTATCAATAATTCAAATTAGTTTGTACTCCTTGGACAACTCAATTGGTCCATACAGGCTGTATTAAAGCAACCGGTAGTGACTTGGTCCTTTTGGGCCAATTCATATTCCACTGTGGGAATTCAGACACACAGATTTTTTCTCAAGATGGCCAGTTCTGTATTGACCCAAAACAGTCAATACAGCCCGGTGATCAACTGCCCAGGATCATTCTTTCAACTTCTCACATATACTGGCCATCTTCTCTTCCCTGCGGATTTTCTCCCCATTTAATTAATATATTTGCTTTCTTTTATCCCTATGTTCCTTCTTTCATTATTAGTGTAAGTACTGATAATCTTAAGTCTGTCATTTGCACCTTTTCATTGCCTGTCAATGGATAGTGGTGGTCATATCCTTTACTAATTCCATTGTTCTTTCTGGCAGGTTGAAACATTAAATTGAAAATTTATTTAGTTGTCTGTTTGGCCTTTGAATTTCTCTTATTATCTTTGGCCTTTGGCTTCCTCCTTATTTTGGCATATCTTGTATTGATTTCATTTCCCTTAAAAAATATACTCTTTTTTATTCCTTTATTCTTTTGGAGCCTTTCAAGTGAGCTCTTGATTCCGAAGTTCCAGACCACTCTTGTTAGCCTTTGAGATATGACCACATATCCAAAAAGGTCACAAAAAAATTTCTATAATAATTATACTTATAATAATTACTGTAAGAGTAGTAAAAATACCATAAATAAGTACAAAATCTGAATTAACTCGGAATATAATGAGTGAAAATGTGAAATAAATTACACCATTAGATTCCTAATGGTAAATTACACATATGTCATTTTTGTGGGATATCTGACAAGTCAATAATTACTGAAGAATAAGTAGTAATACCTTAAAAAAGGAATAAAATCTTATTTGACTCAGAAACCAATGTAACAACATGTTGAAAAAATTGGACCATTGAATTCCCCATAAATTACTACACAAAAAACCATTTAATGACAATTCTCTAAAGTCAATACTTAGACAATTAAGCTGAATGTAGCAATTTTTCGGTCAATGCATATATTAATGGTTGTTAGCTAATATCTCGTAGAATATAAATGATAGAAACATAAACCAAAAATAAAGTCACCACAAAATCATTGTAGAAATATAGATAGTAGCTTTATTTGACAAGCTATAAACAAGGCTATAACTTGTAAATGTTTATAAAACAAAATCAAGAGAGATGTTGATCAATTTGTTGTAAAAGTGGCCAAACTTAAAAATAAGTAGACATTCAGATTCTGACAGTTCAAACGTGAAGAATGAAATATTTATTATCAGAATATTCAAGGTACAACCCCTTGAAATCAAGGTTTGAAGTTTAAAATATTGAATTTCAACAGAAAAGATGAGATACAAGAAAAATCATCAAAAATAGAGTTTTGAATATGTAATGAAAGGCTCTTGGAAGTTTAATGAGGACCTTGCAGGCTCTCAAAATTAACTCTCAGAATATCCCCACCATGTATAACTTCAATGTTATTAATGATCAAAGTTTGAGCTTAAAATTGATCATTCATGATCACTTTGTAACAACCACTAATCAGGGGTGAGGGTAATCATACTTACACCCACTCAAATAACTCAAACGAGAAATTCCACTGTGTGTGGAAGTATTCATCTTCAGCAAATCTTCTTTGCTGAAACATGCATACAGTCTGGTTCATCAATACAGCCTGTCACTTCCTGTACAGGTTGGAATTACCCAATACAGTTTGGATACACCATTCCAAAACTGTATGATCACTCAATACCACCACACCTCTGGTACATATCTTGTACAGCCATACAGGACCTGTATTGGCCAGACTCAATTCAATCATCAAACCCTCTCATGAAAATTCTCTGTCTGGTTCACGGCTGTTGATTCTCACATATACCAGCGCCTCTTTTTCTCCCCTGGGGACTTTTCCGCAGTTAACTAATTTAGTATATTTATTATTTTATAATTATTCTTATCCTTATTTTGGGTATTGTAATTTTTTGATTTTAAGTTAGTCTTTGCCTGTACAGTATGAGTTGGGTGGCCATATCCTTATTAACCCTTCTCTTTTGATTCTGCCGGGTTGAAACAGTGGACTTGGACACGTTTGCGGTTGGCTCTTTTATTCTTACGCTCAATTATTGTTTCTACTTTTCTTATATTCTATTGTTTAGTAATTCATCTCTTAACACTATTGAGTGTATTCTTTCTTACCATATCCTTTGAGCCCTCCATAAGTTAGTGCCAGGCCCTCTTCACTTAGAAGAGCCCCTGTCACACACTTACTTTAATCTTATTTTAAGTTTAACAGTTATATAAGTGATGAAACTGGTGAATACTATTATATTATGAATAATACTAATAAAATCCACTAAATATAGTCTTCATCCAAGCCTATGATGTCATAAAACTGGGAGTTATAGTGACAACTCTAAATAATGGTGTAATAATGCAATAGGATGGTTTGATCATGATGTAATCATCACTATACCTTATAATACTGATCATTTCTAGTAGATACCATCAGTACACATCTACTAAAAGGGAGGTATTTACTACAAATAGAGCTCTTTTTACTCTATTTTCCCCTCAGACACATCAAAACATTAAAACAATCAAATCAAAAGGTGAATATCTTTATTCTTTATATATAAATCTTTTATATTATCAAATACCAAAGGTAATATTTATTCTAATAATCATTTTTTGATGTGATTACATCAATTGTTCTGCTGTTTTTTTAAAATTCTCTCAAAAATCTCATTTCCACGTCAAATCAAGAAAATTTGGAATTTTCTCTTATTTTTATGTGTAAATACACTTTAAATAAGTTGTATTTACATTATTATACAGTTTAAATAAGTTGTATATACATTATTTGGCGTAAATTATTCCAAAATCATTATATTAAGCATGAAAAGTAGGTTATTCTCTCTTATTATAATAATTTATCTTTACTATTACTCTTAATAATTCTTCAATTAAGATAAATAGTATTTATATTGATATATAGCTTCAATATTGGTAATATTATTGTTATTAATTGTTTTTTATTAATTATAAGAAATTGTCTATGCCTTTATTATTTAATGGTAACAATAATAAAGTGCATTTAAATATATTAATTATTATATAGTAATATATTTCTTTATTATATTATTTTTTATAAGATAAATTATATTATTATATTTATTTCATAATATAATTATTTTTTACACCTTAATTATAATAATTCTTTATTATTATAATTATTTTTATCTTATTTATTTTATTTATCAGGACATTCAGAGTACAATAAGTCAAATATTAGTATTTTTACTTATTGTTTCATAGTCAAGCGTTACCTTTGGGGCCTGGCCATGATATTTACTTTAAAGAAATTTAAAAAGATTCTAATTGGTTTTATCAAATAATAAAGTATATTTATAACCATAATATCATATAATAAATTTATATTTATTGATTTTAAAAGCTATTGAGGCATTTGGAAAGCAATTGTACTGTCTTACACATTGTTTTTCACATCCTTAGACTTGCAAGAACTTTCTTTGAGTGACTCTAGTCATTAAAAGAGATATTTTATAAATTAAAAATAGTTTTATATCATAAATTAATTTCATGAAGGAGTCATCTTCATTTTTATTTTATTCTTCAAAAATAAAAATATCAAAAATAATAAAAAATAATAAAAATTCATAAAAAAAGTTATTTTTATTCATTTTATTCATTTCTTTATTCATTTCATTTATTCAATGATACAAAAGCAATTTTTACGTGGAAAACTGCCATATCTTACCAAAAATTTCACTTCTTATATAAAAGACTTATATTTATTTATCTGTTTTAGTGTTTGAAGACAATCCAACAGAGGAAAATCAAACCACTGTTGAAAGATTGGTGGAAGAAACTTGCCCAAGTTCTCCAACACCAATTGTCACAAAGAAAAATAGAGCTAAGAAATTAGATGTTCCAGGACCCACTATTGAGGACTCTGAAGGTGAGTACCTAATTTATAAATTTCCATAAAGAGATATTCTTATCCTGAAATCTTTCTATTTTTTATTTCCTTAAATTATGACTACCAGAAAAGGTTCCCAATAATACATCCAATCAGATGGAGCTGGACTCAGAGGTAGAATTGATCCCTCAAAATGGAAAAGAAAAGGAAAAATCCAAAGTGGAACAGAATCTACACAAGGAAGTGCCTTATCCCAAAGGCAAGTCCCAGAAATGCCTATGATATCTGAACCAGAGTTGGAACTTAGTATGAGTAACTCAAATAGGTACAAATCACATTGAGAGGGCTCAGATAGACATTTAAATGAGCCAGTACAAGCAGTAATACATAGTGTACAAGGACAAGGACAGGGAAATGTTGCCACAAATACACCAAGGACTGAGGAACTCCTGGCACATCCTCAGAAAAGTTCCTCAAAGAGGAGTAAATAGTCAGATACTACAATGGATGGAATCCACTATCATCCAAACCTCAAATGAAAAACATCAAGGAGTAACATGCCAAAAAGAAGGAGGCAACCAAGGAAGAAGCCCCAGCAGCTTCTACCAGTAAGCCCCAAGCCAGCCCACTTCCCCAAGAAGGGAAGAAGAACAACAAAAAGAACTGGAGAAAACCATATTCCCCAAGTTCCAGCATTCCAAAAATCTAAAAAGATGCCATGGTCAAAGTCTTCAACATATCCAGAATCTTGATGGAATTAAAGGACAAGGAGGAGAAAAGATTGATACAACCTCATTTCCCAAAGAAATACCCTTGTCCCTAGATGCTTTAAATACTTTAACAGAAATTGAAAACAGTTATTTATGTGCAAAAGAAATCAAAAATGGTTTATTATCCTTACAAGAAATAAAAAAAAATTATCTTCTTTAGCAAAATTCATTGTACAAAATAAACAAAATTGATAATATTAAATTTATTGTTGGGAATAATCAACCAAAGGTTTTAATTGACAATACTCAAAAATTAATACAAGGACAACAAGAATTGTATAAAGATATAAAAGATATCAAAGATCAACCTTTTACAATCAATTATGACGTGAGTATAGATAATCTTACAGAAAAATTGAACACCTTAAGTATTTTTGTAAAAAAATTTGAAGAAAATAATTCATCACACCAAAAATTACTTCTAGACCATGTGGAAAAAAGTGATGAAGCAAGAATGAATCTGAAAGATGATATTCAAAATGAAATGAGGCTTATTACTGAACAGAGGGATTAAATCAATGAAGCTGACTTAAATATTCCAAAGTGATCAACCCCATTTTCTCACATAAGAAGCCCTCTTAAACCAAAAGAGGAAATAAAAAATCCATTCATAACAGACTTGAGTCATCAAGAAAATAACCAAGTCTTAATGAAGGAAGCACCTCAATTAAAAGAATGGCCAATATTCAAAGGAGAAGGTGAATATTGCCATATGAAATTTGTCAAAAAAATTGAAATTTTACAAGAAGCTTATGCTATACCAGATGAAATAGTCACTGCCAGATTTCACTCACTAGTTGAGAAGTTGGCAATAAGATGGTATTATGGCATAACGCAAACAAATGCGAAAAATACCTGGTCTTGGTGGAAACAAGAAATAATCACCAAGTGGGCTAATGATGCCTGGGGGTAAAAAATAGAGAATGCATTTGAAAATTCCTTCTTAGACCCAGAGAAGGATAAACCTTTGACTTGCTGCTTCAAAGCAATTCAAAGATTAAATTCACTGTACCCAGAAATGTCACAAAAAATGGTACACATGAAAATACTTAAGAAACGTTGAGGAGAATTGGAACATGCCCTGAGAAGCAGGTATATAGAACCATGCTCCAGAGAAGAGTATATTAATGCACTAGAAGATATAGTGACAAAGAAAAAAATTGGCAGAAATTGGAAGAAATTGGACATTAAAAGTTCAAATAAACCATTTCTCAAAGAACATAAACCAAGAGAGAATTCCCAGCCCAATACATCCAACAGTAATGAGCAAAGAAAGTGCCACAATTGTGGACGTGTTGGAAACGTAGCCAGTAATTGCCTTAAGAAAGCAAAAATCAATGAAATTCTGGAAACAGAGGACCAAAATGACAAACAGGAAGAATCTGACTCTGAAAAGGACACTGAAAAATGAGAAACTTCTTAAAGTGATTGAATCAATCTAATTACTGCACAAATTAATGATATTAATTTAATATATGAAGTACTGGATGTCAATTCAAACTTACCACAAGTTGAAACATCTGATACAAGACTCACAAACATACAAGATGCTAAATCTTATAGAACCACAAAGCCATAAGGGATGGGATATACATCAGGCAAATGAAGTATAAGTATTGTCATGGTGGGAAACCAGGAGGCAAAAGTGAGCTTAGATACACGAGCATATGGTACCTGTGTTGGTAAAAGTCATTTGAAAACAATTGTAACAGATTGGGAAGAAAAACCTATACCAATACAAGGAGACAAATTTATTAGTGCAAGTGAAAGCATGAAGCCCCTTGGAATAATTGACTTAACACTCATTTTTTCTCATCCTTCACAGTGTATAAGATTGGAAGTATAATTTGTAGTAATGGAAAACTGCACTAGTAACCATTTTATACAAGGGAATGACCACTTGTCAATTTATGGCATAGATATCTCTAACCAAAAAAGATAGATATTTTACCATAGGAGACAAGAAAAGACAAAAATTTGGCTTCTTCAATAACAAAGACAAATTACAGCTCTTAAGAATGAAGAAAAAGGCCCAGAAATGGATTTTTTCATAGCTGAACAACTGGAAGAGGCAGAATCCAATCATGAATTAACATAAAAAAAGAAAGAAAAATTGATTGACATCTTATTTAAATATAAGAATGTCTCTGCAACTGACAAATAACCACTAGGGGCCATCATGGGACATGAGGTAGACATAATCCTTAATGTGGAAAAACCTTATCCAGCTCTATTAAGAAGACCAGCTTATCCAGCTAGCCCAAGAGCTAGAGAAGCTTTAGAGGTACACATTAAAGCATTAATAGACCTTGGAGTATAAAGTAAAGTAGAACATAATGAACAGGTAGAGGTCACCACACCTGCCATTATAGACTGGAATAATGGAAAATTAAGGATGGTAGGAGGCTTTAGAGCTCTAAACACCTATACTATCCCTGACAGATATCCAATACCCAGAATCAACGAGAAATTAACACAATTATCTCAGGCTAAGTTCATCACGGCCAAGGATTCTCTAAATGGCTTTCTTCAAAATGTCTTAACATACAATGCCAAGAAACTACTAAGAATAATAGTCCACTGTGGAATTTTTGAATATCTAAGAATGCCATTAGGTGTAAAAATGCATCATCCCATTACCAAAGGAGGATGAATACCATATATCCTGAAGATTTATCAGAAGTATGGTTGATTATTTATATTGATGATATCATAATTTGCTAAGAAACTTGGGAAAGCCACTTATCAGGACTAGAAAGAGTCTTGCAAAAAATAGTACAAGTAAACATGAAAATCTCCTTGAAAAAGTCTCATTTTGCATACAGTGAACTGAAAGCACTAGGACAAGTTGTATCTGGACTACGTTTGGGCATAGATAAGAACAAAGTAGTAGCAGTACTATTGAAGCCAATTCCACAAAGTAAAAAGAAATGCAATCATTTCTAGGATTTTCTGGTTATTACAGACAGCATATAAAAGATTTTGCCAGAATTTTTAAGTCCTTGTATAAGCTCTGTGACCAACAGACATTCTATGAAATAACTGAATAAAGAGTCAAGGAATATGAAGAATTGAAAGATTCCTTAAAAAATGACCAATTTCTTCTAATTCCAGATTAAAAACTTCCCTTTAAACTATACATTGATGCTTGTGGAGAAGGACTGGATGTTGCACTACACCAGACACAAATCATCAATGAAAAACCTGTTGAATGACCAATTTGGGCCATTTCAAGCCAAATAAAGCCAACAGAACAAAGGTCTGGAGCAAGCCAAATGGAATCCCTCTTCTTAGTGTGGGCTTTAAAAAAATTACAATATTATTTTGATGGAACAGTGTTTGATGTAATTACAGACTGAAATGCTGTAAAATCTTTATTAAATATGAAGAATCCAAATAGACATATGCTAAGATGACAAATTTCCATCCAAGAATATAGAGGAAATATGACTATAGTTGTGAGCCTTAGAGGTAATTTCATATACCCAAAAGACCACAAATATAAAAAATAACATATTAATATAAATAAAATAAATTTATTTATATTATTAAAATAAAAATCAAAATATAAATATAAAATTATATTAAAAATAAAAAATTAATTATAATTTAAAAATAAAAAATACATTAAATTTTGTAAATATAAAATTACATTTATACTTGAAAAAATTAAGTAAAAATGAAACTTTAACAAAATTGTGAAAAAATAAATAAATTTGGAAAAAAGTTAAATAAAATTTATTATAACTTTTTATCCAATAAATAAACATATAAAATTTATTTCACCATTGGATTCCTCATAAAAAATCAGGTGGGGTCACCTCTGAGTGAAATTCTTGTAACTCAACTCTAAATAAGCTTAAATTAAGTTTTTAGTATTTTCAATACAAAAGTTGAAAATCCTCAAAACCTTAATTTAATTCGCACCACATGTGGTGTTAACCATCAATTTTTTTGTTAAAATTGAGGTGTTGTGTTTAGTTTAGAAGTTATGAGGAATTGAAGTATTTTCAATTGAATTCAATTGAAATGTCAAAATTTGCGCGTGTATTACATAAGTGAACTTTGATTTACATATGAGGTGTCAATTATTACTGTATTGTACTGTACAATTGAATTGAATTACATATGTAAATTATAAGTATAATACATGATGAGGAATTAAAGGAAAAATAAATTGGAAAGATTAAATTTATGGGGGAAAAGGAACTCCAGCTCTAAGGGGGAGCTAGACCCCCAAAATCCTTGCTGACAGGCGTGGGATGTCAATATTCACGCAAAAGTTCATCACTTTTGGCCTGGAATTGAGTTACAGGGTCTGTGGACTCAATTGATGATGAGGTTTTGATACCAACTGGGGTAGTTTTAGCTGTTGCCAAGAGGGTAAAACTACCCTTAAGATAAAACAATCATAATAAAAACAGTTTTAACTGGTTTCTACGCCTCTGACACACATTCTGACGTGTTTTGAAGGCTCTAGGCCTGGTATTGCTATAGTAATGGCTGATTTAAGGGTCTAAAATGGCTAAAAATAGCTAAAAATGGCTTAAACCAGCCCTTTTTGGTCTAAACCAGGGTTCAATGATGCCATAATTGGCTTTTCTGTTGTCAGACTGTTTTTCACGACTGACAAGAGTAAATTTTACTTTTGGAGTAAGAGAATTGATGGCTATAAAAGAATGTCTTCTTTGCCCCACTTTTCTCTTCATGTTAGAATCTTTTCCTTTTATTAATTAGTTTAAAACTGTTAAACCAATCAATCAAAGATTCCAACCACCACTTTTAAATCATTTTAATCCTTTTAACCACGTGAAAAAATCATTATAATCATTGTTTGTAACTCTTATAATCATTTTTACCCCTGAACCACCCCAAAAGTGAATTAAAGCATCTTTCATCACTGTAAACTTTGTCACTTTGTTTCCAAATTCACTCTGGTCACTTTTGGGCGTGTTTTCTCTTTAATATTCTTTTTAAAGACTTTGCTCTTTAATTAATTGCTTGCAGTTCCTTGCTCAATTAATTCCAATTGAAATTGCTCTTGAAGAAATTTCTTTTGTAGCCTTAAAATATCTCTTGTAGAGTATTTTTTGGATAAATTTTTATTGTTGGTAAAACAATAAATTTTTATAATATTATTGTTTTATACTAATAAAGTTATAAACAATAACATTGGCGTGTTTTCTCTTAAAAAAAATATTTCATACTATTTTTAATTGATTTTTACCTTATACAAATTTTGAGGACAGGAAAAGTACTTGATTTTTAATCAAAGTTTCATATCCAGACCTTACATTTGGGGGCCCAGCCATGATATTTTACCTGTGACATATTTTTTTACTCTTTTTAAATCTTTTTTTCTTATATTGAAAAATTTAAAAACATATAAAAAATACTTATAATTCAAAAAATCCATAAAAAATAACTTTTTTTCATATTATAAGTGAGGCTTATATTTTTTATTTCTTTTTTGAAATAACCTTTTTTTACTTAATTAATTGGCTTTTTCATTAATTTTAGTGTCTGACAACGTGGTAAGACAAGAAAACATTGAAACAGCCTCAACAGTAAGCAGCATTATCCCTGCCAGTACTGTTAATTCTGATCATAATAGTACTGTTATTGTGACTCAAAATAACCAGCCTGAACCAATATCTTCTGAATTGATTAGCTTGGACATAAGTAATACCCTTCAGAAAGCTAAAAATTTGGCCAATAGTAAGTTTTTGACGTAAAAATACTATTTTAAGCCTTTTTTAACCATAATTATGCCTTCAACCAGGTCAGGAGCCAGCTACAACCCCTCAAGCAGCTCCCAAAAAGGTAATAGACGTGATTATGGCAGATGCCAACCAGGTACAGAAGGAAAAGGGTCAGTTGATGACTTCCAAACAACTAAATTGGGTCATTCTGAAGCTGATAATACTATTTTACCTTCAAAAAGAGCTGACACCGCCACAACAAGCCTCTGTGGACATATACAAAGCCAGCCACAGTGCATACAACAATGCACTTCAATTCAAAGAGTACCAGATCCTTGCAGACCTGTGGAAGAATTGCATGAATTCTTACCTGACAGTAAGAAAATTCTTGGGCCATCCCAACACTTGCAAATTGCTCAATGGATGGCATCCATTGATGGAGAAGAAAAACATGATGCTTTTGACACTAGAATGGAGGAAAAACAACCCTCCACCACCCAAACCAGTGCCAAAAACAGCCCCAGTGGCCAGCAGCAGCAATTCCAACGTGAAGAAGCAGCCACAAACTCCAAACAAGGGCAAAGGGAAGGCACCAGCCCCAAAACCTTACAGCCAGGGCTACAGAATCCCAAAGATTCAGCAGGATGCCATGGAAAATGTATTTCAGATGGCCAGAACCATGATGGAATTACAGAAGAAGGAGGAAGCCAGATTAAGGTTCCAGAAATGATTTCTGACATATTTGATTCCATCCCAGAGTTGTATAATGCTATAAATGACGTGAGAAAACATCTTTCTGATAAAAATGACACCATTTATAACAACATTAAAACAAACAACCTGAGTCTGTGCCAAATTAATGAAACACTTATGTGTTTTGAAAAAGTTTTAAGAACAATTAAAAATTCTAATAATGACAATTCTTCTAACATTAAAATAAATGAACAATCTGCCATTATTAAATAATTAACAGATAAATATTCTAAATTCAATATTGATGACATAATTAGAACAAGAATTAAACAAGCCATAAATATTATCAAAACAGATAACAAGAAAGTCCTTGATGACATTTCAAATTCATTTACTGAAGTAAAGACATATACCATTGCCTTGAAAAAGTGTTTTGATGCTTCACAAGAAGAAGTATCAAAATTATCAATGAAATTGAATCAAGTCACTGCTGATAATACAAGACAGACAGAGTTATGGCAAGAACTGACACATAAGGAAGACATGTATAAAATTGAAGTAATAAATTTAATACAAAGCTTCCAACATGAATACAGAAATTCTCAAAGGTGTAGCAACAGTAAAATGAATGACATTGAACAAATACTGAACACCTTACCAAGAATGTCTACACCTCTAAATCAAAATGAGGGCACAAGAATTCCAAATTCACAAGTATTGGATCCTGATAATTCACAATTAAAAAATGAATTATCCACTTCTTTTCATAACTTGGAACCATCAATGGGCCAAGCACTCTTGAAAGAAGTTCCAAAACTTAAAGAATGGCCTCACTTCAGTGGTGAAGGAGAGTATGACCATATGGAATTCATTAGAGGTATTGACATGATCAAAGAGGATTTTGAATTACCAGACAGATTGGTAACAGCCAGGTTTAACACCTTGTTTACCAGATCAGCTCACAGATGGTACATCAAAATAAGACAAGCACATGGACACCAGAGTTGGACTTGGTGGAAAACCCAAATCATCAACAAATGGGCAAATGATGCTTGGAGGTTTAAAGTTGAAACAGCCTTTGAATCTGCCAAATTTAATGCTGATAAAGACAGAGCTTTACCATGGTTTTGCCAACAAAAGGACAGATTAACAGCATTATATCCTGACATGTCAGAGTTTATGATCCATAGAAAAATTCTGAGACAATGTGGAGGTGACTTAGAGCATGCTGTCAAAAGCAGGACTACTGAACAATCTTCAGCAGAAGATATTATCAATATACTAGAAGAAGTAACCACCAGAACCAAAATTGGTTCTAGTAGGGTGAATCTCAAAACAAGGTTTAATACACCTTGGAAAGATTCTGTGGACAAAAACCCCAAAGAAAATTCTGGTAATATTAAATATAAATCTGCAGATACAGTCAGAAAATGCCATATTTGCCAAAGCACCACCCATTTAGCCAATACATGTCCAAAGAGGGGCAAAATCAATGAAATTGACATTGAAAAGGAACCGGATGTTGAAAAAGAAGACATAATTGAAGACAATTCAGATGATAAGTCATCCATATTTTCTGAATCTTCAAAAGATATAGAAAATATCAATGCCACTTTTGACATCATGGAATCTTGTGAGCCTTTGAGATATGACCACATATCCAATAAGGTCACAAAAAAGATTAATAATAATTATACCTTTAATATAATTATATTAAAATTAATTAGAATAATTATACACTAAAAATAATTACTCAAATAGACAAAAAATACCATAAATTGGTACTAAAATTGGTTTAACTTAAAAACCAATGAATGAACATGTAAAATAAATTATACCATTGGATTCCCCATGGAAAAATACACATATACCACTTTTATGGCATATCTGTAAAGTCAATATTTAAGGAATTATAAGGTATAATACCTTATAAAAATCATAAAACCTTATTTATCTCAGAAACTAATGAAACAACATGTGAAATAAATTGTACCAGTGGATTCCCCACAAAAATCCACATATAAAACAATTAATAAGCTAATTCCCAAAATCAATACTTAAGGAATTATCCTGAATATATGCACTTTTTTGGTCAACGCATATATTCAGTGATCATAGCTAATATCTTCTAAAATATACATGATATAATGATGAACCAAAAATAAAGTTACCACGTAATTACTGTAAGAACACAGATATGAACTTTATTTTACAAGTTATAAACAAGGTTAAAACCTATGATGAAATATTGATAAAAATCAACAGAGCTGTTGACCACTTTGTTGTGAAAGTGCTCCAAACTTAAAAAAAAGTACACAGTTGGATTCTACTAGTTCATTCGTGAAGAATGATGTAATTTTTATTATTAAATTCAGGGTATAACCCCCTGAAATCAAGGTTTGAAGTTTAAAATATTGAATTTCGACAGAAAAGATGAGTTACAAGAAAAATCATCAAAATTAGAGTTTTGATGATGTAATGGAAAGCTCTTGGCAGCATAATAAGGTTATGTCACGCTATCAGAATTCACTCTCTGAATTGCTGTAGCGTAAAAACCTTAAAAGTTATTGAGGATCAAAGTTTGAGCTTAAATTGAGCTGTTATGATCACATACTGTAACCTTAAATTAAGTTTAACAGTCTTAATAGTGATAAAATTGGTGAATACTATTAGTTTATGATTAAAACTAATAAAATCCACGAAATTTGGGGTTCTGCCAAGCCTCTGATGTCATCACATTTAGAGTTATAGTGATAAATCTAAATAATGGTGTAATAATGATGTAATATGGTTTGATCATGATGTAATCACCCTCAAACCTTAAAATATTGATCAATTCCAGTGGATATGATCAGTACACGTCTACTAGAAGCCTGTTGGACTCTAGGAGGGAGGTATTTACTATAAATAGAGCTCTTTTTACTCTATTTACCCCTCAGACGCATCAAAAACATTAAATCAATTAAATAAAAGGTAATATCTTTATTCTCTAAATATAAAGCTCTTATATTCTTAAAGACCAAAGACCATCTTGTTATTAATCACCATTTTTATGTGATTAAATCAATTCTTTAATTGTTTTTGCTATAAATCTCTCTAAAAAGCTCATTTCCACGTAAAATCAAGAAATTTGGTAAATTCTCTTTATTTTTATTGTAAATACAATTTGAAAAGGTTGTATTATATTCTTTTGGCGTAAAATAACTCAAAATTATTATCTTAAGTGTTAAAAGTAGGTTATTTCATCTTATTATAATAATTTCTCTCTTATTATTACTCATAATAATTCTTATTTAATATAAATAGTATTTATATTAATTTATAACTTTAATATTAGTAATATTATTGTTATTAATTGTTTTTTATTTATAAAAAACAATTTTTTACGCCTTTATTATTTGTTGGTAACAATAATAAAGAGCTTTATAATATATTAATTATTTTATATTAATATATTATTTATAATATTATATTTTTATATAATATTAATTATATTATTATATTTATTTAATAATATAATAATTTTACGCCATAATAATAATATTTCTTTATTATTATTATTATTTTAATCTTATTTATTCATTTTATAAGGACATTCAGAGTACAATAAGTAATAAATTAGTAATTTTTACTTATTGTTTCATAGTCAAACCTTACATTTGGGGGCCTGGCCGTGATATTTACTTAAAAGACCTTTAAGAAGATTCTATTTGGGTTTATCCATAATAAATTATATTTATAATCATAAAATTATATAATAATTTTATATTTTATTGATTTTAAAAGCTATTGAGGCATTTGGAAAGCAATTGTACTGTCTTACACGTGGTTTTTCACATCCTTAGACTTGCAAGAACTTTCTTTGAGTGACTCTAGTGATTAAAAAAGATAATTTATAAATTAAAAATAATTTTTATTATAATTTAATTTTATAAGAATCATATTCATTTTTTATTTTATTCTTTAAAAATAAAAATATACATAAAAAATATTCAAAAATATTCAAAACCAATAAAAAAAGTTATTTTTATTCATTTTTATTCATTTCTTTATTTATTTCAATTTTTCAAAGATATAAAAGCAATTTCTACGTGGAAAATTGCCATATCTTGCCAAAAATAACACTTATTATAAAAAGACTTATATTTATTTGTCTTTTTTAGTGTTTGAAGATAACCCAACAGAAGACAACCAAACTACTGTTGAGAGATTGGTGGAAGAAACTTGCCAAAGTTCTCCTACACCAGTTATCACCAAAAGAAAGAAAGCTAAGAAATTAGACTTTCCAGGGCCCACCATTCAAGACTCTTAAGGTGAGCACCTCTTTTTAAATTGCCATAAAAGAATTTTATTCTAAAATACTTTTATTTTTTTATTCTTTAATTAAGACTACCAGAAGAGGTTCCCAATACTCCATCCAATCAGATGGAGCTGGACTCAGAAGTAGAATTGATCCCTCAAAAGGGAAAAGAAAGGGCAATATCCCCAGTGGAACAGAATCCACACAAGGAAGTGCCTTATCCCAAAGGCAAGTCCCAGAAATGCCCATGATATCTGAGCCTGAATTGGAACTAAGTATGAGTAACTCAAACAGGTACAAATCACATTCAGAGGGCTCAGATAGACATCTACATGAGCCAGTACAAGCAGTATTACACAGTATACAAGGAAAAAGACTGGGAAATGCTGCCTCAAATACACCAAGGAGTGATGAACTCCTGGCACATCCTGAAAAAGTTCCTCAAAGAGGAGGAGATAGTGAAATACTCCAATGGATGGAATCCACTGTCATCCAAACCTCAAATCAAAAAAATCAAGGATTATCATGCCAAAAAGAGGGAGGCAACCAAGGAAGAAGCCCCAGTAGCTTCTACCAGCAAGCCTCAAGCCAACCCACTTCCCCAAGAAGGGAAGAAGAACAAGAAAAAGCATTGGAGGAAACCATATTCCCCAAGCTACAGAATCCCAAGAATCCAAAAGGATGTCATGGACAATGTTTTCAACATGGCCAGAACCTTGATGGAATTCAAGGACAAGGAAGAGCAAAGAATGAGACAACCTCATTTCCCAAAGAAATAACCTTGTCCAAAGATGTTGTAAATACTTTAACAGAAATTAAAAATAGTATATTACCTCTAAAAGAAATTAAAAACAGTTTATTATCACTACAAGAAATAAATAACAATTTATCTTCTTTAACAAAAATTGTTGTGCAAAACAAAAAAGAAATTGACAACATTAAGTTTATTGTTGAAAATAATAAACCAAAGAATTTAATTGACAATACTCAAAAATTAATACAAGGACAACAAGAATTGTATAAATACATAAAAGATATCAAAGACAAGACTTTGACAATCAATTATGATGTAAGTATTGACAATCTTACAGAAAAATTAAATAAATTAAGTATTTCTGTAGAAAAATTTGAAGAAAAAACTTCATCACACCAAAAATTACTTTTGGACCATGTGGAAAAAAGTGATGAAGCAAGAATGCATCTGAAAGATGATATTCAAAGTGAAATAAGGCTTATTACAGAAAAAATGGATAAGATTAATGAGGCTAACTTAAATATGCCAAAGTTATCAACACCATTTTCTCATATAAGAAGCCCTGTTAAAACAAAAGAGGAATTGTCAAATCCTTTCATAACAGACTTGAGTCATCAAGACAACAACCAAGTCTTAATGAAAGAAGCACCTCAATTGAAGGAATGGCCAACATTCACAGGAGAAGGTGAATATGACCACATGTCATTTATTAAAACAATTGACATGTTACAAGAAGACTATGCCATACCAGATGAATTAATCACTGCAAGATTACATTCATTATTTGAGAAATCTGCAAAAAGATGGTATTATGGCATAAGACAGACAAATGGTAAAAATACCTGGTCTTGGTGGAAACAAGAAATAATCACCAAGTGGGCAAATGATGCCTGGAGGTATAAGATAGAAAATGCATTTGAAAACTCTTTCTTTGACCCAGAGAAAGATAAACCTTTAACTTGGTTCTTAAAACAAGTTGAAAGGCTTAATGCACTGTACCCAGAAATGTCACAGAAGATGGTGCACATGAAAATACTTAAAAAATGTGGAGGGGAACTAGAACATGCCCTAAGAAGCAGGTGTATAGAACCATGCTCCACAGAAGAGTATATAAATGCACTAGAAGATATAGTGACAAGAACAAAAATTGGCAGGACTTGGAAAAAATTGGACATTAAAAGCCCAAATAAACCATTTATCAAGAAAGATAAATCAAAAGAATCCTTTAAACCCAATACATCCAACAATAATGAGCAAAGAAAATGCCATAAATGTGGAGGTATTGGACACTTAGCCAATAATTGCCTTAAAAAAGCAAAGATTAATGAAATTGTGGAAACAGAAAACCACAATGACAAAGAAGAAGAATCTGACTCTGAAAAAGAGACAGAAGAATCAGAAAGCTCTGAAAGTGATGAAATCAATATAATTAATGCACAAATTAATAATATTGATATAATTTATGAAGTACTGGATGTTAACTCAAACTTGCCACAAGTTGGAACATCTGACACAAATCTGACAAACATACAAGATGCCAAAATGTATAGAACCAAACCTGCAAGAGGAATGGGATATACAGCTGGAAAATCAAGTATTAGTATTGTTATGGTTGATAACCAAGAAGGAAAGGTTAACTTGGATACAGGAGCATATTGCACCTGTGTTGGCAAAAGTTATTTAAAAACCATTGTCCCAGACTGGCAAGAAAAACTTATGCCAATACAAGGTGTCAAATTTAGTAGTGCAAGTGAGAGCATGAAGCCCCTTGGAATAATTGATTTAACACTAATTTTTCCTCATCCCTCACAATGTGTCAGAATCAAAGTAGAGTTTGTAGTAATGGACAACTGTACTAGTAATCATTTCATACTTGGAAATGACTACTTATCAATCTATGGTATAGATATCTCCAACCAAAAGGATAGATATTTTACCATAGGAGATAATAAAAGACAAAAGTTTGGATTCTTAAATAACAAAAAACAAATCACAGTTATTAAGAATGAGGAAAAAATTCCAGAAAAAGAACTTTTTATATCTGAACAACTCAAAGAGGCAGAATTCAATCAAGAATTAACAGAAAAAATGAAAGAAAAATTGATTGACCTCTTATTTAAGTATAAAAATGCCTTTGCAACTGACAAAGAGCCACTAGGTGCCATAATTGGACATGAAGTGGATATAATTCTTAATGTAGAAAAACCTTACCCACCTTTATTAAGAAGACCTGCTTATCCAGCCAGTCCAAGAGCTAGAGAAGCCCTAGAGGTGCACATTAAAGAATTAATGGACCTTGGAGTATTAAGAAAGGTTGGACATAATGAGCAAGTAGAAGTTACTACACCTGTCATTATAACTTGGCATAATGGAAAATCAAGGATGGTAGGAGACTTCAGAGCCCTGAATACCTATACCATTCCAGACAGATATCCAATACCCAGAATCCATGAGACATTGACCCAATTGTCACAAGCTAAGTTCATCACAGCTATGGATGCTCTTAAGGGTTTTCATCAAAATGTCTTAACAGACAATGCCAAGAAACTACTAAGAATAATAGTCCATTGTGGAATTTTTGAATACTTAAGAATGCCATTTGGGATAAAAAATGCACCTTCCCATTATCAAAGAATGATGAATACCATATTTCCTGAAGAATTATCAGAAGGATGGTTAATAATCTACATTGATGATATCATAGTCTGCTCAGAAACTTGGGAAAATCACCTAACAAGACTAGAAAGGGTACTACAGAAAATAGTCCAAGTAAATATGAAAATTTCATTAAAAAAGTGTCATTTTGCATATAGTGAATTAAAAGCCCTAGGACATGTAGTATCTGGACTTAGTCTAGGCATAGACAAAAATAAAGTAGCAGCAGTACTACTTAAACCAATGCCTCAAACTAAAAAAGAAATGCAATCATTTCTAGGATTTGCTGGTTACTATAGACAGCATATAAAAGACTTTGCAAAGATTGCTAAATCCTTGTATAAGCTATGTGACCAACAAACAGTCTATGAGATGACAGAAGAAAGAGTCAAGGCATATGAAGAATTGAAAAATTCTTTAACAAATGCCCCATTTCTTCTAATGCCAGATTGGAAACTACCTTTCAAACTGTACATTGATGCTTGTGGAGAAGGACTAGGTGCTGCACTTCACCAAACACAAATTATCAATGATAAACCAGTGGAAGGACCAATTTGTTTCATTTCAAGGCAGATAAAGCCAACAGAAGCAAGGTATGGAGCAAGCCAAATGGAATGCTTATGCTTAGTGTGGGCTTTAGAAAAGCTGCATTATTATTTGGATGGCACAGTATTTGATGTAATCACAGACTGTAATGCTGTGAAATCACTATTGAATATGAAGACTCCAAATAGACATATGCTGAGATGGCAAATTGCTATCCAAGAATATAGAGGAAATATGACTATTGTTCATAAATCTGGAAATATTCATAAAAATGCAGATGGTCTTAGCAGATGGGCTCTAGCAAATACCCCTGACAATCCAGCATGGGTACCACAAAAGAGCACCATATAGAAGGAATATGTGTTACAGACATTGGCACAGAATTCTTTAACCAAGTTAAAGAAAGCTATAAGACAGACAAAAATTGCCATATCTTAAGCCAACTTCTAATGAAAGACTGCAAAGATCCATCACTTTCATCAAAACTAGATGAAATATGGAAAAAAGCATATGATGAAGGAAGATTCCACCTCCTTGATGGAATCCTTTACCATAGAACAAAACACACATGTGTTATGGCCTTAACAGACAGAACACTAATAAACACTATTTTACATGAGTGTCATGATAGTGTTGCATCTGGACATCTCTCAGAAGATAGGACACTAGAGAGGGTGAAAACCTGCTCTTGGTGGCCAAATTGGAAAAAAGATGTTGCAGAGTACTGCCAAACCTGTGACAGATGCCAAAAAGCCAACAGAGCCACAGGAAAGAAATTTGGAATGATGATCCAAATCCAAGAACCAAAATCCCCTTGGGAAATAGTTCATATGGATTGGGTAACAGCCTTACCTCCAGGAGGAGACAGGAGTTATAATGCATGTCTAGTGTTAGTTGACAGGTACAGTAAAACTCCCATGTTCTTACCATGTCATAAAGATGACACAGCTATGGATACAGCCATAATGATATGGAATAAAGTCATTAGCCACACAGGCTTATTCCAAAATATTATAAGTGACAGAGACCCAAAGTTCACTTCAGCATTATGGACAAACCTCCATAACTTGTTTGGGACAAAGTTATCATTCTCAACAGCTTATCATCCTCAAACTGATGGTCTAGCAGAAAGAATGATACAAACCCTAGAGGATATGATCAGAAGATTCTGTGCTTATGGGCTAGAATTCAAAGATTCTGATGGTTTTACCCATGATTGGTGTACACTAATACCAGCACTTGAACTGGCATATAAGACATCAATCCATTCTTCTACTGGCAAAACACCAGCAATGCTAGAGAAAGGTTGGAATCCAAGACTTCCTTATGATACCCTCAAAAAGGACTTAGTGGATATACATCCAACAGCAAGCAGTTTCAAGATAATGCTTGACAAAGCAAGACACCATGCAAACAGATGCATGCAAGATTCTTTTAAATATGCAAAAGAAAGATGGGATAAAAGTCATAAACCACCTGACTTCAAAATAGGGGACTTGGTTTTAGTATCAACCCTTAACTTCAATAACATAAAAGGCCCAAAAGAAATTGAAAGATTCCTTTGCAGGACCATTTATGATAAAAGCACTTCATGGACCCAATGCTGTGCAATTAGAACTCACAGGTGAACTAATGAACAAACACCCAACTTTCCCTGTAAGTCTGATAAAACCTTACAGTTCAAGTGACAAGGAATTATTTCCACTAAGAAATAAACCCCCACTTGAAATTCCCCCCTTGGAGGAAGGAGAGGAAAAGAGAATAGTAAAAGTTCTTAAAGAAAGAAGGACAAGAAACAAAAAAGAAAGGGAATACCTTGTAAGGTATAGAAATCCAACTCAAGAAGATGAATGGCTACTTGAGAAAGATATAACAAATGCTGATAAATTACTAAGAAGGTTCAGACATGAAAGAAAACCTGAAAAATAAAAAGTTAAGCATTATTGAGCTTCAAGACTAACAAAAGTCTATTGAAGAGGTAGGACAGTGGATGATACCCTAATCACATATATCAGATTGTGGTACAATCTTTTTTGGTGGTAGGGAATGTGAGCCTTTGAGATATGACCACATATCCAATAAGGTCACAAAAAAGATTAATAATAATTATACCTTTAATATAATTATATTAAAATTAATTAGAATAATTATACACTAAAAATAATTACTCAAATATACAAAAAATACCATAAATTGGTACTAAAATTGGTTTAACTTAAAAACCAATGAATGAACATGTGAAATAAATTATACCATTGGATTCCCCATGGAAAAATACACATATACCACTTTTATGGCATATCTGTAAAGTCAATATTTAAGGAATTATAAGGTATAATACCTTATAAAAATCATAAAACCTTATTTATCTCAGAAACTAATGAAACAACATGTGAAATAAATTGTACCAGTGGATTCCCCACAAAAGTCCACATATAAAACAATTAATAAGCTAATTCCCAAAATCAATACTTAAGGAATTATCCTGAATATATGCACTTTTTTGGTCAACGCATATATTCAGTGATCATAGCTAATATCTTCTAAAATATACATGATAGAATGATGAACCAAAAATAAAGTTACCACGTAATTACTGTAAGAACACAGATATGAACTTTATTTTACAAGTTATAAACAAGGTTAAAACCTATGATGAAATATTGATAAAAATCAACAGAGCTGTTGACCACTTTGTTGTGAAAGTGCTCCAAACTTAAAAAAAAGTACACAGTTGGATTCTACTAGTTCATTCGTGAAGAATGATGTAATTATTATTATTAAATTCAGGGTATAACCCCCTGAAATCAAGTTTTGAAGTTTAAAATATTGAATTTCGACAGAAAAGATGAGTTACAAGAAAAATCATCAAAATTAGAGTTTTGATGATGTAATGAAAAGCTCTTGGCAGCATAATAAGGTTATGTCAGGCTATCAGAATTCACTCTCTGAATTGCTGTAGCGTAAAAACCTTAAAAGTTATTGAGGATCAAAGTTTGAGCTTAAATTGAGCTGTTATGATCACATACTGTAACCTTAAATTAAGTTTAACAGTCTTAATAGTGATAAAATTGGTGAATACTATTAGTTTATGATTAAAACTAATAAAATCCACGAAATTTGGGGTTCTGCCAAGCCTCTGATGTCATCACATTTAGAGTTATAGTGATAAATCTAAATAATGGTGTAATAATGATGTAATATGGTTTGATCATGATGTAATCACCCTCAAACCTTAAAATATTGATCAATTCCAGTGGATATGATCAGTACACGTCTACTAGAAGCCTGTTGGACTCTAGGAGGGAGGTATTTACTATAAATAGAGCTCTTTTTACTCTATTTACCCCTCAGACGCATCAAAAACATTAAATCAATTAAATAAAAGGTAATATCTTTATTCTTTAAATATAAAGCTCTTATATTCTTAAAGACCAAAGACCATCTTGTTATTAATCACCATTTTTATGTGATTAAATCAATTCTTTAATTGTTTTTGCTATAAATCTCTCTAAAAAGCTCATTTCCACGTAAAATCAAGAAATTTGGTAAATTCTCTTTATTTTTATTGTAAATACAATTTGAAAAGGTTGTATTATATTCTTTTGGCGTAAAATAACTCAAAATTATTATCTTAAGTGTTAAAAGTAGGTTATTTCATCTTATTATAATAATTTCTCTCTTATTATTACTCATAATAATTCTTATTTAATATAAATAGTATTTATATTAATTTATAACTTTAATATTAGTAATATTATTGTTATTAATTGTTTTTTATTTATAAAAAACAATTTTTTACGCCTTTATTATTTGTTGGTAACAATAATAAAGAGCTTTATAATATATTAATTATTTTATATTAATATATTATTTATAATATTATATTTTTATATAATATTAATTATATTATTATATTTATTTAATAATATAATAATTTTACGCCATAATAATAATATTTCTTTATTATTATTATTATTTTAATCTTATTTATTCATTTTATAAGGACATTCAGAGTACAATAAGTAATAAATTAGTAATTTTTACTTATTGTTTCATAGTCAAACCTTACAAATCTTATTCCCACTTACCACAATTGAGCAATGGTCAAGTTGATTTATCAAAAGTTCAAGATGCACAACTTATGAAGACAAAACCAAACAGAGGAAAAGGTTATACAGCTGGTAACTCCTGTATAACAGAAGTGGTAATTGACAACAAGCCCACCAAACTTTTGCTTGACCCAGGAGCCTTCTGCTCTTGTGTTGGAAAATCCTTTCTTAAAACTTGTGTGCCAAATTTTGAAAACCAATTGTTACCAATTGATGGTATAAAATTCAACAGTGCAAGTAACCCAATGAAAGCATTGGGAATCTTTGAGACCAATGTCATATTCCCACACATAAATGGGAATTTAAGGATCACAGTTGAATTTGTTGTTATGGAAAATTGCTCTAGTACCCATTTTATATTGGGAAATGACTATTTGATCATGTATGGGATAGATTTACATAATAACAAAGACAGATAATTTACAATTGGGGACAATAAGCGCCAGAAATTTGCCTTTTTACCATTTAAAAAACAAATTACAGTAAACAAAGTATCTCCAGTCAACTTAGAGTTAGAAAAATTCAAGTCTGAACAGTTAAATGAGGCTGAGATAAGCCTTCATCTGACTGATAAACAAGAAAATGAACTTTCTTCCCTTTTGTATGACCACAAAGGAGCATTTGCTACAGACAAAGAACCTCTGGGAGCAATTATTGGTCATGAAGTTGACATCATTCTTAACATTGAGAGACCTTATCCACCACTCTTAAGAAGACCTGCTTATCCAGCAAGTCCAAGATCAAGAGAAGCTCTAGAAATTCATATCAAAGAACTTCTAGACCTTGGTGTAATAAGAAAAGTAGGTCACAATGAGGAAGTAGAAATAACTACACCAGTCATAGTGGCGTGGCATAATGGAAAATCCAGAATGGTTGGGGACTTTAGAGCTCTGAACACTTACACCGTTCCAGACAGATACCCAATACCAAAAATCCAAATTGCCCTTACTCAAATATCTCAAGCAGTGTATATAACCACTATGGATGCCCTTAAAGGATTCCATCAAAATGTGGTAACACCAAGAGCAAGAAAATACTTGAGAATTATTGTTCATTGTGGAGTGTATGAATACTTAAGGATGCCCTTTGGTATCAAAAATGCACCTTCACACTTCCAAAGAATGATGAATGAAATCTTCCCTGAAGAACTCTCAGAGGGATGGTTAATCATTTACATTGATGACATTATTATCTGTTCAAAGACTTGGGAGGAGCACATGTACAGATTATCAAGAGTTTTGACAAAAATCCAATCAGTAAACATGAAAATCTCCTTGAAGAAATGTCATTTTGGATTTAAAGAACTTAAGGCACTAGGACATGTTGTATCTGGTTTGTCCCTTGGAGTTGATAAAAATAAAGTTGCAGCAGTATTGTTAAAACCCATGCCTCAGAATAAGAAGGAAATTCAGTCATTCTTGGGTTTTGCAGGATATTACAGGCAACACATTAAAGACTTTGCATCCATAGCAAGACCACTTTATAAGTTGTGTGACAAAGACACAGTATTTGAAATGACTGTTGACAGAGTCAAAGCTTTTGAATCTCTAAGAGAAGCATTGACCACTGCTCCACGCTTAACGATGCCAGACTTTAAATTACCTTTCAAACTGTATATTGATGCATCAGGGGATGGACTAGGTGCTGCACTTCACCAAGTTCAGATCATAAATGACAAACCTGTAGAAGGACCAATATGTTTCATATCCAGGCAAATCAAACCAACTGAAGCCAGATATGGAGCAAGTCAAATGGAATGTCTATGCCTTGTCTGGGCCTTGGAGAAATTGAACTATTTCTTAGAGGGATGTGTTTTTGAAGTAATAACAGATTGTACAGCTGTGAAATCACTTTTGAACATGAAAACACCTAACAGACACATGCTCAGATGGCAAATAGCCATACAAGAATACAGAGGCAATATGACTATTGTTCATAAGGATGGGAATATTCATAAGAATGCAGATGGACTAAGCAGATGGCCATTACCAAATAACATTGATAATCCTGCTTATTTTCCAGAAGAAGCTTCACCACAAATTCCAATAGAAGGAATAGGTGTTACAGACTTGAACACCACCTTCTTTGAAGAAGTCAGAAATAGTTACACTCAAGATAAGAATTGTAGCATCTTATGCCAATTACTTAACAAAGACTGTAAAGACAACTCTCTAATACATGCCTTGGATGAAGTATGGAGAAAATCTTATAATGAAGGAAGATTTCACCTACTGGATGGTATAATTTACCACAGAACCAAGCACACATGTGTCATGACAGTTGTAGACAGGTCATTAATCAATCTTGTACTGAAAGAATGCCATGATAGTCCCTTTTCAGGACATCTTTCTGAAGACAGAACAAGAGAGAAAGTGAAGACCTGCATATGGTGGCCAATGTGGCAAAAAGATGTTGCAGAGTATTGCAAAACCTGTGACAGATGCCAAAAGGCAAATAAATCCACTGGCAAAAGACTTGGAAATATGATGAAAATCCAAGAACCAAACAGACCTTGGGAAATTGTCCATATGGATTGGGTAACTGGCCTACCACCAGGAGGTGACAGGAGCTATAATGCTTGCCTAGTAATTGTGGACAGATTCAGTAAAACTCCAATCTTTTTACCATGTCACAAAGATGATACAGCCATGGATACAGCTCTTCTGATATGGAATAGAGTAGTGTCATGGACTGGGATATTTACAAATATCATCAGTGATAGAGATCCCAAATTCACTTCAGCACTATGGACAAATCTTCACCAATTATTTGGCACTAAACTGTCTTTCTCTACAGCCTACCACCCACAAACTGATGGCCTGGCTGAAAGAATGATCCAAACCTTAGAGGACATGGTGAGAAGATTTTGTGCATATGGCCTTGAATTCAAAGATTGTGATGGATTTACCCATGATTGGTGTACTCTGTTACCAGCACTGGAATTAGCATATAAAACATCAATCCATGCTAGTACCAATCAGACTCCTGCTGTTCTAGAAAAAGGATGGAACCCCAAGTTACCCCAAGACTCCTTGAGGAAAGACTTAATTGAAATACATCCCACAGCTGCTAGCTTCAAAGGAATGCTAGACAAAGCTAGAAAGCATGAAGTAAGGTGCATGGAGGACTCTTTTGGATATGCTAAATACAAATGGGATAAATCTCATGCAACTCCAGATTTCAAAGTGGGGGACCTAGTTCTTGTATCCACCACTAACTTCAATAACATCAAAGGATGTAAAAAGTTGAAAGACTCCTTTGCAGGACCTTTTGTGATTAAGGCTCTCCATGGAGAAAATGCTGTTGAAGTAGAGTTATCTGAAGAACTTAGCAATAAGCACCCTACATTTCCAGTGAGCTTGATAAAACCATATAAATCTAGTGATGCTGAGAAATTTCCCTTGAGGAATAAGGTTCCCCAAGTTATACCTCCTATTGAGACATCTGGTACTAAGAAAATAACCAAAGTTCTTAAAGAAAGGAAATTAAGAACCAAGAAAGTAAGGGAATACCTTGTTAGGTACAGTTACCCAACTTGTGAAGATGAATGGTTAGAAGAAAAAGATATACCAGAAGCTACCAAACTCCTGAGGAGATTCAGACACACTAGAAACACCAATATTACAAAGTAATATTCTTTTTTAGGGGGAGGGAATGTGAGCCTTAGAGGTAATTTCATATACCCAAAAGACCACAAATATAAAAAATAACATATTAATATAAATAAAATAAATTTATTTATATTATTAAAATAAAAATCAAAATATAAATATAAAATTATATTAAAAATGAAAAATTAATTATAATTTAAAAATAAAAAATATAAAAAAATTTGTAAATATAAAATTACATTTATACTTGAAAAAATTAAGTAAAAATGAAACTTTAACAAAATTGTGAAAAAATAAATAAATTTGGAAAAAAGTTAAATAAAATTTATTATAACTTTTTATCCAATAAATAAACATATAAAATTTATTTCACCATTGGATTCCTCATAAAAAATCAGGTGGGGTCACCTCTGAGTGAAATTCTTGTAACTCAACTCTAAATAAGCTTAAATTAAGTTTTTAGTATTTTCAATACAAAAGTTGAAAATCCTCAAAACCTTAATTTAATTCACACCACATGTGGTGTTAACCATCAATTTTTTTGTTAAAATTGAGGTGTTGTGTTTAGTTTAGAAGTTATGAGGAATTGAAGTATTTTCAATTGAATTCAATTGAAATGTCAAAATGTGCGCGTGTATTACATAAGTGAACTTTGATTTACATATGAGGTATCAATTATTACTGTATTGTACTGTACAATTGAATTGAATTACATATGTAAATTATAAGTATAATACATGATGAGGAATTAAAGGAAAAATAAATTGGAAAGATTAAATTTGGGGGGGAAAAGGAACTCCAGCTCTAAGGGGGAGCTAGACCCCCAAAATCCTTGCTGACAGGCGTGGGATGTCAAATTTCACGCAAAAGTTCATCACTTTTGGCCTGGAATTGAGTTACAGGGTCTGTGGACTCAATTGATGATGAGGTTTTGATACCAACTGGGGTAGTTTTAGCTGTTGCCAAGAGGGTAAAACTACCCTTAAGATAAAACAATCATAATAAAAATAGTTTTAACTGGTTTCTACGCCTCTGACACACATTCTGACGTGTTTTGAAGGCTCTAGGCCTGGTATTGCTATAGTAATGGCTGATTTAAGGGTCTAAAATGGCTAAAAATGGCTTAAACCAGCCCTTTTTGGTCTAAACCAGGGTTCAATGATGCCATAATTGGCTTTTCTGTTGTCAGACTGTTTTTCACCACTGACAAGAGTAAATTTTACTTTTGGAGTAAGAGAATTGATGGCTATAAAAGAATGTCTTCTTTTCCCCACTTTTCTCTTCATGTTAGAATCTTTTCCTTTTATTAATTAGTTTAAAACTGTTAAACCAATCAATCAAAGATTCCAACCACCACTTTTAAATCATTTTAATCCTTTTAACCACGTGAAAAAATCATTATAATCATTGTTTGTAACTCTTATAATCATTTTTACCCCTGAACCACCCCAAAAGTGAATTAAAGCATCTTTCATCACTGTAAACTTTGTCACTTTGTTTCCAAATTCACTCTGGTCACTTTTGGGCCTATTTTCTCTTTTATATTCTTTTTAAAGACTTTGTTCTTTAATTAATTGCTTGCAGTTCTTTGCTCAATTAATTCCAATTGAAATTGCTCTTGAAGAAATTTCTTTTGTAGCCTTAAAATATCTCTTGTAGAGTATTTTTTGGATAAATTTTTATTGTTGGTAAAAGAATAAATTTTTATAATATTATTGTTTTATACTAATAAAGTTATAAACAATAAAATTGGCTTGTTTTCTCTTAAAAATAATATTTCATACTATTTTTAATTGATTTTTACCTTATACAAATTTTGAGGACAGGAAAAGTACTTGATTTTTAATCAAAGTTTCATATCCACACCTTACAGTTCTTCTGCCTCACGCCAGCATTTCCCTTCTCAGTTGCAGCATTTGCTGAAACTGAGCTTCAATTTAGCCCACACGCCTTGAAGCTGAGACTTTTGCGGGTGCTGCAACTGCTGAGATCGTCTCAGCTTCACCATGGTATAAAAGACCATCTTCACACGACACGCCCTTCACCTTCTTTCTCACCCGCTCCACTTTGTTCAACCTCACCCGCGTTTGTCCTTCTTGTGCATCTTCCCCTTGGTCTTCCTGCCTTTCTAATTTTGTCTTTTGCACTCCACTAAACCCAATCCCCTTCCTTTTGCCTGTTTGTTTTTCTTGCTAATCCTTTCAGAACCCCACTTCTACGCACCTTGTGCGTCTCCTCCATTTAAAGCTTTTGTCCACATTATGTTCCAATATTAATTATTTTTTTTCTTCACGACTCTCTTTCAGAATTTTAAAACCTTGTGAGTAGAGCATCTTTATTTTGTTCACGTTTTAAATTTATAATTCATCGTATGTCTTCATTTTCTTTCTTGATTGTTTACTTTCTATTCAGTTACTAACCTCAATTATTTTGTTTTTAGATGTTGTGCACTTTATGCACCAAGCGGGGTATCCCCTGCATCCATTCCTCGACGACGACTGACGCTTGTGTTGCTTGCCGACAAGCACACAAGAAATGTTCGTTCGTTGTCCGCCCCTTCTAACCACAAGGCCAGAGGAGTTCTTGCCCAAGACGCCCTCTTGAGGACTCATTTGTGGTCGACGATGATGAAACCATATCCGAGTGCAAATGGACACCAGGACCTCAAGCAGGCCAACGGGAACAATTCCGGACAATTAGCCCTGTCCCCTCAAGCATCGATTTGTCCACCATCCGATGGTCACTACACTCCTCGACCTGAGCGAAGTGATTATCAGGCCAATGAAGGATGGAGATGGCAAGAGGACATTCGAGCTTGGGCTGATCTTCACCATGTCTTGTCACTGATGGGATTCAAACGCCAAAGTAAGTTTTCTTTCTCCTCCTTATATCATTTCTATTCATGCAATAATAATGACTTTTTTCCATTACTCATAGAACAAAAACCCCCAAATCCCCCCCAACAAGACTCTCCTGTTCCTAGTTTGCCTCGCGAGCAAACCCCGCAGCGACCAACTCCAGGCCCGAGTGGCACCCGATGGTCTGAGGAATTATTCCGCGGTAAGCAGCCAAAGTTTCATTTCATTTTCACTTTCACTTTCAAGTCAAGTGAACTGACTGTTACTCCTTTTTTAGAACCCTCCCCAACCGAAGAGCCACCTATTCCTGGCCCGAGTCCATCATCCCAACCACCTGAGGACGATACGACTCGTGAGTCAGAACCTGAGGTGGCTCCTATGCAATCCACGGAAGAACCTTTTCGTAAGTCCAAATTTCACTTTTTTAACTCTACTCAACTTTTCCTCACCCCTCCTTCGACCATCTCCAGCTCGTCCCGCCACTCCCCGCTCCATCATAATCATCGACGATACGTCGGTTGGATCCCCCCCCCTCCCCCTTCTTCTTACCTGACTCGCCCACCTTCCCCTTCTGTTCCCCCCCCTCCCCAGAGATCCCTTTCAGTGCCCCCGAGAACCCCAACGCCTCCTCCCCCCCGGTGCAAAGCCCCTCTCATTCCCACAATGACGCTTGCCAGGAATTCACTGACATATGACCAACTTTAATTATTCCTCGAGCCATCGTCCACAAATCCATCAACCGAATCTTGTTGGAGCATTGCCGCTTGCTCCACATGATTCCTTTCGTGGATGTGTCTCATCGAAATGAGATGCACCGGGAATTCCGGGAGGAACTAAACTCCCTCCTTGCCCAGGCACTGGAGGCTTATCCAAAGGAGGACATCACCGGGATAGTCTCAAAATACTTAGAAAAATAAAATTAAAAAAAAATCTCATTATTTCCTCTTTTTATTATTTGTAATACTTTCTTTTAAATATATTATTTGTATCAAATGTTTGTTATTTTCCATTTCTATTACATGTTTGCTCACATGAAATTATATTTTCTTCAATGGCTCATATGTCCTATTTCATGAGAAAAATTTTTATAAGTGCCCCACCAAAAGTTTGAGTGAGTATTTGTTTGCGTGACCCTCTTTTGCCAAAAATGCGCCAATAGTCGCCATTACCGTCTCCTATATTTTCTTCTTCCATGGTTTAGAGGCATATCAATTCTTAGCTGTAAAAAATCAGGAGGTTCCCGCATGTGAGCAATCCACTCCAGATTCGTGAAAGATGGCCTTTCCTATCGTCACACGCTATTAATCTTAGTCATGAATTGAATTGTTTAAATTGTCCGGAACCTTCACAAGCATAAGGATTGGCATGTGAGATGTTGGGAGCCTGCACAGGCGTAAGGATTGGTGTGTGAATTGTTGGGCGCCTGCACAGGCGTAAGGATTGGCATGTGAATTCTCGGGATCCTGCACAGGCGTAAGAATTTGTCAGCATTTTTTGCAATCTTCACAAGCATAAGGATTGGCATGTGAATCGTCGGAAGCCTGTACAGGTGTAAAGAATTTTTGCCATTTTGGGGAACCTTCACAAGCATAAGGATTGGGGTGTGAATTTTTGGGAGCCTGCACAGGCGTAAGGATTGGCGTGTGAGCTGTTGGGAACCTGCACAGGCGTAAGGATTGCCGTGGGAAGCGTCGGAAGCCCGCATAGGCGTCAGGAACTTTTAGCATTGTCGGAACCTACACAGGCGTAAGGATTCGCATGTGAAGCATCGGCATCCTGGACAAGAGCAACAAACCAGGACATATGTACGATGGCATGCCACCGTACATAATCCACTTCACCCCTTTTTCATGTGAGACACCCCATCTCCCGCACTCGAATCCATCCAATCCTGGTGTCTATTGTCCTCTGCCTTACCCCACCATTATTTACCCAACACACATGCAAATCTCCTCATTCTTTGAATTGGGATGAGATTTGATTACCATCCCTGATTTGATAGCCTGCTCTCTCGTCAATCTCATAATAGCCATGGCATTTTTGGAACATTGTTTTTGCTAACCTGCTTGAGCATTGTGCGGACATACCCACTAGTTTCTTGCTTTCGGTATCCTGTGCTGGATCAGTATAATGAACAAATGTACTACTGGCCCACACTACCTGAATGAGCCCATGACATGCGGATAGATCAATCCAAAAATGCTCATTTGGGAAAATCAATTTTCCCCCTGTACACTACGTTGACGCATCTCTTTGAATTTGGCCGGTCCGCTTATCAGCTTGAAACCACCATCCCGAAGCATACTGCGATGCATCCTTATCAAGATGAGGTGAGTTTTTGAATCCATTCATGGTGAAAGTGAGTGTGGAAGCAAACTTGCATGCACCCTGATTTGCCGGAATATCGCCTTCATAGTGGACTTGATCAAAAGACGGAACCCCCAATGAGTTGTAGCAATTTTGAATCTTCTGAAATAAATTATCCCCAACATATCGTAAGAATCGAGCTAAAATTCAACCCACTGAGCTAAGATTGGCACCTTGTGTGAGCCTGTGAGGTATGTATGACATACCCATAAGGCCACAAATGATTTTATAAACGGTTAATTTTATCTTAAACAGACTTTTTAGTTGAATTTAAAATAAAAAATAATAAAAAAAAAGTATAACTTTTTTTTGGATAAACAAAGTTATAAATATTATGTCATTTTTGGATTCTACACCAAAAATAACCTAGGGTACACCCATAGGGTGTTATACCCAAAACCACTTATTTTTTATGTTATTGGAAGATTTAAGAATCTCACAGTACCAATGTAACTTTTTTAACATTTTTTTTTCAAATTGTTAAATTTAAGCTTAATTAAGCTTAAATTTAAAGTTGCATAAGGTTTATGCAAACTTACCAAAATTTTAGTTAAAATTGAGGTGTGGAGTATATTTACTGAATTAGCTAAGGATTTGCCATACAGAATGTAAATCCTGCGTGAGCTCAATTTAAAAGGGTTTAAAGCCATAGTATGGCTTTAAATAAATAAAAGGGAAAAATCCGCGCAGAAAGGTGGGACAAAGGAAAAAGACCAAATAGAGCTGGGGTACCCAACTTTTTGGATCTGCAAGGATTCAATTAAGCTTGTCCACCTGTATTGAAGGATTTTAAACCTTATTTAAACTTTAAGATGAGACTTTGATCCAACCTTAAGGTTTAAACTGGTTTTATCCCAATTTGGACAGGAATTTCAAGCTGCCAAAGGGTAAATCCCAATATGCAGGCTTGCAATCAAGGTTTTAAGAACTGTCAAAGCTTAAATAAGCTTAAAAATTTAAAGCTTCAAGTATTAAAACCTTATCAAAACTTAAGGTTTGGTGTGTATTGCTATTGTATGTGGAAAAATAGCAATAACTTGAAGAATTCATTAAAAATCCAATTCCTAATGGATTTGCTTGAAAGTTTCACACAACTTAGAATTTAATATTATCTATATATAGATTAAATTTTAAGTATCTTTAATAAATAAATTTCATGGATAATTACCCTGGAAATTTACTCTTTTAATTAAACTCAAAGAAAATTATGATTTCTTTAAAAATTAATTAAAATTTGAGTTTAAGAGATTTTTGCTTGAAACTCTAATTTTAAGTTGTTCATGTGATGAAATTTAATATAAATAGCCTTATTTTATATTAAAACTTAAAATAGTTAAACTAAATGAGGATTAAAGTTACTTGGAGTTAAGAATAACAGTGGTAACTTCAAATTGGAAGTAAAAATAAGTTGCCTTAAGTTAAGAACTTTATTTTTAAGCATGGTTTTTCAGTTTTGACCTGAGCACGCCCTCTAAATCCATTATTAATCATGAGAGCTGCTCTGAAGACATAAAAAGAGTCTTTTCATCACTGTTTTTGTCCATCATTCATTATTAATCCAATCATATTAGACATTTAAACAGGTAAAGTTTTATTATTTATAAAATCTTATTATTAAAGTAATTCTTAAGTTATTTTATTCTTTATTAATTGTAAATTAAAGAATTGAAGTCTAGAATTCAGATTATTGGTATAATCATCAATAATATATTTTATATTATAAAATTATCATGTTAAATATCTTTTAAAATCCACAAATTCCTCTTAAAAACTCTTTAATCTTAAATTTTATCATAAAAAGTTCTTTTATCTTTAAATTTATTGATTTTAGGCGTGTTTTTAACTTATAATTATTATTTAATATAATAACTGTTGTTGTTTGACTTGTTGTATTAAATAAATATTATAAGTAAGTTTTTCTCTAAAGTTCTATAATGTTTTATCTAGTATTTGTTTTTTTATATAGAATTTTATTCTATAAGAATTATTTCTGCACATTGTGTGTTATAATTCTTTTATAAACAATATTTATATTATTTATAAAGTGGTTAATAATCATATTTCCACGTGTAATTGTCTCATTAAGAGCTTTACATTTCTTATTGTTATAACTTTCAGTGACTATAACAATAATAGAATAATTATAATTTATTATAGTTATTATATTTTCTTTTATTATTATATTTTTATAATAGTAATTAAAAATTATTCTTTTTATATAATTATTTTTAATAATTATATTTAAATTTGTGATTGTAATATTTTATTATATTATATTTTTCTACTGAGGACAGTCATAGTACTTTTGATATTGTTACTATTATCAAGAGTTTCATAGACAAACCTTACATTTGGGGGCCTGGCTATGATTTTAAACCGATTTTTGGGACATAAATCATATTCTAGACCTTATTTTACTGTTTTTTGACGTAAATTTTCCATATTTGTTCTAATATTGGCTTTTTTGGGACTTATCCCTTATAAATAATCTTTATAATATTAATAAAGTTAATTTTGTGAGCCTTGAGGTATATTTTACATACCCAAATAGGCCACAATTATCTTAAAAAGAAATTTTGAATTATGCAAAACTCATAAGTCATGCATATATCCAAAATTCATCATTTTCAATTTCAGAAAAGATGAATAACTTTTTATTGAGTAAGTAAATCCATGGATTTAAGTCCAGATTTGGATTCTACACAAAAATTCACCTAGGGTAGCTCCATAGAGTGAATAATCTCAATTTAAGTATTTTTCGGTAAAATGGAAAATACTTCAATACCACATCATTAATACCACATAAAAGATCCGTGAAAACTTTTGTTTTTCTTGATTTTTAGCCAAAATAATGGGAAAGTGAGAAATCCCATGTTACATATACACTAAGAATAGTGTTATGCATGTTTTGAGCAGTTAATATCATGGTATTCTTACATGGACTTTTGGTACACCCAATGTGGATATCTCACTTTAAGCTTAAATTACTATTTTGACGTAAAAATAAGCAAGGGGGACAAAAGACATCAAAGAGAGCCAGGGTACCCAACTTCTGAGGCCTCAGAGGCGTGGATAGCTCCAGAGCATGGATCCATGGCTCATCTTGGCCCAATTGGTAAACTAAAACTCTTTAGGAACTTGGTTACCAAGTTACACCTACTGTAATCATAAGAAAAATACCAAATATCCTGCTATTTTGACGTGCCAAGGAGGTAATGAGCTACTTAGACTCCTGTAACCACGTCAATTCTTGATGACTTTCTATGACTAGACCCTAAAAGAGTAATTAAAACCCTTTTGGGATCCATATTCATTGATTTACCTCATAACAACCAGCAAAATACTGCTATTTGCAATTCTACGTAGAAATGAGGTAAAAACTTCAAAAATTCATTAAAAATACAATTCTTAATGAATCTTCCTGAAACTTTCAGGACCAATGAAGAACTGTATTATCTATGGTACAACCAAAAAGAATTATGGCTTTACTACTAGTAAAATTAAAACTTTTACTTACAGTCCATTTTTGACCATTCTACGTGAAACACTGAATCTTCAAAAATTCACAGTAATTACAACCTGTGATGAAATTGGCAATAACATTGATAAATTTGAGAAATCAATGATTATTTTAGAATAAAAGAAGATTTACAGATGTTACTCCTTTTATTCTTAACCATATTGGGGTTGGTAGTCAGGTAAAAGCATCAATTAAGTAATTATGATAATCTTACGTGACAACAGATGATGCAATCATTAATCCAAAAGGGTTTATTGTTTTCTCACTCACTGGTTATTCAGTTGTCTCCATGGAACGCCTCTGTGCGCTGTTGTTGACTTAAAAGAAGCCTCTTCTTGCTGTTTTTTCCAATGATCATCTTATCAATTTATTAAGTCATTATTACCAACAAGTAAGTATTAGTTAAAGCTATTCTTAAGTGTTTTAAATCTTTCAAAATCATCCACAAAGACGTGAAATCATAGAATCCAACTATATATTGTTGTAATACTGTTATAAATCCTTTTGATCCCTTAAATCCACAATTCCACGTCAAATTTCTCTACTCTTATCTATCAATAAGTTCTTTGGAGTATTAGTGATTCATTTATTCTTAACTCTTAAAGTTTTTCTCTAGTAATAGTTTTCTTCAAGAATTATCTTTATAATTATTCTTGCAAAAGATAATTATATATTAAAATAATTTTATTATTTTAATAAAGAAGTTTTTATTATTAAATTCTTCTTGTAATTGATTCTTGTAGACAATTACTTGCTCACTGTTAAGATCACTAGTAGTGCTTAACACTTGAAAGAAATATTTTTTTAATTATTTAATTGTGGTTATAATAATATTTTATTATTATGTTTCATAAGAACAGACATAGTACTGTTGATTAATAGTAATATTATCATCAGTTTCATAGTCACATCTTACAAATTTCTTCTTAAGAATATTGTTTGAAACAATATACTATTGAGTGATTTGCAATAAATTTCTTTTGTCTTACTAGTGGCTTCTTCACATCACAGACTTGAAATTTATCCTTTGAGTTATTCTAGTATAAAGTGAATAATAATACAATTTTGATTAATTAACTTGTTAATTGCATAATTATTATTTCTTTATAGAAAATAATAAATCAAATAAAAAAAAATGTTTGAAAATAAAAATCTTTACTAAAAACATTTTTTCTTTTATCTTAGACATTTTTCTTTATTTTTGACATAATTTGCCATAAAATTACATTAAAACAACTTTATTTAATAAGTTGAGTTTATAAGTTATTTTCATTATTTGATGAAATAACTTATATTTGTAATTTTCTCTAGTGTCTTCCATCAGAGAAAATTCTTCAGACTCTGAAGCCTCAGAGTCCAGTATTGAAATTCAAACAAGTCCAGCACCAAGGGGTTTGATAACCAAAGAGCCCTTTAAAGGTCCTGCAGGTGAATTCAATTCAATTTTACTCTATTTTTTATTACAATTGACGTGAAATGACTCCTACTAGAAGTGGAAGTAACTACTCCATCCAATCAAATGGATCTGGACCAGGACATTCCAGCCACAAATCCAAAAGGCAAGAATGTCCTCCCAGAGGAGTGGCACAAATGGAGGATTCCAGAACTTCCACCAGTTCCCAAAGGTTAGCCAGCACCTTTGAACCTCTTCTTGAGAGTCCAGCAGCTGACATAACTGCTATTGCTGTTAGACCTGAACCATTTCCAACAGGCAGCTGTGGAAATTTATCAATCCCAATGGAAAAACTGGTTCCTGGCGTCAAAACAACAAGAGTGGGAACTCCTTCCAAGTCTTTGGATAGGCACCATGAACTCTTATCTTCAAGTGAAGAAGTTCATGGGTCCAGAAAAGACAGAAGATCTTCTGCTGGGTTGGACACCAATGTCTGTCAAAGGACAAGTCCAACAGATCAAAGCTTGGTTGAAAAACCAAAGCATGTTGTCAGAGGATCAGAAGAAGAAATTGGCTCAAGGCAAGGACAACAGCCCAGTGGAAGCTCCTCAAGCATCCACCAGCAAAAATCCGCCTCAACCAGTGCCAAACAAGCCCAAGCAAGCCCCAAAAGCCAACCAGAAGGGCAAGCAGAAGGCAAAGGGAAAGGCAAAGCCCTAATGGAACAAGCCTTACCCACAGAATTACAGAATTCCAAAGAAGGAAAAAACAGCCATGGACATTGTGTTCAATATGGCAAGAACTTTGATGGAATTCAAAAACAAGGAGGAGGAAAGATTGAACCAATCCTTTCCAAAGAAGTAGATCTTGTAAAGCTTGTAACTTACTTTGAATCTTGTAATAAAGAAATTATGGCAAAATTTAAACCATTTGATCATGTCCAACAGAAGTTGGGTAATGAAATATTACAAGTAAAAGACCAACAAAAGACCATAATTGGCCTTGAAAATGTTAATAAGGCCAATATTTTGTCTTTGACACAAATTTGTGAAAGACTTCAGTTTAAAGTTACCTTACTCAATCAACCAGATAAACATTCAATTTCTTTTTTAACTGGACAGTTAAAAGAATTGAAAATACAAGTACAAAACTTGGAAACTCAACTGGTCACAATGCAGCTCTTTTTCAAGAACAATTGGAAAAAAGTGATAAAGCAAGACTTGAATTGAAAGAAGACATTCAGTCAAGTATTAATAATATATCACTAAAAAATGAATTGCCAAGGCAATCCACACCAATTCTTGACAGAAATGTCCTTAATTTGAATAATGATTTACATCATAAAATTTCAAGTCATGATGTGGAAACTGCTTGCAATTATAAGGACATTCCAAGATTAGAGGAATGGCCAACCTTCAGTGGCGAAGGAGAATATAATCATATGGAATTTATGAAAACAATTGATATGTTTAAAGAAGACTTTAACATACCAGATGATTACATAAGTGCCAGATTACACTCATTATTTACCAAATCAGCAAAGAAATGGTATTATAAAATGAGACAAGACCATGGTAAACATTATTGGCCTTGGTGGAAAGAACAAGTTATTTCCAAATGGGAAAATGATTCCTGGAGATTTAGAATGGAAAATTCTTTTGAAGAAGCCATTTTTAATATTGAGAGGGACAGGCCCATGACTTGGTTTCTTAAACAGAAGGATAGATTAACTGCCCTTCATCCTGATATGCCTGAACCAATGATACATAAAAGGATATTAAGAAAGTGTGGTGGTGACCTTGAGCATGCTATAAGAAGCAGATGTATTGAGCCTTGCTCTACAAAAGATTATATCAATGCTATGGAGGATATCACTACTAGAACAAAAACTGGAAGAAATTGGTATAAACCCCCAATAGTCACCAAGACTAGTGGGAAACCAATTTTAAAACCAAATAAACCACATGACAGACCTCCTTTGAAATGTCATAAATGTGGAAGTACATCTCATTTAGCAAACACTTGTCCAAAAAAGACAAGAGTCAATGAGATAAATGTTGAAAAAGTGGAAGAAACAAAAGAAACTGATGTATCTTTACATGAAAGTGATTCTGAGCCTTCAGAAGAAGAAGAAGCATCAGAACAACTTGGTATAGAAAATATTAATGTTTCTTTTGAGGTCACTGAGGTACATACTCACTTACCACAGTACAGTGATGAATGTATGGATCTCATACATGTGCAAGATGCCAAAATGCAAAAAACCAAACCTGCTAGAGGTAAAGGTTATACATCTGGGTCATCTTGTATCACTAATATTGTGATAAATAACACAGAAGCCAAGATACATCTTGACTCAGGTGCTTTTTGCACTTGTGTTGGAAAAGATTATCTTGACAAAATTTATACCAATTGGCAAGACAAGTTGATGCCAATTGAATGTGTAAAATTCAGCAGTGCTAGCCAGAACATGCACCCTTTGGGTATATTTGAAGCAGCAATAATATTTCCTCATCCAGCAGGGAGTATAAGATTGAAAGCTGAATTTGTTGTTATGAACAATTGTACTTCACAACACTTTATACTTGGAAATGATTATCTCAATATCTATGGTATTGATATTAATAATCATAAGGACAGGTATTTCACTATAGGGGAAAATAAAAGGCAAAAATTTGCTTTTTCTCTAGAAAGAAAAGAAATTACTGTCATTCAACAAGTAAAGAATGTTAAAAAAGAAAAATTTGTGTCAGATCAGCTAAGTGAAGCACAAATTAGTCCTGAATTAACACCAGAAATGAAGGAAGAACTTATTGAAGTCTTATTTCAATATAGAGAAGCCTTTGCTTCTGATAATGAAGCACTTGGGGCTATAAAAGGCCATGAGGTGGACATTATGCTTAATGTGGAAAGGCCTTATCCGCCACTATTAAGAAGACCAGCTTACCCAGCTAGCCCTAGGGCTAGAGAAGAATTAGAAAGTCATATTAATGAACTGATGAAACTGGGAGTTCTTAGAAAAGTTGGACACAATGAGGAAGTGGAAGTCACAACTCCAGTGATCATTACTTGGCATAATGATAAGTAAAGAATGGTTTGTGATTTTAGAGCACTGAATACCTATACTATTCCAGACAGGTATCCAATCCCTAGAATTAATGAGACTTTGACTCAATTATCCAAAGCGAATTTTATTACTTCTATGGATGCTCTTAAAGGCTTCAATCAGAATGTTTTAACACCTCATGCTAGAAAATTATTTAGAATAATTGCTCATTGTGGTATTTATGAATATTTGAGGATGCCTTTTGGTATTAAAAATGCACCCTCTCATTGCCAAAGAATGATGAATACTATCTTCCCACATGAATTATCAGAGGGATGGTTAATCATTTATATTGATGACATTATGATTTGTTCAGAAACCTGGCAATTACATTTAAAGAGACTTTCATTAGTACTTAAGAAAATTCTACAAGTGAACATGAAAATTTCTCTTAAAAAATGTAATTTTGGGTTTCATGAGTTAAAAGCTCTAGGACATGTAGTCTCAGGACTAAGCCTTGGTGTTGATAAGAACAAAGTGGCTGCAGTTTTACTGAAACAGATGCCCCAGAACAAAAAATAAATGATGTCTTTCTTGGGATTTGCCAGTTATTACAGGCAACACCTTAAAGATTTTGCAATCAATGCCAGATCATTATACAGAATTTGTGATCAACAAACTGTTTTTGAAATGAAACAGGAGAGAATTCAAGCATATGATAAAATCAAGTATGCCTTGACCAATGCACCATTATTATTGATGCCAGATTGGAAACTTCCTTTCAAGCTGTATATTGATGCATGTGGTGATGGTTTAGGAGCTGCTCTTCATCAAGTTCAAATTGTCAATGAGAAGCCTTATGAAGGTCCAATTTGTTTCATTTCAAGACAAATTAAACCTACTGAGACCAGATATGGAGCTAGCCAAATGGAGTGCCTTTGCCTTGTTTGGGCTCTGGAAAAACTTCATTACTATCTTGATGGTAGTGTGTTTGAAGTAATTACTGATTGTAATGCAGTTAAATCACTTCTTAACATGAAAAATCCAAACAGACACATGTTAAGATGGCAGATTGCTATACAGGAGTATAGAGGCAATATGACCATAGTACATAAAGCTGGAGCTATTCATAAGAATGCTGATGGCTTGAGTAGATGGGCATTACCAAATACACCTGATAATCCTGCCTATGTTCCTACAAGTGCAGAACCTCAAATTCCAATTGAAGTAATTAATATTACAGATGTTGGAAAAGAATTCTTTGAAGAAGTTAGGGAAAGCTACAAGCAAGAGAAGAATTGTCATATTCTTACTGCTCTACTTGACAAAGATTGTAAAGATACAGCATTGGCTAATTCTCTGGATGATATTTGGAAAACATCTTATGATAATAGAAGATTCCATTTGTTTGATGGTATACTATATCATAGATCTAAACACACATGTGTCATGGTCCTATGTAGTAGAATGTTGATTAACACAATACTACTAGAATGCCATGATAACATTTATTCTGGACATCTGTCTGAAGACAGAACAATGGAAAGAATTAAGACATGTGCCTGGTGGCCATCTTGGAGAAAAGATGTCATTGAGTACTGTCATAGTTGTGATAGATGCCAGAAAGCCAATAAAGCTACTGGTAAAATATTTCGTCTGATGATCCATATCCAAGAACCAAGTACCCCATGGGAAGTGGTTCACATGGATTGGGTAACTGCATTACCACCTGGAGGTGATAAGAGTTACAATGCATGTCTTGTTATTGTAGACAGATATAGCAAAACACCAATCTTTGTACCATGTCACAAAGATGACACAGCTATGGATACAGCTCTTTTAATATGGAATAGAGTAATATCCCATACTGGTCTCTTTAAAAATATCATTAGTGACAGAGACCCAAAATTTACATCAGCCTTATGGACTAATTTACATAAGCTTTTGGGTACAAAACTATCATTCTCAACAGCATACCATCCACAAACAGATGGCTTAGCAGAAAGAATGATTCAAACCCTTGAGGACATGATCAGAAGATTTTGTGCTTATGGCCTGGAGTTTAAAGATTCTGATGGCTTTACCCATGATTGGTGTACTCTTATACCAGCATTGGAATTAGCCTATAAGACCTCCATCCATGCTTCCACAGGCAAGACCCCTGCAATGTTGGAAAAAGGATGGAACCCCAAACTTCCAGTTGATACTTTGAAGAAAGATCTGGTTGACATTCATCCAACTGCTTCAAGCTTTAAGCTATTGCTTGATAAAGTAAGGCATCATGCAAATCAAAGCATAAATGATGCCTTTGAATATGCTAAGCAGAAATGGGATAAAAGTCATAAGACCCCAGAATTCAAAGTAGGGGACTTAATACTAGTTTCAACCTTGAACTTTAATAATATTAAAGGCCCAAAGAAATTGAAAGATTCCTTTGCAGGACCATTTATTATCAAAGCCCTTCATGGGACAAATGCAGTACAAGTGGAACTGTCAGGAGAGTTAGGAAACAAACATCCAACTTTTCCTGTCAGTCTTGTAAAGCATTACAATTAAAGTGATAAGGAATTATTTCCTTTAAGAAATGAGACACCCTTAGAGGTACCCCCACTTGAACCAAGTGAAGAAAAGAAGGTACTGAAAGTCTTAAAAGAAAGAAGACTTAGAGGTAAAAATGAAAGGAAATACTTAGTCAGGTACAGAAATCCACAACATGAAGATGAGTGGATTGGAGAAAGTAAAATACCTGATTCCCAAAAGTTTTTCAGAAGATTCAGACATGAGAGAAGACCAATTGCTCAATAAAAAGTTTGGATTGTGTGCTTTACATACTTGGAAGTACAAGTAGAGAGGTTGGACAGTGGATTATACCCCCCCAAATAACTCGGGGGTACACTACAAAAGAAAAATTGTGGTACATTTTTTTTTTTTGGTGGTAGGGAATGTGAGCCTGTGAGGTATGTATGACATACCCATAAGGCCACAAATGATTTTATAAACAGTTAATTTTATCTTAAACGGACTTTTTAGTTGAATTTAAAATAAAAAATAATAAAAAAAAAGTATAACTTTTTTTTGGATAAACAAAGTTATAAATATTATGTCATTTTTGGATTCTACACCCAAAATGACCTAGGGTACACCCATAGGGTTTTATACCCAAAACCACTTATTTTTTATGTTATTGGAAGATTTAAGAATCTCACAGTACCAATGTAACTTGTTTAACATTTCTTTAAAATTGTTAAATTTAAGCTTAATTAAGCTTAAATTTAAAGTTGCATAAGGTTTATACCAAGATTTTAGTTAAAATTGAGGTGTGGAGTATATTTACTGAATTGGCTAAGGATTTGCCATACAGAATGTAAATCCTGCGTGAGCTCAATTTAAAAGGGTTTAAGGCCATAGTATGGCTTTATATAAATAAAAGGGAAAAATCCACGCAGAAAGGTGGGACAAAGGAAAAAGACCAAATAGAGCTGGGGTACCCAACTTTTTGGATCTGCAAGGATTCAATTAAGGTTGTCCACCTGTATTGGAGGATTTTAAACCTTATTTAAACTTTAAGATTAGACTTTGATCCAACCTTAAGGTTTAAACTGGTTTTATCCCAATTTGGACAGGAATTTCAAGCTGCCAAAGGGTAAATCCCAATAAGCAGGCTTGAAATCAAGGTTTTAAGAACTTTCAAAGCTTAAATAAGCTTAAAAATTTAAAGCTTCAAGAATTCAAACCTTATCAAAACTTAAGGTTTGGTGTGTATTGCTATTTTATGTGGAAAAATAGCAATAACTTCAAGAATTCATTAAAAATCCAATTCTTAATGGATTTGCTTGAAAATTTCACACAACTTAGAATTTAATATTATCTATATATAAATTAAATTTTAAGTATCTTTAATAAATAAATTTCATGGATAATTAGCCTGGAAATTTACTCTTTTAATTAAACTCAAAGAAAATTATGATTTCTTTAAAAATTAATTAAAATTTGAGTTTAAGAGATTTTTGCTTGAAACTCTAATTTCAAGTTGCTCATGTGATGAACTTTAATAGAAATAACCTTATTTTATATTAAAACTTAAAATAGTTAAACTAAATGAGGATCAAAGTTACTTGGAGTTAAGAATAACAGTGGTAACTTTAAATTGGAAGTAAAAATAAGTTGCCTTAAGTTGAGAACTTTATTTTTAAGCATGGTTTTTCAGTTTTGACCTGAGCACGCCCTCTACATCCATTATGAATCATGAGAGCTGCTCTGAAGACATAAAAAGAGTCTTTTCATCACTTTTTTTGTCCATCATTCATTATCAATCCAATCATATTAGACATTTAAACAGGTAAAGTTTTATTATTTATAAAATCTTATTATTAAAGTAATTCTTAAGTTATTTTATTCTTTATTAATTGTAAATTAAAGAATTGAAACCATAGAATTCAGATTATTGGTATAATCATCAATAATATATTTTATATTATAAAATTATCATCTTAAATATCTTTTAAAATCCACAAATTCCTCTTAAAAACTCTTTAATCTTAAATTTTATCATAAAAAGTTCTTTTATCTTTAAATTTATTGATTTTAGGAGTGTTTTTAACTTATAATTATTATTTAATATAATAACTGTTGTTGTTTGACTTGTTGTATTAAATAAATATTATAAGTGAGTTTTTCTCTAAAGTTCTATAATTTTTTATCTAGTATTAGTTTTTTTTATATAGAATTTTATTCTATAAGAATTATTTCTGCACAGTGTGTGTTATAATTCTTTTATAAATAATATTTATATTATTTATAAAGTGGTTAATATTCATATTTCCACATGTAATTGTCTCATTAAGAGCTTTACATTTCTTATTGTTATAGCTTTCAGTGACTATAACAATAATAGAATAATTATAATTTATTATAATTATTATATTTTTTATTATTATTATATTTTTATAATAATAATTAAAAATTATTTTTAATAATTATATTTAAATTTGTGGTTGTAATATTTTATTATATTATATTTTTCTACTGAGGACAGTCATAGTACTCTTGATATTGTTACTATTATCAAGGGTTTCATAGACAAACCTTACATTTGGGGGCCTGGCCGTGATTTTAAACCAACTTTTGGGACATAAATCATATTCTAGACCTTATTTTACTGTTTTTTGACGTAAATTTGCCATATTTGTTCTAATATTGGCTTTTTTGGGACTTATCCCTTATAAACAATCTTTATAATATTAATAAAGTTAATTTCTTCTTAAGAATATTGTTTGAAACAATATACTATTGAGTGATTTTCAATAAATTTCTTTTGTCTAACTAGTGGCTTCTTCACATCACAGACTTGAAATTTATTCTTTGAGTTATTCTAGTATAAAGTGAATAATAATACAATTTTGATTAATTAACTTGTTAATTGCATAATTATTATTTCTTTAAAGAAAATAATAAATCAAATAAAAATAAATTTTTAAAAATAAAAATCTTTACTAAAAACATTTTTTCTTTTATCTTAGACATTTTTCTTTATTTTTGACATAATTTGCCATAAAATTACATTAAAACAACTTTATTTAATAAGTTGAGTTTATAAGTTATTTTCATTATTTGATGAAATAACTTATATTTGTAATTTTCTCTAGTGTCTTCCATCAGAGAAAATTCTTCAGACTCTGAAGCCTCAGAGTCCAGTATTGAAATTCAAACAAGTCCAGCACCAAGGGGTTTGATAACCAAAGAGCCCTTTAAAGGTCCTGCAGGTGAATTCAATTCAATTTTACTCTATTTTTTATTAAAATTGACGTGAAATGACTCCTACTAGAAGTGGAAGTAACTACTCCATCCAATCAAATGGATCTGGACCAGGACATTCCAGCCACAAATCCAAAAGGCAAGAATGTCCTCCCAGAGGAGTGGCACAAATGGAGGATTCCAGAACTTCCACCAGTTCCCAAAGGTTAGCCAGCACCTTTGAACCTCTTCTTGAGAGTCCAGCAGCTGACATAACTGCTATTGCTGTTAGACCTGAACCATTTCCAACAGGCAGCTGTGGAAATTTATCAATCCCAATGGAAAAACTGGTTCCTGGCGTCAAAACAACAAGAGTGGGAACCCCTTCCAAGTCTTTGGATAGGCACCATGAACTCTTATCTTCAAGTGAAGAAGTTCATGGGTCCAGAAAAGACAGAAGATCTTCTGCTGGGCTGGACACCAATGTCTGTCAAAGGACAAGTCCAACAGATCAAAGCTTGGTTGAAAAACCAAAGCATGTTGTCAGAGGATCAGAAGAAGAAATTGGCTCAAGGCAAGGACAACAGCCCAGTGGAAGCTCCTCAAGCATCCACCAGCAAAAATCCGCCTCAACCAGTGGCAAACAAACCCAAGCAAGCCCCAAAAGCCAACCAGAAGGGCAAGCAGAAGGCAAAGGGAAAGGCAAAGCCCAAGTGGAACAAGCCTTACCCACAGAATTACAGAATTCCAAAGAAGGAAAAAACAGCCATGGACATTGTGTTCAATATGGCAAGAACTTTGATGGAATTCAAAAACAAGGAGGAGGAAAGATTGAACCAATCCTTTCCAAAGAAGTAGATCTTGTAAAGCTTGTAACTTACTTTGAATCTTGTAATAAAGAAATTATGGCAAAATTCAAAGCATTTGATCATGTCCAACAGAAGTTTGGTAATGAAATATTACAAGTAAAAGACCAACAAAAGACCATAATTGTCCTTGAACATGTTAATAAGGCCAATATTTTGTCTTTGACGCAAATTTTTGAAAGACTTGAGTTTAAAGTTACCTTACTCAATCAACCAGATGAACATTCAATTTCTTTTTTAACTGGACAGTTAAAAGAATTGAAAATACAAGTACAAAACTTGGAAAATTCAACTGGTCACAATGCAGCTCTTTTTCAAGAACAATTGGAAAAAAGTGATAAGAGTTTCATAGACAAACATTACACCTTGTTTGCGCCATTCATCTTTTGCGTTTTCAATTTTCCCAACACTTCCATACAGACCAAATTGTTCATTCTTTGTGCTGCATTTGCGCCACCCAATCGCGAACATAAATCCCTCCAGTAATGCTCCATTTGTTGCAATCGGGTCGGTGAATCTCTTTTTGCGAAATAAGAATTGTGATAATTCATCCCATTGATTGACCTCGACTTCACTCATTGTTGTGAATGGTCGGAATTCAACAAGGGCAATGAGTAATCCGGTTGAAGAGAAAATTGCCACATGGCCAAAGTGAATGCGTTTGATCTGATTGACATCCACAACCCTCCGAATTTCACTTGAGGGGATATTTGCTGATACTGGCATTGATATTTGTGCTGTTGGTCAAGAGTAGGATAAAAACCTATTCCTTCGGGTTGTTTTGCCCTCATTTGTATTTTGGGATCTCCCACTATTCCTGAGTGGTTGAGCGATCACTATGTGTTGAAGCAGACAAGATATCAGATACTGCTTCCTGCCATTTGAAGCTAAGGACTTTTGAGTCCAGAATGGTGCCCAATTCCCAAGGAGCTTTCTTTGGCACACATCCTTTGACTTCCCTGTTGGAGCCCACATGACATTGGCACAATCTGAACGGACTAAAGCCAATTTCCTTCCGTGGGGCCCAATGAGGGTGCCACATAAATGTGGAAGCATATATATATATCTATATATATACACTGAGATTAAGTGAGTAACTCACCCTTTCCTTCCTCAGCCCGACGCTTTCTCACGAGTTCCCTTTTATGCTCTTTTCCTTTTTTCGCGAATGGCATGCTTGCAGCAGAAGATGAAATGAAACCAAATGATTACTGATTTATTAATATCACCTAAATTGAATTGCGGTCAATGAATCTTTTTTAATTGCAGCTAAAAAGAAGGATCACACCTGACCTTCGCGAATTCGCGATCTCAAATACCTGAACCTGAAAATTGCAGTGGATAGTGCATTCTTCAATTTGACATTGATGTTCCCATGCAATCACTTTCCAATCCAACCTTCTGGAATATCACAATCACACACAAATGCAATATGCATCCTGCTGCGGAGCCCTAGTTATCCTAGTCCTCTTGAAAGACACAGGAACATTTGGCCTATTATGGGCTGGCGGGAATTGATAAATGCGACCTCCCGCAATGCCCCCGCGTGTGCTACTTGCACACACAACTGCATGACTCAGCTTGCGTCTTGTGGCAGTCTTTTCAATGATGTACGGAGGCATGCCACCGTACAATTACTATTGGTATTCATACTGTGGCCTCCGAGCAGTAGTAGGATAGGAAGTCATGATTATGAAATTCATAAATAACTTTGCAAAATTCAATTACAATCTATCTAGTACAAAGCTAATCTAAAACGGGTCAATCCTGGTTGTGAGTTTAGCTGACCTGGGTACAGTCAAGGTGACCTCATCACTTGAACCAAGACTGCGTTTCACCACCCAGGCATCACCAAAGTCTAATACTAAGCATTGTGCAAATTCAAATCTAAGAGGTACAGTGGGGTTAAAAGAATCTGATGAGAAGAAACTTTTATTCAGTAAATTACATATATACTTATTAGTATGTAGCCACACTGGCTCCACTAGATTTTTACCCTCTGAAAGTTTTGTGGAAATGTCAATTACTGATAAAGCCCCTTTAACTGAGCTTGTTCTCCAGTCATCTGAGCATACCATCAAAAAACAAATCCCCACCCCACAGAATGCCGCTAATATACCATAGCAAATTCAATTTATTCCGAGATTCTTGTGACACATCAAAAGATCTTTGATGGCCTTATTTTTTTTTGAGTTTGTGAGTTTGCCTTTGATGGCATTAACTTCGACCTTTGTATGTGCACGTACCATGTTGTACGCAATCATCAAATGCATAACTGTATCCATTAGATCCTCCAGGCTCTTGTGCGGCTTTGTGGATATCTCATTGTTAGCCCCGCCACCTTCAATGCTGAGTTGGGTTGCACGTTGCTTCGATTTACTCAAGCAGGAGGCAAGGTATTCAACTGCTCCCCGTTCAAATCCAAGAGGATTGGTCAAATTTGATGTTGGTGCAACATATGGTTTGGGTGCAACCACATTGTATGAGACTAAACTAATGGATTCAAACATAACATTTGCCCAAAAATGTTTGACTGTATTGGCGGGGTAAAGAAGGCTCGGAACCATTTTGAAGAAGGAGGGTTCAGATTTTGGGAGATTCTCTGGAGGTTTAGCTGATTCCTTCATTAATTTGAGATTCCAAATGTTGTGATCAAAAAACGCTTCTGTTTTGGTTGGCTTAAAAAAATCTAACCCTGTATATTGCAATTTATATCACCAGTCAACAGCCAATAAACATGTATCATGCACAAAGATAAAATTAACCTGCCATCTCAAGGTCCTCCAACCAGGCCGACATTTTAAGCTCTCGGTTCCTGATCACCTTAATACCAAGAGGCAGGAATGTATGAGCATCTTTTGTTGGTAAATTGTCCCATCAATTTTTGTAAATACCATTGATATTATCAAGCCCCCTTTTCCATTATCGTTGAGTAATATTGGAATGATAATTCAAAATGCCTGCAAACTCTTCCATGTGGGATAAACATATTCCTTGAAAAGTATCAGACAATGACACTTGGGGCTCAGGATCAGGAATTATATCAGTCATATCTCGTCCCATTGTATCATTTTTAATTGTTTCCCTTTCTTGAAAGGCTTGAATATTCCAAGGAGAGGTGGGAGGGGTTTCATCATGGATTGTTTCATTGGGTATCAGGGGGCTTTCAGTATGTGGAGCTTCATCATTGATTGTTTCATTGAGTATGGGGGGGTTCAGTATGTGGAGGTTGATTATCAATATAGTCCCCTTCAATATTGATCATCTCATCACCTTGATCCCAAGAATCCTTTTTGGCTTCAAAGGTACAGTGTTTTTTGTTTGTTTTTTTGGTCGCATGTATATTTGGTCTTTTTCCTAATACTTTGCCTGGAAATCCAATTACGACTCGAGATCCTCCAGGTAGAGATTCTCCCACCTCCACACCTGCCCATATATTGTAAGCAGCTATTTTTATCAATTTTGTTTTGAATTAGTAATGGACTTACGGTTCAAATCCATTTTGAGCAGGCTCATGGCTTCAGAAATCTTTTGACGCACATAATCAGGAATTTTACTATCATTTTGAATTTTTTTGAGCCTTGGGATTGTTTGAGCAATGTTGGAGAAAAATTGCTCCTTGGATATAATTTCCACCTCCCAACTGAAAATTACATCATCTTGCCCATCATCTTCTGTCGGTGCACAAGGCTCAACAGTCTTTTCCTTCTCATAACTTTTAAAAATCGGTTTCTGAGAGCTTGGAGGCTGACCTGAAATAAAGGCTATGACACAATATCAGGTTTTGGGAGATTAGAAATATTCAAGATGGATGCATACTCACATTCTGGAAGAACTGGTGGATCTTGATTATCTTCATGTGACTGGCTCTCTACTTCAATGCCTAATTCACGACTACTGGAAATATCAGAGATTTCACTTCCACTCTCTGGGGCTGAAGTTGGTCGTTCATTTAATTCAGTTGAATTTCCTGGGCTTTGGGCTATAGCGGAGGTAGTTTATTAAGCAAATAGATGGTGACAAGTTGATTGATAACTTTTTTGAAAATTTTTGAATAAAAAGATCCAAATTGAAGAAAAAAGGTGGAAGTAAAATAATCGCATTTGCAAAATGCGATTTGTCGGGAAATTGAAGGAGCCGATGTTTTGCAAATGATTTCATATCATGCAAATGAAATCACTTCCCTGTGAGACATTGAATAAAGTTGACTAGTGAGAAACCTACTAAAGTCAACTTTTGAACTATTCAATGCTCATGAGGTAAGGACTAAGCAAAGTGTTCCATTTGAATGATATGAAATAAAATGGTTTTGTCAGCAAAACAGGAGACACAATTCTTGTCTTAAATAGTCCACTTATTAGGTTTTAATTTGTGAGTCTCATGATTTAAACCCTAACCACAACATTGTGAATATACTTACCAATTTCCCCTTAGGTCCTGTTGGCAGAGAAGGCCACTCAGCATATTTCGGCAATTGCGTTCATCGTGTACGCCAACAAGCCACCGTAAACTATGGATGTAGTACGGAAGTGTAAGGAAAAGTCGTGTCGGGAGCATGTTGGCAGCCACTCCGCGAGCGTAAGGATAAGTGGTGTCGGGAGGGCACTACACAAGCGTAAAGCTAAGTCTTGTTGAGAGCATGTTGGGAGGCACTCCGCAAGCGCAAGGATAAGTGGTGTCGGGAGCATGTCGGGAGGGCACTCCGCGAGCGTAAGGATAAGTGGTGTCAGGAGCATGTCGGGAGTGCACTCCGCAAGTGTAAGTATGGTAAGCAGTGTTGGGAGGATGTCGGGAGGGCACTACACAAGCGTAAGGATAAGTGGTGTCGGGAGGATGTTGGGAGGGCACTACACAAGCATAAGGATAAGTGGTGTCAGGAGCATGTCGGGAGTGCACTCCGCGAGCGTAAGTATGGTAAGCAGTGTCGGGAGGATGTTGGGAGGGAACTACACAAGCGTAAGGATAAGTGGTGTCTGGGGCATGTCGGGAGGGCACTCCGCGAGCGTAAGTAAGGTAAGCAGTGTTGGGAGGATGTCGGGAGGGCACTAAACAAGCGTAAGGATAAGTGGTGTCGGGAGGGCACTACACAAGCGTAAGGATAAGTGGTGTTGGAAGCATGTTGGGAGGGCACTCTGCGAGCGTAAGGATAAGTGGTGTCAGGAGCATGTCGGGAGTGCACCACGTGAGCATAAAGATGGTAAGGGCGGGGGTGTGAAAGCGTAAGGAGTGGTGAAGACGGAGATGGGGGGAAGTGTCAGAGTCTCATGTGGAGGGCGGTGCAGGCCCGTAAGCATGCGAAGCGTCGGGGCGGATTAGGTGGGGATGCAGAAGCCAATGAGGTGAAATTACCCAAACATTGCGAATAGTGTTGAAATGGTTTTGGGCTTTGAGTGACATTCTCATGTGACACATGTGATTATTAACGTTGTCTTGACGCTGACGTGACGTGACCCACTAAATCCAGTGACTATAAAGTGACACTAACGCGACTGAAGCAAGATTTTATCCTGACCGCGGTGCGATGTGAAGTCAATTGCCGACGATTGACGCGAGATTTTCCCTGCTGTGTACGCACAGGCTCCAACTGCCCAACTTCAAATATATGCACATCAGGTAAAAGTACAGGTGGAAGCAGCTTGGAAGAAGATTCACCTTGGTCTCATCTCTGGAGGAAAACCACTCAAATCAAGCTTTGAAGTCCTGCAGCAGGCTCATCCCATGTGTAAGATATCTCAGTGTGAGGCTGAGACTTGTGAAGTCATATAATTCCAGAATTGTTTTTTTGACTGCAATTAATTACCTGTGCAGGAATATTTGCCATAAACACTGATAACTCAATTTAACATGAAATTCAATACCTTCAAGATACAGGTTTACCAAAAAGCAAGACAAAACTGCTTTTCTTGTGAATCAAAAAAAGCCATTTATCTGTGTTTACATAGAGTTTAATAAAGATCAAAGGTCCCTTGAGCAAAATTTCACTGTGGACTAGAATTTCTCAGTTGAGTGGAGCTGCTACTCAAACATAGACTTTTCCAACATCTTGAATTTGGAAAGGATTCAACCTATCAAGTTACTGTCATGTTAACAATTATGGGTAATGAAACGTTGCGTGTTTATTACTGACCACCACTTTCCCACGAGTGACTCGAATGCAATGACCCACTATGGATTGATAATAAACACATTATCGGAAACCTCTTCTCTGAGGCAAATTGGCAAATTGGCATTGTTTTTGATGATAATTTGAGGATAAATGATGATGACTTTTGTGAGATTATACTAAAAGCAAGAAATGGTATAACCCTTGATACAACAAAATGTTGCGAAAAGTAATGCGTTAAGCATTGCTTACCTTTCCAAGTTCCTCTGAGACTTTCAAGCCAACATGGTCCTCTGAAGCTTTAGTCAAAGTTTGCATCTTAACTTGCTGAATTTGCTCCCACAACGTCAAAGCCAACAGCCTGTTTTATTGAAATTAGGTCATTAAATAGTTCTTGTTTATCAAAATAGTCCACCAACCTTTGACCAGTTGGAATCTCCCACTTGCAAAACAGCTCCATTCCTTTTGTTGTCTTCTAGATGCGAAAATAGAAAAGGACACACACTCTTTATGACAGCTGGCATCCATGGTGAGCAATATCAATTTCTTTTTTAAAATCTTTGGCATATATTCAATGAGGGGCATTGAGCTTACTGCCAAATTATTTTTTACCACCTATGGTTTTGGGAAAACGCATAAGAGGTTCAGACATTATTGAAAATTCAAGCCCCATTTTATCTAAAAAATTGCCACAACCCATGTCAAATAAGCAGATACCAAGGAACCAAAAAAAGACATTAGTTCATTATTTCAGAACTTAGAAAAGTTAGTTAAATAAAACTCACAGTTGATTGCCAATATGATTGAATTATCTAGAGAAAGCTGAATCAATTGGTGTTCAGTCGTTGTCAAAGAGTAACAGAGGTCCTGAACCTGGGTATTTCAGAAAACCTCAGGAGATGAAGGAAGAAGAGTCAAAATTTTATTAATTTTAAAAGATGAGAAATAAGAATTTAAGAGAAAAGAAGATAAACAATTGACTTTTAAATTTTAGTCTAAAGAGACTTAATAATTAATCAATAGATCAAAATTTGAGGTTAGTAATTAAACTATTATGATTTTGATTCATCGGATTGATGTCAAAGTTCATCTTGAGAGATGTGATTCCATGTTTGAGTTGAACTAGTTGATGTTTTGTCACCAGCAATGAGAAAGTCACCTTATTCGCAAATTTTATCCCAGTCATGTGAAGACTTTTCAAGTGATTTTGATTTTTAGCATCCAGTCTGATTTCCAATGCTTTGACGACATCGCATATTCTCAATAACTGAAGGGTGGTAAGACTCAGCCCAGACAGCTTTGTCATGAGCAAGCAGAATTAAGGGCAGCGACTCTGACAATCTATGAACACATTGAATCAATGATGGCTTGAACAAAAAAAAAAGGTAGTGAGTGAATGATTTGAGATGAACCAATTTGAAACAATTAAGTTAATTTGGAATTGGGTGAAAATAAGGAAATAGATCTATGAGATGTTGAGAGTAGAAATGTAACAACTGGATTGACAACTTTCAAAGTAAGAAATTAACATAGTAGGGCTGAAAAAGTTGTGGGGAGTGGTGAGTTTTCACTTAATTTATTGAGAATTTTCAAAAACAAATTGATTTGGTTTTAAAATTTCAAAAAGTGTTGTTTAAATTCATAGGTGTAATGAAATGATATTGAAGATTGGGAATTGGAGGTCGAAAAAACCGATTTACAATAAAGATGAGGTTGAAGATTTTTTATTAAGAGGAATTGTGATTAGAAAACGTGAACTAAAATTATGAAAATCTAAATATTAGGGGGTCTCAAAGTCACCAAATCCCACCTTAAAATATCACGGGATTTGGACCCCAAATCCCAACACTAAATTGCATGTTTTTTATGTGTAAATCCCAAGGCATTTCAACTGAGTCCCCTGGTATATTGACCAAATCCCATGCATCTGGGATTTCAGTTTGAAAGCTAACCCAAATGAGTACTCACAATTCATAATGGTACAACATATTCTTCTACACTCCATTTTGGACAATCTGACTCAACAGATTACAGTCCATTTATACTTCTTCATCCATATAATAATGCTTTGTTCCACAGCAAGACACATCAAGTCAGATATGAAGATCACTTCTGGCCTGCCACATCCATCAGGTCACTTAATACGTACAGATTATTTAACCATAATTAATTGGATTTCAGTCAAATCCAATTTCAAGTCATGTTTTGGTACTAGTGGCTCAGCAGCTATTGGAAGGCCTCCCTCATCAAAGCAGCATAGAGTTCAGCTTATGGCCATTGAGGTCAACAAAAAATCACAAAATCGCCTAAACCTTAGCTCAAGTAGGATCCAATATCAATGGCGAGCATATAAGAAGAATTATATGGCAGGAAAAAAAATTGAAAACTTAACTGGGGCTGGAATAACGGAAGAAGATGAGAGTAAAGGAAGCAAATAAATGAGTGAAAAGCTTGAAAGTATGTGTCCTTGCTATGTGGAAATGGATGTGCTTTTTGGCCACAAGCCCAATGTCACTCCCCTTGCAAGCTATGATTCACAGGAAAAAGACAGCTTAAATGGTGGTGGTGATGATGATGTTTTGCTCCATAAGGTAATTTATCATCTCTTCCTTTTTTGGCCTGCAATAATTAAACCTAATTTACTTTTTAAAGGATAATAATGGTTTGTAATCACCACTTAATCTGGATCCTTTGCTTAATAATGATGATAACTTGGTTCAAGTGGAAAACTATCAAGACAATTCGGTAAGTACATTTAAGAGTGATATATATTCACTCCAATCTTGAGTATTTCTCCTTTGACAAGCAAAGTAAATTCATAATACATGAAACACAAAAGCGTAATCAAGCAATGACACCCTGCTGGATATGTTTGCACCTACTTATGCAAATTTGCTTGAATCACGGAAAAAAGGTATGACTTGCAATTATGGTTACTCTGATGAATCCTACTGACAAAATTCATGATTATTATCCCATGAAATCAGTGATAATGCATGTTTGGAGTGGGACAGGGAGAGGTGGAATGAAGAGAAAGTGACCAACATGGAAAAGCAACAGTTTGAGGAAATCAAGTTACAAAAGCAAATGGATTTTGATGAGAAGAAACATGCGAAGAAACATGAATTTGAAAAATAAAAGTGGAATTGGGAATGCGAACTTAAGGAAAAGCAATTCCAGATGGATCTCACTATAGCGGCATTGTCATCAAGCAGGCCAATTGCAGAGCTGGAACAAATTCTGAAATTGATCAATAAAAAATAACATATTACATATATTTCATGTGATCATTTGATACATGGTGATTTTTCATATACAAGTGATGCTTATTGGGAAATTATCTTATGTTTTTGAATTGGATTGCAATTTATCACACAATTGAAAATTTAGGCAATTTTGGCATCATTATGTTATGTTCCAAAGATCAAGGTCTGTGTTTAAACCAATTGAATTTGAAGGTGCTGTCAAAATTTCCATTTTGTGGTGAATTTTTGCCACTTAAGAGTGGATTGTGCCTTTTCTTCCTCTTTCTTGATTTTTGGATAATTTTGGTATATCATATTTGATTTTTCTGAACTTTTGCTTATTTTGTTTTTTTAAATGGATTGTTATTTTTTCCTTTGTGTTTATCTCTTTAATTTGGATTTTTCTTTTGTTTGATGTGACTTTGTTTTATGTGTTTTCAAATTTTTGATTTTGTTTTTTTGGGGTTTTAAGTTTGGTTTGAATTGTCCCATTTTTTTATGAGTTATTTTTATTTCTTTGGGTTTTTTCTGTTTTTTGGGGGTTGGTTGAAGTTTCTTTCAATTTTTTCAATTTGATTTTCTTTTTAGTTGAAGAACCATCCTTTTTATATCTTTTTTCTTTGGATTGATTTTTGTATTTTAAATTCAATTTTTTTTCCAACAGTGTTCATAACAATTGATTTTTTAACTGCTTTCCTTTTAGTTCGTTCAAAAGCCTTTTTCATCAATTTCTGTTTTGATTGCTTGCTCTTTCAATACTCCTCTTTCTTGACACCATCTTTTTTTAGGCCAATAAAAATTGTTTTTAGCAAATTTATTTTGGATTGTTCCTAATTTTTCGGAATTGATTTCCTGTTTTCTGAAGGTTAACATACTTTCGCAGTGGGTTGTTTTTCAATCAAGGTTGGTCCTTTCACTTAGATTTGTTTGTTCAACTGTGTGAAATCAAACTAATCTTTTGATGAACGTTCTTTGTAGTTCTTTCGTCAAAGTTTTTAAATATTTCTAATAGGATCGAGGTGAGTCTTGAACTATGTTTCTCTTGTTTCAACAGGCTACTCTTAGGTATCAACACCTCCATGTCAGAGCCAAGTTTTGTGGCAAGCTCCTTTTGATTTGGGAGAGGCCATCCATTCTCAAGAGACTAATGACTTGGCTAAAACTACGACAATGGGTCAGAAATAGTATCTTGAGACTATTCAAGATGCCAGATTGCGCAATGGTCAATTATATGATCAAGACGGCCACAAGCTCCACCTTGCATAAGAAACAAGTGTTGATGGCAAAGTGATGAAGAGGAACGTGCTGCTAAAAGATGGCATTGGGAATAAAACGAGCGACTTGAGCAAGAGTTTCTTGTTGATCAGTACCTTCATGAAGCCAGTTACACTAAGGATGGCGGAAAGATTGGCTGGACCCAACACCGACGTGTTGCAGCAATGTCGGTGGCAGCCAGAGTGGGTGATGAAATGGGTGTAAGGGTAGGGGAGGCCTTTGGTTATTTGATTCCGTTTGAAGATTGCACTTCACGAAAGACAGTGATTGATTATATGACCGACCCAATGCTGTTAAGGGAGATCACAAGTGAACTGGATCTTGCTGGTTACGTCGCTATGATAATTGATGAATCTCAGGAGCACACATTAAGTATTGATATCTTGCTCAGATTAGTTAAAGTAAGTCCAAACTGCTTCATTTTTGTGATTGTCTTTTTTTGGAACATTAATTTCTTGGTGATCATATAATGTAGGATATGGCACGTTTGCGCCCTGTTTTTTGGTTTCTAATCTCTAGTTCCACTATGAACGCTGCTAAGGTTTTTGAGTATTTTGATGATGCTCCCATTTTCAATAGTCAGCTCATTTTTTGCTTCCTCACTGAGGGATTTAAATCTCCCGCATTGCACATTTTTTCTGATCCTCATCAGTTCCCAGTAGAATGTATCCAGTGAACATCCTATATACTCCAAACCCGGAAGTGAACTATTTGTGTGCTGCAGCAACAACTGTGTTTCGAATCCATACTACACAGCCAAAGGGTGATATACTGGGGTTTTTACTGGCCAAAATCCAATTGAAGGTGCAAAAGAAATTTTAGAAGAAACTTCTCGAGCTTTAGCAAATAAGATTGGAGAGCTGGTGATTTGTCTGATCTATGCCAATTTACTGACTGAGATGCAAGCCAAAATATTTGAACCAACACCAGACAAAGTCAGAAATGTTGTTTTGGCTACCAACGTAGCTGAGACATCCATCACCATTGATGGCGTTGTTTACGTAATTGACCCAGGATTTGTAAAACAAAACTCTTATAACCCTTGCACAGGAATGGAATCCTTAGTGCTTGTGGCAGTTTGTAATAATTCTTTTCTCTTCTGTTGGTAACAACTACTAATTGTGTTTAATTTTAATCAGTGCTTTCGAGCGGCTGCAAATCAACATGCTGGCCGAGCGGGTTGTGTTGCATAGGGAAAATGTTTTCGACTGTATACCAAGTAGGCCTACATGAAAGAATTCAAAGAGGATACTGTACCTGAAATTCAAAGGACCAATTGAGCAAATGTCATATTACTCTTAAAGGCGTTAGGGATTAATCATTTAATCGGATTTGATTGTTTGGAACCACCACCAGGAGATACTCTAATTCAGGAGCTTGATCTTCTTTATGCTCCTGGAGCTCTCAACGGTTGAGGTCAGTTAACTAAAAATGGACAAAGGATGGATGAGTTTCCAATGGACCAAATGTTGTCAAAGGCCGTTTTGGAGAGTGAAAAGCATCAATGCACCAAAGGGGTGCTTTCCATTGTATCAATGTTATCGGCAAGTAGTTCAATCTTCTATAGGCCTAAAGATAGGAAACTTCATGCTGAATGGTGGGTTCCCTTTCCAATTTCCCTCTTATTTTCCTTTTTTGGAATAAAAATGCCCTAAAAACGCTTCTCACCAATTATTATTATTTCTGGGATGTATTCTAGTGCTTGATTAGATTTTCTTCAGCGTGATGGTGATGGCTTTACACTTTTGAACTTATAGGTCATTTCTGGTTAACCCTTTATGATCTTAGTAAAATTACCATTGTACTGATATCATAATGAATCATCTTTGAATTTTTTCAAATTAAAAGATGATTAATTCTTATCATATCTGTCCTTTTTTTATGATTTTATTCTTACATCATCATGCTGACTGACTTATGTCTTTTTCTTTATTACACTCATATTCAAATAATTACCCTAAATGATCATTACAATCATTTTTTTTATATTTTTTTGTAGTTGTTTACATTTCTGAATACTATAAGCATATTTTTTTCAATGTCATTCCCATTACCCCCCCTTCCATCATCATTAAAATTCAAAAAACATTCTCCCCCTCCCTCTCACTCTTCAAATTATTCTGATGATGTTATGGTTAGGACTAAACCAGTGTCAGTACATCATCAGAATGATTTGAATGATGATGCAAATATTGTTACTCCTATCAATGTCATGGTTAGGACTAAACCAAAGATAGAACATCATGAAGATAATAATAACCAAACCAACCATAAAAGAAAACTCACACGATGCCAAAGACAACATATTCATGATGCAAAACAAATCATGCCTCAGCTTGGACATTCAAATGCAGCATATAAGACCTTTTCCTCCATTTCAATTAATGAGAAAGAAGCGAATGCCCATGGTTAAAAATGCCATCAATCAATACTTTACCCCACCCTTATGTAATCATTGATAAAACACCAAAGCCATATCTACCTGTCTGGATTTATGAAATCACCCCTTTTGATGTTTCCTCAGGCCACTGTCAAATACTTAAAGACCTTATCATTACATTGATGTCCTTATCTCAAAATTGCCAAGAAATTAAAACAAATAAACAACTCCTAGGTGGCATTATGAGAGGTATTGGCTTTTGTCCTGGATCTGATGCTGGAAAATCTGCAGGTGTGTGAATTTTTGAACTTATAACTTGAATAATTACTAAGTATTGTCAAGCTTTTTGGGTGTTTACTCCAGAAAGGCTGGTTTATCTCCTCATCAAATTGAATTGGATAATATGCAATGGACCAAACCTCAAAAGTATGACGAATTAATTTACTCCAGAATCTCTCATTTTTCACAATTAGCTGCGCATGAAAATCAGTTATTAATGGAGGCAGCCAAATTATCAAACTTCAGTCAACTAAAATGGACTTCTTCCAATCAAAAGGAAGAATTCAAATCTTTTTCCAATGTCATTATCACTCAAGATGGATTTTTCAAGAAACCCCACCAAGATTTGAATTATCTCAATGCCTGGACTTATGGTATTTTTTCTTTTGTATCCAAAACAGATTTTCATCCCCTTCTAACTGTCTTCACTCCCTCTGCACATGGCTTGCACTTCCCCGAATTGAAAATGGAGATTGAATTTTCCAAAAAACTGGCCATCATGGAAATTCTTTGGAAGACATCAATGCTGGTTCATCATACAACAAAACCACCTCCAGAAATTATCAATCATGAAGAAATAACTCATTTTGGATGTTATTTTCAAATAAACCATAAATTATTTAATGTAGGTGAGAAATTCTTGAAAATGACACCCACCACAATTAATTCAAGAGTCAATGGGTACTGTGAAAGAAATATGCAGGACCAAGAAAGAACTAAAAAATATTAATAGTAAATAGTTTTATTTTATGAATAAAATCTCCACTCCATTGTATGCCATTAAATTACATACATAAATAAATGGTCCTGATGAAATTTACAATTGACTATTTTTCCATTCCAAATTGATTGGTTTAATTTTTTCACACATATTTACCACATCTTCCCCAATGTTGTGGTTGGCCAGATTTTCTGCATGTGGTGGATCATCGGCTTTGTATAAATCAAACCATTCATCACCAATTTGTGCTAACATATTATGTAAAATCATGCAAGACACAACCCAACTAACAAAATAATCAATTTCATTATTATCCTGCATTTGATTTTGCATTTCCCTTAGAGAAAACCACCACCCCTTCAAAATTCCAATTTCATGCTCAATTCTGACACTTGATTTTGCTAGACAGTAATTGAAAGAATGGTTGTCGTCATTCTGTGCTACAACTCCCTTATATACTGGAACAACCCAAGGAAAGCTTGCATATGCCAAATCTGCAAGTAAGTACTGATCCTTTCTTAAAACTGTTGAGGTGTTTGTGCTATTTTCATATGTTGATAGACATTCGAATCATGAAGTGACCCAGTACAACCAACATGTAGAGCAGTGAACTGTTTTTTGATATTGCAAACCAGTTGTATTGACATATAATACCTTATACGTAAACCATCAGTAAGATTGAAAAAAAGAATAACAATTCAACAGCTTGCCTTTTTTTGCAATCAAAATAGGCTTCACCATCATTGGGAGAATGTTGTGATAATGGTATGAGACTCCCATCAATAAACCCAATGAACCCAGGGAAGCCTTCTGCTTGCATTACTTGAGACATCTCTCTTTGTTGTTCTATTTTTTGGCCACACAATCACTTTGCGCTTCAACTTCATTAATATCTGGATGACTCTTTGAGTTTACAACACAATAGCCTCATGGCTAATTCCAAACAACATTCCAATCTTGCCCAAAGTGGCCCCATTGCCATTTGATCCTAGCCTTGATAATTCCACAGCCAATTGGATGGCAGGATTGTGTTGTTTGTTTTGTGATGAGTTTTGAAAGTTTTTATCAGCTTGAATTTGTGAAACCAATTTTTCAAATGATTTGTGTGTGGTCCTACATAGCTGTCAAAACTTTTCCGATGATAATGTTTGTAAATCATTCATTGTACACATGTAATGTGATGGATATCTTCTACGAGGATTGATATATCTTTGTGAGATTATCATATCCAATAAGACTATATCTTCCTGGATATCAGAATCACTATCAGAGCTGAGTGCATTGATGAGCTGCAGTGAGTTTAACTTCTGAAGTAAAGGTAGCCTTTTCGATGTTTTGGGCATGCTAAATGAAGAAAAGGCCTGTATTAAGTTTAATTTAGAATCAAATACTTTATTAAATGATGACTTTATTGAGATTTTATGCAAGAGAAGTAAAGATATATGCAATTTAACATTCCCTTACTGAGGTGTGTGTTTTAAACATGTGCCTTTATGGGAAGCTAAAGGCGGGATTTTAGTATTTGAACATGGGATTTGGTACCAAAAAATCTGGTTTTTTTACCTTAAAATACCACACCTCTTGAGGTGTGGGATTGTTGAAGTCCCAAAAAATTCATTCGGGATTTTGGCAAAAAAAAACTTGGGATTTTGTAACTTTGACACCCCCTATTTTAGATCCAATTGATAATTGGATTGACATTTTCTAATTTTCGTCAAACTTTGTTGTTTTTGAAATCAAAAAAATATAAATGATAATTATAAAATGAAATTTTAAATTTAATGAATCTTAATTGATATTGTTTTTATTATTTTTATTATTGTTTTTGAAGTTGTTTGTGTTTTAATTTGAAGTTGAATAAAGAGATTCAGCTGACAAAAATTGACTTTTTTTTTCCATTATATTAAAAATTAATTTGATTTTTTTGAGAATTTTTGAAGAACTGATATTGAAAATTAGATTAATGTGAGAACAAAAAGAATTATTTGGACTATTTAGAAGTTTAAGCAAGCCTGTTGATGATGGAAGTATGATCATCTACTGTAAAGTTTTCAACTTTTCCATTGTGTAAGTTTTTTAATAAGTTTTATGCTTTTTTTGAAATCTGTAATGACATGGATAATGTGGTAAAAGAGTTACTATCACTGCCATCTGGATAAAGAGTAAAATTTCTGCTGCTTTTTGCTTTCCAGACCATTTGTACAATACCAGGTTCTTTACCTGTTAAAACAATATTAATAGATTGGTCTTGAAAGACAATAAATTCATTAAAGAAATCAAAATTATCAAAGACTAAGGTGCTGTCACTTGTAGAAATTGGGATAGAAAGAAAATGAGCAAACTCTGAAGAGTCTGTTTGATCAATATGAGGAAAGCTAGAAAAGTTATTTAAAGTAAATGTTAATTGATTTGCAAATGAAGAAGAATAAAAATCAGTAAAGTCTTAAATCTCAAAGCCTGGAATGTTGAATTGTTTCATTTAATTTGAATTCATTTCAAAAAATGTTGATGATAGTTTTTGAAAGAGATTTTGAATAATATTTTGTAATTTTGAGAGTTGAAGCAATAAAGAATTATAAAGTTGTGGGTTACTGGAAATAGAAGTAGAATTGATATAATGCCCAATAGTAAAGTCACCAAGTCAAGGTGGTCTCCATCAAATTCCATACATGGAACCGGTGATCTTGTTTCCAGATTCTTGTAATTTGTTAAGAAAAATTTGATATTTAAATAAAAAAGTTGATAAAAAGGTGTGTTGAGATTCTTCATAATCATTCAAGTTTCTAAAAGGAATAAATTCGATGATTGCAAAAGTTTTATCAGGTGAATGAAGAAGGGATTTATCATATAAAATTGTAAATCCAAATTTTATAGAAAAATATTTTTTTTTAGTATAAGTTCTGTAAGAGTGAGGTTTTGTTAAAAAACTTGATCTTAAAGTTTTTCTATCAAAATCATTACGAGGAATTGGATGAAAGAAAGGTTCATGTAAAAAATTACATGTTCTGAAATAAGGAGTTTCATAATTAAATCCTGATTTTTTTGTATTTTGATGGTGGACTTGATGAGATTTCTGAGAATTGTTTAAATTTTCATTAGATATTCATTTTATTTCATTGCTCTAGGCATTTTGAAATTTGAAAACAGTAATAAAACTTAAAAAAAGCTGAATAACAATCTCGTAGCCACATAAATTTATGAGTTTAGCCAATCTTTGACAAGCACGCATCCCTTCAGTATTAAGAAATTTATTTCGTGAGAATTATTGTAGTAATTAATGAAGAAACGAGTGGAAAGGTATTTTTTGGCTAATAGTAAGGCTAAAAATCAAAGAGAAGCACTGGAATTGGTGGAAATAGCACAAAAAGCTGATTTGGTGTGAAATCTGTTAGTTCTGAGGTGGTGGTCATCATTGGAGCTGCAAAATGATGAAACCATACCTCAATTGAATTCCAGGGGCCCCCACTGCTCTGTATGACTGGCTTTGGCAGTGGGGGACTGTAAAACGTTCCTGGAGGCTCTGTAACAAGCCCCAGGCGACTGTATTGTTTGGAAGAAAAAAATCTATTCTTAAATTTGTCTGACTGGTGATAGAGCCACCCAAAAGAAATAACAAACATGTGTTAATTTGAAATTGAATTGAATTATTTGAATCAATTTGAAATGGGATTGAATCAAATAAGTTAATTAATTAGTTAAATTTTGAAATGAATTAATCAAATTCAATGAATCAATTAATTAATTTAATTCATTAATTAATTTCAATTAATCAATCAATCAATTAATTTAATTAATTAATTAAATTCAATGAATCAATTCATTCATCCAATTAATTAATTAATTGCAATTAATCAAATAATTGATTTAATTAATTAATTATATTCAATGAATCAATTAATTAATCTAATTCATTACTTACTTTCAATCAATCAATTAATCAATTTAAATGAATCAATTAATCAATTTAATTAATTAATTAATTTCAGTGAATAAATTGAATAATTAATTAATTTCAATTAATCAATTAATTAATTTAAGTAATTAATTTCAATGAATCAATTAATTAATTTAACTAATTAATCTCAATGAATCAATTAATTAATTAAATTGATTCATTAAGAATCAAATTTATTTAATTGGAAATGAGATTTAACTATTGAAAATGAAATTTAATTAATTGGAAAAAAAATGATTTGGTCATGTGAAAAGTAAATTTTATGAATTGATGCAATTGATAATTACAATTGAAATTAAATCACAATGTTGTCACATTGATGCCAGAAACCATCAACAAGCACTCGAGCTCTCCACTCAGGGTCATGTTGGAACAGGTGTTCCCCCACCACCACCATGACTAGACCCTAGGTTGCTTGATTGCGCAATCATCACAACTGAGCAGAAAAGGCTACAAGATCAAGGTTGAATTTCCTTGATCTTTTTCTGGTATTATAGGTCACAGTTCCACTGTCTGTGACAAATGTATTCATTGAAATTATTAAAAGTGAATTCATTAAATTTATTAATCAAAAAAATAAATGACTTCTTTATGTTAAATGCTAAATTTACGCATTTCAGTTGTTATAAACTGAAAGTAATCATACTAATAGTTTAATTAAGGTTTTTTCAACAGAATTGAAAAATATTTAGATATTATAAATTAATGGTTGAATTAAGATAAAATAATAATAAACCGTTTTAAAATGAGAAAGTACTAATGATTTATTGAAAACAAATGTGAGCCAAAAAAAATTAGATGGGTATTGGGTGGAAAAAAAGTGTTAGGGAATTGATTTTATGAAAAATAAAGTTTCTGAATTACTTCAATTTCATCAATAACAAAGATTCATTTGGAATGGAAAAAAAGTAAAATATAATAAAAACAAAAGAAGATATAAGCAAGAAAAAAAACAAATAACAATAAATGGGTGGGAAAAATTGGTTCAGAGTTGGTTTGAGAGTTGATTTGGGGTTGGCAAATATGGATTAAGAAATTCAAAGGAGGATGAAGATTTACTAGTAAGAAAGATTAGATGGGAATATAATTTTTCTTACAAAGTCAATAAACATAAGGATGAAATTGACTTAACTTATTGACAATCATGCAAGTCAAGTCATCATGGTATGGTCATTATAAAAGAGAATGTTTTTAGATTGCAATTGAAAATAAGCACAGTGAGTATGTTATTAGTATCAGTATATTCAAATGGGAAATAACACACAGTTTATTTAATTTCTTCTCAATATTATTGAGAATCAAACAAAAATGGTGTGTTCTTTGATTGAAAAAAATTGAAATTATTTGTAGCGAAGGATAATAGTTTTGATTTGAGTTGTTGAGGAATATTGAAAACAAGGGATTTTTTTGGTGCAATGAGTCAAGTCTTATTTGAGCACAAATGCCATGGGTAATTAATGACAAGGGAGTTTTAAAATAAAGCTATTCTAAAATTAATAGCATGGAAGAAATAAAACAAGAAAAGATTGAACATTTTCTTTTAATAGGAAACTAATTACAATGCTTCAAATATCATGTGTAAGTAAATTAGAAACAGGAGGTAAAGAATCAGATTTGCAAGGGTGGAAGGAGTGATTTCATAGTGGCTTGTGCTTCCCATTGGTCTAAAAAATCACTTGTAAGATATTGAGCCAAATGATGTTGTGAAGGTGGGGAAACAAGTTGGACATCAGTGAATGGTTTCATATCCTTAGAAAAAAATGATTTAAGATGAAAAGATAGATTTTTCCAAACCGACTCTTTGGGTGGAGGTGGATTAACATGTTAGTGAATAATATGAAAAGAGCATAGTATGAGCATGGCCTTGGAAATTGAAAAATTCAGATGTACCTTTGTGCAGTGAATAATCCCTTGACACCTAATATCAGATAGTAAACAAAAGGAATTGAATTATGACGGCTGTGGTATTTAATCAACTTCTTCTTTGCAGTTTCAACTTGGAGATCATGGTCAGCATTAGAGGTTACAAATTGAGGAGCTGAGTGAATTATTACCGAAGAGATTTGGTTATTAGAATGGAGGGTGTTTCTTTTTTTGACACATTTAGATTGTTAAGTGTGGTTAGGAGAAACATCGTTGAGGGAGCCTTGAGCTTTGAATATGACATAGGAAATCATGACATCTAAAATGAGGTCTTGAAAAATGTTTAAATGTTGATCTGAGTCAGAAGAAATGTTTTACCATTTCTCAGCATTGTTTGAGCCACTTGGAATTTGACATTCCATGGAAATCAGTTCTGATGGGAAAATTGAGGGTCTTTTGAGGCATTCAAAGTATGAAATCATGTCCAGATAAATTGTGACCTCATCAATTTTTGCTTGAGGGGGTACAGGAGATTTTTGTATGCAAAATTCATCAATGGTTGCTGAGTCTGAAGCTGCAATGACTTTTGCGCAAGCAGTGATGGTGAATGGTATGGGCTGCAACATATAGATTAGATGATGCACAAAATGAGTTTCAGGGTACTTTTCATTACAAATGCTAGGATCAGGTGAAAATGGTAGTGAAATCAGAATTTAAGGCACAGTGACTGGTTCATAGATTGGAATCTTGAAGATTGAGGATGTAATGTAAAATTCTTCTTTAGTGGCATTGCAAAATGGAGCACCTTGAGAAATCTATTATAAGCATGAGTTGAGTGGAGGGGCATAATTTCAAGTTAATGATTATCACAGAGCTCATCAAGCCATTTGCTATATGAGGAAGAGAACTGTTTAAAATTGAAATTCCCCTTTGCAGGCTGTTCAGAGCCCAAATTTTGGTGGCCCCAGGAAACCAGTGAGTCAATTGCTATAAATGTGGTTTGGTATTTGCCCTGGGTGAATGTTTTAAAAAGCTCATAAAAATTTGATCAAAATTCATAAGTGAAAATAGAGAATTGATCATTGGGGGAGTCAAGAGGCTATGATTCTGGAGGATTTTGGTGAGTTTCATGCAAAACGGGTGGATATGGGCCCACATGAGAGAGATGATTAGATGGGTCTCTAATTCCAGAAGTTGGAGCATGAGATGGTGTAGATGGATTTGATTGAGAAGTCAAAAGATTGTATTTGGATTTTCAAAATGAGGAGCAGATAGTGTATGGGAGCTTTGTACATGGTTAATTTGCATTGGTGACAATACAACATGAGGTGTCATGGCATTAATTTGAGTGGTTGTATTCAAAGGGATTTGGGAAGGAACATTTGGACTACTATTGTTTTCCACTATTGAAACATGTAATTCTTCTTGAAGAATTTCATTTTTTGGAGTCAGTGGATGAACCTGAGCTGGAGAAGTGGGGATGCTATTGGCTGGTACTTCCAAAGATTGGTCATTTTTTAGATGAGGCAATTCATGTTGTGAAGATCTTCTGGGGGTGACATTTGGTGGATGTTTGGGTACATCTTCCTCAGTAATAATTGGGGGGGTGGTGGGAGTCTCAAGTGGGAGGTTGAGGGAAAAGGGTGTTTGACAATGGTAGATGGTAAAGGATGAGGGAGGTCATTTTTATTGGGTGTTCAATAGCAATTGGGGGGGTAGAATTGGTACCAAGGGTTGATGTAGTAGAAGACATATTCATGGAAACCACCTCTTGAGTATTATTGAATGTAACAGTTGGTTGCATGAACCTACAAATATTTGGTGGTGGTTTATTTTGAATTTTCTGTTTTTTCTTGTAATTTCCGTCAGGAATAATCTCTTCCAAAAGGGATTATTGGGATGAGCTTATGGAAGGAACTTCTCTCTGAAAAACTTCAACATTTCCATGTATGAGACCAATTGCTAGTCATGAAGACAGTTCTACAAGAAGGGAGATCAAATTAATACTAAACTTACAACAGACGTGAAGAATAATAATTACCATGTTGTTTTGGAGAAATGTATTTAAGGCCCTTGTTAAATTGGTCCTTAATCTCAATTGATACAGGATTCTTTTCAGCTTCCGCAAAGGCATTATTGAGGATTTTCTTGATACGGTGGTGATTATCAGAAAGTTCTTCACGGGAGAGGGAGTTATCTCAGAAAAAAGAATTGGTGAGATGGATGGTACTTGAGTGGGTGGGTTATTCATGTTGAATTATATGAATGAGGGTGGTGGAAGGGTTTGTGGAGTATTTTGGTGTGGATTACATAAACTAATGTTTGGTGTGTTTGTGATATCTAAAGTTTTTTGTTAAAATATAATATTAAAAAATGTTTAGGATGAGATTACATGGGGAAGAAAAAATTTACCGAGCTGGAAGGGGGTTCTATTCATGTTGTTTGGTGGGGGGCAGGGCAATATTTGAGGATGATTAATGGGAGCTGGTGGGACTATATTGGGAGAATTGAGGTAGTCAAAAAGATTGTAACATTCATGGGGTTGAGTACTTTGGTTTGGGGTGGACAATGAATTAGTTGATGAATGAGATGGTGTGTCATTTCGATAAGATAACAATGAATTCAAATATGTGTTATTTGAAAGAACCCTATGAAACATTTCATCAAATGAGACATTGGAATCAGGTGGTTGGGGTGGATTCATAGTATTGGTTATTATATTGGGAGGAGAGGGATTTAAATGGCCAACAGAAGTTAAAAACAGAAGAACTTAGGAAAACCATGGGAAAAACAGCTCTATTTATATTGCAGGTCCCAATGAAATCAAGTCGGGGTGTAGCCCATAGAAATAGAGCAGAAATGATTTTTGTAGTTTCAAAGGAAAGAGAGCTACAGATCCTCTAGACATAAACCAAAATTACACATTTAGGGCAGAATGAAGTGTCAGGGTATGTGAATATTTATAATCCTCCCTCAAATACATGGGTTATTGGATTGGATGGTACAATCACACCTGTAGGTGGGTAAGAGATTTTGACCACCAGTAATAATTTCTTTGAAATGTAAATCAATTATGACTGCAATAAATTTGTGTCCTAAGAATGTCATCAGAGTGAGATTATGACCAGCAGTCATAATTTGTAGGACTTGCAAGCCAAATACAGCTGTAATTGGTTTGTGTCCTGGAAATCTAATGAGACCCACTCAGATACAGAAAAAACTGTATCTGAATGAGGTCCAGCCACAAAACAGCTTGTCTGTCATTGTAAAGAGGTGGTCAAATTATGACCGCTGGTCATAATTTGTACCATATGCAAAACAATAATGGCTGGATGTGGTTTGTCTCATGGGAATTTCATCAAAACTGCTCAGATACAGGAAAAACTGTATATGAATGAGGTCCAGCCAAAATACAGCTTGTCTGTAATTGTACACAGATGGTTAATTTATGACTACCAGTCATAATTTGTACCACTTGAAAAACAATTACAGCCATAATTGGTTTGTCTCCTGACAATGTAATCAGACCCACTCAGATACAGAAAGAAAATCATCTGAATGAGTTCCAGCCACAATACAGTGTGTCTGTAATTGTACACAGGTGGTCAAATTATGACTCCGGGTCATAATTTGTACCATATGCAAACCAATTACAACAGTAATTGGTTTGTGTCCTGGAAATCTAATCAGACACACTCAGATACAGAAAAACCTACATCTGAATGAGGTTTAGCCACAATAAAGCTTGTCTGTAATTGTCAGCCTGTGACTCAGAACCAGAGCACAAGCATGACAGCCAAAATACCATATATCAATGGTATATCCAAGATACCACCAAAACATGGAACTGAGGCAAATCAGCTCAAAAGGAATAAAAAGAAAGAAGAAACTCACCCCTTTCTGAAAATGTAAGTCCCATCATCATAGGACAAAGAATAACAAAGTTATTGCTGAGAATAAACCTTAATTTTCACCTCTCATCTAAGATCCAGATGGAGAGGCTTAACAACATCAAATGGGAGTTCAAAATGAAGCTCTAAGCCAGGGCTATCCAATGGTACTAGCCAAACTGAGCTAGGACCCGTATTACTTGAGTTATGGCCAAATTCAGGCCAAATAAGCGTGAACAAATCTTCAGCTCTCATCTAACTTTTGAAGTTTGAGCGTGAGATACCTAAAGTGGGGTATTTTGGAAAGGGAACAGCTAGGGCTATCTGATGGTGTCATCCATTTTCCCATAGCTCAACTAGAACAAAATTTATGGGGCAAATAAGCTCAATACAGCTTTTTGGCTAAACCACGCAAATGTACCAAAATCTTGTACATTGGATAACTTTTCCATATTGAATGATAACCATATCAAATTAGGTACCATTGTGTAGAGAACATACAGGGATACACACTGAACCAATTTTGAGGTTGTTATCTCAAGAATTGACAAAGTTATGGCTGTTTTAAGATCATATTCCAACCTGCTGTCATATACAGCCTTACCATGGGATAATGTCCCATAATCATGAATATGAGGTGTAAAATAGACAAAGAAGCTTGTTTTTACTTCACTACCTCATATTTCAGTCAATACTGGGGTCCCATACAGTTTCTGTACAGCATTCTACAAGTCATACACGTCAGAATCAGGCTGTCAGGTCCCCAGATGAAAATTTTCACCCTGTATTGGTGAAAACTGCCCAGATGTGGTTTCAAAACCACATCTGAGCCCATTACAGGATGAAACCTGTCCCAGAGAGTGAAAAATCTTCACTTCCTCTGCGTGGAAAGGTGTAGCACCCTTTCCACCCCATTTCAGGATATAAAGGAGGCTTTTCACAGCCAGAATTGTTTCCTCATCCTGCTCTTGAATAACCTATGTAGTAAACTGTCCAAAACAGGTTTACTCTTGCGTAATAATCAGGTATAATTATAATTTGACTCATTGTAGCTCTTATTATAGTAATCCAACTAGTAAGACTGCACCCAGGGTTATCAATAGCACTCACCAACACTATTCTTTAATGGCAGAATCCTTTAATTATATTATAAATCTTTATTTTACTCAAAATACTCTTATCTTAAATCATTTTCTACACGTCACAGCCAAAGGTCTAATTGTAAATAGCCTAATTACTGCTTCAACATAGACTCAGCCTGACAGTAATTGTACACAGGTGGTCAAATTATGACTGCTGGTCATAATTTGTACCACTTGCAAACCAATTATGGACATAATTTGTTTGTCTCATGGAAATGTAATCAGACCCACTCAGATACAGAAAGAACTGTATCTGAATGAGTTCCAGCCACAATACAGCTTGTCTGTAATTGTACAAAGGTGGTCAAATTTTGACCGCCGGTCACAACTTGCACCACTTACAAACCAATTACAGACATAATTGGTTTGTCTCGTGAAAATGTAATCAGACCCACTCAGATACAAAAAAAACTGTATCTGAATGAGCCCCAGCCACAATACAGCTTGTCTGTAATTGTACACAGGTGGTCAAATTATGACTTCCGATCATAATTTGTACCATATGCAAACCAATGACAACCATAATTGGTTTGTCTTGTTGGAACTTCATAAGACCAACTCAGATACAGAAAAAACTGTATCTGAATGAGGCTCAGATACCATACAGCAACACAGGTGGTAAAATTATGACCGGCAGTCATAATTTGTACCATATGCAAACCAATTACAGCTGTAATTGTCTGTCTCCTGGAAATTTAATCAGACCCAACCAGATATAGAAAAAACTGTATCTGAATGAGGGCCAGAGACAATACAGCTTTGGCGGTAATCATACACAGGTTGTCAATTTATGACCGGCGGTCATAATTTGTACCACTTGCAAACCAATTACGGCCATAATTGGTTTGTCTCCTGGAAATGTAATCAGACCCACTCAAATATAGAAAACCTGTATCTGAATGAGGCCCAGCCACAATACAGCTTGTCTTTAATCGTACACAAATGGTCAAATTATGATGCCGGTCATAATTTGCACCCCGTGCAAACCAATTACGGCCATAATTGGTTTGTCTCCTGGAAATGTGATCATAACCACTCAGATACAACAAAGATGTATCTGAATGAGGCCCAGTCACTATACAGCTTGGCTGTAAACGTATTTCTCTTACAGGTGGTGTAATCTTAAAAGTGGTCAAACTATGACTGCTGTATAATATGTGTACCCCATGCAAACCATATAGGGGCATAATTGGCTTCTATCTTTACAAAATACAACATGCTCAAATATAAATAAAGCTATGTTTGTGTCCACTTGAAAGCCCTTTTGAGTTCACTCAGGCCCCAAATACTTTCCTCCTAACCGCACTGCTCCATTTCAATTTCTTGGGCCCTTTTTGTTCATTCACCAGAAATTTTCATGGTGCAAAAAATGGGCCACCCAAAAAAAATTTGCACTTGTCATGACCTTGGCGGTTACAATCAATATTATGAATATTTGAACAATATTGTTCAGCATGGAAGACCTATGCCTGGCCCAGCTTGGAAGACACATCAATTGGAACTACTTAAACTCAGCAGACCCCAGCCTTTGGTTGATCTGATGTTTTTAGCCCAAAATAGTGAAAATGTAAGGACTCTTTCCCTCATTCATTTCAATTGTTCATCATTACTTAAATCTAATGTTCACAATCTTTTTGCGCAGCCAACACATAAAAACCCTGGATTCTCTCAAATTGAACAGATATGTCATCAGAATAATGAAAGAAATTTACTTTTTGATACCAAAAAAATATGAAAACAAGACCTTTAAATTCATTGACTCTTATGCTCTTAAAGTTTTGGTTCAAGCTTCCAGCCTATACCTCAAAAATGGAATGTCCAGAGATAGTATCAAAAAATTTCTTCTATCAGAAAGGGAAAGGTAACTAGCCTTGGAGAGAAATTCAATTTTGATGGATTATTTATTGCTAAAGAAATTCTGCTTTCATTTGAAACCATTTTAGTACAGCTGGGCATATCCATGGACTTTGAAAAAAAGATTTCCTGTCCAGAATGCTTCAGCTTGTATGATCTGACTGCAACGGGGCACATCAGCAAACAGTGTATATCCAAATTTATTCAACCTTTTCCTTCCTCCATTGTCAAATTAGGATCTCTTGCAAGAAAAGAATGTGGTACTCTTTGATTTAAAACTGATGACAAGAATGATTTTTCACTTCAAAAACCAATCTGTACCTTTACATACCAATGCTTGAAAAAATGGTTGGCCTCCAATATGTGGATTCCTGGATTTCAAAGCTATTAAATGCTCAAAATAACCGTAATTCTAAAAAACACCCTAAAGTTATTTCTGATATTTGGCATAGCAAGATTTGGCACACATTCAAATAATTCCCACGTAGTAAACAAGCAGTTACAAATAGAACAGGTAATTTGATATTTAGCATATATGTAGATTGGTTCAATCCATTAAGTAACAAAGGGGCTGCAAAATCCATTTCAATTGCGTCAATTCTTCTCACTTGTTTGAATCTTCCTCCAATTGAACGTCACAAAGAGGAGAAAATGTTTTTGTATGCAATAATTCCTGGTCCCAAAGAGCCATCTCTTGATCAAAGGAATTAAATCTTGGAGCCTCTTGTGATTGAGCTTCAAATGTTATGGAGTGGTATTTGGTTTTCCAATACCCACAACTTTCCACAGGGTAGACCTATTAGAGCTGCTTTATTACCTTTAATGGCAGGTCTTCCTTCTGTACGTAAAGTGGCTGGATGTGCCTCTGATTTGGCCACTTGATTTTGCTCCTTTTTTAATATTACAAGGGTGGAAATCCATGAAATAGATATTTCAAAATTTGAACCAAGGACACATGAAAATCATATTTTCAAGGCAAATGAATGGCTCCAACTTCAAACCAAAAAAGAACAAGATGAAATTGTAAAATCACATGGTGTCTGGTCAAGTATTCTAAATAAGATATATTACTGGAGACCAATTGACTTTTGTGGCATAGATATTATGCATTGTTTGATTTTAGGAGATATCAAAGACTATTGCATATCCTTCCTCAAGGTGGGGTTGGCTGGTCACGAGTTAGAGCTTCAAAGGAAAAAGCAATGGTTTTTGGCAGACTCAAATCCATCCAAATATCATTTTTGTTTATTGGGGAGTCCAAGAAAAATGAAAAATGAAAATGACAATGATTCTGACAAAATAAGTAGACCCAAGAAACAAAATCTTACAAAAGCTAACCTTGCCTGGATTCAACCTCCTAAATCCCAAAAGCACAAAGGCTCTAGTGAAGCCTCCAGGACCAAAAATGATCAAACTGCAAAAAGCAACAAAACTTAAAACTCCAGGTATTCCCTTAGATCCCAGACAACCACTTCTACAGTACTCAAGGTATTACCTCTTACACATGGTAGTGATTCATTGGTTCCTTCTGATTTATCTTCTGATGATAATCAGTATTTAAATCCAGTGGGTGATGAAGCTCCAATATTAAAAAAAGACGACTTAGAGGTACTTCAAAAAGTAATCAATTGAACAAAACTCCCATCATGGTTTTCCCGTCTACCCAGAAAGTTTGGTTTCAAAAACTTTCAGACACTCAAAGAAGCAGAGTGACAAATCTTGATGACATTTTATTTACATTTGGCACTTGTACCACTATGGAGTTCACAAATACCTCACAGGGAAGAAAGGGTAAAATGCCCAGGGAACTACCTCCATAAGGAATTTCTACTCAAATCACTAATTTCGTTAGTTAAATTAACAAACATGTTACTCAGAACAAGCATTCATGAGGAAGGACTAGATAAGATTGAAAGGACTACAAAGATCTATTGTCAAATACTTCATTTGGGTTGGTCCATGATAAACTCCAAACCTAATCTACACCTAACACAACATTTACCAAAGGTTATCAAGGAGCTAGGGCCACCAAGAAGGTTAGCTGTGTGGGCATAGGAAAGAATGAACCATACATTTGGGGACATACCATGAAATAATAAGCCATGTTGAGTTTGAATTATATATTTTTATGTCAAAAAATCACCCTCACACCATACTTACCCACATATAACCAATTGTAGCTGAGATCTCCCAAACAAAACTGAAAAGATGGATATCTAAAGTACAATATTGATGGATTTCCAAATTGCCTCATCTTCAACAAAGAGTTGGTAGAAACAATCCCCTCATTGCTCTGCATCAATCAAAAAATATCAGTGCCAGTCATACAATTCAATTGCATGATGCTATTTCTCAACAGTGGAAACTACTAGTTTCAAGAGATTTAAGGGATTTTGTAAACCTCTTTGAATGGAAAAAGTCAATAATTTTTTTCAAAAAAAGATACTGTAATGTAAAATCATGTCAGCCTGTGACTCAAAACCAGAGTGCAAGCATGACAGACAAATACCATAAACCAATGGTATAGCCAAGATACCACCAAAACATGGAGCTGAGTCAAATCAGCTCCATAGGTAGCAAAAAGAATAGGAAACTCACTCCTTTCCAAATATAAAAGTCCCATAATCATAGGAAAAAGAATAACAAAGTTATTCCTGCTCAAAGTTGTTCCTGAGCATAAATCATAATTTTCACCTCTCATCTGAAATACAGAGTAAAAGGCCTAACCCCATCAAATGGATATGCAAAATGAAGCTCTAAGCCAGGGCTCTCCAATGGTACTAACCAAACTGAGCTGGCACCAGTATTACAGAAGAAATGGTCAAATTGGGGCCAAATAAGGGTGAATAAAATATTAAACTCTCATCTAACTTATACAGTCTTAGTGTGAGATAGCTAAAGTGGGGTCTTTTTGGCAAGCGAACAATGAGGGCTATCCGATGGTGTCATCCATTTCCTCATATCTCAACTAGAACAACAGTTATGGGGCAAAAAAGCCCAATACAGCTTTTGCCTAAAACACGCATATGTACAAAATATCTTGTACATGGGATAAGTTTGGCATATTTAATGATAGCCATATCAAATAAGGAATCATTGTGTAGAACACATACAGGGATACACACTGAACTAATGTTGAGGTTTATAACTCAAGAACTGACAAAGTTATGGCTGTTTTAAGGTCAAAATCCCACCATTTGGCCAATACAGCCTTACCATGGGATAATATCCCATAACCATGATAATGAGGTGTAAAACAGATGAAGAAGCATTTTTATACTTCAATACCTCATAATTCAGTCAATACTGGGGTCTTATACAGTTTATGTACAGCATTCTACACGTCATACACGTCAGAAGAAGGCTATGTGGTCCCCAGATGAAAATTTTCATCCTGTATTGGTGAAAACTGCCCAGATGGGGTTTCAAAACCACATCTGAGCCCAATACAGGCTATACAGGCCTTTTGAAAACCACAAGCCTGTCTCAGAGGGTGAAAAAATCTTCACTTCCTCTATGTGGAAAGGTCTAGCAGCCCTCCACCCTATTTTGGGATAAAAGGAGGGCTTTTCACAGCCAGAAAAGCTTTGCACAACCTGCTATTAAATTCCTACGTAGTACAAATGTCAAAACCAGGTATAATTATAATCTTAATTATTGTAGTCTTTATTATTGTCATCCAACAGGTAAAGCTGCACCCAGGGCTTTCAACAGCACTCCCCACCACTACTTTATAATAGTAAATCCCTTGAAGTTTTATTATCAAATCCTTAATCTCTATCAATACCTTTATTTTCAATCTTTTATCACGTGTTACAGTCACAGTTAAAGTTTTAAATAGCCTAATTACTACTTCTACATAGACTCAACCTGACAAATTCCATGTTGAAGACAGTATAATAGGGGATAGCATTAATAATGTCAAATCATTGGGCCATATTGATAATATTGTCTCCTTAGTTAGAGGTGATCCCAAAGTATGGTGGCTAATAATCAAACATTTCAAGAAGCTTGAAAATAATGAAATGGAAAAGGACCCTTTCCATCCTTTTCCACACCTTAATTGTTCTATTCTATTGGACCAGACAGAGGATGCCATAATCATCAGCTCCCAATCAGTTTTTCGGTCATGCTGAAAGCCTCAAGAATCCTCCTGGAACCTATGGAATTGATCAGGCTACACTCTGTTTGGTATCTCGACATTCATCAGTAAGTGACTTAGTGGACTGCCACTCATTATCTCATATATTTCAACAGCTTCTTACCATTTCCTTTCAAAGCTTGCCAGAAATGGATAGGTTATTGAAGCACCAAACCCCTTTCAGCCTTAGGTTTCCTTATCAATGCTCACTAAAGATTCCCTTGGAGAAAAAACAATATTTTTTTCTTTGTTGATATTGTTATATGTTGTTAAATGAAGTTTTTTTAGAATAATTCACTCAAATCCCTTTTAAAAGAGGTTCAAATTTTCAATCTGCCATATTTAAGCCTCCCAAACATCTTTCAAGACATAATTTGGTTATTTGGTGCTGGATAGAACAGGTTTCAAAAAAATGTGTATATAAACTATCTCATCTCCACCAAAAATGTCTGTATTTCCACTTCACCAAACTGCTTTAAGCTTTCCTGAGCTTTCTCATCCACCAAATTCATTATCATATGTTGAATCCTTATTCCAACTCTGTTTAACATCCTCAAACTTTCATTAATATAATTACCTCATTTTCCTCAATTTATCTCCACTTCTTTAAATTGATATTACAATGTCTTCCAATGCAATGGGTGGCTCCCCCTCTGCATTCCACAGAGAAAATTCTGGATCCTCATCACAAAACCCACCAACAGAGAGTGACTCAATAATTAACTCAGATGAAGAAAACCATGAAAGAATCCATACTGACTCTACTGGAAAGCAATCCATTGTTCTTCAAGATTTGGAGAGACTTGGAATATAGGATGCAGTTGCACAGAATTCCAGTCAGGAGGGACAAGAGGAAATCACATCAGGTGGTGAGTATCTTTCCTGAAGCTGATTGCAAATTACTCACTGATTTGGTTTTCAGTTGTTGGAGTAGAATTCAGGATTCAACAAGAAGAGAACCAACAGAGGGCTAGAAATAATAAGAGAATTTTGGAAGGAAGATGTCAGGCTGAGTCTATGATGAGAGTATTAAAAAGTATTTAAAACTCTTAACTATGACTGTGACATGGTAAATAAAGATTTAAAAGATTTTTATAAGAGTAAAAGATGGTTTGATTTAATAATAAGAGGGCTTTACTATAAGGAATATAGTGGTGGTGAGCACTGTTGAAAGCCCTGGGTGCAGCTTTACCTGTTTGGTTACAATGATAAAGACTACAATACTTTAAATTCAGAGTATACCTGGTTATTGTCACAACCACGAGTTTGACCCTCCTCCTTGATGGTTGCGGCAATCCAACCTGGAGCCAGGTTGGGGCCAATTGGCCACGTCATATCATTTATGGACCATTGGCCCCCTTTGGGTGTTCAATGGCTCTTACACCACAACCCATTCCAATGGCCATTTATGGCATCCATCATCTTTTATGGCCTCAGGCCATATCCTGCCGTCGTTGGCCCTCTTGGCCAATTCACACCTCACCAACCCCCAGACCTTCATCATTGATTTTAGGCCTGGGGGGTCCTTTTTGTCTTCTAGGGGTCTCTTGGCCCCCTAGCCACCACCAGTGGATCCAGGCCCCACCTTTTCATTAGGGGGTCTTGGGCCATTTAGGCCCCCTATGGTCCGCAGGCCTTTTAGGCCCCTTTTGGCCTCATCCAATGAGGCCAAAAGGGGCCAAAGGGGGCAACCACCTAGCCCCCAAGGCCTGGTGGGTCCCAAACCACATCTGGGCCCACCTGAGCCAAAATTGGCCATATTTCCCTTGGACCCAAAATTGGCCAAAAACGCATTGGACACCTTTTTGACCATAAATCACGTAGGACTCATTTTTGGCCATGGACCACTATGGACCAATATCTCTGTCATGGCCTCTGGCAACCGCCAGGGGCCACCAAATCAGTTCATCAAGCTTTCCCCTCAACTTAAGGAAAAATTCTTCCATTCCTCCATGCACCCTGTACTCAAGGTTGCAGGAGTGGTGCATATATGGTGTTATATACCATTATGCACCATTTTTGCTCAGCAATTCAATGGTGACGTTTTCAGGAGTCAATTCCACCTTCTCAACTCAAGGCACCAAAATCCAACGCCCATTTCGAAGGAGGATTTTTGGACTCATCAGTTGGGTAATCCATGGCGGCAAGCAGAAGACCATTCAAGGACTCCAACCACCTGGCTATGCAGGAGTTGGGTTGGTACTCTCATTCAGGATTCTTCCAAGGTTCATTCTCAGAGGTATTCCATCACTTCAATCAGTTTTCAAGGCATCAAGTATCTCAATACTCCTTGGACAACTCAATTGGTTCATACAGGCGGCAATCAATCAACCTGTATGTACTTGGCCCAATCGGGTCAATTCATATTCCACTGTGGGAATTCAATCACACAGTTCAATTTCAAGATGGCCAGAACTGTATTTCCCGATCCGGACAATACAGCCATTGATCCACCTTCCAGGATCAATCTTTCAGTTTTCACATATACCGGCTACCTTTCATCACCTGGGGACTTTTTCCCCAGTTCGTTAATATATTGAATTTATTTTTATCCTTATTTTATTTTCCATTATTAAAGTTAATACTCATAATCTTAAGTCAGTCATTAGCACCCTTTCTCTTTTCTTTCGTTGCCTGTCAGTGGATATTGGTGGTCATATCCTTTACTAATTCCATTGTTCTTTCTGGCAGGTTGAAACAGTGAATTGAGGATTCACTTGGTTGGCTTCTTGGCCTTTGGCCTCTGGCTTCCTTCTTATTATTCTTTGTTGACTCTGGCATATTTTTCCTTTCCCTTATTCCTGCTTAAGGAATATATTCCGTAGTATTTCTTATCATCTTTTGGAGCCCTCCAAGTGAGCTCTTGATTCCTGAATGCCAGGCCCTCTTGCTTCCATAAGAGCCCCTGTGACATTATATTAATTAACTCATAATTTCTTTTCATTCTATTCATTCATTCTTCATCATTTTATTCATTCATTCTTCATCAATTTTATTCATTCACTCATCAAAATTATGACTCTTTACGCTTATGAAAATTAATGATTCTTTGTCACCTCTCAATTTTCGCTCATTCATTTCTTCATTCTGAAAATTGAAAGCTGACCCAAATTTTATTTTCTGTTTATCTTTTCAATCTTAATCTCAATCATCAATCCAGTTTTATCCTTCTTTTCAGGCGTCTTATTTTTTTGATTTTTCAGATTATTCATCAAATTATTCAGACACATTCTTCATATCAGGATTCAGTTTGATTTTCACTTCAAGAATTTTGATTCAGGAAGAATTCACTTGATAATTGATTTGATTGACTGATTTGAAATAATTGATATTGACTTCAAGATATTTGATTTACCTGAAGATTTTTCCCATTGATTTGCTGAATTTCACATCAAGATTTTGACATAAATTGATTTTTGACTCAAGAATTCATTTGACTGATTGATTTTCACTGCAAGATTTGATTTCATTGATTTTGATTGATTGATTTTATTGACTTCAAGATTTTCATTGATTTTGATTTTTTTTGGCTTCAAGACTCATCTGATTTGATTGATTGACGTACTTGAAGACTTTAATTGATTCATTGATTTTTTCCCCTCAAGATTTGATCTGATTTGATCCTCAAGACTATTCCGGTTTTGCCTCAAGTTTTGTTCAAGCTTTGATTCTTTTTATTTAAATTTTACTCTTATTCAATCATGCCACTCCAACACTCACCTCCTGCAAGACAGACCAGATCCCAGGCTCGAACTCAAGCCGTTCTTACTCCTACTCCATCCAGGAAGGAAGGAAGAGTGCCAAGAAGATCAAATTCTTTTTCAGGAGTAGTTGGCGGTTTTCCAGGCATGTCAAGGACTAGTTTCAAAGGTCCAGGTGAAGACGGTGAAGAGGAGGAGGAGAATTCTGTGGAAGAGGAAGAGTCTGAAGGTACTGAAGGTGTTCCTACTCCGGTGGGGGCATCCCAAGGTACTGGAAGACCAACTCTAGCCCAGTCTTATCAGCCTGTCTCTCACCAATCTAAACCATCTTTATTGGCCATCATGCAGCAAATGACTCAGATCATGGCCAATCTTCAAGCAGCTTCTTCTTCTGATTCATCAAGACCACCAGCCTTCAAGACTCCATCTATGAAGGCACCAGAATGCTTTGATGGGACTCAACCCTTCAAAGTCAGAAGCTTTATTCAGTCATGCCAGCTTATCTTTCATAATGATCCGGCAAACTTCTCTCAATACAGGAAGAAGGTTCTTTATGCCACTTCATTTCTCATTTGCAGGGCTGCAAAATGGCTTGAGCCTTATCTTTCTAATCTCACCAATCAAGACTCAAGTTACCTTCTCAATTCTTGGCCATTGTTTGAATCCCAACTCTTCATGAAGTTAGAAAAGCTGAAGCAGAGTTGGACGGCCTTAGAATGAAAGAAGGTGGCCATGTTTCACTATACATAGCTGATTTCAGGAGTTTGGTTTCAAGAATCGGGGATTGGGGAGAAAGAACTCTCATCCATCATTTCAGGAAGGGATTGCCATCCAGGATTCTGGATCAATTGGCCTCCCAGCCTTCAAATATTGATTCTCTTCAAGCCTTAATGGACGTTACCCTGGAACTTGATACCAGGTACCATGAGAGGCAAAAGGAGAAGAATCATCATCAAGAGAAGAAGCCTGAAGCCTCAAAGTCAAGTTCCTCTCATCATCAAAATTCTTCAAGCTCAAGGCATAAGAAGAAATTTCATTCTCAAAAGCAGGACAAGCCCCATTCTTCCTTGTTGAATAAGGACTTCAAGTTGAAGGGTTCTGAAAAATAGAGAAGAATCAAAGAGGGCTTGTGTACCTATTGCGGTGGGAAGCATAGTCTTGAGTCGTGTGTCAAAAGGCCTCAAAACAAGCTTACCAAACCATCAGGCCAATTTCCCAGCCAGGGAAAAGCCTGAGTGGAGACCATGTTGTGTTCAATGGTCTTCACAGTTTTCCTTCCAGAGGGCAATTGTGCATTCTGAATACTGCTGTCAAAAATTCTCCTAAATTTTTTGTCTTTTCTTCTCTTTGTGATGTTTTTTACAGTATTCTCATTGATTCTTGTGCTACACACTCATTTATTGCAAAGCAGTTTGTTCACAAGTACTCATTGACTACGTCAGAACTTCCAGAGAAGATTCCCCTTATCATTCTTGACTCCTCCGAGTCTCCTTCCTTATTTGTGACTCACCATACTAGATATATGGTTGAGCTCCCTTCCTTCCCAAGCTTTGAATGGGACTTTTTAGTCATTGATACCCCCAAGGGAGAAGACCTCATATTGGGCTTTGACTTTCTTAATCATTTTAATCCTTCTATTGATTGGAGGCAAGGGCTGATCACCTTTAATCCTGATCATTTGGACTATTCTGATCCTTCTAATTCTTTCCGTAATGACTTTTTTTCTGCAAAATCATGTGCAGCTCTGGTTGGTGATTCTAGAACACCATCATTACCATCTTCTATCCATATTCCTTCCCTTCAATCCTCACAGTCATTACTATCTCCTAGAGCTGCAGTTTTCAAAGAGATTCAAGATGTTGGAGAAGATAATTCTGTATCTTCACTTCACCTCTTATTTGGGAATATGGACCTTCCTCCTTCATCTTATCATGACTCCCTGGAGGAGTTGTGGGATGAAGAGGAAGAGCCAGAAGAAGTAGAAACCGTGATGAAGGTTGTTCCTTCTGTCTATCACCAATATTTGGAGGTATTCTCCAAGGTGAAAGCAGAAACACTTCCTCCTCACCATGCCTGTGATCATCATATTGAGCTGGAGGGGTCTCTACCTCCAGTTGGGGTGATCTACTCTTTCTCCAAACAAGAGTCAGATACACTCAGGGCCTACATTTCAGAGAATGTAGAGAAAGGTTTCATCCGGTCAAGCTCCTCTTCAACAGGAGAAACTTTCCTCTTTGTAAAAAAGAAAGGTGGTGGCCTCCGTTTGTGTGTTGATTACCGCAAACTCAATGCTGTTACTAGCAAGAACAAGTATCCTGTTCCTCCTATGAATCAGCTTCTTACTGTTTTCAATGGTTCTTCTATCTTCTCCAAGATTGATTTGTGTGGTGCATATAACCTGCTCAGAATCAAGGAGGGTGATGAACATTTGACTTGCTTTAGAACTAAATATGGCAGTTATGAGTACTTGGTTATGACATTTGGGCTCACCAATGCTCCTGCTTCTTTTCAAAATCTTGTCAATGATATCTTCCAAGATCTTCTCGATGATTGTGTTGTGGTTTATTTGGATGACATTATGGTCTTTTCCAAATCTGAGGAAGAACATGTCACTCATGTGTCCACTGTTCTTTCCAGACTCAGAGCCAATAACCTTTTTGCTAAGGCGTCCAAATGCCTGTTTCATGTTTCAAGCGTGGAATATCTTGGTTATGTAGTTTCTTCTGAAGGCCTTAAGATGGACCAAGCAAAATTCCAGCAGATTCTCAATTGGCTGCCTCCAAGAAACCTCAAGGCTCTTCAATCCTTCCTTGGCTTTGCCAACTTCTACCGCCATTTCATCAAGAATTATTCAAAGAAGATCAGTTCACTCACCAGTTTCCTCAAGAAAGATTCCTGTTTTCTCCTCAATGAGGAAGCTCTTAGTCAGTTTCACCAACTCAAAGAGGCTTTCACCACCGCTCCAATCCTTTCCCATTTTGATCCTTCTCTACTCACCATTGTAGAGACCGACGCATCAGATTATACCTTGGGTGCTGTACTGAGTCAGGTCTCTGATTCAGGAAAACATCCCATTGCATTTGACAGCCGCAAGCTTATCCCAGAAGAGCTCAATTACGAAATTCATGACAAGGAACTCCTTGGTATCGTCTGGGCTCTCAAGCACTGGAGGGCTTTTCTTCTTTCACTGGCTTCCCCTTTTGAAGTTCTTACCGATCACTCTTCCCTTAAATATTTCATGACCTCCAAAGTACTCACTCGCCGTCAAGCCCTTTGGGCTGAATTCCTTTCTGAATTTCATTTCTCAATCACTTACTGCCCTGGCCGCCTAGCTACTCTTCCGCATGCCTTATCACGTTGGGACGACGTTTACCTAGAGAGGGGGGAGGACTTCATCAGCAAGAATCCAATGAATTTTCAACAACTCATTAAGCAAGATGAAGTTCAACCCTCAAAGTTTTTTGCAGTCAAGGTGGAATCTTTTTCAAATTTGATTAATTCAATCCAGAAGAAATTATGGCAAGATCCCCAGTACAGAAGTATCCCTGAAGATTTGGGTAAAGGTAAATCTGTCAAAGATTCTTCTCTTGATTCCTCTTCCCAACTTCTTCTCTTCAAAGATTGGGTGGTAGTCCCAAATGACTCCACAATTCAACTTAGTATTCTTCAAAAGCATCACGATTCTCCTCTAGCTGGCCACCCTGGCCAAGAGAAGACTCTCAAACGTGTCAAGCGGGATTTCCACTGGTCCGGCATGACTCAATTTATCAAGGATTATGTTTCATCCTGCCAACAGTGCTCAAGAAACATGAATATTCACCACAATAAGTTTGGATTCCTCAAACCTCTTCCAATTCGAAATGGTCCTTGGATTTGTCTTTCAATGGACTTCATCACTCAACTGCCGCTGTCCAATTCCTTTCATTCAATCCTGGTAATAGTGGAAAGATTCTCAAAAATGGTGGTTTTCATTCCAACAATGTCTTCAATCACTTCCCTGGACTTGGCCCATTTATTCATCAAGAATATCTTTTCAAAGCATGGCCTTCCGTTAAGCATTGTCAGTGATAGAGGTTCACTCTTTGTTTCTTCTTTTTGGACCAATCTTTGTCAGCAGCTCAAGATTTCAAGAGACTTGTCAACTGCTTACCATCCAGAAACTGATGGACAGACAGAGAGGGTAAATCAGATACTAGAACAGTATCTTTGGATCTATGTCAGTCATCATCAAGATGATTGGAACACCTGGCTCCCTCTGGCTGAATTTGCCTACAATAATGCTGATCACCCTTCAACCAAGCAATCCCCGTTTTTCACTGTTTATGGAAGAGATCCACATTTTGATTCAGTCCACATCACTCAAGATACTCCTGCTGGAAAGTTATCAACAAAAATCCAATCAGTACAACAAGATGTCAAGAGAGAACTTGAAGCTTCCATAAACCGGTTCAAGAGGTATGCAGATAAAGGTAGAGCAAGTCCACCTGTTTTCAATCCTGGTGACATGGTATGGCTTTCCTCCAAAAATATCAAATCAACCAGACCCACAAAAAAACTATCCGAAAGATGGTTGGGTCCTTTTCCAATCTTGAAGAAAGTCAGTTCCCATGCTTACCACCTCAAGCTTCCATCTCAATGGAAATCCATCCACCCAGTCTTCCATATCTCACTCTTGGAACCAGTCAAGACATCAAAAATCCCAAATTGGAATCAAGAGCCTCCTCCTCCAATTACCATTGAAGAAGAAGAGGAATGGGAAGCTTCCCAAGTACTGGATTCTAAGCTCAAGAGGAGAAAGTTATGGTATCTGGTGGAATGGAAAGGTTTCAGTCAAGACCCAGAAAGATCCACTTGGGAACCAGCCGAAAACCTCAAGAATTGTCCTGATCTTGTCAAAAATTTCCATTCTTTGTATCCTGACAAGCCAGGACCCGATTCTTCCAAAGCTTGATCTTTTATGGTGCTTGGTGGGGAGAGGAATTACCAAAAGTAAGTCCCACTCCTGGTATGCACCTTTAGGGGTATTCTACTCCTCTTTGTTGTAAGCATCACCTTGGCCACTCTGTGAGCACTTTGCAATTTGGACACAGATCCGTTGGCCTGGCTTTCAACATCAATTCCAAAATTATGGCCATTTTTCACTTGGGCAAATGGACCATTCGATTTCATTTTTTCTTTCCAAGTTTTCCAATTCAAGACACTCCTTAATACAATTTATATTCTTATTTATTGCACTGGCGGGATTGGCAACTTCTAAAAGTAAGTTCCTCTCCTGGTGTGCACTTCCCTGAGGGGTCTACAATCTTTTCAAAACATCACCTTGGCCACTCTGTGAGCACCTGGCATCAAATTCTTTTCTTCCAGGTCCTTGGCCACTTTCAAATCAACTGTCAAAATCCGTGATGAAGATTTGGATCCCCCTTCAAAAATTTTTCTTTTTATTTTTCTTTTCTGTTTCTTTATCTTCAATTTTCTTTAAAAATTCTTTTATTTTAATCTTTATGCCAAAATGCTACCTCAAATCACATCTTCAACATTTTCAAAGCCAAGTGTCAAGAGAAGACCAAGTCAACCTCAATTCATATGCCAACAAGTTTATCAGTTCAAGTTTTCTTTTGAAAATTCAATGCCTCTGGAATCCCTCCGTCAAATCCGTCTCAATATCCTCAACAGGCTTCTACCACATCTTGGTGCTCAGGAGCTCACCATTCAAGGTAGGGGGGTACTGTCACAACCACGAGTTTGACCCTCCTCCTTGATGGTTGCAGCAATCCAACCTGGAGCCAAGTTGGGGCCAATTGGCCACGTCATATCATTTATGGCCCATTGGCCCCCTTTGGGTGTCCAATGGCTCTTACGCCACAACCCATCCCAATGGCCATATCCTGCCGTTGTTGGCCCTTTGGGCCAATTCACACCTCACCAATCCCCAGACCTTCATCATTGGTCCTTTTTGTCTTCTAGGGTTCTCCAGGCCCCCTAGCCACCACCAGTGGATCCAGGCCCCCCCTTTTCATTAGGGGGTCTTGGGCCATTTAGGCCCCCTACGGTCCGCAGGCCTTTTAGGCCCCTTTTGGCCTAATCCAATGAGGCCAAAAGGGGCCAAAGGGGGCAACCACCTAGCCCCCAAGGCCAGGTGGGTCCCAAACCACATCTGGGCCCACCTGAGCCAAAATTGGCCATATTTCCCTTGGACCCAAAATTGGCCAAAAACGCCTTGGACACCTTTTTGACCATAAATCACGTAGGACTCATTTTTGGCCATGGACCACTATGGACCAATATCTCCGTCATGGCCTCTGGCAACCACCAGGGGCCACCAAATCAGTTCATCAAGATTTTCCCTCAACTTAAGGAAAAATCTTCCATTCCTCCATGCACCCCGTACTCAAGGTTGCAGGAGTGGTGCATATATGGTGTTATATACCATTATGCACCATTTTTGCTCAGCAATTCAATGTTGAAGTTTTCAGGAGTCAATTCCACCTTCTCAACTCAAGGCACCAAAATCCAACGCCCATTTCGAAGGAGGATTTTTGGACTCATCAGTTTGGTAATCCATGGCGGCAAGCAGAAGACCATTCAAGGACTCCAACCACCTGGCTATGCAGGAGTTGGGTTGGTACTCTCATTCAGGATTCTTCCAAGGTTCATTCTCAGAGGTATTCCATCATTTAAATCAGTTGTCAAGGCATCAAGTATCTCAATACTCCTTGGACAACTCAATTGGTTCATACAGGCGGCAATCAATCAACCTGTATGTACTTGGCCCAATTGGGCCAATTCATATTACACTGTGAGAATTCAACCACACAGTTCAATTTCAAGATGGCCAGAACTGTATTTCCCGATCCGGACAATACAGCCATTGATCCACCTTCCAGGATCAATCTTTCAGTTTTCACATATACCGGCTACCTTTCATCACCTGGGGACTTTTTCCCCAGTTCGTTAATATATTGGATTTATTTTTATCCTTATTTTCTTTTACATTATTAAAGTTAATACTGATAATCTTAAGTCAGTCATTAGCACCCTTTCTCTTTTCTTTCCTCGCCTGTCAGTGGATATTGGTGGTCATATCCTTTACTAATTCCATTGTTCTTTCTGGAAGGTTGAAACAGTGAATTGAGGATTCACTTGGCTGGCTTCTTGGCCTTTGGCTTTCTTTTATCTTTGGCCTCTGGCTTGCTTCTTATTATTCTTTGTTATCTTTGGCATATTTGTCCTTTCCCTTATTCCTGCTTAAGAAATATATTCCGTAGTATTCCTTATCATCTTTTGGAGCCCTCCAAGTGAGTTCTTGATTCCTGAGTGCCAGGCCCTCTTGCTTCCATAAGAGCCCCTGTGACAGTTATTACGCAAGAGTAAAACTTTTTTTGACAGTTTACTACGTAGGGTATTCAAGAGCAGGATGAGGAGACAATTCTGGCTGTGAAAAAGCCTCCTTTTTATCCTGAAATGGGGTGGAAAGGGTGCTATACCTTTCCACGTGAAGGAAGTGAAGATTTTTCACTCTCTAGGACTGGCTTTTGGTTTTCAAACAGCATGTATAGCCTTTATTGTCCCCAGACGTGGTTTTGAAACCACATCAGGGCAGTTTTCACAAATACAGGGTGAAAATATTCACCTGGGGACCTCACAGCCTGATTCTGACATGTATGACGTGTAGAATGCTGTACAGCAGCTGTATGGGACCCCAGTATTGACTGACTTATGAGGTATTGAACTATTAACATTCTTCTTTGTCTGTTTGACACCTAATAATCAGAGTACAACTGTATCCTGTCATAATACAGCTGTATTGGTCATATTGTGGGATTATAACTTTCAAATGGCCATAGCTCTGTCAGTTTTCCATATATCATGCTCAAAGTTGGTTCATTGGATAGCCCTGTATGATCTCTACACAATGATACCCAATTTGGTATGGTTACCATTGAATATGACAAAGTTATCCTATGTACAAGCTTTTTATTACATAGGCATGGTTTCTGCAAAAAGCTGTATTGAGCTTGTTTGCCTCATAACTTCTGTTATAGTTGATATATGAAGAAGTGGATGGCACCATCAGATATCCCTGATTGTGTTCTTTCCAAAAAGACCCCACTTCAAGTATCCCACACTAAAACTGTAGAAGTTAGATGAGAGGTGAATGTTTTGTTCACCCTTATTTGGCCTGAAATTGACCATAGCTCCAGTAATATTGGTGTTAGCTCAGTTTGACTGGTACCATTACATAGCCCTGGCTTAGAGCTTCATTTTGAGTACCCATTTGATGGGGTTAAGCCTCTCCTTCTAGATTTTAGATGAGAGGTGAAAATTAAGGTTTATGCTCAGCAATAACTTTGAGCAGGAAGAACTTTGTTATTTCTTGTGCTATGGTGATGGGACTTATATTTTCAGAAAGAGGTGAGTTTCCTCTTTCTTTTGATACCTTTTGAGCTTATTTGGATCAGCTCCATGTTTTGGTGGTATCTTGGCTATACCATTGGTTTATGGTATTTTGGCTGTCATGCTTGTGCTCTGGTTTTGGGTCACAGGCTGATAGAAAAAATCACTGCATTACAAGATTGGTAACAAAGAGTAATCTTTAAAGTCAGGCATCCACAGAATCAGTCCAATTGCGAGACTTTATCTACTTCTGAATGGGTATGCCACCTTCTTTAGATCACTTCCCACCCGATCCTACCAATGATGAAGAGGAATTTCATATTCATTGGGTCAAAAACCAAGCTACATACATAAAGACCCATTTGGAAACCTTTGAATATGGACTCAGAGATCATCCAATTAGTGAGCGGAAAATTCTGGTCAAGCAAGGAATCACCTCTATATCTCAACAATTGCAGCCACTTGAATTTAAATCAAGTTGTGATGTTCTCAATAGTTGAAAAGTGTGCTTGTGAAAAGGAAGGCCAGCTAGTAGGCCTCAAGAGGATTGCCTTCCGATGGGGAACCTCATTCAATAACTCCCCTTGGAATGCAGCTATAGCCGACATTATCTCCAAAAAATTTTTCAATTGGAGCCAGACTCAACCCAGTTTACATATCAAAAATCCCGATCAACTAAACCTATTAATTGAACATTGGGTAAATGGAAGGGGTAAAGATATGAATAAGCTTTCAAAACTTGGCCAGGCTGCAGAGGAGGTTAAATTTCAAAAAGCTAAGAAATCCAAAAACACTATAGGGAGGCAGAATGCATGTGCTTATTCCTTTGTTAAACATACACCAAACTGTAATCTTACTTTTATATTTAGGTTACAGCTGCCCATTTTAAAATAGCACATCAATCATTCTGTCAAAAAAGCAATTTCTCTGCAATATATACTGAAATAAAAGCAACTTCAGATGTAGAGGATAATTCTGACTTGGGAAAAGCACCAAAAAGACTTGTTGTAGTTTGGTGTAGTGAAGCTTTGATATTGTGTACAAGGCAATTGGATCTAGCAATGACCCATGGTACCAAAACCCAGCTTGAAAAGAATAAAGTTCAACGTATGGTTCATAGGCATTGAGAGAAATTAGACTATAATTCTGATTTAACTCATGTCTCACATTGCTTACCTTTATATTGTTATTCCACAATGTACTTAAACACAATTTAAGAAGCTGAAAGAAACTACTTATTGGTAAAACACCCAATTGGACTCCAAAATATCTTATTAGAGATTGAGGCCAAGACAAAAAGGGGACGTCACATCATACAGAGGCCAGGAAGATCTTCTCTCAGTTGAATTGAAGCTGGTTCAAGTAGTCATATTTGTATGAATCCTGAATAATGTTTATCTCCTAGTCCTTTTTTGTATCCAAGATTAGAGTTTTTTAATAGATGTATCTGGAAATATAAGTAGAGATAAATTAATTTAACAATTCACCTATTGGGCAAATTAATAACCAAGTCAAAGGATGGCTAGGAAATAATGACTGGCAGTCATAAAATTAGTATTTTTGTAGTGTATTTGAGAGCTGAAGTGTCCTATATGTTTTCCCAGCTTAGAACTTAGTAATAAATGTACTTTGAAAGAAAACATGATTTAAAATATGTCAAAAAATCACCCATTGTGAGAATTTATAATTTAGCCACAATGTGGGATTTCATAATTAAGACCACCAGTCATAAATATGTTATTTATTGAATGTTTTCAACACTGAACTTTGCTATAGGTTCACAAAATTATTTGATATATAAGCCTCTTAGTTATGCCTGCTTTGATTTTCATTTGTCCCCAAGATATTAGATATTGAGCAATGCTCAAACAAAAATATTGACATTTATCAAAAGCCATCATTAGATATGCCTTCCCAAAATTCTACATTCCATAATAGTCCAATCTGTCTTGAACACTGTAAAGAACCCCCGCCTTCTATTTTTTTCAATTTCATTTCAAAAATAAATTTAAAAAATTATTTATAGTAATTAACCCTCAGTCAATTTCAGATAATCACTTCTCCAAAATGGATACATTACTTTAAATAGAGCCAAAGAAAGTTTAAAAATCAGAATTCATATCCAAAATCTCCAAATTTCTTCCTTCTCTCAAGCTTGCTACCTGAAATACTCACTTTCCTGAATATGAAAGAAAAAAATTCAAGAGGCCTCCAAAATACTTGAAGATGATCTGTATCATATGTTTTTCCAGCTTTTGCCCATATGGAGCCATTTTTAACTGGAATTAAAATCATAATTTAGGTGTACATCTAGGTGGATCATTACCCCCTGAAACCAAGCTTGTTAGTTCAGCATCCTCCCAAAAATCAATAAAGAGGTATTTCATATCTTCTTCTAGTATGAGTGATAAAAAGGCCAAAATGTATCAAAGTACAAACAAAAAGAATCAAGAATTATGTCTTGATATTTTACCCTGAATCATTTCTTTCTTAGAAATTGGAATGCAATTATGATACTGAGAAATCACACCATCAAAAACCAGTCAGATTCTCAAAATCTAGAACCAGGACTATTCCAACCACAAAATGATTTTGAAAAATCCCTATCCACCTCAAACTCCAGCCTTGAAGTCAATAGTATTTCTCAAAATGATCAATCAAATATACAAAGTTTTCCAGCTTCCACCATGGGAAAAAGGCAAAATCAAAAATAGAGGAGCCCTTGATACAACCTACATCTACCAAAAACTCAAAAGAAAAACCTAACTCCAATTTCATACTGGTAGATAAGAACCCATCAACTTCAAAAGTAATGAAAACCAGGAATGAAGGGCATTCAACATCCCAAAAGAAGAAAAAGCTCCCTCAATCTGGATTATTCAATCTTATTCACTCAGATCACTTTGAAGAAAAAATCACCCATTATCAGCCACTTTCTGTATCCTCATGGAAGAAATTTCAGGTTGATGTTGAAGCTCTAGTAAGAGAACAATTCCAGGAAGTTCCCCAAAGGCCATTTTCTACCAAACTACCCAAAGGAATACACTTTCAAAGTATTGGATCTCTTAGCATTACCAAATGGCTAGTGGATTTGGATAAATCTGGTAAATACAAAAAACATTCATTCATGTTTCATCCAGAGCATTGATATTTACTTGCTTTTTTCAGGATTAAATATCTTTTCAGCAAAGAAATACAATCCTTGCAATTATCCTGATGCTTGGAATGTCCCTATCTTGACTTTATATTATACAATTTCAATGCAAAACATACCCAACTCACACCAACCCCTCTTTCAATTGGCACAATCCCTCTTTGTCCCTAATCTTCAAAAGAAAAAGTTCTGGGCCAATCTAATACTGGAGTCAATTACAGTTTCTGCACAAGATCTCATACAACCTGAAAAGTTCAAAATCACAAAATCAACAGAAGATGATCCCTTGTTAGTTCCATCCCTCAGCCTTGAATTTCTAGTGTCCTGCCTCAGCACAAGACCATCCCATTCAGCTCAAATTGAAAATACCCTTGATGATAGGAGGAAAACCAGCCAATTTATCATGGAATGAATAGCTTAATATCTTTCAATAATTCCATTTTGCATCTTATGATTTCATATGTCCTGATACTAGCACATTCAAAAGTTCTTCCAGTCAATATTCCTGATGCATTTGTGCTCAATCATAAAAGGTCCAAAGAACACCTTAAGACCTTATCAGAGCTACAGTCAAAGATAGGATTAGTTGAGCCCTGCTCTCATATTTTAGCTTCATTGCTTTCTTCTGGGGTAAGAGGCTTAATGGTTTTCTCAAGAGATTGGAGAAAAAGCTCAGCCAAAGGAGGATTGCAGATGATAGAAATTACTGATAGTTTTATTGCTGAGGAAAGGCCTTATAAGCCTATTTGGAAGAGAAAAAATGCATTTATTTTGGATATTTTTAAAAAGGCATTTTTTTCAAAAACCCATGAATTTGTTCCCGCTTCTCCAAAAGAATCGGAAGTGGCTAAATGTCTAGTATTGGACTTCAGTGAGGCATGGCTTGAAAAAAATACCATAGCTGGACAACCTGTACTAGATCTCCCTGATAAAGCCAATATAAACACCTTATTAATTTGATCAGTTTTTTTTGTAATTTAATTTTATTCTTTCAAAACAGGGAAATTTTTATTCAAATCATGTTTGAGTTTGCTAAGATTACTTTGCTTCACCTGATACCTCATTGCTTACTTTCCCAAATAAGCTCCTTTTACACAAGATAGCTTTTTTCAGGCTCATTCAAACTGTAAGAAATACCTACAGGGCTCCAGAATACTCTCATTCATAACAAATAGGAGCCTTTCTCTTGATTCTTCCACCTATACCCAGAAATCTGACTTTAATTAGCCTGTTTTACTATGCCTAAAGCTTCACATCAATTTTTTGAGACCTCTATACCCCATTCAAACAGGACTATCAACAAGATATTACATCCCATCATCCCACTACCTACCAGTGCAATATCAAGATCCTTAAATCAATTATGCAGGTTCATCATGGAAATCAACTATTTCCAATCTCCATATGATATAAATAGTTGGAAATTCTCTTCCGTCAGAAGAAAGTTTCAAAATTGTTGAGAACTTACCCTTTTCTTGCACTGATAATCCAATTACAAATCCCCATAATCACAACTTGGGAAAAGATAGACTGTCTATAAACTCAAGAATATTAATTTCACCAATGTAAAAAACTATGTTTCCAAAGGATCTATTCAAATCAGGCTTCCCAATGTCAACCTTTGCTTGGGATCAATGCTGGGAATCAAATATTTGCAAAGTTTGTTCTCAAGCACTGGAAATATTTACACCAACAAGGAGAATTGAAAATATTCTTGATAAATCCAAAGGATAATACACATATTAATAAGTCTTTAATACTAATGTGCTGGTTCAGAGGGAAACAAGAGGATCTTAAGAATGATAAATTGGTTCCTGAAGGACTTTCAAAAAAAAGCCAGTCAGAAGAAGAAATTCAGGTGGCATAAAAGAGTATGCTTTTATTTTATTTGTGATTGATTTTTACACCAATTAATGTTATTGAATATTCAGTTATAATCAAATCTCTCAGAGACATTACTATCATTAAAAATCAATCAAGACAAATCTTCCATCTTTGATGATCCACGATGCTGCTGTGATACTGAAGATGAAAATGGATCATTAATAAAACTAAAGTCCCTATGGAGGTCAGATTTATTCTAAAAGTTAGCAATTCAATTAGATTCCTTATTAATTCAAAAGCAAATTCAAAAAATTAAATTCAATAGAATTCCAAATTTCTTGGAAAGTAGAAGAGTACAAAGTGATATTTTTGAGAAAGAAGCCAAAGTTCAAATTTGACTTCCAGAAAATCTTTATTCAAATGACTATATTTACAAGCTTACTAATGATGAGAAGCTAATGTTACAATCAATGCCATGTATAGATATTCATCATCTACTTAAACTATCTTAAAACTAAAAAATAAAATCATAATTTTTCTATTGTTTCCACAATAAATTTTTCCAATTCTTGATCCACAGTACCTAAATGTCCTAATTCTCAACCTGAAATGAAATAAAAATTGTGTAGCTACTAAAAAAGATAAAAATTGGTTGAGTATGAACTATCTTACATCTGAAGCTGCTGTTTCTTCCTTGTAACTTGCTGAATATTCACCTCAATACTACCAACAGTTATATAATGAAATACATGAAATTCTTTCTTTTGCACTAGCCAATAAAGCCTATCAACTGCTTGATCATCAGTTGAAAGGTTCCATCCTGGTTCCTAATTTAAGTAATTGGAATAATATTAGATTAAGCTTCAAGTGTATCTAAATACTGCCTTACAATTATGTAGACATTTTGAGCACATCTCAGATCAATACTAACACCACCTGTGCCTTTTTTTGTAAGAGGAACTTGATATTTTGGATTTTTTCTGAATTCTTCAAGGATTCGTATCCTTTGATCATTTTTGAGCATTCCCTGCATCATCAAATTGGATATTCCACTTTCATCCAGTGCAATTTCAATACTTTTTACAATATTTGATCAATAAAATCATTCAAATGACAGGTCGTAGAAGGATTTGAGCTCACATATCAAGAAACCTTTTGTATTATGAAAAAACAACTGCTTTGGGATATCTTGTGCCTGACTCCTTCTCAAAAAACTTCTTGAGATGGCTAACAAGATGCACCAATTTAGATCCTTCTTTCCAGGTATATCTTCTTCCCCCTTCTGCCCATTCTATTAGTGCTGGATGATTGCAAAGCTGCCTCAAATGTGATAATCTGGAGAAAAATTCTGTTTAATCCCATTGAACTGCTTTGGACCTCTGTTTTCCATGCAATTTACTAAAATCTTCATGCTTTTTGAATTAAAATGTTTTCCATGGCTCATAGATCTCAATTCCAACTACCTGTTGCACTTTCTCGGGAATATCAAGTAGGCTGTCTTTCAATCTTCTCAAGGTGAGTGTTTGCATTATAAGCTGTAATGATTGGATTGCCATTTGATTCCCAGATGATATTTGTTTAGTTATGCAATTTTCCCATAAAGGCTTGAGATTCCATGGTTCTACTTGTAAAAACCTCAACAGACTATGAAGATCCCAAATATGGTTTTGTAATGGTGTTCCTGTAAGGCATAACTTTCTTTCAGATTTTAAACTCAATATTGTGAATGCTCTGTGAGTAGATTGTTCCTTTATGTAGCTAATTGATGTAAAAATTTCAGTACTTTTTTATTTAAAAATCCCAAAGAGAAGCTTAATGTGCTTCATCCAACACTATTATGAACCAATTCACCAAAAGAGGATTTATTCTCAACCCATGAAGATAATCAACATTACAACCAGAAATTACATCATATGTGGTGATGATAACTGCATTCTGCTTCAAATTTTGGAATGAAATGAAATTACGATTGGAACCATGGAATATTGAATATGGTAAACTACCATCATGAAAATGTATTCTTATTTCATTCTCCCAGTTATGCAAAGTAGAAAGTGGCACAATGATCAAAGTAGCTGGGACATAAATTCTTCATTCTTTGTTTTTTGAATCAAGCATAAAGCTGTCAACAATTTTCCAAGTCCCATATCATCAGCCAATATTCCACCCCTACGTTTGCACCCAATATCTTGTGGTATCAGCACATTTTTAACAGCATTAGAAAACACTTTTTCAATCCATAAGTTATCTGAATGTTTCCATAGGTTTTCACAAATTTTTTCCATATTATTATCAATATTTAAGAGAAAGGAAATACCCTGGATTTGGGGCAATGAAATATTGGTTTGACAATTAGGTAGTGAAGTAACAAAACTAGCTAAACGTTTATGGTTGGAAGCTTGATAAATATCACAATATTAAGGAATATCAATAAATAAAGGTGAGCTATAGTTTCCAATATGTCTAAGAGCCATTTTTGAACTCTTAAAACCTCTCTTGTTTTTAATATGTTGCCTTTATCCACAAAAACACATACATGTAATAGGATATTTTTATCTTCATTCTTGAAATTGATGAAAGAATTTATAAAAAGCACTCTGTTATCATTTTTGTATTTTTTATATGTTTCAGCATTCAAGCCTTCAGCCACTCCTCCAAAAGTATCAAGAAGTGGACCCAGATGGAAAAACTGGAAAGAATTAAGGCTCCCAACATGACTCAAGTCAGATTATAATAGTATATGAATAGAATTAAATACTCTTCTGAATATACCTGAGCTCAGAGAGGCTGGAAAGGATTGTTCAATATTGTTTTTTTTTCAATTTAAATAATAAGAAACCCTAGAAAAAAAATTGAAATCATACTGTAAATTTTTAGAATGAGAATATAATATATCAGTGTGATATAGTTTCTTTAGGACAAATGGAACCTAAATGATACGATTGCATGGCTTATATAGTGGAAAGACTCCCAGGGATTTTGTAAGTTATTTTGCTAAGCTAAAGATTTAGCCCATGAATTTTTGTTAATAGTGTAAAAAATGAATTATATTTTTAAACTTAGTTTATGAATGGACATAAATATATTCCAAATCTGAAGATCACTTAAATTGCTTATTACTGTTGTCCCAAATCCTTGGATTTTGATTTGAAAAGAAATTATCTATGAGGAAACAAGTTCCTTTTGAAATGTGGAGTTCCCTCCAAGATATATCCAGCACTGAACAACATGTTTCAGTTGTGGCCCATGCAACCCCTTTCCAACTTTTTTTTAAATTCATCAAAGTATTCTTATACTTTATTTATTTTTCCTTTGCAGAAATTCTCAAGAATCTCATTTCAAAAGTATTCATTAAATCATGTTGAAGGCCATTGGCTCAATATTTGAAGAGCTTCAGGTTTATTTCATTCTCTTTATTTATTCATTTTTTCTTTTGAAACATTATTTTAAATAATCAAGATTAATTTGTATGGAAACATCTGTCACTGGGGCTCTTGGACAGAAAACAAGAGGGGCCTGGAACTCCGCAATAACGCAACTCACTTGGAAGACTCCAAAATAATAAAGAAATGAAAGTAAAAGAATAAATTCCTCTCATAAATATGCAGGTACAAGATGAGATGCAATAAGAGGAAAGAGAAGCCAAATGGCCAAAGAGCCAACCAAGTAAGTCCTTAATCACTGTTTAAACCTGCCCAGATGAACAATGGAATAAGTAAGGATATGACCACCAAATATCCATTGACAGGCAAAGAAAGAAAAGAGAGAAGGTGCTAAATGACTGACTTGATAATATCAGTATTCACTTAACAAAAACGGTAAGATAAATAAAGATACAATAAAATCAAAATATATTAATTAACTGGGGGACAAGCCCCCAGGGTGGAAAGGGTAGCCAGTATATGTGAAAAGTTGGGAGCTTGAATTCTTCAGGCTGAAAACTGATCTGTATTGATTGTTTTGGGAATTGATACAGCTGGCTAATATTGAAGTTGAAATTGGTTGAATGAATTTCCCATACTTGAAAATGAAATACAGTTCTTGATGGATCCAGACTGTATTGAAATGAAGGTGGTTGACAAGATGGATTGGGTGGAGCTTTGACACTTGACAAATGAATGAATGAACTGCCTCTTGAATCCTTTGAGAATAGTTGAACAGTATTTCCTTTGAGGAATACTGTGAAGGAAATTATCCAATGACGTCTTGTTGGTGTCATTGGTCTTTGACGCTGAAACACTTGCTCTTGAGCCTTGATGAGTCCTCTGAATGATTGGGTGCCTTGATGACGTGATGATATGTTTGAATATTGAAATGACCATTTGATATTTCCACCATTGAATTTCAGTTGAAAAATGAGGCATAATGATATATAACATCATTTATGCCATATTGGTTCTTTGGAAAGAAGATTACGCCCAAAGGTCTTGAGATGGAAAGACAGAGGGAGAAAAATGGGTGTACTGGCTTCAGAGCTTGGAAAGGTGTGTCTGGGTCCTTTGGGGTTTTTGGCCACTTTTTGGTTCTGAGCCAAAAACTGGCCCAAAGGGCAGGCCAGTGTCTTTTGGACACTTTGCGTCAAAGTGCGCAAAAATGCATAAAAATGCACAAAATGCACAAAAGTGCGCAAATACACATTATGAGCCCAAATGGCCAAAACAGCCATTTGGGCCATTTCCCCTGGTTATGAGGGAAATGACCAGAAATACCCAATTGGGCATAAATTGCCGCTATGGCTTCTGGAATGAGGTGAAGGGCCATGAAGGCCCAAAAAGACAAATGGCCATAAATGGTCCATAAGATGATGATGTGGCCGTATTGGCCACTGGTGATGGATATGGCCAATTGGCCATAAGAGGACAGTGGCGTGATATTCCATATGATGATCCAAGGAGGTGAATTGCCATGGTTGTGACAGTACCCCCCACCTTGAACTGGTGAGCTTCTGAGCAATAAAACAAGGTAAATCCTGTTGAGGCTATTGGAAATGATTGAGAGTGGGATAGAGGAAAATCAAATAATAACTGATATTAAAAATTTGTCATATGACGCAGGACTTGCTTGATCTTCTTTTGAGATTGGCTTCATGAGTGATAATGTCGTAATGAATGAATATTCTTTGAGATGAATTTTTGACATGATAAAATGAAAATTAAAATAAAATTTAATATAAAGAATGAAGATGAAAATGGAAGAAAGAGAAAAGAGAAAAGAAAAATGAATTGAATCTTGAGGAGGTTCCAATCTTTATCAGGGAGGTTGATAGCTGATTTTAAAATTGGCCAAGGACCTGGAAAGATAAATTTGATGCCATGTGCTCACAAAGAGGCCAATGCGATTTTTTGAAAAGATTGTAGACCCCTCAGGGAAGTGTACACCAGGAGAGGAACTTACTTTTGGTAGTGCCATAAAAATGAAAACAAAAAATGTTGAAGGAATTAATTTGAATTTTGAAGTCTTGGAAATGAATTAAAAAGTGAATGGCCCATTTTCCCAAGTGAAAATGGCCATAAGATTGGAAATTAAGTTGAACCCCATGCCAAGATCTGTGTCCAAAATTGCAAAGTGCTCACAGAGTGGCCAAGGTGATTCTTACAGAAAAAAAAGAGTAGAATACCCCTCAAGGTGCATACCAGGAGTGGGACTTACTTTTGGTAATTCCTCTCCCCACCAAGCACCATAATGAATCAAGCTTTTGAAGAATTGGGCCCAGGCTTGTCAGGATATAATGAATGAAAATCTTTGAAAAGTTCAGGACAATTATTGAGGTTTTTGGGTGGGTCCCAAGTGGATCTTTCTGGGTCTTGACTGAAACCTTTCCATTCCACCAGATACCATAATTTTCCTCTCTTGAGCTTTGAGTCCAGTATTTGAGAGACTTGCCATTCCTCTTGTTCTTCAATGATGATTGGAGGAGGAGGCTCTTGATTCTGATTTTAGATTGTTGATGTCTTGATTGCTTCCAAAAGTGCCATATGGAAGACTGGATGGATGGACTTCCATTGAGATGGGAGCTTGAGGTGGTAGGCATGAGTGCTGACTTTCATCAAGATTGGAAAAGGACCCAACCATCTTTCAGACGGTTTTTTGGTGGGTCTAGTTGATTTGATGTTCTTGGAGGAAAGCCATACCATGTCACCAGGATTGAAAACAGGTGGACTTGCTCTACTTTTATCTGCATACCTCTTAGACCTGTTTATGGAAACTTCATGTTCTCTCTTGACATCTTGCTGTAATTATTAGATTTTTGTTGAAAACTCTCCAGAAGGAGTAATTTGAGTAATGAGAACTGAGTCAAAATGTGGATCTCTTCCATAAACAGTGAAAAATGGTGATTGTTTTGTTGAGGTATGGTCAGAGTTATTGTAGGAAAATCAGCCAGAGGGAGCCAGGTGTTCCAATCATCTTGATGATAACTGACATACATCCAAAGGTACTGTTCTAGTATCTGATTTACCCTCTCTGTCTGTCCATCAGTTTCTGGATGGTAAGCCATTGACAGATCTCTTGAAATCTTGAGCCGTTGACAAAGGTTGGTCCAAAAGGAAGAAACAAAAAGCGAACCTCTATCACTAACAATGCTTGAAGGAAAGCCATGCTTTGAAAAGATATTCTTGATGAATAAATGGGCCAAATCTAGTGATGTGATTGAAGACATTGTTGGAAGAAAGACTGCCGTTTTTGACAACCTGTCCACTATGACTAAAATTGAATCAAAGGAATGGGACAGTGGCAGTTGAGTGATAAATTCGATTGAGAGACAAATACAAGGACCACTTGGAATTGGAAGAGGCTTGAGAAATCAAAACTTCTCGTGGTGAATATTTTTGTTTCTTGAACACTGTTGACAGGATGATACATAATCCTAGATAAATTGAGTCATTCCACACTAGTTAAAATCCTGCTTGACAAGTTTGAGAGTCTTCTCTTGGCCACGGTGTCAAGTTAGAGGAGAGTCATGGCTTTTCTGAAGTATGCTGAGTTGAATTGTGGGGTCATTTGGGACCACCACACAATCTTTGAACAGAAGAAGTTGGGAGGAGGAATCAAGAGAATAATCTTGGACAGATTTACCTTTACCCAAATCTTGAATATTACTTCTATATCGAGAATCTTGCCATAATGACATCTGAATTGATTCAATCAAATTTGAAAGTGCTTCCACCTTGACTGAAAAGAATTTTGAGGCTTGAACTTCATCTTGCTTGATTATTTTTTGATAATTCATTGGATTCTTGCTGATGAAATCTTCCCCCCTCTCTGGGTAAAAGTCATCCCAACGTGATAAAGCATCTGGAAGGGTAGCCAAGCGGTCAGGGCAGTAGGTGATTGAAAAATGGAACTCAGAGACCAATTCAGCCCAGCGGGCTTGACGGCGAGTGATAATCTTTGGAGACATAAAATATTGAAGTGATGAATGATTGGTGAGAACTTCAAAAGAGGAGGAAAGAGAAAGGAGAAAAGCTCTCCAGCGCTTGAGAGCCCAGACTATGCCAAGGAGTTCCTTGTCATGAATCTCATAGTTGAGCTCAGCTGGGAGAAGCTTGCGGCTATCAAATGCAATTGAATGTTTTCCTGAGTCAGAAATCTGACTCATTACAGCACCCAAGGCATAATCTGATGCATCAGTCTCTACAATGGTGGGTAGAGAAGGATCAAAGTGTGAAAGGATTGGAGCAATGGTGAAAGCCTCTTTGAGTTGATGAAACTGTCTAAGAACTTCCTAATTGAGGGGAAAACAGGAATATTTCTTGAGGAAACTTTTGAGTGAACTAATCTCCTTTGAATAATTCTTGATAAAACGGCAGTAAAAATTGGCAAAGCCAAGGAATGATTGAAGAGCCTTGAGGTTTCTTGAAGGTGGCCAATTGAGAATTTGCTGTACTTTGGATTGGTCCATCTTGAGGCCTTCAGAAGAAACAACATGATCCAAAAGCTCAACACTAGTAACATGAAACAGGACGTTGTAGGCCTTAGCCAAGAGGTTATTGGCTCTGAGTCTGGAAAGAAAAGTGGACACATGAGTGACATGTTCTTCTTCAGATTTGCAAAAGACAATAATGTCATCCAAATAAACCACAACATAAATATCAAGAAGATCATAAAAAATATCATTGACAAGGTTTTGGAAAGAGGCAGGAGCATTGGTGAGCCCAAATGGCATAACCAAATACTCATAGCTGCCATATTTATTTCTAAAGCATGTCAAATGTTCATCACCTTCCTTGATTGTGAGCAGGTTATATGCACCACGCAAATCAATCTTGGAGAAGATAGAAGAACCATTGAAAACAGTAAGAAGCTGATTCATAGGAGGAACAGGATACTTGTTCCTCCTAGTAACAGCATTGAGTTTGCGGTAATCAACACACAAACGGAGGACACCATCTTTCTTTTTTACAAAGAGGAAAGGTGCTCCTGTTGAAGAGGAGCTTGGCTGGATGGAACCTTTCTCTAAATTCTCTGAAATGTAGGCCCTGAGTGTATCTGAATCTTGGTTTGATAAAGAGTAGATCACCCCAGCTGGAGGTAGAGACCCCTCCAGCTCGATATGATGATCACAGGCGCACTGAGGAGGAAGTTTCTCTGTTTTCACCTTGGAGAATACATCCAAGTACTGGTGATAGACAGGAGGAACAACCTTCATCACGGTTTCTATTTCTTCTGGCTCTCCCTCTTCATCCCACAAATCCTCCAGGGAGTCATGATAAGATGAAGGAGGGAGGTCCATATTCCCAAAGAAGAGATGAAGTGAAGATACAGAATTATATTCTCCAACATCTTGAATCTCTTTGAAGACTTCTTCTCTACATGATAGCACTGACTGATGGGAATCAAGGGAAGGAATATTGACAGAAGATGGAAATGATGGTGTTCTAGAATCACCAACCAGAGCTGCACATGATTTGGCAGAAGAAAAGTCATTACTGAAAGATTTTGAAGGATCATAATAGTCCTTATGATCAGAATTAAAGGTGATAAGCCCTTGCCTCCAATCAATAGATGGAGTAAAATGATTGAGAAAGTAAAAGCCCAATATGAGGTCTTCTCCCTTGGGAGTATCAATGACTAAAAAGTCCCATTCAAAGCTTGGGAAAGGAAGGAAGCTCAACCATATATTTAGTATGGTGAGTCACAAATAAGGAAGGAGACTCCGAGGAGTCAAGAATAATAAGGGGAATATTCTCTGGGAGTTCTTACATGGTCAAAGAATACTTGTGAACAAACTGCTTTGCAATAAATGAGTGTGTAGCACCAGAATCAATGAGAAAACTGTAAAAAACATAAGAAAGAGAAGAAAAAACAAAAAATTAACGGAATCTTTGACACCAGTATTCAGAATGCACAATTTTGCTCTTGATGGAAAACAGTGAAGACCATTGAACACAACATGATCTTCACTCAGGCTTTTCCCTTGCTGGGAGATTTGGCTGACGGTTGGGTAAGCTTGTTTTGAGGCCTTTTGAGACAAGACTCAAGACTATGCTTCCCACCACAATAGGTACATAGACCCTCCTTGATTCTTCTTTATTTTGCAGAATTATTCAACTTGAAATCCTTACTCAATAAAGAAGAATGGGGCTTGTCCCTCTTCTGAAAATTCTTCTTCTTCTTCTGACTTGGGCTTGAAGAATTTTGAGCATGAGAAGAACTTGACTTTGAGGCTTCAGGTTTCTTCTCTTGATGATGACTCTTTTTATTTTGCCTCTCATGGTACCTGGTATCAAGCTCCAGGGTAATATCCATTAAGCCTTGAACAGAGTCAATTCTTGAAGGATGGGAGGCCAATTGATCCAAAATCCTGGATGGCAATCCCTTCCTTAAATGATTGATGAGAGCTCTTTCACCCGAATCTCCAATTCTTGAGACAAGGCTTCTGAAATCAGCAATGTATAAAGATAAATGCCCACCTTCTTTCATTCGTAAAGAATCCAATTCTGCTTCAGCATGTCTGACTTCATTTGGGTCCACAAATAAGGTAAAGAGTTGAGATTCAAATAATTTCCATGAATTGAGAAGGTAATTTGGATGTTGTTTGGTGAGATTAGAAAGATAAGGCTCAATCAATTTTTCAGCCCTGCCAATGAGAAATGAAGTGGCATAAAGGACCTTCTTTCTGTCTTGAGCAAAGGTTGCTGGATAATTATGAAAAATCAGTTGGCAAGACTGAATAGAGCTTCTAACTTTGAAGGGTTGAGTCCCATCAAAGCATTCACCAGGGAGAAACTCGCTTCAATCGTCAGCGATTGACTTCAGTTGCACCACGGTCAGTATAAAATCTTGCTTCAGTCACATTAGTGTCACTTTATAGTCAATGGATTTAGTGGGTCATGTCACGTCAATCGTAACATGTGTCATATGAGAATGTCACTCAAAGCCCAAACCCATTTCAACACTATTCGCAATGTTCGGGTAATTTTACCTCATTGGCTTGCGCATCCCCACCTAATCCGCCCTGACACTTCGCATGCTTACGCGCCCGCACCGCCCTCCAGATGAGACTCCAACACTTCCCCCCCATCTCTGTCCTCACCCCTGCCCTTACCATCTTTATGCTCACGTGGTGACCTCCCGACATGCCTCTGACACCGCTGGCCATCCTTACGCTTGTGTAGTGCCCTCCCCACATGCTCCCAACACTGCTTACCATCCTTATGCTCGGGGAGTGCCCTCCCGACATGCGCCCGACACCACTTATCCTTACGCTTGTGTAGTGCCCTCCCGACATCCTCCTGACACTACTTACCATCCTTATGCTCGCGGAGTGCACTCCCGACATGCTCCCCACACCACTTATCCTTACGCTTGTGCAGTGCCCTCCCGACACCACTTATCCTTATGCTTGTGTAGTGCCCTCCCAACACTGCTGCCCATCCTTACGCTTGTGTAGTGCCCTCCCAACACTGCTTACCATCCTTACGCTCGCGGAGTGCCCTCCCGACAAGACTTATCCTTACTCTTGCGTACTACATCCATAGTTTACGGTGGCTTGGTGGCGTACACAATGAACGCAATTGCCGAAATAAGCTGGGTGGCCTTCTCTGCCAACAGGACCTAAGGGGAAATTGGTCAGTATATTCACAATGTTGTGGTTAGGGTTTAAATCATGAGACTCACAAATTAAACCTAATAAGTGGACAATTTAAGACAATAATTGTGTCTCCTGTTTCCCCGACAAAATCATATTATTTCATATCATTCAAATGGAACACTTTGCTTAGTCCTTACCTCATGAGCATTGAATAGTTCAAAAGTTGACTTTAGTAGGTTTCTCACTAGTCAACTTTATTCAATGTCTCACAGGGAAGTGATTTCATTTGAATGATATGAAATAATTTGCAAAACATTGCCTCCTTCAATTTCCTGACAAATCGCATTTTGCAAATGTGATTATTTTACTTCCACCTTTTTTCTTCAATTGGGATCTTTTTATTCAAAAATTTTCAAACAAGTTATCAATCAGCTCATCACCATCTATTTTCTTAATACACTACCTCCACTATGGCCCAAGCCCCGGGAAATTCAACTGAATTCAATGAAGGACCAACTTCAGCCCCAGAGAGTGGAAGTGAAATCTCTGAGATGGCCAGTAGTCATGAATTAGGAATTGAAGTAGAGAGCCAGTCACATGAAGATAATCAAGATCCACCAGTTCTTCCGGAATGTGAGTATGCATCCAGCTTGAATATTTCTAATCTCTCAAAACCAGATATTGTGTCATAGCCTTTATGTCAGGTCATCCTCCAACCTCTCAGAAACTGATTTTTAAAACTTATGAGAAGGAAAAGACTGTTGAACCTTGTGCAACGACAGAAGATGATGGGCAAGATGATGTAATTTTCAGTGGGGAGGTGGAAATTATATCCAAGGAACGATTTGTCTCCAACTTTGCTCAAACAATCCCAAGGCTGGAAAAAATTCAAAATGATAGTAAAATTCCTGATTATGTGCATCAAAAGATTTCTGAAGCCATGAGCCTGCTCAAAATGGATTTGAACCGCAAGTCCATTACTAATTCAAAAAAAAATGATAAAAATAGCTGCTTATAATATATGGGCAGGTGTGGAGGTGGGGAATCTCTACCAGAAGGATCTTGAGTCGTAATTGGATTTCCAGGAAAAGGATTAGGAAAACAACCAAATATACATGCAACCAAAAAAACAAACAAAAAACGCTGTACCTTTGAAGCCGCAAAGGATTCTCAGGATCAAGGTGATGAAACGATCAATGTTGAAGTGGACATATTGATAATGAACCCCCCCATACTCAATGAAACAATCCATGATGAAGCTCCACATACCGAAAGCCCCCTGATACCCAATGAAACAATCCATGATTAAACCCCTCCCGCCTTTCCTCGGAATATTCAAGCCTTTCAAGAAAGGGAGACAATTAAACATGATACAATGGGACGAGATATGACTGATATAATTCCTGACACTGAGCCCGATCATCATCTGCTAATTTTCAAGGAATATTTTTATCCCGCATGGAAGAGTTTGCAGGCATTTTGAATTATCATTCCAATATTACTCAACAATCATGGAAAAGGGGGCTTGATAATATCAATAGTATTTACAAAAATTGATGGGACAATTTATAACAAAGGATGCTCATACATTCCTGCCTGTTGGTATTAAGGTTATCAGTAACCAACAGCTTAAAATGTTGGCCTGCCTGGAGGACCTTGAGATGACAGGTGAGTTTTATCTTTGTGCATGATACATGATTATTGGCTGTTGACTGATGATATAAATTGCAATATACAGGGTTAGATTTTTTTAAGCCAACAGAAACAGAAGCGTTTTTTGATCACAACATTTGGAATCTCAAATTGATGAAGGAATCAGCTAAACCTCCAGAGAATCTCCCAAAATCTGAACACTCCTTCTTCAAAATGGTTCAGAGCCTTCTTTACCCCGCCAATCCAGCTAAACATTTTTGGGCAAATGTCATGTTTGAATCCATTTTTTTAGTCTCATACAATGTTATTGCACCCAAAACATATGTTGCACCAACATAAAATTTGACCAATCCTCTTGGATTTGAACGGGGAGCAGTTGAATACCTTGCCTCCTGCTTGAGTAAATCGAAGCAATGTGCAACCCAACTCAGCATTGAAGGTGGCGGGGCTAACAATGAGATATCCACAAAGCCGCACAAGAGCCTGGAGGATCTAATGGATACAGTTATGCATTTGATGATTGCGTACACCATGGTACATGCACATACAAAGGTTGAAGTTAATGGCATCAAAGGCAAACTCACAAACTCAAAAAAAAATGAGGCCATCAAAGATATTTTGACATGTCACAAGAATCTCAGAATAAATCAAATTTGCTTTGGTATATTAGTGGCATTATGTGCGCCAGGGACTTGTGGTTTGATGGTATGCTCAGATGACTGGAGAACAAGCTCAGTTAAAGGGTTTTTATCACTAATTGAAATTTGCGAAAAACCTTCAGAGGGTAAGAATCTAGTGGAGCCAGTGTGGCTACGTACTAATAAGTGTATATGTAATTTACTGAATAAAAGTTTCTTCTCATCAGAGTCTTTTAACCCCACTGTACCTCTTAGATTTGAATTTGCACGATGCTTAGTATTAGACTTTGGTGATGCCTGGGTGGCAAAGCGCGTTCTTGGTTCAAGTGATGAGGTCACCTTGACTGTACCCAGGTCAGCTAAACTCACAACCAGGATTGACCTGTTTTAGATTAGCTTTGTACTAGATATATTGTAATTGAATTTTGCAAAGTTATTGATGAATTTAATAATCATGACTTCCTATCCTACTACTGCCCGGATTCCACAGTCTGAATACCAATAGTAATTGTACGGCCGCATGCCTCCGTACATCATTGAAAAGACTCCAACAAGACACAATCTGAGTCATGCAGTTGTGCGCGCAAGTAGCACATGGGGGGCATTGCGGGAGGTTGCGTTTATCACTTCCCGCCAGCCCATAATAGGCCAAATGTTCCTGTGTCTTTCAAGAGGACTAGGATAACTAGGGATCCGCAGCAGGATGCATATTGCATTTGCGTGTGCTTGTGATATTCCAAATGGTTGGATTGGAAAGTGATTGCATGGGAACATCAATATGTCAAATTGAATAATGCACTATCCACTGCAATTTTCAGGTTCAGGTATTTGAGATTGCAAATTCGCAAAGGTCAGGTGTGATCTTTCTTTTTAGCCACAATTCAATTTACGTGATATTAATAAGTCAGTAATCATATGGTTTCATTTCATTTTCTGCTTCAAGCATTCCATTCACGAGAAAAGCAAAATAGCGTAAAAGGGAACTCGCGAGAAAGCGTCGGGCTGAGGAAGGAAAGTGTGAGTTGCTCGCTTAATCTCAGTGTATATATAGATATATATATATGCTTCCACATTTATGTGGAACACTCATTGGGCCCCACACAAGAACATTGGCTTTAGTTGGTTTAGATTGTGCCAATGTCATGTGGGCTCCAACAGGGAAGTCAAAGGATGTGTGCCAAAGAAAGCTCCTTGGGCATTGGGCACCATTCTGGACTCAAAACTCCTTAGCTTCAAATGGCAGGAAGCAGTATCTGATATCTTGTCTGCTTCAACACATAGTGATGCCTCAACCACTCAGGAATAGTGGGAGATCCCAAAAGACAAATGAGCGCAAAACGACCCAAATGAATAGGTTGTTTTCCTCCTCTCACCCAACAGCACAAATATCAATTCCAGTATCAGAAAATATCACCTCAAGTGAGATTTGGAGGGTTGTGGATGTCAATCAGATCAACTGCATTCACTTTGGCTGTGTGGCAATTTTCTCTTCAACCAGATTACTCATTTCCCTTGTCGAATTCCGACCATTCACAACAATGAGTGAAGTCAAGGTCAATTAATGGGATGAATTATCACAATTCTTATTTCGCAAAAAGAGATTCACCAACCCAATTGCAACAAATGGAGCATTACTGGAGGGATTTATGTTCGCGATTGGGTGGCACAAATGCAGCACAAAGAATGAACAATTTGGTATGTATGGAAGTGTCGGGAAAATTGAAAATGCAAAAGATGAATGGCGGAACTGAGGTGCCAATCTTAGCTCAGTGGGTTTCATTCTAGGTCAATCCTTACGATATGTTAGGGAAAATTTATTTGAGAAGATTCAAAATTCTTACAAGTCATTGGGTGTTCCATCTTTTGATCAAGTCAACTATGAAGCCAATATTCCCGCAAATCAGGGTCCATTTGAGTTTGCTTTCGCACTCACTTTCACCATGAATGGATTCAAAAACGCACCTCATGTTGATAAGGATGCATCGCTGTATGCTTCGGATGGTGGTTTCAAGCTGATAAGCGGACCGGCCAAGTTCAAAGATATGTGTCAAAGCGGTGTACAGGGGGGAAATTGATTTTCCCAAATGAGCATTTTTGGATTGATCTATCTGCATGTCATGGGCTCATTCAGGTAGTGTGGGCCAGTAGTACATTGGTTCATTATACTGATCCAGCACAGGACAACGAAAGCACGACACTAGTGGGTATGTCCGCACAATGCTCAAGCAGGTTAGCAAAAACAATGTGGCAAAAAAGCCATGGCTATTATGAGATTGGCAAGAGAGTGGGCTATCAAATCAGGGATGGTCATACAATCTCATGCCAATTCAAAGAATGAGGAGTTTTGCATGTGTGTTGGGTAAATAATGGTGGGGTAAGGCAGAGGACAATACACACCAGGATTGGATGGGTTTGAGTTCGGGAGATGGGGTGTCTCACATGAAAAAGGGGTGAAGTGGATTATGTATGGTGGGATTCCATTGTACATATGTCCTGGTTTGTTTCTCTTGTCCAGTATGCCAATGCTTCACATGCAAATCCTTACGCTTGTACAGGTTCCGACAATGCTAAAAGTTCCTTACACCTATGCGCGCTGCCGACGCTTCACACGCCAATCCTTACGCCTGTGCAGGTTCCCGACAACTCATGCGCCAATCCTTACGCCTGTGCAGGCTCCCAAAAATTCACACGCCAATCCTTATGCTTTTGAATGGTCCCCACAATGCTAAAAATTTCTTACACCTGTGCAGGATTCCGCTCCCAACAACTTGCATGCCCATCCTTATGCCTGTGCAGGCTCCCGACAATTCACATGCCAATCCTTACGCTTGTGAAGGCTCCCAAAAATGCTAAAAATTGCTTATGCCTATACAGGCTTCAGACAATTCACATGCCAATCCTTACGCTTGTGAAGGTTGCCAACAATGCTGAAAAACTCTTAGGCCTGTGCAGGATCCCAAAAATTCACACGCCAATCCTTATGCCTTTGCAGGCTCCCAACAATTCACACGCCAATCCCCTTCTGTTGAACACGGTTCCACACATCTGCTTTTGATAGCATGTTCCAATTCTCCTCCACACTTTCTTAATGTTTTCATATTAATCATAGTGCCACACATATCTGGTTGTAAAGAAGATAATGTGTCTTTTTGTTTGAAGAGCCAAGTGAGTGGTTTATCTTTCTCTGAGTTAAAAATGGCACTTTCAAAAGCATTCTCCATTTTGAACCTCCAAGAATTATTGGCCCATTTGGTAATCACTTCAGATTTCCACTAAGACCAATCATGTTTACCATGATCAATCCTCATTTTATAATACCATTTCTTTGCAGTTCTGGTAAACAAACAGTGTAATTTTCCCACTATGATTTCATCAGGTATATTAAAGTCTTCTTGCAACATATCAATAGTCCTGATGAATTCAATATGGTTGTATTCTCCTTCACCAGAGAATGTTGGCCATTCTTCTATTTTGGGAATATCTCTTGCAGAGTAGGCATTTTCTCCTAAGAATGGAGTCAAACATTCTTTGACAGAAAGTTTTTCTTCAGTCAAAGGTGTAGAATGTCTTGGCATATGTGGTTCATGACTCTTATGAATTTGCTCCACACTTGCAATTATATCATTCTTCAATTTCTGCCTCTCACTGTCACTTTTTGCTAAATGTATAGCAAATTGATTGGTGTTCTTAACTATTTGTAAGACATGGTCTTCAAGAGTTTTAAGTCTATCATTTACTTTAAAAATGGAAGCATCCTCTGTGTCATTATTTTGACATTGGTTCTCAATTCTTTTACAAGCATTGCTAATTGACTCAAGGGTGACAGTTGTCAATTGATGCCAATCAGAATGTTTCTTGTCATTTTTCTTTAAATCATTGATGTCTAATGTAATTTGCTTCAACTTTGACTCAAGTTTGCCAATTTCTACACTAATACTTCTATGTACATCATTTATTTGCGTGGAAAAGTCCTGTTCATCCTTTCGTGCTCCTTGGCTGTGAATTCCATAAGAGTTCTGGCCATATTGAAGACACTGTCCACGGCTGAAGGGTCCAATTTGGGGATCCTGTACTCTTGTGGGTAAGGTTTGTGCCAATTGGCTTTGCCTTTGCCCTTGCCTTGATGGTTCTTGGGACCTCTCTGTTTCTTTTGAGGTCCTTTGGGCTTGTCCTTGGATGCTTCTGGATCTGGTTTGGAGCTGGTAGATGCCACTGGTGCCTCTGTCTCCAAAGCTGGAGTCATTTCCAACTCTTTCTTCTGGTCTATAGATAAAAGACTTTGGTTCTTCAACCAATTCTTTATCTTTTTGACCTTGTCTTTGCAAGACAGGGGGCTCCATCCTCCTAAGAGTTCTATGGTCTTCTCCTGACCCAGAAAGCTCTTGATGTGTAAGTAGGAGTTCATCGCCCCCTGCCAAAGGCTTGGGCAGATTTCCCACTCCTCTTCCTTGGCTGCTCTGAACCAGTTTTTGTACTGGCATTGGAATATTTCTATTGCTGCCACCTGAAAGTGGTTCAGCCCTGGAAATATTACCATAAATCAGTTCAGGCTCAGAATTTACGTCAAAATCTGTTGGTACAGACCTTGGGGAATGGGGGGCAACTCTGGCATCCTCCAGATGTGTCTTTCTTGTGGAAGATTTGGCACTTCTGGATTTGGTCTTGCCTCTTCCTTGTCCACATCCATCTGGTTGGACTGAATAGTTGCTTCCATTTCTGGTATGCACCATTTTCACGTCAATTTAAACATAAAAGGTGAAAATATAAGATAAAATACACACCTTTTGGTGGTAATTTAGCTTTTTCTGAGTTGAATAAGGTGCCTCTTTTAGAAATCTGCACCTCAATACTGTCTTCAGATTCTGCTTCTGAAGATTCAGGACTATTGATGTATCTTTTACTGAGTCTGTTACCAGCTGCACAGTATTTGATTAAAGACACTTAAAGAGAAAAAAATATGATAAAAGAAATTATTTTTGTGTTTTAAGATATTTTTAAAAGATTTTTTATAAATTTTATTATTTTTTAATATTAAAAAAATTATTCTTTTTAAAGAAAAAAATTAAAATTTAAGATTTTGAATGAAGATTAATTCAGAGTAACTCAAAGAATAATTTTATAAGTTTTTCGATGTGAAAAAGCCACGTGTAAAACAGTATAAAATTAAACCAAATTCCTCAATGAAAAAGATTTCCAAAACAATTTCAAAAATAAGAATTATTTTGACTTTAAAATGAAAGAAAAAAAAATATTCAATTAATATATTTTAGAGCTTAAAAATATATTAATTAAGGGTACAAGGTTCAAAAAACACGGCCAGGCCCCCAAATGTAAGATGTGACTATGAAACTGATGATAATATTACTATTAATCAACAGTACTATGTCTGTTCTTATGAAATATAATAATAAAAAAAAATTATTATAACCACAATTAAATAATTATAAAATTATTTCTTTCACGTGTTATACACTACTCGTGATTATAACAGTGAGCAGTAATTGTCTACTAGAATCAATTACAAGAAGAATTTAATAATAAAAACTTCTTTATTAAAATAATAAAATTATTTTAATATATAATTATCTTTTACAATAATAATTATAAAGATAATTCTTGAAGAAAACTATTACTAGAGAAAAACTTTAAGAATTAAGAATAAATGACTCACTAATACTCCAAAGAGCTTATTGATAGATAAGAGTACAGAAATTTGACGTGGAATTGTGGATTTAAGGGATCAAAAGGATTTATAACAGTATTACAACAATATATAGTTGGATTCTATGATTTCACGTCTTTCTTGATGATTTTGAAAGATTTAAAACACTTAAGAATAGCTTTAACCAATACTTACTTGTTGGTAATAATGATTTAATAAATTGATAAGATGATGATACGGAAAAAACAGCAAGAAGAGGCTTCTTTTAAGTCAACAACAGCTCACAGAGGCGTGCCATGGAGCAAACTGAAAAACCAGTGAGTGAGAAAACAATAAACCTTTTTGGATTAATGATTGCATCATCTGTTGTCACGTAAGATTATCATAATTACTTAATTGATGCTTTTACGTGACTACCAACCCCAATATGGTTAAGAATAAAAGGAGTAACAACAGTAAATCTTCTTTGATTCTAAAATAATCATTTATTTCTCAAAGTTATCAATGTTATTGCCAATTTCATCACAGGTTTTAATTACTGTGAATTTTTGAAGATTCAGTGTTTCACGTAGAATGGTCAAAAATGGACTGTAAGTAAAGCTTTTAATTTTACTAGTAAAACTGTAATTCTTTTTGGTTGTACCATAGATAATACAGTTCTTCATTGGTCCTGAAAGTTTCAGAAAGATTCATTAAGAATTTTATTTTTAATGAATTTTTGAAGTTTTTACCTCATTTCTACGTAGAATTGCAAATAGCAGTATTTTGCTGGTTGCTATGAGGTAAATCAATGAATATGGATCCCAAAAGGGTTTAATTACTCTTTTAGGGTCTAGTCATGGAAAGTCACCAAGAATTGACGTGGTTACAGGAGCCTAAGTAGCTTATTACCTCCTTGGGATGTCAAAATAGCAGGTTATTTGCTATTTTTCTTATGATTACAGTAAGTGTAACTTGGTAACCAAGTTCCCAAAGAGTTTTAGTTTACCAATTGGGCCAAGATGAGCCATGAATCCATGCTCTGGAGCTATCCACGCCTCTGAAGCCTCAGAAGTTGGGTACCCTGGCTCTCTTTGATGTCTTTTGTCCCCCTTGCTTATTTTTTACGTCAAAATAGTAATTTAAGCTTAAAGTGAGATATCCACTATGGGTGTACCAAAAGTCCATGTAAGAATACCATGATATTAAGTGCTCAAAACATGCTCAACACTATTCTTAGTGTATATGTAACATGGGATTTCTCACTTTTGCATTATTTTGGCTAAAAATCAAGAAAAACAAAAATTTTCACGGATCTTTTATGTGGTATTAATGATGTGGTATTGAAGTATTTTCCATTTTACCACCTCAAATACTTAAATTGAGCTTATTCACTCTATGGAGCTACCCTAGGTGAATTTTTGTGTAGAATCCAAATCTGGTCTTAAATCCATGGATTTACTTACTCAATAAAAAGTTATTCATCTTTTCTGAAATTGAAAATGATGAATTTTGGATATATGCATGACTTATGAGTTTTGCATAATGCAAAATTTCTTTTTAAGATAATTGTGGCCTATTTGGGTATGTAAAATATACCTCAAGGCTCACACTCTCTTTGATGTCTTTTGTCCCCCTTGCCTATTTTTTACGACAAAATAGTAATTTAAGCTTAAAGTGAGATATCCACTATGGGTGTACCAAAGGTCCATGTAAGAATACCATGATATTAAGTGCTCAAAACATGCATAACACTATTCTTAGTGTATATGTAACATGGGATTTCTCACTTTCCCATTATTTTGGCATGAAATTAAGAAAAACAAAAATTTTCACCAATGTTTTATGTGGTATTGATGATGTGGTATTGAAGTATTTTCCATTTTACCACCTCAAAGAGTTAATTTGAGCTTATTCACTCTATGGAGCTACCCTAGGTGAATTTTTGTGTAGAATACAAATCTGGCCTTAAATCCATGGATTTCCTTACTCAATTAAAAGTTATTCATCTTTTCTGAAATCAAAAATGATGAATTTTGAATATATGCATGATTTATGAGTTATGTATAATTCAAAAAAAAAAATTAACATAATTGTGGCCTATTTCGGTATGTAAATATACCTCAAGGCTCACATTCCCTCCCACCAAAAAATAAAATTGTACTACAATTTTATTAGTGATAAAAGAATAAGGCCCCAAAGGGGGTTAATGTCCACTGTCCAACCTCTTTACATTACTCAGATCAAGTAATTTAAAGCACATTTATAGAAATATTCAGGCTTGTGGCCTTCTTTCATGTCTAAATCTTCTTAAGAGTTTATCTGAGTCAGGTATTTCTGATTCTGCCATCCATTCATCTTCATGTACTGCATTTCTATATCTGACAAGATATTCTCTTTGATTTTTACCCCTAAGTCTCCTTTCTTTAATGACTTTCTTTATCTTTTTGTCTTCATTCTGTTCCACAGGTGGTACAGTTAAAGGAGTTGGGTTTCTTAAAGGAAACAATTCTTTGTCAGCTGGTTGATAAGGCTTTATCAAGCTGACTGGAAATGTGGGGTGTTTATTTTCCAATTCACCACTCAATTCCACTTGAACTGCATTGGTTCCATGGAAAGCAACAATAACAAAAGGTCCTACATAAGAATCTTTAAGTTTCTTTGGGCCTTTTATATTATTAAAATTCAAGGTTGAAACTAAAACTAAGTCCCCTACTTTGAAGTCTGGTACTTTATTACTCTTGTCCCACTTCTGTTTTGCATAATCAAAAGCATCATCCATACTTTGTTTTGCATGGTGTTTTACTTTATCAAGCATTATCTTGAAGCTGGAAGCTGTAGGATGAATTTCAATGAAGTCTTTCCTCAGTGTGTCTGCTGGGAGTCTTGGATTCCATCCTTTTTCTAACATAGCAGGAGTTTGTCCTGTGGAAGAATGGACTGATGTCTTGTATGCCAATTCTAGTGCAGGTATCAGAGTGGACCAGTCATGGGTAAAGCCATCTGAGTCTTTGAATTCTAATCCATAAGCACAAAATCTCCTGATCATGTCTTCTAAAGTCTTAATCATCCTCTCTGCTAGCCCATCTGTTTGAGGCCGATATGCTGTAGAGAATGATAACTTAGTCCCAAACAATCTATGAAGATTGGTCCAAAGTGCAGATGTGAACTTGGGATCTCTGTCCCTTATGATATTCTTAAATAATCCTGTATGAGAAATAACTCTACTCCATAAAAGAAGAGCTGTATCCATAGCAGTGTCATCTTTATGACATGGTAGGAATATGGGAGTTTTGCTATATCTGTCTACAATGACTAAACAAGAATTATAACTTCTGTCACCACTTGGAGTAAGTGCTGTGACCCAATCCATGTCAACAACTTCCCAAGGGGATTTTGGTTCTTGAATATGGATCATTAATCCAAATTTCTTGCCTGTACTCCTGTTTGCTTTTTGGAATCTGTCACAGGTGTGGCAATATTCAATGGTTTCTTTTCTCCAAGATGGCCACCATGCACAGTTCTTCACTTTTTCAAGTGTTCTGTCTTCTGATAGGTGTCCAGAGTAGATACTATCATGACATTCATGAAGAATGGTATTGATAATTAATCTACTGCACAATGTCATAACACAAGAATGTTTTGTTCTATGGTAAATGATCCCATCAAACAAGTGAAATCTTCCCTCAGAATAGGAATTTTTCCAAACTTCATCAAGTGCATTAACTAAAGATGTATCTTTGCAGTCCTTATCTAATAAAGAAGTCAAGATATGGCAATTCTTGTCTTGTTTATAAGATTCTCTGACCTATTCAAAGAATTCAGTTCCAATATCAGTTATGTTAATTCCCTGAATTGGAATCTGTGGTTCAGCTTCCAAAGGTACATCAGCTGGGTTATCAGGAGTGTTGGCTAAAGCCCATCTACTAAGTCCATCAGCATTCTTGTGAATGTTTCCTGCTTTATGAACTATAGTCATGTTTCCTCTATATTCTTGAATAGCTATTTGCCATCTCAACATATGTCTGTTTGTAGTTTTCATGTTAAGAAGTGATTTTACTGCATTACAGTCAGTCATCACTTCAAAAACACTGCCATCAAGGTAATAGTGTAATTTCTCAAGTGCCCATACCAAACATAAGCACTCCATTTGGCTTGCAACATATCTGGCTTCTGTTGGTTTGATTTGCCTTGAGATATAACAAACTTGTCCTTCTGTAGGTTTGTCATCAATAATTTGGACTTGATGTAGGGCTTCCCTTAATCCATCTCCACATGCATCAATGTACAACTTAAAAGGAATATTCCAGTCAGGCATGAGGAGTAAAGGTGCTTTTATAAGGGCTCTCTTTATCTTGTCATAAGCTTTAATTCTTTCCTGTGTCATCTCAAATACAGTATGTTGATCACAGATTCTATAGAGTGATTTGGCAACAATTGCAAAGTCTTTTAAATGTTGCCTATAGTAACTAGGAAATCCAAGGAAAGACATCATTTCTTTTTTATTCTGGGGTATTGGCTTAAGCAGTACTGCTGCCAATTTATTTTTGTCAATACCCAAGCTTAAACCAGAAACAACATGTCCTAATGCTTTAAGTTCTTCAAAACCAAAGCTGCATTTCTTAAGTCAAATTTTCATATTCACTTCTGCAACTTTGTGAAGTACTCTTGCAAGTCTTTCAAGGTGCAAAGACCATGAGGCAGAACATATGATAATATCATCAATATAAAGGATAAGCCATCCTTCAGATAATTCTGTGGGGAAGATGGTATTCATCATTCTTTGATAATGAGATGGAGCATTTTTAATGACAAATGGCATCCTATGATACTCAAAAATACCACAGTGAGTGATAATTCTAAGTAATTTCTTAGCTTTAGGCATCAAAGCATTTTGATGGAAGCCTTTCAATGCATCCATTGATGTTATATACTTGGCTTTAGACAATTGAGTCAAGGTTTCTTGGATTTTAGGGATTGGATACCTATCTGGAACTGTGTAGGTATTCAAAGCTCTAAAATCTCCAACCATTCTTGACTTATCATTATGCCAAGCAATGATAACAGGTGTTGTCACCTCAACTTCCTCATTATGGCCTACTTTCCTTAGTACACCAAGTTGAATTAACTCTTGGATATGTTTCTCCAAGGCGTCTCTAGCTCTGGGACTGGCTGGATAAGCTGGTCTTCTAAGTACTGGAGGATATGGTCTGTCAATATTAAGAGTAATATCAACTTCATGTCCTCTTATAGCACCTAATGGTTCATTCTCAGAGTCAAATGCAGTATTGTATGTGTATAACACGTCAATAAGTTCATTCCTCATCTTTGGTGACAAAGATGGATTAATCTGTGCTTCAACAAGTTGATTAGACACAAATTCATCTTTATAAGTATCTTTGACAGAAGATACCACAGATATTTGTTTTGGCATATTGGAAAAAGCAAATTTTTGTCTTTTGTTATCCCCAATTGTGAAATATCTGTCTTTATGGTTATTGATGTCAATACCATAGATATTCAAGTAATCATTTCCAAGAATGATGTGCTGAGATGTGCAATTATCCATTACAACAATCTCAGTTTTCATCCTTACACTTCCTGCTGGGTGTGGGAATACAAGATTAGTGTCTAATATACCCAAGGGGTACATATTGTTACTGGCACTACTAAATTGTACACCTTCTATTGGTAACAGATTGTTCTTCCATCCAGGAAGTATAATTTGGAGATAATCTTTGCCCACACAAGTGCAAAATGCTCCTGTATCCAAATTTACTTTGGCTTCAATATCACTCATCAAAGCTGATGTGATACAGGATGCTCCAGCAGTATAACCCTTGCCTCTAGCAGGTTTTGTTTTACTAAGAAGAATTGTTGATTCCCCAACAGATCCAGATGCTGAAGGAAGTGATGGGTTGGATGGTGAAGAAGTTGAATTTGTTCCTCATTCAGTTGGCCATCCATCAAGCAATTCCTCTTCTCAACCTCTTGCCAACACTAGATTCCAAAGCCAAGTTATTCCCAGCACTCCAAGAACTTTCCAACCAATGCTTGCTTCCATTCCTACAACCCTTCCTCCTCCTTCACCAACTACTTCACACACCACCAGGCCTGCCTTGATTACAGCAGTAAGACCATCACCAGTTCAACAGTCCAGAAACTCACCCATAACCACCTCCCGTCAACTCCAACCTGTGGCCAGCTCCAGCAGAAGAACAGATGGATTGTCCCCTTTGCCGTTTCCTGCCGCTCAAGTTTTTCAAAGAAGAGAAAGTTGGCCTATCCAGGTTACCAGAGAAGATCCCAATGCGGCTAGTGAAAGTCTAGAGGCTGTGGCCAGATTGTTCAGTGGGGTTGATAGAAATAGCAGAGAGGTGATTATGTATGCCAATGACAGGACTATTCCAGGTACTTCTTCTGAAGAGATGGCTGCAAAATTTGCCTGGTATGAAGATGAGTTGGTAAATAATTTCCAGCAAGCTTTTGATGATTTGGGTAGAGATAACTAGTTTTCCTTTTCCTTGTTTGTGTTTGGTTTGACTTCTATCCCCACTCTTATAAATACTGTGGTATTCCATACCTTTTTTTTCACCAGGTTCAAGCTCATAGTACCCCAAAACAGCAGTAAATCCAGCCTACAGGCAGACTTACACTCAAATTTTACACCAAAAGGTCAACTTTACAGCAAGAAGCTGGATTTAACTCATAAAACAATGGCACAGGCACTAAAGGGCAGTGTATGTGTTTAAATAAATTATTCAATTTCATTATGCATATGTAAAAATCAAGTTACATATAGTAAACTAGTTACAACAAATAAGGTACCACCCTTTAAATTACACACCCCACCCAGCCTTAAACCCCCTTACAGCCACAGGACTCATGCAGCAAGAAAATGACACATGCATCAGCTATACAGCTAACTTGCATTCAAACTCACATGATGCAAAGCCCAGACCCATGGAATTCCTGCAATTCATTTACAACACAGCCACAGGAGTACCTTATCTTATATCCAAAGTAACCCCACTTGAAACCTTAGAACAGAACCAAATTTATTTACACCACTCACCACCTCATGCAAACCAAAGCTAGTTACAACAAGCTGCATGCAGTACACACCTTCAATTAAATCTCAACCACATGACTATGCACAGCATGTGTCAAAATCAAAAATCACATCATCTCATAAAAACAGTAAATTCACCAGTGCAAGAAGTTATCACCTGACTTCATTTTAAAGTTCAAAAAGAAGAAAAAAAAACATGACACCTGCATATATTACACAGCCACTTCTACCAAACCTAAAGTAGGACATATGCAAAGGAATTACAAGGTCATCATGTGATACTGAATCCACCAGCAGAATATCATGTGACAGAAAAGAGGCTGTGCACAAGAAAAATCCTCAGCCAAAATGAAATCACCTCATGCATGCAAGGAAAATCCAAGAAAATCACATCATAATTAGCTCACCCAAAGACCATCATGTGATGAAAGAAGGCTGTGTAGAGAAAAATTATCACCAAACCTTAAATCACCTGACCCATGCAAGAAAGGGTCTCACCAAAAATGGAGTCACATGATGAAATCCAGAGGAATTAAAGTGGAAAAAGACAGCTCCCATGGAGGGCCCTCTGGGCTCCCAAAAGGTATAAATAGAGGGGCTGTCTCCCCCAAATTTCAAATTCCCCCCCATGCACAATATATCCTCTGCACATTACAAGCACAGGAATAAGTCATCCCTCACCTGGGAGGTACTCCAGTATATTATAGTAAATTTACTTGCCCAGTAGCTAAGCTCAATGGAAGTATAGTGTTGAAGATTACCCAGTAGCTAAGCTCAGTGGAATCTTATTATTATTAAAATAAAATAAAAATAAAAAATTACCCAGTACCCAAGATTAAGGTTACTACTCTATTAAAATACTTTATCCATTTTATCTTATTATTAACCACTCTTAAAAAAAATAACAAACCTTTAAAAAAAAATTATTTTACTATATTAAAACTTTAACTTAACAAGATTACCTTTATCAACACCAATCAAATTTTCCAGAAAACCTTAAATAACCCATCCTACCAAGGAATTATAACCAAGAAGAAACAACTCACCTCAATTTCACCAAAAACTATCAAAATTAAAACAGACAAGTATTTCATTAAATCTCAAAATTAACCAAATTACTGACATTATTTTTCATATTATTTATTGAATAGGTCTGATCTGAGACTGCTGAATTTTGTCTTCTGCAGTTGTAAAGCCACTTACTAATTTTATTTTGGTTTGTGAGCTCCAAGGAAGATTTTGTTCAGTATTTTAGGAGGGGCAGGCAATACACCCTTGCCACCCTTGGTTACAGGAGTTATTAGCAATTCAAAACTAGTTACCTGTGATTTCCCCCTCCAGGTACTGCCTCATTTTAATCCCACACAAGAGGAGTTCCCACAATACTAAAAAATGAAAAAAAGAATAATGGAACCTCCCAATACATGATTTGGGAGGGGATGCTGCTGCTTTAAAAAAATAAAAGAAAGAAAATTATACAAGTAAAGAAAGAAGGAAAAATAAAAGAATAAGAGAAAATGAGATTAAAAAAAAGAAATAAAGAAAAATCCTAATGGTTGGTCCATCTTGTGGTGAGTTGCTTGATTCTGGCCAAGAAGTGTCTAAAAAATGAAAACCAAGCATTTGATGCTCACAGAGTGGCCAAGGTAATGTTTTACAAGAAGTAGAACCCTCAGGGATGCATACCAGGAGGTGGAACTTACTTTCATAACTTCCACTCCCCACCAAGCACCATAAAATTGAAAAGAATTTGCCATAAATGACTTCTGAAATGAATTTCCGTAAATGACTTGAAGTAATGAATGTCTTGAATTGTGATTATTGGCATAAATGAAATGATAAATAAAAGAAAAAGAAAAAGGGAAAGAAAGAAAAAACATTTGGCCATATCTTGATAAGGTCCAAATCGGAGCGTATTGGTGTTGTATGCTTCCTGAACCTGTCCAAAGAGTTGACAAGTGCTCACAAAGTGGCCAAGGTGATGCTTACAACAACATATGGGTAGAATACCCCCTTAAAAGTGCATGCCAGGAGAGGAACTTACTTTCATAACTTCTTTTCCCCACCAAGCACCATAATCAAACTCTTGAGGTATTTTGACCAGGTTTGTCTGGATATAATGAATGGAAATCCTTGACAAGGTCTGGTGAGTTGTTAAGGTTGGAACCTGGTTCCCAAGTGGTTCTTTCTGGGTCTTCACTGAATCCTTTCCACTCTACAAGATACAATAATTTACCTCTTTTGAGTTTTGAGTCCAGAACCTGAGCCACTTCCCATTCTTCTTGCTCCTCCACTAGGATTGGTGGTGGTGGCAATTGATGTTGATTTGGGATAGTTGAATGCTTGACTGGTTCTAATAAGGACACATGAAAGACAGGGTGAACTGACTTCCATTGCGGAGGCAACTTGAGGTGATATGCATGGCTGCCAATCTTCTTCAGAACTTCAAAAGGTCCCAACCATCTTTCGGATAATTTCTTGGTGGGTCATGTTGTCTTGATGCTCTTGGAAGCTAGCCATACTTTGTCCCCAGGTTGGAAATCAGGTGGAATTGCTCTATTTCTATCTCCATACTTCTTGAATCTCCTTATTCCTGACTCTAATTCATCTTTGACAACTTTCTGTACTGATTGAAGTTTTTTTGATAACTTTCCGGCAGGTGAGTCTTGAGAAATATGGATTGAGTCAAAGCTGGGATTTCCTCTATAAATGGTGAAAAAAGGTGATTTCTTGTTTAAGATGTGACTATGAAACTGATGATAATATTACTATTAATCAACAGTACTATGTCTGTTCTTATGAAATATAATAATAAAATATTATTATAACCAAAACTAAATAATTAAAGAGTTATTTCTTTTATGTGTTAAACACTACTAGTGATTTTAACAGTGAGAAAGTAATTGTCTACAAGAATCAATTACAAGAAGAATTTAATAATAAAAACTTCTTTTATTAAAATAATAAATTATTTTAATATATAATTATCTTTTACAAGAATAATTATAATGATAATCCTTGAAGAAAACTATTACTACAGAAAAACTTTAAGAATTAAAGATAAATGACTCACTAATACTCCAAAGAACTTATTGATAGACAAAAGTAGAGAAATTTGACGTAGAATTGTGGGTTTAAGAGATAAAAATGATTTATAGCAAGATCACAACAATATATAGTTGGATTCTATGATTTCACGTCTTTCTCATTGATTCTGAAAGATTCAAAACACTTAATAATAGTTTAACTAATACTTACTTGTTAGTAACAGTGATATAAAATGATAATAAGATGATGATGATACCGAAAAAACAGAAAGAGAAAGCCTCTTTTAAGTCAAAAACAGCTCACAGAGGCGTGCCATGGAGAAAACTGAAATACCAGTGAGTGAGAAAGCAATAAACCCTTTTGGATTATTGATTGCATCATCTTTTGTCACGTAAGATTATCATAATTACTTAATTGATGCTTTTACGTGACTCCCAACCCTAATATGTTTAAGAAGAAAAGGAGTAACATTTTTAAATCTTCTTTTATTAAAAAGTAATAATTGATTCTCCAAAGTTATCAATGTTATTAAAAATTTCATCACAGGTTGTATTTACTGTGAATTTTTGAAGATTCAGTGTTTCACGTAGGATAACCAAAAATGGACTGTAAGTAAAATCTTGAATTTTACTAGTAAAACTGTAATTCGTATTGGTTTTACCATAGATAATATAGTTCTCAATTGGTCCTGAAAGTTTCAGAGAGATTCATTAAGAATTGTATTTTTAATGAATTTTTGAAGTTTTTACCTCATTTCTATGTAGAATTGCAAATATCAGTGTTTGACTGGTTGGTATGAGGTAAATCAATGGATACAAGTCCAAAAAGGGTTTTAATTACTCTTTTGGGGTTTATCCATGGAAAGTCATTAGTAATTGACATGGTTACAGGAGTGTAAGTAGCTCTTTACCTCCTTGGCATGTCAAAATAGCAGGTTATTTGCTATTTTCGGGTGTTTTACAGTAGTTGTAACTTGGTAACCAAGTTCCCAAAGAGGTTTAGTTTACCAATTGGGTCAAGATTAGCCATGGAACCAAGCTTTGGAGCTATCCACGCCTCTGGGGCCTCAGAAGTTGGGTACCCTGGCTCTCTTTGATGTCTTTTGTCCCCCTTGCTTATTTTTCACGTCAAAATAGAAATTTAAGCTTAAAGTGAGATATCCACTATGGGTGTACCAAAGGTGCATGTAAGAATACCATAATATTAAGTGCTCAAAACATGTATAACACTATTCTTCGTGTATATGTAACATGGGGTTTCTCACTTTCCCATTATTTTGGCGCAAAATCAAGAAAAACAAAAATTTTCACAGATCTTTTATGTGGTATTAATGATGTGGTGTTGAAGTTGAGCTTATTCACTCTATGGAGCTACCCTAGGTGAATTTTTGTGTAGAATCCAAAACTGGCCTTAAATCCATGGATTTAATTACTCAATATAAACTTATTCATCTTTTCTGAAATCAAAAATGATGAATTTTGAACATATGCATGATTTATGAGTTATGTATAATTCAAAATTTCTTTTTAAGAGAATTTTGCCCTATTTGGGTATGTAAAATATACCTCAAGGCTCACATTCCCTCCCACCAAAAAATAAAATTGCGCTACAATTTTATTACTGAGTCAGGTATTTCTGATTCTTCCATCCATTCATCTTCATGTACTGCATTTCTATATCTGAAAAGATATTCTCTTTGATTTTTACCCCTAAGTCTCCTTTCTTTAATGACTTTCTTTATCTTTTTGTCTTCATTCTGTTCCACAGGTGATACAGTTAAAGGAGTTGGGTTTCTTAAAGGAAACAATTATTTATCAGCTGCTTGATAAGGCTTTATCAAGCTGACTGGAAAGGTGGGGTGTTTATTTTCCAATTCACCACTTAATTCCACTTGAACTGCATTGGTTCCATGGAAAGCAACAATAACAAAAGGTCCTACATAAGAATCTTTAAGTTTCTTTGGGCCTTTTATATTATTAAAATTCAAGGTTGAAACTAAAACTAAGTCCCCTACCTTGAAGTCTGGTACTTTATGACTGTTGTCCCACTTCTGTTTTGCATAATTAAAGGCATCATCCATACTTTGTTTTGCATGAAGTCTTACTTTATCAAGCATTATTTTGCAGCTGGAAGCTGTAGGATGAATGTCAATCAAGTCTTTCCTCAGTGTGTCTGCTGGGAGTCTTGGATTCCATCCTTTCTCTAACATAGCAGGAGTTTGTCCTGTGGAAGAATGGCCTGATGTCTTATATGCCAATTCTAATGCAGGTATCAGAGTGCACCAGTCATGGGTAAAGCCATCTGAGTCTTTGAATTCTAATCCATAAGCACAGAATCTCCTGATCATGTCTTCTAAAGTTTGAATCATCCTCTCTGCTATCCCATCTGTTTGAGGGTGATATGCTGTAGAGAATGATAACTTAGTCCCAAACAATCTATGAAGATTGGTCCAAAGTGCAGATGTGAACTTGGGATCTGTGTCACTTATGATATTCTTAAATAATCCTGTATGAGAAATAACTCTACTCCATAGAAGAAGAGCTGTGTGCATAGCAGTGTCATCTTTATGACATGGTAATAATATGGGAGTTTTGGTATATCTGTCTACAATGACTGAACAAGCATTATAGCTTCTGTCACCACTTGGAGGAAGTGCTGTGACCCAATCCATGTGAACAACTTCCCATTGGGATTTTGGTTCTTGAATATGGATCATAAGTCCAAATTTCTTGCCTGTACTCCTGTTTGCTTTTTGGCATCTGTCACAGGTATGGCAATATTCAATGGTTTCTTTCCTCCAAGATGGCCACCATGCACAGTTCTTGACTTTTTCAAGTGTTCTGTCTTCTGACAGGTGTCCAGAGTAGATGCTATCATGGCATTCATGAAGAATTATATTGATAAGCAATCTGCTTCATAATGTCATTACACAAGAATGTTTGGTTCTGTGGTAAATAATCCCATCAAACAAGTGAAATCTTCCTTTAGAATAGGAATTTTTCCAAACTTCATCAAGTGCATTAGCTAAAGATGTATCCTTGCAGTCTTTATCTAATAAAGAAGTCAAGATATGGCAATTCTTGTCTTTTTTATAAGATTCTCTGACCTCCTCAAAGAATTCAGTCCCAATATTAGTTATGTTAATTCCTTCAATACAAATCTGTGGTTCAGCTTCCAAAGGTACATAAGCTGGGTTATCAGGAGTGTTGGCTAAGGCCCATCTACTAAGTCCATCAGCATTCTTGTGAATGTTTCCTGCTTTATGAACTATAGTCATGTTTCCTCTATATTCTTGAATAGCTATTTGCCATCTCAACATATGTCTGTTGGGAGTTTTCATGTTAAGAAGTGATTTTACTGCATTACAGTCAGTTATCACTTCAAAAACACTGCCATCAAGGTAATAGTGTAGTTTCTCAAGTGCCCATACCAAACATAAGCACTCCATTTGGCTTGCACCATATCTGGCTTCTGTTGGTTTGATTTGCCTTGAGATATAACAAACTGGTCCTTCTGTAGGTTTGTCATCAATAATTTGGACTTGATGTAGGGCTGCCCCTAATCCATCTCCACATGCATCAATGTACAACTTAAAAGGAATATTCCAGTCAGGCATGAGGAGTAAAGGTGCATCTGTAAGGGCTTTCTTTATCTCCTCATAAGCTTTAATTCTCTCCTGTTTCATCTCAAATACAGTCTGTTTATCACAGATTCTATAGAGTGATTTGGCTAGAATTGCAAAGTCTTTCAGGTGTTGCCTATAATAACTGGCAAACCCAAGAAAAGACATCATTTCTTTCTTATTCTGGGGTATTGGCTTAAGTAACACTGCTGCTACTTTGTTTTTGTCAATACCCAAGCTTAAACTAGAAACAACATGTCCTAATGCTTTAAGTTCTTCAAAACCAAAGTTGCATTTTTTAAGTGAAATTTTCATATTCACTTCTGCAACTTTATGAAGTACTCTTGCAATTCTTTCAAGGTGCAAAGACCATGAGTCAGAAAATATGATAATATCATCAATATAAATGATAAGCCATCCTTCAGACAATTCTGTGGGGAAGATGGTATTCATCATTCTTTCATAATTAGATGGAGCATTTTTAATGCCAAATGGCATTCTAAGATACTCAAAAATACCACAGTTAGTGATAATTCTAAGTAATTTCTTAGCTTTAGGCATCAAAGCATTTTGATGGAAGCCTTTCAATGCATCCATTGATGTTATATACTTGCCTTTTGACAATTGAGTCAAAGTTTCTTGGATTCTAGGGATTGGATACCTATCTGGAACTGTGTAGATATTCAAAGCTCTAAAATCTCCAACCATTCTTGACTTATCATTATTCCAAACAATGATAACAGGTGTTTTCACTTCAACCTCCTCATTATGGCCTACTTTCCTTAGTACACCAAGTTGAATTAACTCTTGGATATGTTTCTCCAAGGCTTCTCTAGCTCTGGGACTGGCTGGATAAGCTGGTCTTCTAAGTACTGGAGGATATGGTCTGTCAATATTAAGAGTAATATCAACTTCATGTCCTCTTATAGCACCTAATGGTTCATTATCAGAGGCAAATGCTGTATTGTATGTGTATAACACGTCAATAAGTTCATTCCTCATTTTTGGTGACAATGATGGGTTAATTTGTGCTTCAACAAGTTGATTAGACACAAATTCATTTTTGTAAGTATCCTTGACAGAAGATACTACAGATATTTGTTTTGAAATATTGGAAAAAGCAAATTTTTGTCTTTTGTTATCCCCAATTGTGAAATATCTGTCTGTATGGTTATTGATATCAATGCCATAAATATTCAGATAATAATTTCCAAGAATGATGTGCTGAGATGTGCAATTATCCATAACCACAACCTCAGTTTTCATCCTTATACTTCCTGCTGGATGTGGAAATACAAGATTAGTGTCCAGTATACCTAAGGGGTACATATTGTTACTGGCACTCCTGAATTGTACACCTTCTATTGGTAATAGATGGTTTTTCCATTCAGGAAGTATAATTTGGAGATAATCTTTACCTACACAAGTGCAAAATGCTCCTGTATCCCAATTCACTTTGGCTTCAACATTATTCATCAGAATTGATGTGATACAAGATGCTCCAGCAGTATAACCTTTTCCTTTAGCAGGTTTGGTTTTACACATTCTGGCATCCTGAACATTAAGAAGGTTGTAGCAATCTTCACTATACTGTGGCAAGTGGGTATGGAATTCTGTCACCTCAAAGAAAGCTGTAATGTTTTCAATGGGATAGTCCTCCACCGGTGTATCTTCAGAGACTGCAGAATCTTGATCAGACTCTTCTTTCTCTTCAGTACAATGAATTTCTTCAATGACTTGAACTTCATTGATTTTTGTCTTTTTTGTGCAAGTGTTGGCTAAATTTGAAATGCTTCCACATTTATAACACTTTAAGACAGGTCTTTCTGGTCTCTTATCCTCTCTGGGAATCTTAGAGGTCATCTTGGATTCTGTTGGGATTTTAGACCAAGTTTTACCAATTCTTGTTCTGGCAATGATATCTTCCATAGAATTAATGTAGTCTTCTGTTGAACACGGTTCCACACATCTGCTTTTGATAGCATGTTCCAATTCTCCTCCACACTTTCTTAATGTTTTCATATTAATCATAGTGTCACACATATCTGGTTGTAAAGCAGATAATCTGTCTTTTTGTTTGAAGAGCCAAGTGAGTTGTTTATCTTTCTCTGAGTTAAAAATGGCACTTTCAAAGGCATTTTCTATTTTAAACCTCCAAGAATTGTTGGCCCATTTGGTAATCACTTCAGATTTCCACCAAGACCAATCATGTTTACCATGATCAATCCTCATTTTGTAATACCATTTCTTTGCAGTTCTGGTAAACAGACAATGTAATTTTCCCACTATGATTTCATCAGGTATATTAAAGTCTTCTTGCAACATACCAATAGTCCTGATGAATTCAATATGGTTGTATTCTCCTTCACCAGGGAATGTTGGCCATTCTTCTATTTTGGGAATATCTCTTGCAGAGTAGGCATTTTCTCCCAAGAATGGGGTGAGACTTTCTTCAACAGAAAATTTTTCTTCAGTTAAAGGTGTAGAATGTCTTGGCATATGTGGTTCATGATTCTTATGAATTTGTTCCACACTTGCAATTATTTCATTCTTCAACTTCTGCCTTTCACTGTCACTCTTTGCTAAGTGTATAGCAAATTGATTGGTATTCTCAACTATCTTCAAGACATGGTCTTGATGAGTCTTAAGTTGATCATTCATTTTAAAAATGGAAAGATCTTCCATCTCATCATGTTGAACTTGGCACATGTTTTGAATTCTATTTCAAGAATTGGTGATTGAGTCAAGTTTGGCATTTGTTACTTGGTGCAATTCAATGTATTTCTTATCATTTTTCTTTAATTCAACTATATCTGATGCAATTTTAGTTAACTTTCCATCAAGTTTACCAATTTCTACATTAATACTAGTCTTTACACCAATTATTTCTGTGGAAAGTTTCTGTTCATCCACTCCTGCTCTTTGGCTGTGAATTCCATCAGAGTCCTGGCCATATTGAAGACACTGTCCACAGCTGAAGGCTCCAATTTGGGGATCCTGTACCCTTGTGGATAAGGTCTGTGCCAATTGGCTTTGCCTTTTCCTTTTCCTTGATGGTTCTTGGGACCTTTCTGCTTCTTCTGAGGTCCCTTGGGCTTGTCCTTGGACACTTCTGGAGCTGGTTTGGAGCTGGTAGACGCCACTGGTGCGTCTGTCTCCAAAGCTGGAGTCATTTCCAACTCTTTCTTCTGGTCTATGGATAAAAGACTTTGGTTCTTCAACCAATTCTTTATCTTTTTGACCTTGTCTTTGCAAGACAGGGGGGTCCAACCTCCTAAGAGTTCTATGGTCTTCTTCTGACCCAGAAAGCTCTTGATGTGTAAGTAGGAGTTCATGGCCCCCTGGCAAAGGCTTGGGCAGATTTCCCACTCTTCCTCTTTAGCTGCTCTGAACCAATTCTTGTACTGGCATTGATATATTTCTATTTCTGCCACTTTAAAATGGTTCAGCCCTGGAAATAACATAATGAATTAGTTCAGGCTCAGAATTCATGTCAAAATCTGTTGGTACAGACCTTGGGCAATGGGGTGCAACTCTGGCATCCTCCAGATGTGTCTTTCTTGTGGAAGATTTGGCACTTCTGGATTTGGTCTTGCCTCTTCCTTGTCCACATCCATCTGGTTGGACTCTATAGTTGCTTCCATTTCTGGTATGCACCATTTTACATCAATTTAAGGATAAAGAGTAAATTTAAAGATAAAAACACACCTTTTGGTGGTAATTTATTCTTTTCTGAGTTAAATAAGGTGCCTCTTTTAGCAATTTTCACCTCAATACTTTCTTCAGATTCTACTTCTGAAGATTCACGACTATTGATGTATCTTTTACTGAGTCTGTTGCCAGCTGCACAGTATTTGATTAAAGACACTTGAAGAGAAAATATGATAAAAGAAATTATTTTTTATGATTTAAGATATTTTAAAAAGATTTTTTATGAGTTTTATTATTTTTTGATATTTAAAAAAATATTCTTTTCAAAGAAAAAGTATTAAAATTTAAGAATTTGAATAAAAAATTAAGCCAGAGTAACTCAAAGAACATTTTTATAAGTTTGCGGATGTGACAAAGCCACGTGTAAAAACAGTATAAAATTAAACCAAATTCCTCAATGAAATAAGATTTTAAGACAATTTCAAAAAAAAAAAGAAATTCTTTAAATTGAAGAAAAAAAATTAAATTAATATATTTTAGAACTTAAAAATATATTAATTAAGGGTACAAGGTTCAAAAAAAACACGGCCAGGCCCCCAAATGTAAGATTTGACTATGAAACTGATGATAATATTACTATTAATCAACAGTACTATGTCTGTTCTTATGAAATATAATAATAAAATATTATTATAACCACAATTAAAGAATTAAAGAATTATTTCTTTCACATGTTAAGCACTACTAGTGATTTTAACAGTGAGAGAGTAATTGTCTACAAGAATCAATTACAAGAAGAATTTAATAATAAAAACTTCTTTTATTAAAATAATAAATTATTTTAATATATAATTATCTTTTACAAGAATAAGTATAATGATAATCCTTGAAGAAAACTATTACTAGAGAAAAATTTAAGAATTAAAGATAAATGACTCACTAATACTCCAAAGAACTTATTGATAGACAAAAGTAGAGAAATTTGACGTAGAATTGTGGGTTTAAGAGATAAAAATGATTTATAGCAAGATCACAACAATATATAGTTGTATTCTATGATTTAACGTCTTTCTCATTGATTCTGAAAGATTTAAAACACTTAAGAATAGTTTAACTAATACTTACTTGTTAGTAACAATGATATAAAATGATAATAAGATGATGATGATACAGAAAAAACAGAAAGAGAAAGCCTCTTTTAAGTCAACAACAGCTCACAGAGGCTTGCCATGGAGAAAACTGAAACACAAGTGAGTGAGAAAGCAATAACCCCTTTTGGATTATTGATTGCATCATCTGTTGTCACGTAAGATTATCATAATTACTTAATTGATGCTTTTACGTGACTACCAACCCTAATATGGTTAAGAAGAAAAGGATTAACATTTGTAAATCTTCTTTTATTCAAAAGTAATCATTGATTTCCCAAAGCTATCAATGTTATTGACAATTTCATCACAGGTTGTATTTACTGTGAATTTTTGAAGATTCAGTTTTTCACGTAGAATAACCAAAAATGGACTGTAAGTAAAACCTTTAATTTTACTAGTAAAACTGTAATTAGTTTTGGTTGTACCATGGATAATAAAGTTCTCAATTGGTCCTGAAAGTTTCAGAAAGATTCATTAAGAATTGTATTTTTAATGAATTTTTGAAGTTTTTACCTCATTTCTATGTAGAATTGCAAATATCAGTGTTTGACTGGTTGCTATGAGGTAAATCAATGGACACAAGTCCAAAAAGGGTTTTAATTACTCTTTTGGAGTTTATCCATGGAAATTCATTAGTAATTGACATGGTTACAGGAGTGTAAGTAGCTCTTTACCTCCTTGGCACGTCAAAATAGCAGGTTATTTGCTATTTTCTGGTGTTTTACAGTAGTTGTAACTTGGTAACCAAGTTCCCAAAGAGGTTTAGCTTACCAATTGGGTCAAGATCAGCCATGTAACCAAGCTTTGGAGCTATCCACCCCTCTGGGGCCTCAGAAGTTGGGTACCCTGGCTCTCTTTGATGTCTTTTGTCCCCCTTGCTTATTTTTCACATCAAAATAGAAATTTAAGCTTCAAGTGAGATATCCGCTGTGGGTGTACCAAAAGTGCATGTAAGAATACCATCATATTAAGTGCTCAAAACATGTATAACACTATTCTTAGTGTATATGTAACATGGGATTTCTCACTTTCCCATTATTTTGGCGTAAAATCAAGAAAAACAAAAATTTTCATGGATGTTTTATGTGGTATTAATGATGTGGTGTTGAAGTATTTTCCATATTACCACCTCAAAGAGTTTATTTGAGCTTATTCACTCTAGGGAGCTACCCTAGGTGAATTTTTGTGTAGAATCCAAATCTGGCCTTAAATCCATGGATTTACTTACTCAATAAAACGTTATTCATCTTTTCTGAAATCAAAATGATGAATTTTGAATATATGCATGATTTATGAGTTATGTATAATTCAAAATTTCTTTTTAAGATAATTGTGGCCTATTTGGGTATGTAAGATATACCTCAAGGCTCACATACAATATAAGAGAGAAATAAATAGCTCCTGATATCACTTATAACAGTATATGATTCTTATGGGAAAAATAACTTGAAATATATTCAGGTAAAATAAGTTAAATTGACTGGGTGTTGAGCTATATATATAACCTAAAAAAATCAACTACTATAGTATAATATGTGATATGTTTGTGAGATTATAAAAAAATAATAAATTTATAGCTTATTATTTCAACAAACTCTTTGGTCTTATACAATGGTAAGCTGTTGGTTTTGAATATTGATTGTAGAATAGGAATAGTATGAAATTAATGTAAATGTATTAATTTGGTGACAGCTTATTACTGAAAGAAATATATTTCCAGTATAATGTGAAAATTGTTTCTTATAACTTCTGAATGGATGGGTGATTAATGTGAATAGGAATGTAAAAATGTTGTTGTTTATGTTCAATAATTTACGTGAGGTTGTTGATGGGTTTTATTTTAGTTGTATATGTATCTTGAAGAAATTGAATTGATTTAAGGGGTTCTACTTTAGCTTAAAAGTAGTAAAATTACTTTGAAAAATTCAGGTTTTATTTTAAAATCTGAGAAAATTACTTTAAAGTGATGGTTTCATTTTAAAACTCTCTAAAAATTACTTTTAAGGTTTCATTACTAAACTTTAGAGATGCCTTACTCTTGAGCTTCAAGTATTAAGATCCTAATTATGATGATTACTAGTCTGCCTGCTAGTGAGGGATGAATTAAAATCTTTTCACACTATTGGTTCTCTTGATCTATGTCAACAACGATCCTCATAACCATGTCAGGTTGGGTACCATTGTGTAGAGCTCATACAGGGCTATTCAACGAACCAACTTTGAGCTTGATATCTCAAAAACTGACAGAGTTATGACTATTTTAAGGTCAAAATCCCACCTGCTGTCAGATACAGCCTTACCATGGGATAATATCCCATAACCATGAATATGAGGTGTCAAATAGACGAAGAAGCATGTTTTTACTTCAATACCTCATATGTCAGTCAATACTGGGGTCCCATACAGCTTCTGTACAGCATTCTACGCGTCATACACGTCAGAATCAGGCTGTGAGGTCCCCAGATGAAAATTTTCACCCTGTATTGGTGAAAACTGCCCAGATGTGGTTTCAAAACCACATCTGAGCCCAATACAGGGTATACAGGCTGTTTGCAAACCACAAGCCTGTCCTGGAGAGTGAAAAATCTTCACTTCCTCTACGTGGAAAGGTCTAGCAGCCTTTCCACCTCAATTTCAGGATAAAAGGAGGGCTTTTCACAGTCAAAAACCTTTCCTCATCCTGCTCTTGAATAACCTACGTAGTAAACTGTCAAAAACAGCTTTACTCTTGGTTAAATAATCAGGTATACTCTTAATTTAAAGTATTGTAGTCTTTATTATTGTAATCCAACAGGTAAAGCTGCACCCAGGGCTTTCAACAGCGCTCACCACCACTATATCTTTATAGTAAAGCCACTTAACTCTTAAATTATATCATTTATCAATCTTATCATCTTTTAAAAAACCATTTTTACCGTGTCACAGTCATAGTTAAAGCTTGTAAATACTCATATACACCTTTATCATAGACTCATCCTGACATTTTGGGGGCCTGGCCGTGTTTTTTTTAACTTTTTGGACCTTACAAGTAAGTCTTTTCTCTTTTTTATGACTTATCAACACATTGTTTTATCTTTTTTAGGTGTAATTTCCATTTAAAAATATATATTTTATATATTTTTATCTTTTTTCATATACTCATATTATAAAAGAGTATTTTTCACGTGGCTAATACCCACTGAAAATAAGTATTTTTGGCGTGTTTTGTATATAAAAACACATCAGCCATCAATAAGTCCTGCATTCTTGACTGAATAATGACACCTCTGACTGAAAAACCATCAGTTGAGGCGTGGATTAAGTGTATTGTTGACTCAATAACACTTATACAAAACCACTTGTACAGAATACACTTGAAAACCACAAGTGTATCTGTGGGATACTGGCACACAAACAGTGTGACAGGGCACCATAAGCTGTATTTTTGACGTGATATTGTTAATTCAATTACACTGTCATTATACAAGGGCATATTGTAATAATATACAAGCCCAGAGGCCATTCTTAGAGGTGCAAAACCAGCCTTTTAAGAAGTCTTAACTGACATAAGCCCTCTTTTTCCTGTTTTGATTCAGTGGAAGAAAACTACATCCCACTTGAAACCCAGTCACAGGCCAACACACCAGTGACACCCTCAGAACCAGAGGGCAGCAAGGGTAAAGGAAAAAGTCTTAGTGAAGGCCTCATTACAGCCAAGAAGTGGACACCAATAGCCACTCAGAGGAGTAGAAAACCACGAAACTCTGCTTCAATACAAGGTAAACCAACCTTAACCACTTGTACAGGGAAGATTACAATTATTAACCCAGTTGTAACCTCCAAAGGCAAACTGCCCAAATCAGCAGATAACAAATTTGTACAAGGCACAGTCAAAGGTAAATACCCTAAGAACATAAAGTTTTTGACTGCTTGCAAACACTGATATGTCCCCTGCATACCTCAGAGACCTTGACTTCCAAAGGAACCAACCAGAGGATAGAGCAGGAATATCTAGAACCAGAAGACCTGAAAGAAGACACATTGGACACAGTGGTGGATGGCAAAACAATGAGGGAGATAATATCAACCTTGCCATTCACACTCCAATTCAACAGAAACCTCAAACCAGAGGACTGGAAGGATATGGATCAAGTTCTTCAAATCCACCAACTCCTCAAAGATTTGTTTCAATGGAGCATGGACAACAAAAGGTTCAACCTAGCAACTCACTGGGCAGAACTGGGATCAAGTTGCCAGAAGATCTGTCTCGAAGAGATAGACTTCAAAGACCTTATGGTAATCACCAAGGGTTGGAATCCTACCAGGCAGCACAGACTCCTGGAGGCAAGGGCACAGAGGATAAGGGAGAATCAAGCCACTATCCAAGCTATAGAAGAACAGTTAACCCAGACAGGGCCTACTCAGATTCCTTCAGGTTCACAAGGAGCATGCCAAATCAGCTCTCCAGTGGCTTCACACCATTCAGAAACCAGCAAAGCAGTGGCCAAGAGTCACCATTCTTCACAATTCCAGGAAGCTTCCAGGAGAAGACAAGGCAACAAGGGCAAGAACAAAGCCTCCTTCAACCAGAGGAGGAAAGAGTCAGACCCCATGATCCAGAAGCTGTTAGATTTGGTAAAAGAAGTACACAAGAACCAGAAGTAGTTGTAAACCACTCTAGAATCAGTAGTCCTAGTAATAGAAACATTACCCCCACTCAGACTGAAAATAACATTATCACATCTGAGAGTAACATCAACAGTGACACACTGTGGTTACAAATGTCCCAATATGCTGAGCAATCTGCAAAGCAGGCTACAGAATTTGCAGCTGCCCAAGAGAGGATGAGAAAAACTCAAGCCTCATTGGAGCAGATAGTTGAAAACCTTCAGGAAGGATATGCTCAACTGAGCAACGCCTCTGAAGAAACCAACAAGAGACTGAATCAAGTCTCTGAAGAACAACACCATAGTAGCAGGGACAGGGAGTGTCTGAACCAAGACATCAACAAATTGTTTGATGCCTACCATAGCTTAAAGCCCCAACCACAAGGCCAAGCTATGGAGAACCCATATCAACCAGATGACATCAAACCAGATGCCATGTTGTTGAATAAGGCAAGATCTCCATCACAATACCAGGATGGAGATGGCATGTCTTATTCAGAGAAGGAAGCCTTGAAACAGCTTCCTGAGGCCTCAAACTGGCCCAAATTCTCTGGATCAGGAGAATATGATCATATGGAACTCATAGATTATATTGATGGACTCTTCATTGATGTACCAAGCATACCAGATTACTGGATTACTGCTAGACTGAATACTGCATTTAAAGGTCATGCAAGTATATGGTACACTGAAATGAAAGAAATCCATGTCAGAAGAAATTGGCCATGGTGGAAGAGTCAAATAATCCAAAAGTACAGTAATGGAACTTGGATATGGAAAACGACCATGTCATTTGAAAATGACAAATACTCTGTGGACAAAGATCCATATGAGTGGTGTCTTAGACAGTCTAAAAGACTTAAGGCTATTGATCCTCAAATGAACATACAAATGAGGAATCATAAACTTCTGACACAACTGCCAGGAGAACTAGAGCATGCAGTAAAGTTCAGATGAAACCAAAATTGCACTCTAGATGATATAGCCAATACCTTACAAGACATAAGGAAAAGGACTAATATAGGGAAATTCACCCCATATAGAAACAGTAGTTTCAAAGAGAAACAACCTTTCAGGGTGGAGTTTAAAGACAAACCCAGAGAAAGAGTGGCAGAAGTGGCAAAAAAGAAGAATTCTTGTCACAATTGTGGTTCAACAGACCACTATGCCAACAACTGTCCGAAAGCAAAGAAGAAAGTCTATGCTATAGAAAAAGTCCCTGAAGAAGAACCTCCAACAGAGGATTCTGAATCAGACTCTATGGGAGATGCCATCAGAGAACTATCTGATGATGATCAAGACCCAAGAGAGGAACTTCTAGTGGAATACCAAGAGGAAACCCCATTGGAAATCCAGGATATACAGTTGGAAGCAGGCATGCCACAAGACACTGCCAACAAGAACTTGTGTAAACATACACAGGATTCACAAACATTCCTGGTTACACCAACCAAAGGAATGGCATACATACATGGAACAGCCACAAAAATGACTGTATGTATTGACAATGCTCAGCATCCACTGATCATTGACAGTGGAGCACACTGCTCCATAGTGGCCAGAAATTATCTGGATAACCACTTCCCAAACTGGGAAAAAGAACTCTTGCCCACCAGGGCAAAGAACTTTAAGAGTGCATCTGGAAAGATGACCTCTATTGGGACAATTATCAAAGAGATAATTATACCCCACAGAAAAGGTAATATCAGACTCAACCCAGAGTTTTTAGTGCTTGAAGATGCCCACATCCAAGGGTTTCTACTGGGAACAGATTACCAGAGGATGTATGGCATAGATATTTACAATAGTAAAAATAGGCATATTACCATTGGTACTAACAAGGAAAAGAAATTTTCTCTTGATATATACCAGATATCTTCTCAGGACCCACTGGAAGAACTTCTGAAAGAATTCAGAGAGGGACAGTTTAGCACTACCCTCACCAGTAAACAAAAGTTAAGTTTACTGAAGATGCTGAGGAAGAATAGACCAGCATTTGCCATTGGTGAAGAACCATTAGGCAAGATCAAAGGCCATGATATAGAACTATATCTGGATGTAGAAAGGCCTTATCCACCCATGTTAAGGAGACCTCCTTACCCAGCAAGTCTGGAGACCAGGAAAGAGATTGAGAAACATATCAATGAACTCCTGGACATGGATGTCATTAGGAAGATTGGACATAATGAAATAGTGGAAATCACCACTCCTGTCCTGATCACCTGGCATGATGGCAAGTCTAGATTGTGTGGAGACTTCAGAGCCCTGAACAACTACACAAAAGCACACAGGTATCCTATACCAATGATACCTCATGCCTTGGATAAATTGGCCAAAGCCAAATACATAACCAAGATGGATTGTATGAAGGGCTTCCACCAAAATGGAGTTAAACCAAACTCCATGAAATTACTCAGAATTATATGCCATATGGGCATATATGAGTACACCAGGATGCCATTTGGCATCAAGAATGCACCAGCCCACTTCCAAAGGATGATGGACACCATATTTCAAGAAGAAATAATGGAAGGCTGGATGGTAGTGTATATTGATGATATCATTATATACTCAGAGACATGGGAAGACCATGTACAATACATAGACAGAGTGCTAAGTAAATGTACACCCATCAATCTGAAAATTTCACTTAAAAAGTGTAATTTTGGCCAACAAGAGCTACTAGCTCTAGGACACAAAGTCTCAGGCCTTAGTCTGGCAATTGACCAGAACAAAGTAGCAGCAGTACTGCAAAAGCCAGTACCAAAGAACATCAAAGAGATGCAATCTTTCCTTGGATTTGCTAGCTACTATAGAAACCACATCAAAAACTTTGCTCACATAACTAGTAGTTTATACAAATTATGCTCAAAGGATGTAGTTTTTGAAATAACCAAGGAAAGGAGGGATGCATATGAGAGGATCAAATATGAACTCACAAATGCACCTGTGCTTATCTTGCCTGAATTTGAACTACCATTCAAGTTATATATAGATGCAGCATGCAGCCAAGGCTTGGGAGCAGCCCTTCACCAAAGACAAATTGTGGATGGTGAACCAAGAGAAGGGGTAATATGTTACATCTCTAGGCAGCTGAAAGATTCAGAAGCCAGGTATGGGTCCACCCAGACAGAATGTCTATGCCTAGTCTGGGCTCTAGAAAAACTCCATTATTATTTGGAGGGTGCAGTCTTTGAAGTATACACAGACTGCACAGCCTTGAAGTCTTTACTAAACATGAAGACTACTAATAGACACATGCTGAGATGGCAAATAGCCATCCAGGAGTATAGAGGGAACATGACCATCATATACAAGGAAGGTAAAAGCCATACCAATGCAGATGGCCTTAGCAGATGGCCACTGGACAATGTCAAAAGCAATCCAGCTTATGACCCTGAAGTTGCTGCAAAGATTCCTATCCATTTTATGGAAATAAATAGGAAAAAGAACTTCAGATTCTCTGAATGGGCACCAGGGAGTGGTACCCTTGACAGTGGAAACACTGATTCAGAAGGGACAGAAACCCCCATACTGGGAATAAGTTCCTCAGAATTGCACAATGAATTTTTCAATGCAGTGCTGAAATCATATGCTAAACACAAACAGTGTAGCATACTACTCCAACTCCTTCAACAAAAATACAGGAGCCCAGAACTGGAAACCCAGCTGGAGGAACCCTGGTTGAGGGCCTATAAGGACAATAAATTCTTCCTTATAGATGGCCTGATTTATCACAGAGATAAGCACACCAGTGCACTCACAGTGATAGACAGAGACCACATCTCTTTAATCCTGCAGGAATGCCATGACTGTCCCTACATGGGACACATGAGTGAAGACAGGACTAAAGAGAGGGTAGCAAGCACAGCTTGGTGGCCCAAGTGGGAGCAAGAGTTGAGTGAATACATCAACACTTGTGAAAGATGCCAAAAGGCAAATAGAAAACATGGGAAGAAATATGGGTTACTTCAACACATAGAAGAACCCAAACACCCATGGGAAACCATCAACATGGACTGGGTCACAGGACTTGTCCCAGGAGGCAAAGAAAACTACAATGCCTGCCTAATCATAGTAGATAGGTTCAGCAAGAGCATGAGATGTCTACCATGCCATAAAGAGGACACAGCCATGGACACTGCTCTGTTATTTTGGAATAACATCATATCCACCTGTGGAGTCCCTAAGATCATAATTAGTGACAGGGACCCAAAATTCACATCTGAATTTTGGACCAATTTATATGACATGCTAGGCACCAAGCTTGCTTTTTCCACAGCTTACCATCCACAAACAGATGGCCTAGCTGAGAGGATGATCCAAACAATGGAGGACATCCTCAGGAGGTTCTGTGCCTATGGCATGGAATACAAGGACCATGAGGGATATACCCATGATTGGGTCACCCTCTTACCAGCAGTCCAACTGGCTTATAATACAAGCCAGCACTCTACCACAGGAAAAACACCTGCACTGGTAGAGAAAGGGTGGAATCCCCTTTTACCTGTGGATCACTTGAAGAAAAATCTTCTGACCATCCACCCCACAGCCAAGGACTTCCATGATATGTGGAAGAAAGCCTGTGATACTTCTGCCAAATGCATAGCTGAGGCCAAATAGTATAATAAGCAGAGGTGGGACAAATCACATATGGAACCTGACTTCAAGGAAGGGGACCAGGTGTTAGTGTCTACACTAAACTTTAACAATCTCAAAGGACCCAAGAAAATGAGAGACTCATTTGTAGGGCCCTTCACTATCATTAAGTTGATAGGGAAGAATACAGTAGAGGTCAAGCTCACTGAGGAGTTTTCTAGGAAACACCCAGTCTTTCCAGTAAGCCTGGTCAAACCATACTTCCAAACAGAAGAGGATAAATTCCCCTCTAGGAAGAAAAACATCACTCCACCAGAAATAGTGGAAGTAGAAGACTCTCCTGGACCTGTGAGTAAAATCATCAGGGCAAGAAAAATCAGACTCAATGGGAAGGATCAGAGACAATATCTAGTCAGATTCAAGAACCAGACAGCTGAAAAAGACAAATGGTTGGCAGAGGATGCCATACCAGATGGGAACCTCCAATTAAGGAGATTCAGAGCCTCTAGGAGGACTGAACAGTCTCATCAATGATGAGCCTTTTTTAGAGGGAGGGTATGTCAGCCTGTGACTCAAAACCAGAGCACAAGCATGACAGCCAAAATACCATAAACCAATGGTATAGCCAAAATACCACCAAAACATGGAGCTGAGCCAAATTAGCTCAAAAGGTATCAAAAGAAAGAGGAAACTCACCTCTTCCTGAAAATATAAGTCCCATCACCATAGCACAAGAAATAACAAAGTTATTCCTGCTCAAAGTTATTGCTGAGCATAAACCTTAATTTTCACCTCCCATCTAAAATCTAGAAGGAGAGGCTTAACCCCATAAAATGGGTATTCAAAATGAAGCTCTAAGCCAGGGCTATCCAATGGTACCAGCCAAACTGAGCCAGCACCAGTATTACTTGAGGTATGGTCAAATTCAGACCAAATAAGGGTGAACAAAACATTCACCTCTCATCTAACTTTTACAGTTTTAGTTTGAGATACCTAAAGTGGGGTCTTTTTGGAAAGAGCACAATCAGGGCTATCTGATGGTGCCATCCATTTCCTCATAACTCAACTACAACAGAAGTTATTGGCCAAACAAGCTTAATACAGCTTTTGACCAGACCACGCCAATGTACAAAAATACTTGTACATGGGATAACTTTGTCATACTTAATGATAACCATGTCAGGTTGGCTACCATTGTGTAGAGCTCATACAGGGATATTCAATGAACCAACTTTGAGCTTGATATCTCAAAAACTGACACAGTCATGACTATTTTAAGGTCAAAATCCCACCCGCTGTCAGATACAGCCTTACCATGGGATAATATCCCATAACCATGAATATGAGGTGTCAAATAGACGAAGAAGCATGTTTTTACTTCAATACCTCATATGTCAGTCAATACTGGGGTCCCATACAGCTTCTGTACAGCATTCTACGCGTCATACACGTCAGAATCAGGCTGTGAGGTCCCCAGATGAAAATTTTCACCCTGTATTGGTGAAAACTGCCCAGATGTGGTTTCAAAACCACATCTGAGCCCAATACAGGGTATACAGGCTGTTTGGAAACCACAAGCCTGTCCTGGAGAGTGAAAAATCTTCACTTCCTCTACGTGGAAAGGTCTAGCAGCCTTTCCACCTCAATTTCAGGATAAAAGGAGGGCTTTTCACAGTCAAAAACCTTTCCTCATCCTGCTCTTGAATAACCTACGTAGTAAACTGTCAAAAACAGCTTTACTCTTGGTTAAATAATCAGGTATACTCTTAATTTAAAGTATTGTAGTCTTTATTATTGTAATCCAACAGGTAAAGCTGCACCCAGGGCTTTCAACAGCGCTCACCACCACTATATCTTTATAGTAAAGCCACTTAACTCTTAAATTATATCATTTATCAATCTTATCATCTTTTAAAAAACCATTTTTACCGTGTCACAGTCATAGTTAAAGCTTGTAAATACTCATATACACCTTTATCATAGACTCAGCCTGACATCAAGGCTGTGCAGTCTGTGTAGACTTCAAAGACTGCACCCTCCAGATAATAATGGAGTTTTTCTAGAGCCCAGACTAGACATAGACATTCAGTCTCGGTGGTCCCATACCTGGCTTCTGAATCTTTCAGCTGCCTTGAGATGTAGCAAATCACTCCTTCTCTTGGTTCACCATCCACAATTTGTCTTTGGTGAAGGGCTGCTCCTAGGCCTTGACTGCATGCTGCATCTATATATAACTTGAATGGTAGTTCAAAGTCAGGTAAGATGAGCACAGGTGCATTAGTCACTTCATATTTGATCCTCTCATATGCATCCCTCCTTTCCTTGGTTATTTCAAAAACTACATCTTTTGAACATAACTTGTATAAACTACTAGTTATGTGTGCAAAGTTTTTAATGTGGTTTCTATAGTAGCTAGCAAACCCAAGAAAAGATTGCATCTCTTTGATGCTCTTTGGTACTGGCTTTTGCAGTACTGCTGCTACTTTTTTCTGGTCAATTGCCAGACTAAGACCTGAGACTTTATGTCCTAGAGCCAGTAACTCTTGTTGGCCAAAATTGCATTTTTTAAGTGAAATTTTGAGATTTATGGGTGTGCATTTACTTAGTACTCTGTCTATGTATTGCACATGGTCCTCCCATTTCTCTGAGTATATAATGATATCATCAATATATACTACTATCCAGCCTTCCAATATTTCATCTTGAAATATTGTGTCCATCATCCTTTGGAAGTGGGCTGGTGCATTCTTGATTCCAAATGGCATTCTGGTATACTCATATATGCCCATATGGCATATTATTCTGAGTAATTTCATGGAGTTTGGTTTAACTCCATTCTGGTGGAAACCTTTCATACAATCCATTTTGGTTATGTATTTGGCTTTAGCCAGTTTATCCAAGGCATGAGGTATCCTGGGTATAGGGTACCTGTCTTCTTTTGTGTAGTTATTCAGAGCTCTGAAATCTGCACACAGTCTAGACTTGCCATCATGCCAGGTGATTAGGACAGGGGTGGTGATTTCCACTATTTCATTATGTCCAATCTTCCTGATGACATCCATATCCAGGAGTTCATTGATATGTTTCTCAATTTCTTTCCTGTTTTCCAGGTTTGCTGGATGAGGAGGTCTCCTAAGCATGGGTGAATAAGGCCTTTCCACATCCAGATATAGCTCTATATCATGGCCTTTGATCTTGCCTAATGGTTCTTCACCAATGGCAAATTCTGGTCTGTTCTTTCTCAGCATCTTCAGTAAGCTTAGTTTCTGTTTACTGGTGAGGGCAGTGCTAAACTGTCCCTCTCTGAATTCCTTCAGAAGTTCTTCTAGTGGGTCTTGAGAAGATATCTGGTATATATCAAGTGAAAATTTCTTTTCCTTGTTAGTACCAATGGTAATGTGCCCATTTTTACTGTTATAAATATCTATGCCATACATCCTCTGGTAGTCTGTTCCCAGTAAGAACCCTTGGATGTGGGCATCATTAAGCACTACAAACTCTGGGTTTAGTCTGATATTACCCTTCCTGTGGGGTATAATTATCTCTTTGATAATTGTACTAATGGAGTCATCTTCCCTGATGCACTTTTAAAGTTCTTTGCCTTAGTGGGCAAGAGCTGTTTTTCCCAGTTTGGGAAGTGGGTATCCAGATAGTTTCTGGCCACTATGGAGCAGTGTGCTCCACTATCAATGATCAGTGGGTGCTGAGCATTTTCAATACAAGCAGTCATTTCTGTGGCTGTCCCATTTAAATATGCCATTCCTTTGGTTGGTGTACCAGGAATGTTTGTGCATCTTGTGTGTGTTTGCACAAGTTCTTGTCAGCAGTGTCCTGTGGCATGCCTGCTTCCAACTGTATGTCCTGGATTTCAAGTGGGGTTTCCTGTTGGTATTCCACTAGAAATTATTCTCTTGGGTCTTGATCATCATCAGAGGGCTCTCTGATGGCCTCACCCATGGAGTCTGATTCAGAATCCTCTGTTGGAGGTTCTTCCTCAAGGACTTTCTCTATGGCATAGACTTTTTTCTTTGCCTTTGGACAGTTGTTGGCATAGTGGTCTGTTGAGCCACAATTGTGACAAGAATTCCTCTTGTTTGCCACTTCTGCCACCCTTTCTTTGGGTTTGTCTTTAAACTCTACCCTGACAGGTTGTTTCTCTTTGAAACTACTGCTCTTATATGGGGTGAATTTCCCTATATTAGTCCTTTTCCTTATGTCTTGTAAGGTGTTGGCAATGTCATCTAGAGTGCAATTTTGGTTGCATCTGCATTTTACTGCATGCTCTAGCTCTCCTGGCAATTTTTTCAAAAGTCTGTGATTCCTCATTTGGATGTTCATATGAGGATCAATTGCTTTAAGTCTTTTGGACTGTCTAAGACACCACTCATACGGATCTTTGTCCACAGAGTATTTGTCATTTTCAAATGACATGGTTGTTTTCCATATCCAAGTTCCATTACTGTACTGTTGGATTATTTGACTCTTCCACCATGGCCAGTTTCTTCTGCCATGGATTTCTTTCATTTCTGTGTACCATATACTAGCATGACCTTTAAATGCAGTATTCAATCTAGCAGCGATCCAGTAGTCTGGTATGCTTGGTACATCAATGATAAGTCCATCAATGTAATCTATTCTCTGAATAAGACATGCCATCTCCATCCTGGTATTGTGATGGGGATCTTGCCTTATTCATCAACATGGCATCTGGTTTGATGTCATCTGGTTGATATGGAATATCCATAACTTGACCTTGTGGTTGGGGCTTCAAGCTATGGTAGCCATTAAACAACTTGTTAATGTCTTGAGCCAGACATTCCCTGTCCCTTGTGCTGTGGTGTTGTTCTTCAAAAACTATATTCAGTCTTTTGTGTGTTTCTTCAGAGGCTTTGCTCAGTTGAGCATATCCTTCTTGAAGATTTTTAACTATCTGTTTCAAGGAGGCTTGAGTTTGTCTCATCGTCTCTTGGCCAGCTTTAATTTCTGCAAACTGCTTTGCAGATTGTTCAGCATATTGGGACATTTGTAACCACAGTGTATCACTGTTGATGTTACTCTCAGATGTGACAAGGTTATTTTCAGTCTGAGTGGGGGTAATATTTCTCTTACTAGGACTACTGATTCTAGAGTGGTTTACAATTACTTCTGGTTCTTGTGTACTTCTTTTACCAAATCTAACAGCTTCTGGATCATGGTGTCTGACTCTTTCCTCCTCTGGTTGAAGGAGGCTTTGTTCTTGCCCTTGTTTTCTTGTGTTCTCTTGGAAACTTCCTGTAATTGTGAAGAATTGTGACTCTTGGCCACTGATCTGCTGGTTTCTGAATGGTGTGAAGCCACTGGAGAGCTGATTTGGCCTGCTCCTTGTGAGCCTGAAGGAATCTGAGTAGGCCCTGTCTGGGTGAACTGTTCTTCTATAGTTTGGATAGTGGCTTGGTTCTCCCTTATCCTCTGTGCCCTTGCCTCCAGGAGTCTGAACTGCCTGGTAGGATTCCAACCTTTGGTGATTACCATCAGGTCTTTGAAGTCTATCTATTTGAGACAGATCTTCTGGAACTTGCTCCAAGTTCTGCCCAGTGACTTGCCAGGTTGAACCTCTTGTTGTCCATGTTCCATTGAAATAAATCTTTGAGGAGTTGGTGGAGCTGAAGAACTTGATCCATATCCTTCCAGTCCTCTAGTTTGAGGTTCCTGTTGAATGGGAGTGTGAATGGCAAGGTTAATATTATCTCCCTCATTGTTTTGCCATCCACCACTGTGTCCAAGGTGTCTTCTTCCAGGTCTTCTGGTTCTGGACAAGCCTTCTCTGTCCTCTGGTTGGTTCCTTTGGAAGCCAAGGTCTTGAAGGTATGCAGGGGACATATAAGTGTTTGCAAGCAGTCAAAAGCTTTATGTTCTTAGGGTATTTACCTTTGACTGTGCCTTGTACAAATTTGTGATCTGCTGATTTGGGAAGTTTGCTTTTGGAGGTTACAAGTGGGTTAATAATTGTAATCTTCCCTGTACAAGTGGTTAAGCTTGGTTTACCTTGTATTGAAGCAGAGTTTCGTGGTTTTCTACTCCTCTGAGTGGCTATTGATGTCCACTTTTTGGCTGTAATGAGGCCTTCACTAAGTCTTTTTCCTTTGCCCTTGCTGCCCTCTGGTTCTGAGGGTGTCACTGGTGTGTTGGCCTGTGACTGGGTCTCAAGTGGTATGAAATTTTCTTCCACTGAATCAAACAGGAAAAAGAGGGCTTATGTCAGTTAAGACTTCTTAAAAGGCTGGTTTTGCACGTCTAAGAATGGCCTCTGGGCTTGTATATTATTGCAATATGACCTTGTATTATGACAGTGTAATTGAATTAACAATTCCACGTCAAAAATACAGCTTACTGATATGTGGTATACTGTTTGTATACCAATATCTTACAGAATACTTGTAATTAGCAAGTATAATCTGTCAAAGATGGTGTATTACAGGGCAATTGAGTTAACAATGTGCCCAAACACGCCTCAACTGTTGGTTTATCAGTTTGAGCTGTCTTGATTCAATTAAGAATTAAGACTGTATTAGTGGCTTAAAAGTGTTGTTATATACAAAACACACCAAAAATACTGGTCTTGTGGTTATTAGCCACGTGACAGATACTCTTTAAGATATGAGTATTTTTTTAAAAAAGAAATAAAATATATAAAAACATATATTTTTTAGAGAGAATGACACTTAAAAAGATAAAACAAGTGTCAATAAAATGATAAAAAAGAGGTTTTTAAAACACAGCCAGGCCCCCAAAATGTGAGGCTGAGTCTATGTTGAAGTGGTAATAAGGCTATTTACAACTAAAACTATGACTTTTACACATAGAAAATAGTTTAAAATACTTTCATACGGTTTAAAGATGTTTTAATTTAATAATAAGAGGGCTTTACTATAAGGAATATAGTGGTGGTGAGCGCTGTTGAAAGCCCTGGGTGCAGCTTTACCTGTTGGGTTACAATAATAAAGACTACAATACTTTAAATTAAGAGTATACCTGATTATTACCCAAGAGTAAAATTGTTTTTGACAGTTTACTACGTAGGGTATTCAAGAGCAGGATGAGGGACAATTCTGGCTGTGAAAATCCTCCTTTTTATCCTGAAATGGGGGGGAAAGGATGCTAGACCTTTCCACGTAGAGGAAGTGAAGATTTTTCACGCTCTAGGACTGACTTGTGGTTTTCAAACAGCATGTATGCCCTGTATTGGGCTTAGATGTGGTTTTGAAACCACATCTGGGCAGTTTTCACCAATACAGGGTGAAAATTTTCATCTGGGGACCTCACAGCCTGATTCTGATGTGTATGACGCGTAGAATGCTGTACAGAAGCTGTATGGGACCCCAGTATTGACTGAATTATGAGGTATTGAAGTATTAACATTCTTCTTCATCTGTTTGACACCTCATAATCAGAGTACAACTGTATCCTGTCATAATACACTTGTATTGGTCATATTGTGGGATTATAACCTTCAAATGGCGATACCTCTGTCAGTTTTTGAGACATCATGCTCAAAGTTGGTTCATTGGATAGCCCTGTATGGGTTCTACACAATGATACCCAATTCGGTATGGTTATCTTTAAATATGACAAAGTTATCCCATGTACAAAAAGCTGTATTGAGCTTGTTTTCCTCATAGCTTCTGTTATAGATGAGATATGAAGAGGTGGATGAAACCATCAGATAGCCCTTATTGTGCTCTTTCCAAAAAGACCCCACTTCAAGTATCCCACACTAAAACTGTAGAAGTTAGATGAGAGGTGAATGTTTTGTTCACCCTTATTTGGCCTGAATTTGACCATAAATCAAGTGATACTGGTGCTAGCTCAGTTTGGCTGGTACCATTGAATAGCCCTGGATTAGAGCTTCATTTTGAGTACCCATTTGATTGGGTTAAGCCTCTCCTTCTAGATTTTAGATGAGAGGTGAAAATTAAGGTTTATGCTCAGCAATAACTTTGAGCAGGAATAACTTTGTTATTTATTGTCCTATGGTGATGGGACTTATGTTTTTAGAAAGAGGTTAGTTTCCTCTTTCTTTTGATACCTTTTGAGATGATTTGGCTCAGCTCCATGTTTTGGTGGTATCTTGGCTATACCATTGGTTTATGGTATTTTGGTTGTCATGCTTTTGCTCTGGTTTTGAGTCACAGGCTGACAAGATAACACCAAATGGTGGTAGAAGACCGTCCAGTTTGATATGATTATCACAGGCACAATGTGGAGGAAGTATCTCTGCTTTCACCTTGGAAAACCAATCCACAGAGTTTCTTTAAGCCGCAGGGATAACCTTCAGCACATATTCAATTTCTTCTGGATCTCCCTCATCATCCTACTGCTCCTCCAGGGATGCATAGAAGGATAAAGGATAAAGCGCCATATCCCTTTGAAGTAGATGAAGTGAAGATATAGCAACATCTTCTCCAACATCTTTTATCTCTTTCAAGACTTCATCTCTTGATTGAAGTAATTCCTGAGAGGGCATTATGGAAGGGATATGCACGGAAGAAGGAAGGGAATGTGTCTTAAGCTCACCAACAAGAGCAACACTGTTGACAGAAGTGGCAAAGTCATTACTAGTAGAAGAATTATTACCACTATAATTGTTATTACTAGAATAATAAGTTATCAATCCATTTTTACAATCAACAATGGGATTAAAGTGGTAAAGGAAATCATAGTCCAATATCAGGTCTTCTCCCTTGGCTGAATCTATGCTAAAGAACTCACATTCAAAAGTTTGGAAAGAAGGGAAGTCAACCAACCATTTGGTATAATGGGTGATGAACAATAGAGTGCCTTGGTTGGAATTCAGGATGGAAAGAGGAATATTTTCAGGGAGTTCTGAAACAGTCATTGAGTACTTGAGAACAAAATTCTTCCCAATAAAATAGTTTTGATCACCAGGATCAATGAGAATGCTATAAAAAATGAGAGACAGAAGAAAAAATAAGAAGTTTGATAGATTTCTTGCCACTATTATTCCGAGTGCACAATTGTGCTTTTGAAGGAAATAAGTGAGAACCATTGGACACATCATAATTCCCCCTCAGGCTTTTCCCTTCTTGCTAGGGAAGCCACTTGGTTACCCTGGCCTCTTCTGAGGCCTCATGAAGAAAAATTTCAATTGGTTTCTTTCACCATAGTAGCCACATAAACCCTTTTTAATCCTCCTCTCCTCTTCAGAATAAATTGATTTATTGTATTTATTGAGCAGAGAAGAATGGGGCTTATCCTTTGATACTGGAAAATTCTTCTCCTGCTTATCCTTCTTGTGATGAAGCCTCTTAAAAGATGAATCTTGAGGGGGCCTGGGACAGTTGGATCCATTAGCTGGAGGCTGCTTCTCTTTAAGACTACCCTTTTCCCTCTTCCTCTCATGATAGCTTGTAACTACCTCCAAGTTAATGTCCATGAGCTCTTGAAGGCTATCAAAGTTTGAATGCTGAGAAGCCAATTGGTCTAACAGTATTGATGCCAAGCATCTTTGATACAAATAAGTATAATTCCTTTCCCCCAAATCCCCGATTTTCGACATTGAGCTTCTGAAATCAGCAATGTACAAGGATACATGACCACTTTCCTTTGTCCTGAGCTTGTTAAACTCTTGTTCAGCCTTCCTTGATTCATTGGGATCACCAAATATAGTGAATAACTGGGTTTTAAACAAGTGCCAGCTATTGAGGAGATAAGATGGGTCTTCATTGGAGATATTTGAGAGGAAGAGTTCATTCCATTTTCCAGCACTACCAGTGAGAACACAAGTTGAGTACACAACCCTCTTACTGTCAGAGAAGAAGTTTGCTTGGTCATTATGCAAAATTAATTGAAAGGATTGGATAAATCTTCTTAATTTATTGGCTTGAGCAACATCAAAAGAATCACCTGCCTTCATTGATAGAGCTTTGAATTTTGGGGCTCTTGAATTGTCCTTGGGGCAACTGCTTGATGAGCTGTCCCATGAATTGAGTCCTTTGCTCCATCATTTGGAGGAAACTTTTTTCAGCTTGGGAGACAAGAGGTTTATGAGAATAGGCTAGATTTGTAGCTTCAGAAGGCTCAGGGGCACCTTCCAAGGCAGCCGCCACTTGAGTTTCCTCAAACCCCTCCCCCTCTTCATCTTCAGCTTCCCCCAATATACTTCTAGACCCTTGAGAAATGCTTAGATAGACACCCAACAAGCCCAAGAATGATCTTGATCTTCTTTAATTAACACCTCCTGTTCTGGAGGGTGCTGCTCCTTCCATTGTTGGTCCCCTTTCCAAATTTGCACTCAGTTGATGAACTGATGGTTTTCAGTCAAGAGGAGCTCTTTCTTTAGGAGTTAGAATTGTTTGATTTCTTTGAGATATTGTATTATTGGCTGGAGGGCTATCCTTAACTGGAATGATTGAAGTGTAAGAGAAATAAGAACTTGATGATACTTTGAGAAATAATAAATGAGGCTTGACCAAATCAACACAAATGAGAATCTTTACAAAGCAAACAACATTTTGAAAAGCTTCAAAAAAATGTCAATCAACAAATTGATTGATTCAATTCAAGTCAATTCAAAATCAAAATCAATTATGTCTTGAGGAATTCAATAAATCAGTCAATATCTTCAAAAGTCAATTCAATATCTTGACTAATCAAATTCAATCAACAATAAAATCAATATTGAGGATGAATCAGTTGTCTTTTGAAAGAAAATTTAAATCAATCAACTCAATAAAATATTGAAGTGAAAATTCATTTCCTGATGATTCCCAACCATGATAACCAATCAATCAAAACCTGCATATCCTTAATTCAGACAGAGAAGACATTAAGAATTGATTCATAATTCAAAATGAAATTAAGAGTTAAGAAGAATTAATAAATTAAAGAGAATATTCAATTTTCATATGAATAAAATTAATGAGATGAAAATTGATAAGACATCATAAAGTCATAAGAGGATCATACAATAATGAAAAATCAAAAATTAATAAAGAATAATAATTGATGAATGAGAGAAATGAATTTTAAAAGAATGAAAATAAAGAAGCAATTTTTAGTTAATTAATATAATGTCACAGGTGCTCTTCTAAGTTAAAAGGGCCTGAGTCTCACTTATGGGGGTCTTGGGATATGATAAGGATGGGATACACTTAATAGTGTAATAAGGATAGAATTGCTAATAAATTGAATATAAGAAAATAAGCAACAAAGAATAATACTAAGAAATGAAAGAACCAATCACAAACAAGTCCAAGTACATGGCCACCACAAATCTTAATGTACAGGCAAAGAAGAAATGTGAGCCTTAGAGGTAATTTCATATACCCAAAAGACCACAAATATAAAAAATAACATATTAATATAAATAAAATAAATTTATTTATATTATTAAAATAAAAATCAAAATATAAATATAAAATTATATTAAAAATAAAAAATTAATTACAATTTAAAAATAAAAATACATTAAATTTTATAAGTATAAAATTACCTTTATACTTGAAAAAATTAGGTAAAAATGAAATTTTAACAAAACTGTGAAAAAATAAATAAATTTGGAAAAAAGTTAAATAAAAATTATTATAACTTTTTATCCAATAAATAAATACATAAAAATTATTTCACCATTGGATTCCTCATAAAGAATCAGGTGGGGTCACCTCTGAGTGAAATTCTTGTAACTCAACTCTAAATAAGCTTAAATTAAGTTTTTAGTATTTTCAATACAGAAGTTGAAAATCCTCAAAACCTTAATTTAATTCACACCACATGGGGTGTTAACCATCAATTTTTGTGTTAAAATTGAGGTGTTGTGTTTAGTTTAGAAGTTATGAGGAATTGAAGTATTTTCAATTGAATTCAATTGAAATGTCAAAATGTGCGCGTGTATTACATAAGTGGACTTTGATTTACATATGAGGTGTCGATTATTACTGTATTGTACTGTACAATTGAATTGAATTACATATGTAAATTATAAGTATAATACATGATGAGGAATTAAAGGAAAAATAAATTGGAAAGATTAAATTTGGGGGGGAAAAGGAACTCCAGCTCTAAGGGGGAGCTGGACCCCCAAAATCCTTGCTGACAGGCGTGGGATGTCAAAATTCACACAAAAGTTCATCACTTTTGGCCTGGAATTGAGTTACAGGGTCTGTGGACTCAATTGATGATGAGGTTTTGATACCAACTGGGGTAGTTTTAGCTGTTGCCAAGAGGGTAAAACTACCCTTAGAATAAAACAACCATAGTAAAAACAGTTTTAACTGGTTTCTACGCCTCTTACACACATTCTGACGTGTTTTGAAGGCTCTAGGCCTGGTATTGCTATAGTAATGGCTGATTTAAGGGTCTAAAATGGCTAAAAATGGCTTAAACCAGCCCTTTTTGGTCTAAACCAGGGTTCAATGATGCCATAATTGGCTTTTCTGTTGTCAGACTATTTTTCACGACTGACAAGAGTAAAATTTACTTTTGGAGTAAGAGAATTGATGGCTATAAAAGAATGTCTTCTTTGCCCCACTTTTCTCTTCATGTTAGAATCTTTTCCTTTTATTAATTAGTTTAAACATTGTTAAACCAATCAATCAAAGATTCCAACCACCATTTTTAAATAATTTTAATCCATTTAACCACGTGAAAAAATCATTATAATCATTGTTTGTAACTCTTATAATCATTTTTACCCCTGAACCATCCCAAAAGTGAATTAAAGCAGCTTTCATCACTGTAAACTTTGTCACTTTGTTTCCAAATTCACTCTGGTCACTTTTGGGCGTGTTTTCTCTTTAATATTCTTTTTAAAGACTTTGTTCTTTAATTAATTGCTTTCAGTTCTTTGCTCAATTAATTCCAATTGAAATTGCTCTTGAAGAAATTTCTTTTGTAGCCTTAAAATATCTCTTGTAGAGTATTTTTTGGATAAATTTTTATGGTTGGTAAAACAATAAATTTTTATAATATTATTTTTTTATACTAATAAAGTTATAAACAATAAAATTGGTGTGTTTTCTCTTAAAAATAATATTTCATACTATTTTTAACTGAATTTTACCTTATACAAATTTTGAGGACAGGAAAAGTACTTGATTTTTAATCAAAGTTTCATATCCACACCTTACAAGAAATGCAAAGGATAACTTAATACCAAAAAATATATTACCCAAATTAAGAGTGAAAATCTTTATTAAATAGGAAATCAACTATATTAATTAACTGGATAAAATTCCCCGCAGGGAAGACAAGGGGCTGGTATATGTGAGAATCCACCAGCCCTCATCGAAAAAGTGAATTTTCGTGAGAGGAATCTTGATTTGAATTTATTTGGATAATACAGCCCCTGTATGGATGTACAGGTTCTATATAAGAGGTGTGGTGGAGTTGGGTGATAATACAGCTTCAATCTTGTGAATCAAAACTGTCTTTGTAATATCCACCCTGTAAAAGTATTGACAGGCTTTATTGATGAAATCGATGTATTCATGTTTCAGCAAGAAGATTTTCAGAAACTTATTTCTGATATAAATACTGGATTTGCTGGTGTCATGAGTTTGAGTGGGTTTAAGGTTGAATACCCTGACCCCTGATAGTGGCTGTGAAATCATGATATCTGAGAATTGGAGTCCACTGTTGTTTTGTTAATTAGAGCCTTGAGACTGTAAATCTGTTAGAGTGAAAAACTAAACAATTTTATTTCATTAGTAATTGTAATAAATAGTGATAGATTAGAAATTCAGAAATAACTAAACAGTGTGCTAAAATCAACTATCAATAAAGTACCACACATCAATGGGAGGATAAGAACAATAGCCAACTAAAGATCAATTTTGGTAGGTTAGTAAATAAAGCATTTTAATCAAGTTGCAATGAGACTAGAAATTATCTGAATCAGAAAAACATTGATTCAATGGAAGAAAAAAAAAAGAAAGTCATAGAAATATTAATAAATGAAAAGTAAGAAAAAGAAGACAAATGATAAGAAAAATTAAAGATGTAATTTGAGATATAAAGGAGGGAAAGGTAACAAATAGAAAGTAATTCATTAATAAATTAATTTCAGGTAAAGAGCTTGTCTTATAAGTTGGAGAGTAATCAGCTTTATTTATGCACAGTGGTTTTCATGGTTGGTTGAGTTTGGGTAATCTAAGTTGGTTGTGGTGGTGTAGAGTATTTCAAATAGGAGGGGCACTTTGTTGATCAGGTACAATATTGACTGTAATTTTCAACACTGGGGACCCACACCATTAAACAGCTCACATTCCTGAAGGAATGGTTGAATGAGGAGGATCCAGCATAATAATCAGGGCTGAGAGAATTGTTTTGCTTGGTGCTTTATCAGGGGTTTGTGTTACCTGACTTAGTGGTGCCATTCAGGTGTTATTACAAATTGTTATTGATTGTGGTGGCTGTTGCCACCCTGTGAATAAAATACATCAGATGACCATGACCTTGTTGAGTATTGTTGTGCTACATTTTAAAGATACTCAAAATAAGTATTTTTATGCAATGAAAGTGAAAGTTTTAAAATTCAGTTGCCAAATAATTTTTTGCCGTCCAAACTACCACTTGTTTTACCCAATAAATGGTGACATACTTATTGAGTAACAAAACCTTAAGGTTTTGACTTCTCTCTGTAAGATTGGTCTATGAAACTGTTGACATTATTACTATTAATTAACAGTACTATGACTGTTCTTCTGAAATATAATAATAAAAAATTATTATAACCACAATTGAATAATTAAATATTTATTTCTTTTACATGTTATACACTACTAGTGAATATAACAGTAAGCAGTAATTGTCTACAAGAATCAATTACAAGAAGAATTTAGTAATAAAAACTTCTTTTATTGAGATAATAAAATTATCTTAATATATAAGTATCTTTGAAAAGAATAATTATAAAGATAATTCTTGAAGAAAACTATTACCAGAGAAAAAATCTAAGAATTGAGATAAATTACTCACTACTATTACTACAATGAAACTTTTAGATGATAATAGTAGAGAAATTTGATGTTGAATTGTGGATTTAATGGATCAAAATTGATTTATAACATTATTACAACAAATTATAGTTGATTTCTATGATTTCACGTCTTTCTGATTCATTTATGAAAGAATAAAACACTTAAGAAATAGTTTTAACTAATACTTACTTGTTTGGTAATAAAGGTATAATATAATAATGTGATGATGTGGAAAAAACAGCAAGAGGAGGCCTCTTTTAAGTCTAAGAAAGCTCACAGAGGCATGCAATGGAGAAAAATGAAAAACCAGTGGGTGATAAAACAATAAACCTTTTGGATTATTTATTGCATCATTTGTTTTCATGTAAGATTATCATAATTACTCAATTGAGACTTTTACATGACAACCAACCCATTTATGGTTAAGAATAAAAGGATTAACAATGGTAAATATTCTTTTATTGCAAAATCATCATTGATTTCTCAAAGTAATCAATGTTATTGTAAATTTCATCACAGAATGTTTTTTCTGTAGAATTTTAAAGATTCTTTGTTTCACATGGACTCATCAAAAATGGACTGTAAGTAAACCTTTTAATTTTACATATAAAAGTAAGATTTGTTTTTGTTTTTACATGAATTATACAGTTCTCAATTGGTCCTGCAAGTTTCAGAAAGATTCATTAGGAATTGTATTTTTAATGGATCTTTGAAGTTTTTACCTCAATTCTACGTAGAATTGCGAATAGCAGTATATGGTTGGTTGCTATAAGGTAAAGCAATGGATACTAGTCCGAAAAGGGTCTTGATTAATCTTTTGGGGTTTATCCATGGTAAGTAATCAAGAATTGCCATGGTTGCAGGAGTCTAAGCTGTTTTTTACCTCCTTGGCACGTCAAAATAGCAGGTTATTTGCTATTTTCTTATAATTTACTGTAGTTGTAACATGGTAACCAAGTTCCCAAAAGGTTTTAGTTTACTAATTGGGCCAAGATCAGCCATAGAACCAAGCTTTGGAGCTGTCCACACCTCAGAGGCCTCAGAAGTTGGGTACCCTGGCTCTCTTTGATGTCTTTTGTCCCCCTTGCCTATTTTTTATGTCAAAATAGAATTTTAAGCTTAAAGTGAGATATCCATTATGGGTGCACCAAAAGTGCATGTAAGAATACCATAATATTAAGTCCTCAAAACATGCATAACACTATTCTTAGTGTGCATGTAACATGGGATTTCTCACATTCCCATCATTTTGGCGTGAAATAGAGAAAAACAAAAAAATTCACGGATCTTTTATGTGGTATTGATGATGTGGTATTGAAGTATTTTCCATATTACCACCTCAAAGAGTTTATTTGAGCTTATTCACTCTAGGGAGCTACCCTAGGTGAATTTTTGTGTAGAATCCAAATCTGGCCTTAAATCAATGGATTTACTTACTCAATAAAAAGGTATTCATCTTTTCTGAAATCAAAAATGAGGAATTTTGAATATATGCATGACTTATGTGTTATATGTAAAATATACCTCAAGGCTCCCAATCTCTATGCCAATTGCATATGATGATATTCAGTATGGCTATAAACTGAATGGGGACTGCTTTGTCAACCCTGGTGCATGGGAGGACACAATCTGTCACATGTGTTGTAAAATGAATTACACATTAGCTCACATGTTTGTCTCTTTAACTGCAATACTGTATGATTTGTGTTTAACAACTTATTGTCCAGTGGGCGAAGCCGATCCTGAACTCTAGTGATGTAGTAAAAACCAGTCTGGATCTAATTAACATGTGGGATGCACGTCGGAGAAGACATTAGTTAGCCATTCACTACTATATGGCTGCTATTTCGAATGGCAGGCAAGCCGGAGAGATCGCTGACACGATGCAAGACTGCGGAAAACAGCACTCAGAGTAGCATTGCCTTAACTTGTTGATCTATGTTACAACTGTACAATTCACAACAGACTACATGGAGAGACCTGGCTGTAGTAAAATATTGCACATAGAAAAAGCGAACCGTACAAAACAGGATGCATCCATGAAGAGGAAGGTTAGTTTCAGATGTTTTCGTTGGGAAAAGTGACTAAAAATGGTCGCCACCATTTAACGCACGCTATTGAGTAATGAAAAAACGGGCGAGTTGGAGATCAAATTAAGCAATGATGCAATAATGAGAGCCGTTTCCCCATTGCTTTGGCGACTGAGGTGAATCTTCCTTCGCAATTGTGCATATGTGGGAGCCATTCCCCCATTGTCGGCCGATGACGCAATGGTTGGAACCATTTCCCCATTCCCGACCGATGATGCAATTGTGGGAACCATTTCCCCATTCTTTGCTATCTACGCTTGAGGCAGATGTGCTAATGGGAAGGGTGTAAGGAGTAGTGAACATTGTGAGGTATGCGGTCGCGGTGTGGGTGTCGGATGTGGATGCGCGCGGGCGAATAAAGAGTGGCTGAATGGTTATGGAAGTGTTGAAATGAGGGGGGACGATGAGGGGATGCGGGTCGGTCGACACAAGTTTAAATATTGGTGAAAGTGACAGCGAGGAATAAATCTTTTGTCGGTGGCTTACTGCTCTTGCGACTTTTTCTCATCGCTTTTGTTTGATATGCTTGGCCTAATCCGATTCACAATTTGGAGCCGCGAGGGAGTTGGAATGGGCGAAAAAGTAATAGACGGAAAAACAACCCCTGAAAAGCTTGCATTGTGCATTGATAACCTTTGTGGAAAGCCGGGAAGGATGGAACTCACAGCTTTCGTTGGCCACTTTTTTTAGCGAGTTTATTGTGAAGAATGGGTTTGTGCTTCTTTAAAATTACCATATATACAATCTTGCAAACGATATTTGGTGCATTTCCAATTTTATTATGTAACGCGGCAGACTTTGACTGCTAGAGTTAGAATTCTTGATGCCAACTTGAACTCTTGCCCGGCTTTCCACAAAGGTTATCAATGCACAATGCAAGCTTTTCAGGGGTTGTTTTTCCGTCTATTACTTTTTCGCCCATTCCAACTCCCTCGCGGCTCCAAATTGTGAATCGGATTAGGCCAAGCATATCAAACAAAAGCGATGAGAAAAAGTCGCAAGAGCAGTAAGCCACCGACAAAAGATTTATTCCTCGCTGTCACTTTCACCAATATTTAAACTTGTGTCGACCGACCCGCATCCCCTCATCGTCCCCCCTCATTTCAACACTTCCATAACCATTCAGCCACTCTTTATTCGCCCGCGCGCATCCACATCCGACACCCACACCGCGACCGCATACCTCACAATGTTCACTACTCCTTACACCCTTCCCATTAGCACATCTGCCTCAAGCGTAGATAGCAAAGAATGGGGAAATGGTTCCCACAATTGCATCATCGGTCGGGAATGGGGAAATGGTTCCAACCATTGCGTCATCGGCCGACAATGGGGGAATGGCTCCCACATATGCACAATTGCGAAGGAAGATTCACCTCAGTCGCCAAAGCAATGGGGAAACGGCTCTCATTATTGCATCATTGCTTAATTTGATCTCCAACTCGCCCGTTTTTTCATTACTCAATAGCGTGCGTTAAATGGTGGCGACCATTTTTAGTCACTTTTCCCAACGAAAACATCTGAAACTAACCTTCCTCTTCATGGATGCATCCTGTTTTGTACGGTTCGCTTTTTCTATGTGCAATATTTTACTACAGCCAGGTCTCTCCATGTAGTCTGTTGTGAATTGTACAGTTGTAACATAGATCAACAAGTTAAGGCAATGCTACTCTGAGTGCTGTTTTCCGCAGTCTTGCATCGTGTCAGCGATCTCTCCGGCTTGCCTGCCATTCGAAATAGCAGCCATATAGTAGTGAATGGCTAACTAATGTCTTCTCCGACGTGCATCCCACATGTTAATTAGATCCAGACTGGTTTTAACTTCATCACTGGAGTTCAGGATCGGCTTCGCCCACTGGACAATAAGTTGTTAAACACAAATCATACAGTATTGCAGTTAAAGAGACAAACACGTGGGCTAATGTGTAATTGATTTTACAACAACACATGTGACAGATTGTGTCTTCCCATGCACCAGGGTTGACAAAGCAGTCCCCATTCAGCTTATCGCCATACTAAATATCATCATATGCAATTGGCATAGAGATAAGTCAAAACCTTAAGGCGTTGTTACTCAATAGGTATGTTACCATTTATTGGCTAAAACCAGTGGTGATTTGGATGGCAAAAAATTATTTGACAACTGAATTTTCAAACTTTCTCTTTCATTGCACAAAAATACTTATTCTGAGTGGCTTTAACATGTAGCACAAGCAATACTCAACAAGGTCCTGGTCATCTGGCGTCTTTTATGCCCAGGGTGGCAACAGCCGCCACAATCAAGATTAATTTGTAATAACAACTGAATGGCGCCACTAAGTCAGGAAACACAAACCCCTGATAAAGCGCCAAGTAAGACAATTATCCCAGCCCCAATTCAATATTCACGCTCCTCCTCATTCAACCATTCCTTCAGGTATGTGAGATGTGAAATGGTGCAAGTCCCCAGCGCTGCATGTGGAGTTGATTTGAGATGACCACTTTATCAAAAAAACATGCTCAACATGCGCAGATGAGTCAGAAATTCTCCTGTAATGAAAGGCAATCTTCTCCAAATTGGGGAAGTTTCCAGTAACAGCATGATGCTGCACAGGTATCAGGTTAGTGCCACTCAAGATAATATGGAGGTAAGAAAAAGTGCACCTTCCAAAATCAATCATGTGTTCACCTTTAGACATTTGATGGAGGTTCTGTAAATAAGCAAGGACCTTATCTCTAACAGGGGCTCTTGGGGAATAAAAAGAGTGGCCTTCAACAAATCAAATATATGAGAAATAATTTATTTCTCTGAAAAGAATATTTCAAGTACAACATGAGTTTTAATAGTAAAGAAATACAAATGGGAGAAGAGAAAAGCAACTAATTGCTTTATACACCGTTTCAACCTCTCAGAAAGAACAATAGAATGCATAAACTTTATGACCACCAAATATCCACCAAAAGGCAAGAAAAGAGGTGCAAATTATTGACTTAGTAATATCAGGATTCACTATCAAGATGAAAGTAAATTAACAATAACATGAATCCTAGTAGATTAATTAACTGCGGGAAAAGGCTCCCCAGGGTTTAAAAAGAGGCTGGAATATATGAAAAGTTGAGAGCTTGCCTCTTTCAGGATTAAAACTGGTATTTATTGAATCCTTGAAGCTGTATTGATTGCTTGAGGAGATGTAAGTCATGCCAAATTGGGAAATGAACTGGGTTGATGTCACAACCATGGCAATTCACCCTCTTGGACCTCAATATGGCATATCCATGCCATATCCAATTTATGGAAATTCAGCCATATCCATAACCATTAGCACAATTGCCCATTTCATCTTTTTTTGGCCTTTCATGGTCATTTCACTATCTGGGCCCAACTTGGCCCCTTCATCATCAACAAGCCTTTCCTGGGCAGGTTTTGTTTTTGGGCAGTCTTTTGTGTTTTCCAGTCAACAGGGAAAATACAGTCCAAAAGCCTGTATTTGGCTTTTTAAGCTTAAAATACAGATTTGCCCATCTTGGGCAATTCTTCTGTATTAGCCATTTTAGGACATTTTCCCATGTAATATGGGAAATGTTCCCAAATGGCCATATTAGACCACTTAGGGCTAAATTGCAAGATTTGTGCATTTTGTGCATTTTTTGCACATTTTGCACAAATACAGTTGTAAAGCTGTATTAGCTGTATTTGGCCAAAAACCCCAAAAATGGCCAAATCACCCAAAAGACACTTTGTCACCTCTGAAGCCACCAAAACCCATTTTTCACTCTTATCCTCCTGGCATCAATAAAAAATACCTTTTAGCACCTTCACCCTCCAACAACCAAAAGTGCCATAAATGGTTTTATACACCATGATGCATCTTTTTTCACCAGAAAGTCAATGGCGCCAATATCAAATGGTTATTTCAATCTTTTATCAGGTCGTCAAGGCATCATGTCATCCAGAAGACTCATCAAGGCTCAAGCACAAGTGTCAATCTCAAATACCAATGATGCCATCAAGCAATCATTGCTTATTCTCATTCACAGTATTCTTCCAAGGGAATACTGGCAGTAAATTCTGAGGGGATTTTCAAGAGGCAGTTCCAAAACAATTTGCCAAGGATCAGTGCTCCATCAATCCACCTTGGCAACCACATTAATTCAATACAGTCGGGATTCATCAAGACCTGTATTTCATTCATACACCATGGGAATTTCATTCAACCCAGTTCATTTCCCAATTTGGGAAGGTATACACTTCATCAAGCCGTAAAATACAGCTCCAAGGATTCAATACAGACCAGCTATCAGCCTGAGGGAGTCCAGCTCTCAACGTTTCACATATACCAGCCTCCTTTGATCCTGGGGGGTTTTCCAAAAGTTAATGAATATATTTTTCTTTTGTATTATCTTTATTTTCTTTTCATTCTGTTAATTCAATACTGATATTATGAATTAAGTCATTTAGAACCTCTTTCTTTTCTTGCTTCCCCTGTCAATTGATATTTGGTGGTTATATCCTTACTAATTCCATTGTTCATTTTGGAAGGTTGAGACAGTGATTAAGGACTTACTTGGTTGGATCTTTGGCCGATTTGCTTCTCTTTCATCTTATTGCAACACATCTTTGTACCTGCATATTTCTTAGAGGAATTAAATTCTTTGATTTTATTTTCTCTATTATTTGGAGTCTTCCAAGTGAGATCCCTGATTTCTGAATTCCAGGCCAATCTTGCTTTCTACTAGAGCCCCTGTGACAGTTTTTTTATCTTACCAGGGTCTATGAAACAATACTGTGTTGTATGAATGTGGTTGCCCAGGTGGATTAATTGAGCATTGAAACTTGCCAACTTATTTTGGAACTGCCTTTTGAATATCCCTTGAATTGAAAACTGCAAGTATTCCCTTGGGGAAATTCTGCATAATTGAAAATAACCAATACCTGATGAGTGATTTCTTTGGTATGGAAGAAAAAACTGAGATTGAGCCTTGCTTTATCCTCCTGAAAATATCAAGCCATAAGATCTGAAAAGTTATTTTTGGATTTTGAGTTTGGCTCCCTTCTTTTAGTAACCATCTGATTTCTGGTGAAAAAAGATGGATAATGGTGTAAGACACCATTTATGGCATTTCTGGTACTTGAAAGGGAAAAGAGTCCAAAATTACAATTAAGGGTGGCTCTGAAAATCATTGGAAAAATGTGGGTTTGGTGTGTTCAGAGGCTTTCTGGGTTCTTTGGCCAAACCACACATGTACAGGTTAAAAACCGTATTTGTGAGAAAATGCACAAATCTAGCAATTAATCCCCAAATAATCTGGTATGGCCATTTGGGAGAAAATGATGTATATGGAAAAATTTCACTCAATTGGATATGGCATTGATCTGCTATAAAATGGTCCAAAAGGGTAATTATCCATGGTTGTGACAGTCCCCCCCCACCTTCAATGGTCAGCTCCTGAGCACCAAAGGAAGGTAAATTCTGTTGAGGCTGATTGAGAAGAGTTTGAGAAAGGGACTTCAAGGAGATTAATTTAAGAGAAAAAAATGAAACTCATATTGTGATTGACATATGACAGGCAGATTTGTTTGTCTTCTTTTGAGATTGGCTTTTGTACTTGATGAATTCTTCAATGAATTATGATCATTGAATTCATTGAAATATGATTTAATAAAAGAAAATTCAAAAAGAAAGAATGAAATGGAACAAAATAAGGAAAAGAGATAAAGAGAAATAAATATTGGGAAGCTTACAATCTTGATCACAGAGATTGGTAATAGTTTTGAATCGGCCAAGGATCTGGAAAAGAAGATTAATTCCAGGTGCTCACAGAGTGGCCAAGGTGATTGTTTGAAGGATTATAGACCCCTCATTGAATTTTACAAAAGGAGAGGATGTTAACTTTGGTGATTACCATTCCCACCAGCGCCGCCTGTTACTCAAAACCAAAGCAGTAGCATGACAGGCAAAATACCATAAACCAATAGTAGAGAAAAATAACATAGAAAATTAAAATTAGCCCAAATAGCTAATTAATTTTATGAAAAAATTAGGAAAGTTACCTCTGTGCAAAAATATAGCTCCCATAACCATAAGACGGAAGATAACAAAGTTATTCAGGCTCAAAGAATTTTCTGGGCATAAAGCTTAATTTTGACCTTCCATCTGGAATGTAGAGAAAGAGAAAAAAACCCAACAAATGGGTTTCCAAATTGAAGCTCTAAGTCAGGGATTTACCATGGTACTAGCTGAATAAAGCTAGCATAAAAACTCCAGAAGCTATGGACACAATTATGCCAAATAAAAGTGAACAAAAAATCCACCTCTTGTCTAACTCCTACAATTTTAGTGTGAGATACCTAAAGCGGGGTCTTTTTGAAAAGAGAGAAGTAAGGGATTTCTGATTTTGCTATCCACTTTTTCATGAATAGTCTAGAAAAAATGTTAGCAAGAAACTATACTCTACACAGGATTTAATAAAAAATCATATCTTAATAATTACATTTAAAAGTGGTATAGCTTTGCCATATTTATTGATACCCAGACTAAATGGGTTCCAATTGTGTATACCTAGCAGAAGTCTACACAATGAACCATATTTGAGCTTATTATCTCAAAAACTGACAAAGCTATGCCAGTTTCCCACTCAAAATCCCACAGTTTGGTCAATACACCTCTACTGTGGGATACTATGGTGTATTCTTGAATCTGATGTGTGAATTCTACAAAGAAGCCTGTTTTTCTGTCAAAAAATTATACTCTGGCCTGTATAGGGTCATCATACAGGTTATATACATCATCCTAGGTATCATACACACCAAAGGAAGCTATGTGGTTCCCAAATGAAATTTTTCACCCAGTATAGGTGAAAGCTTCCCAGATGTGGATTCTAAACCACATCTGAGCCTGATACAGGGTATAAAGGGTGTGTATTAGCCACAAGCCTGTCATTTTAGGTCAAAAAGTCTTCATTCCACCTACCTGGTAAGAATTAATGACCATTCCACCCAATTTTAGGATAAAAGGGAACCTTTCTCTTCCCAAAAGAGAAATCCCATTCTGCAGTCCAATTACTATTTAGTACATATTCTTACCAACAGTTATACTCCTGGAAACTAACCAGGTATAATTATAAATTTTAATTATTGTAGAATTTATTATAATAACCCAATCGATAAAGTTGTATCCAAGGCTTTTAATAGTGCTCACAACAACTATTATTTTCAGGGAAATCCCTGAGAACTAATTTTAAACCATTCTCAATACTTATTTTACATGTTACAGTAATAACTAAGGTTGTATATACCATTATTATTGCTTTATCATAGACTCAGCCTGACATTTTGGGGTCTGGCTATGTTTTTGACGTTATTTTTCAGCTCTTTGGCCTAAAAGTCAGTTTTCTCTCTTATTTGGAAATTTCAACTCCTAATTACTTCCATTATTGAGCCAAAAAGCTCTCTAAAAAATATCAATATATTCAATATCATGTATTATTGCTTCCAGTTGTATATAATCATGTACCACTGTTTTATTTTCTTTTTATGCATTTTTGATGCGTTTTATTATAATATATCTACCACAGCTTTATTTGGGTGTGTTTCTTGATATAAAAAACTGAAAAACCTCTCATTATTATTTTTGAGTTAAAATAATACTTCTTTACTGTCAATAAAAATCTCAAAGGTGTGGTTGGACATATTGATAATCTCAAATGTCCATCAAACAACCACTTGTAAGATTTTTCTTATTAATTACGAGTTAATAGGTAAGATATTTGGGATACAGAAGCATTAATCCTACAACCACAAAACAGTATTTTTGACTTCTAATGATAATTATAATAATAATTTAAAATTCAAGGGGACAATACATCCAAATCTTTTACCAGAAGCCATTCTTTGATGTGAAAACAGAATAATAATAGTATTAACTGAAATAAGCAATCATTTTTCTGTTTCAGTGGAAGAAAACTTCATATCACTAGAAACCAAATCACAGGCTAATACATCAGTGTCAGCCTCAAGCACATACCTGCAAAAGGGCAAAGGAAAGATGCACAGTGAAGCCCTCATATCCAACAAAAGGTGGACACTAATTTCCACTCAGAGGACTATAAAAACACAAAACTCTACTTCCATACAAGCTAAATCAACCTTGATAATTTGTACAAGGAATATTACCATAATGAACACACTTGTAAGCTATAAAAGAAAATGGCCCAACTCAGCTGAACATAAATTTGCACAAGGAACTGTAAAAGCTAAATAAATTCAGAAAGAATTTTTTTTCCTGTTTTTAAGTACTAATACCATGTCCCCTGTACACCTCAGGAAAATTGGAGTCCCAAGGAACCAGCAAGAGGACAGAGCAGGAGTGATCAGAACCTGGATACCATGGTGGATGACAGGCCACTCAGGGAAATCATTAACATGCTGTAATTAAGCTTCTAATTCAACACTGGGGTGAATGTCGCTTCAATCCCCAGCAATTGACTTCACATTGCACTGCAGTCAGTATAAGATCTTGCTTCAGTGGCGTTAGTGTCACATTATAATTACTGGATTTAGTGGGTCACGTCACATCGGCATCAAGACAAAATCAATCGTCAAATGTGTCACATGAGAATGTCACTCAAAGGCAGAAACCATTACACACTATTTGCAAGGTTTGGCTAATTACACCTCATGGTGCAAGGCAGCAGTTTCGCATGAGAAGACTTCCACCATCTAACCCGTTTACTATGTCTACTCTCACACATGAATTGGCTTCTGCATCCCTGCCTAATCCTCTCTGACCCTTACCATGCTCTGGCAACTGCACCTCCCCCCAATCTCCACCCTGATCAATCCTTATGCTTCCACCCCCCGCCACTTACAATCCTTATTCTCCCGCGGCGCCCTCAATATATACTCCCTATGCTGCCCTTAAACCTCCTCACATCTGCCTCATCCTCTTAACCGCTTACCATGGTTACGCTTGCGTAGTGCCCTCCTGACATGCCTCCAATGCTGCCCCCACCAATCCTTATTCTCCTGTGGCGCCCTCAAGATATGCCTCTGACACCGGCCTTCTCCCACCCATCTAATCCTCTCCACCAATTACCATCCTTACACTCTCACAGTTTCCTCCCAACATACCTCTGACGCTGCTCTCACACAGGCCTAATCCTCAATGCCACCTACCATCCTTGTGCTCCTGAAATTCCCACAAGATGAGACTACAATTCTGCCCCCCATCTCCGCCCTCACCACTCCTTACCCTTCTGCACCCCTGCTGCTGACAATCCTTATCCTCCCGTGGTGCCCTCAAGATATGCCTCCAACGCCACCCTCAACCCCCCTTATGCCTCATCCTCTCTCTGCCTCTTACAATCCTTACACTCAGGTATCAGATCCATAGGGTACTGTGGCTTGTTGGGGTACATGATGAACAAAATCACAGAAACATGGTGAGTGGCCTTCTCTGCCAAAAGGTTGTTGGGGGAAATTGGGGGGGATATTACCAATGTTGTGGTTGGGGTTTAAGTAATGAGACTCACAAATTAAAGCCTAATAAGTGGACTATTCAAAGCCCGAGTTGTATCTTCTGTCACCACAAGAAAACCAGTTTGTTTCATATCATTCAAATGGAACAATTTTCTTAGTCCTTACCTCATGAGTGTTGAATAGTTCAAAAGTTAAATTTAGTAGATTTCTCACAAGTAAGATTTATTCAATTTCTCACAGGGAAGGGATTTCATTTGAATGAGATGAAATAATTTGCAACACATCACCTCCTTGAATTTCCCAACAAATCATATTTTTCAAATCCATGACAAGTTCAATAGATATTGATGGAAGATGCCAAGGCTTTTAATGGGTAGTTTTCTTTTGGTCAGCTTGTGGTTCAATGTCTTTTTTCTTGAAAATTCACTAACTCTTGAACTGATTCAAATTAATATTTAACTTCTTTCAAACTCTCCAAAATTCTCCAGTATTGATATTACCTAAAAAAGAATAAATTATCTTGAGCTTATTTTACTTCCACCACTTTCAGAACTCCCAGTGTTTTGCTTCAATTTTATATTTTTATTCTACAATTTCAATCAAGTTATCAATCAACTTGTCACCATCTATTTACTTAATGAACTACCTCTGCTATGCCCCAAACCCTGGGAAATTCAACTGAATTCCATGAACAAAGAACTTCGGCCCCAGAGAGTGGAAGTGAAATCTCTGATATGGTCAGTAGTCATGAATTAGGCATTGAAGTAGAGAGCCAGTCACATGAAAATAATCAATATCCAACATTTCTTCCAGAATGTGGGTATGCATCCATCTTGAATATTTGGAATCTCTCAAAACATGATATTGTGTCATAGCCTTTATTTCAGCTAAGCCTCCAAGCTCTCAAAAAACTAATTTTAAAAGCTATCAGAAGGAAAGGACTGTGCAAACTTGTTCACCAACAGAAGATGCTGGGCAAGATGACGTAATATTCAGTGGCAAGGTTGAAATTATATTCAAGAAGCAATTTGTCTCAAAAATTCCTCAAACAATCCCAAGGCTGGAAAAAATTCAAAATGATAGTAAAATTCCTGATTATGTATGTCAAAAGATTGCTGAAGCAATGAGCCTGCTCAAAATTCATTGGAACCATAAGTCTATTACTATTTCAATACTAAAATGTTGAAAATGGCTGCTTAAAATATATGAATAGGTGTGGAGGTGGGAGAATCTCTACCTGAATTATCTCAAGTGGTAATTGGAGTTCCAGGCAAAGGATTAGGACAAAGACCAAATATACATGCCACAAGAAAACCAACAAAAACGCCATAACCTTGAAGGCACAAAAGATTCCCAGGATCAACGTGATGAAATTATCAATGTTGATGTGGACCATAGTGATAATGAACCTCCGCATACTGAAAGCCCCCCCATACTCAATGAAGCAATCCATGATGAAACCCCTCTCACCTCTCCTCAAAATATTCAAGCCTTTTAAGAAAGGGAGACAATTAAAAATGATACAATGGGTCAAGATATGATTGATATAATGCCTGACCCTGAGCCCAAAGTGTCATCCTCCCCTAATGTTGAAGGAATATTTTCATCCCAAATTGAAGAGTTTGGAGACATTTTGAATTATCATTCAAATATTACTCAAGAATCATGGAGAAGGGGGCTTGATAATATCAATAGTATTTACAAAAATCAATGGAACAATTTACCCACAAATGATGCTCATAAATTCCTGCCCGTTGATATTAAGGTGATGCGTAACTGAGAGCTTAAAATTTTGGTCTGGTTTGAGGAGCTTGAGATTTCAGGTGAGTTTTATGTTTGTGCACAATACATGATTATTGTTTGTTGACTTGTGATATAAATTGCAATATATAGGGTTAGATTTTTTTAAGCCACCAGAAACAGAAGCGTTTTTCAATAATAACATTTGGAATCTCAAATTGATGAAGGAATCAGAAAAACCTCAAGATAAGCTTCCAAAATCTGAACACTCCTTCTTGAAAATGGGTCAGAGACTTCTTTACCCCACCAATTCAATTAGACATTTTTGGGAAAATTTTATGTTTTAATCCATTAGTTTAGTCTCATATGAGGTGATTGCACCCAAACCTTATGTGGCACCAACATCAAATTCAACCAATCCTCTTGGACTTGAATGGGGAGCAGTTGAATACCTTGCCTCCTGCTTGAGTAAATAAAAGCAATGTGCAATACAAATTAGCATTTAAGGTGGCGGGGCTGAAAATGAGATATTGACAAAGCTTCACAACAACCTGGAGGATCTAATGGATACAGTTATCCATTTGATGATTGCGTCAAACATGGTACATGCACATACAAAGGTTGAAGTCTATGGCATGAAAGGAAAACTCACAAGGTCAAAACAATGAGGCCATCAAATATCTTTTGATGTGTCACAAGAATCTCAGAATAAATCAAATTTGCTATGGTATATTAGCGGCATTCTGTGCGGTGGGGGTTTGTGGTTTGATGGTATACTCAGATGACTGGAGCACAAGTTTGGTGAAAGGGGATTTATTGCTCATTGACCTTTCAAAAAGACTTTCAGAGGGTAAAAATCTAGTGGAGCACATGTGGCTATGTACTAATAAGTATAGATGTAATTTGATGAATAAGAGTTTCTTCTCATCAGAATATTTTAACCCCACTGTACCTCTTAGATTTGAATTTTCACGATGCTTAGTATTAGACTTTGGTAATGCCTGGGTGTAGAAGTGTGGTCTTGGTTCAAGTGATGAGGTCAAATTGACTGTACCCAGGGAAGCCAAACTTACAACCAGGATTGACCCGTTTTAGATTAGCTTTGTATGAGATAGATTTTAATTTAACTTTGCAAAGTGATTTATGAATTTGATCATTGTGACTATCTATCCTACTACTGCCCATATGCCTCAGTATGAATACCAATAATAGCTACTTTTGTATGGAGGCATGCCTCCGTACACCATTGAGAATACTCTGAAAAGACAAAAACTTGGTCAGGCAGTTGTGCCTGCAATTAGCCCATTCAGGGGCATTGCGGGAAGTGATAAAACCAAATAATAGGCTAAATGGAACTGTTTACATTATAGAGGACTAAGATGATTAGGGATCCACAGCAGAGTGCATATTGCATTTGTGTGTGCTTGCAATATTCCACATGGTTGGATTTGAATATCGTTGAATTGGAATATGAATATATCAAATTGAATAATGCAGTATTCAATGCACTTTTCAGGTTCAGGTACTTGAGATCAAAAATTGGCAAAAGTCAGATTTAATCTTTAATTTTTAGCCATGATTAAAAAACATTCATCAACTGAAATCAAATTTAGGTGAAATTAATAATTCAAACAATGCTCACTAATCCTTTGGTTTCATTTTATTTTCCTTTTCAAGCATGCCATTCACAAAAAAAGGAAAGGAGTGTAAAAGGGAACTCGTGGGAAAGGGTTGGGGTGAGGAAGGAAATTTTGAGGGGCTCACTTATTTTCAGTGTATATATATAGATATATATATGGGTTGGCATTTGTGTGGCACCCTCATTGGGCCCTATGGAAAGACTTTGGCTTTAGTCAGTTTAGATTGAGCCAATGCCATGTGAGCTCCAACAGGGAAGGCAAGGATGTGTGCCGAACAAGGCTCATTTGGAACCTTTCTGGTTTCAAAAGGCCTTAGTTTCAAATGGGAGGAAGCAGTATCTGATATCTTGTCTGCTTTAACACAAAGTGATCCCTCAACCCACCAGGGAAAATCTTGCGTCAATCTTTGGCAATTGACTTCATGTCAAGCAAATGTCAAGCAGGATGAAAGTCAATCTCACATCAAGTGAAGATCAAAGGAACATTGAGCACACGTCACACTCTGGTCTAACACCAAATCCTGCGACATACACCAATATTGGTTCCCCTGTGCCTTCAACTGAGACTCTTCACCACTGGATCCTCCCTCAACCATCCAAAAGTTGGTAAAAATTACACACAACCTGCCTGTTTCCACACGCACACATCAAAGGGGTCCTTCAGCCACTCTTGATGTAGCGGCCAGGGGTTTGATTTTGCCAGGTCATCCATGAAAGGACTCCACCTCCATGGGATTGTCATTTTGCGGATGAAACTGGTAGAGCCCACCGCACAATACCGCGGGTGCAATGCGGTTGCATTGGCGTATGCGTGTGCGGGTGCCCATGCGGCGGCGGATGCGTAAGCGTGTGGGTGTGCCCGTGCAGGGGCGGGTGCGTAAGGGCCAATTCCCCTTCCAACATGATGATGACACAGTTGGGCATTTTGGATGCTGTGATAGGTGAGTGTGTGGGTCATTTGATGATTGAAACTGGCTTATTCACACTTTACCCAATGACAAAATAGTAATTTCTTTGTGGTAATGTGAAATAGTGGGCTTTGCTTGTCAAAATTGCATGTCTCAGTCAACAAATTTTGAGGCAGTTATTTCACTAGCAAAATTGCTAATGAATCTGAGATATTTGCATTTTTGTAGACTAAATATCATGAGATAAGGGTTTTATCATTACAAGCAGTCTACATGACATAGGTTTGTTATCATACAATCCACAGTTACATTCTATTTCTTCTTCAGATATAATCAAGTGTCCATCATTGAAACCAAGAGCTTCATAAATATTGAGATGCTGGCAATCTGGTAAGAAATTAACATCAATCTTCAAACTTTTTAATATTAGAAATTTATTGTTCAGCATGCAAGATTGCTCAGAGACTTTAAAAAGGCTATTAATAATACCAAAAAATCAGGAGTTGCCCCTCAGAAAACGTATCACACTGTTGCTGACATTTTTAGATTCAGTTGAAAATATATTGTTCCCAATATTAATGTTTGAAACTGGAAAATACCAAGGTGAGACAATCCTTGAAGTGGGATGACTTGTGGATTGTATGGTAGTGTCTAAGGTGATCCATTCTACTATTTACGTTGTGGAATGACAATTATGTAAGTACTCAACCAGGAAATCATCATTTTGTTGGTCATGGCAATATGGTTCGTTATATTTTTGGTGATTGTAGAGGGCAGGCGGCTTTAATTCACAATGTTGTTTAATTTCACATGGGACGGATGGGGATTTCAGGAGAACAGAAAGGTTGGAACATCAACAGATATGTTGAAGTGAGGTTTTATCTATATCATCTATTCAGAGTTGCAAGAAGTTAGTCTTATTCAGTTCATGTGTTTAATCAATGTGAATATAATGATCTTATGTATTGACATACATATTATGTTATTTGTTGGCATCTTTAAAAATACGCCAATAAATTGCTCATAACACCATGTGGCTGAGGCTTATGCTGGACCCCAATATTGGAGGAGTTTGGGAATATGATCAGCAAAATGATGATTTGGTTTACTTTTCTTTTTTGGGAAAAGGTGTTGATTGGAAAGGCAGAATTTTTTCCAATGTTCAGCAAACGCAGTCACATCATCCATTGAAGCAGTCCAACTTGTGGCAATGTTGATAGCACTAATCAAATGGAATGTATTCTTGGTTTGTTCATTTGCAATTTCTTCTGATTGAACATTGTTTCTTTGTGTGTTGGCAGATTTGTGTTCATCTAACAACATCTGTTGACTGAGAATTAAAAATGGAATATAGAACTTTTATAAGAGAGCCCATTCAGAGGCTTTCAAACTACCATGAGAGGGGGAACCCATTTTGCGGGGTACTCTTGTCCATGACGAGGGAATTATGGTGTCAGATATGATTTGTTGGAGATGCTCCAGAGTCTCACCCTTGATCTGGTGATCACTCAGTGCACTTATATCCGATTCAGAGGGGATTTCAGAAGTGGGGCTGTAATCCCCATCAAATGAAGGGATCTCTGCAGAACCACTAGATGGATGTTGCATGTGAGGGGTGGCCATTGGGAGGTAGTTTTTTCAGGTGGAAGTAGTGGGGAGTGACTAAGTTATTATTTGGGCTGTGTCTCTTCTCAGGGAGCAGGCCTCTCTCAATGTGACCTTATCAAGAGAGCTGTTGGAGGTCATGGAATGTGAGTCTGAACTGTTGGTGTCATTGTATTTCCTGAAGGACCTGAAGTAAATTTTTGATTTGGACTCTGGAATTCACAATTTGAAAGTTGCATGATCCTCCAAAATTCAAAGTATTAAATTATGCATTATGTCAACATTAACCATTCTGGTTGCAAACAAATACGGAAGGTCTTCCAAAATTGAATATTGCACTCCATACTCAGAGAAAATTGCTTGTTGTTGTTTTTGGGTTGCGTGAAGCCATTTGGAAATGGTTGATTGATGACTTTGGTATGAGGACTTGTAGTGAAATTGAGGGCCGATTTCTTCAATTTGAGCTTTGTGAATAGTGAAAAAATTACAAAAGTGGTTTCCTGAATGAGAAATGAATCCAGTAAGCTTGTGCATGGAAACCACATCCGCAATGGCTGTGATGATGGCAAAACAGATAAAGGATCCTAAAGGACCTGTTGGGGTGGTTGAAAAATGGTAAACTTGCCATAGCTCTTTCAGCTCCTTGATGAGTGGCATTAACAGGTAATTCAATTGAAGGGAAGTTGGCCCCTTTGGACCAGGGATGATTCCTGAAACATAGACATCCTCTGGCTTCAATCTTTCACTTGGGGGTAGATTAAGACAAATAAGCATGATAGGTCCAATGCTGGCCAACTGGGTTGACTTTCCATGTGCATTAAACCAGTGCACATAAATGGAGAAGGCCAATGCACCAGGAATGGAGATGAATGGGGGTCATGAATATTTTTAGTGCTAGTGAGCCTTCTCCAGACCAATCAATCCCAGATGTCACATTTGGGGGAACCTTTGGGAGTTTGGGATTGTTGATGTTGATGCAGAATTTCCATACTTACAGCCCGCTGGAGAAATCTGGCAAGCCAATAAATGAAATGTAATGTTGGTATAAATTATTTCTTCATGTTGGTTGTGTTTTGAGTGCGGGGTTCAAATGAATAGATGAATTAGCCTAATGATTGTGTGCAAGGGGGATCATGATCATTTGGGTCTTTATAGAATTAACAGTGAGGTTGGTCAGTTGTCACATATTCAGTAAGGAAATTAAGAAAGAAACATTGAGGACAAGATATATAGTTTTGAATAACTGGTTCCAATTGGAGATGTTAAAATATGGTACTGAGATCTTGAGGTATATGGAATGCAGGAGTGGGGGAACCACCTGAGCTTTAGATACTGGACTTGATCAGCAGTTTCAGGGCTGGGTTGAGAATGCGTGAAGCCCTGCGGGGTATATTATACATTAATTATAGAATGGCAGATATTTTTATTCCAAGGTCTTGTGGGGGAAGATCTTGACTTCCACTGTATGGTTTCTTTGCAGATGAATTGTTACCCTGTGCAGTGGAGAATGTGATTTGGGTCAATTGTGAATAATTAGCTGGGAAGATTTGATCCAATAGAATTTGCGGGCACTCAGATCATGATGCACAAGTAGGGATTTTTGGAAGAGATTTGGGTTCAATGGTTGATTTGAGCTTTTTAATGTGCTGTTTATATTGGAAAGGTGTGAAGGAAACTCCCTGCCTATCACCCTCAGGGGATGAGTGTGTTTGAGCTGAGAAGTTTTGACACCTGCATATATGCATTGAGGAATAGTGGCAGGTTGACATTGTTGCAGGAATTGTGAATAAGATTGGTTTGTTTATGAATATCTATGGTTGATGTGCAATTTCTTAGGCATGTAATTAATTGGGAAGAAAATTGAATGATTATTTATGAAGGGGGAATTGATTTGATCCAGCTGAGGATTTTATCCCATTTTTAATGATGGCTGAGCTTCAGGGAATAAAGTGTAACATGTCTCATCTGCATGGCGGAAGTGGTTAGGAGTTTAATTGGGTAAAATTCCATGCTGCTCAATGCTCATACATATTCTATTTTATCTACACATGGTGATACTGCGGGTTTGACCCTTGAGGGGAATTCCATTAGGGATGTGTCAAAATTGAATTGGGGGATTAACATTCAAACCTGGTATTCTGGCATGCCATCACACATGGTTTAAACCTTATTACAGACATAACAATATAGCTCTATTACATAAGCATTTGGAGTGGAGCTAAAGTCTTCCCCTCCAATCCAATTAAACATTTTCGGGAAAATATTATGTTTGAATCCATAAGTTTAGTCTCATACAATGTGATTGCACCCAAACCATATGTTGCACCAACATCAAATTCTACTGATCCTCTTGGACTCAAACCGGGAGAAGTTGAATACCTTGCCTCCTGCTTGAGTAAATTGAAGCAATGTGAAACACAACTTAGCATTGAAGGTGGCAGGGCTGACAATGAGATATTGACAAAGCCGCACAGCAACCTGGAGAATCTAATGCATAAATTTATCCATTTTATGATTGTGTGCAACATGGTATGTGCACTTACAAAGTTCCAAGTCAATAGCATTAAAGGAAAACTCACAAGCTCAAAAAGAATGAGTCCATCAAAGATCTTTTGACGTGTCACAAGAATCTTGGAATAAATAGAATTTGCTATGGTATATTAGCGGCTTTCTTTGCGGTGGGGGCTTGTGGTTTCATGGTATGCGCAGATGACTGGAGAACAAGCTAAGTTAAAGGGGCTTTATCACTCATTGAGATTTGCAAAAGACATTCAGACGGTAAAAATATAGTAGAGCTGGTGTGGCTACATACTAATAAGTATATATGTAATTTATGGAATAAGGGTTTCTTATCATCAGAGTCTTTTAACCCCAATGTGCCTCTTAGATTTGAATTTGCACAATGCTTGGTATTAGACTTTGGTGATGCCTGGGTGGAGAAGGGGGGTCTTGATTCAAGTGATGAGGTCCCATTGACTGTACCCAGGTCAGCTAAAATTACAACCAGGATTGACCCGTTTTAGATTAGCTTTGTACCAGCTAGATTGTAATTTAATTCTTAAAAGTCATTTATGAATTTACTAATTGTGAATACCTATACTACTACTGCCTGGATGCCTCAGTATGAATACCAATAATAACTGCCCTTGTATGAAGCCATGCCTCCATGAACCATTGAAAATACTCCGACAAGATGCAAACTGAGGCAGGCAGTTGTTCCCGCAATTAGCAAACCCAGGGGAATCACGGAAATCGGGTTTTATGACTTCTTGCCAGCTCATAATAGGCCAAAAGGCACTGGTTCTTTCATATAGGACTAGGATTATGAGGGATCCGCAGCGGAGTGCATATTGCATTTGTGCGCGCTTGCAATATTCCACATGGTTGGATTTGAACCCCATTTAATAGGAATATGAATATATCAAATTGAATGTTTCAGTATCCGCTGCATTTTTCAGGTTCAGGTGATTGAGATCTCCAATTCATACAGGTCAGATGTAATCTTTCATTTTTAGCCACAATTAAAAAAGAATCATCGGCCAAAATCAAATTTAGTTGAAATTAATATTTCACACAACAGTCAGTAATCACTTTGTTTCATTTCATTTTCCACTCCAAGCATGCCATTCACGAAAAAAAGAAAGGAGTGCAAAAGGGAACTCGTGGGAAAGCCTTGGGGTGAAGAAGGAGAGTGTGAGTGGCTCACTTATTCTCAGCCTATATACATAGATATATATATGGGTTGGCAGCATTTTTCAGTGTCAGGTGATTGAGATCTCCAATTCATGCAAGTCAGATGTAATCTTTAATTTTTAGCCTCAATTAAAAAAGAATAATTGACCAAATTCAAATTCAGTTGAAATTAATATTTCAAACAACGGTCAGTAATCACTTGGTTTCATTTCATTTTCCACTGCAAGCATGCCATTCACCAAAAAAGGAAAGGAGAATAACAGGCAACTCGCGGGAAAGCGTCAGGGTGAAGAAGGAAAGTGTGAGTGGCTTACTTATCGTCAGCATATATATATAGGTTGGCATTCATGTGGAACCCTCATTGGGCCCCATGGAATAACATTGTCTTCAGTTGGTTTAGATCAAGCCAATTTCATGTGGGCTCCAATGGCGAAGTCAAATATGTGTGCCAAATCAATCTCATGGGGCTTTGGGAACCATTCTGTACTCAAAAGACTTTAGGTTCAAATGGGAGGAAGAAGTATCTGATATCTTGTCTGGGCATACTGGGACATCCTGAAAGACAAATGAGGCCAAAACCACCCAAAAGAATAAGTTTTTTTCTTCCAATCAGCTGACAGCACAAATATCAATTCCAGTATCAGCAAATATGACCCCAAGTGAAATTCAGAGGGTTGTGGATTTCAATCAGATCAAACGCATTCCCTATGGACGCATGGAAATTTGTGCTTCAACCGAATTACTCATTTACCTTGTCAAATTCAGACCATTTACAACAATGAGTGAAGTAGAGGTCAATTAATGGGATGAATTATGTCAATTATTTTTTTTTTGAAAGAAAATTCACTGGCCCAATTGCAACAAATGGGGCATTACTGGAGGGATTTATGTTCTTGATTGGGTGGCGCAAATGAAGCACAAAGAATGAACAATTTGGTCTTCATGGAAGTCTTGGGAAAATTGAAAATGCAAAAGATGAATGGCAGAACCAAGGGGCGAATCTTAGCTTGGTTGGCTGCATTCTAGGTCAATCCTTACAATATGTTGGGGATAATTTATTTGAGAAGATTCAAACTTTCTACAAGTCATTGGGGGTTCCGTCCTTTGATCAAGTCAACTATGAAGGCGATATTCCCGCAAATCTGGGTGCATGCCAGTTTGCTTCCGCACTCACTTTCACCATTAATGGATTCAAAGCCTCACCTCATCTTGATAAGGATGCATCAATACTTACTTTGGGATGGTGTTTTCAAGCTAATAAGCGGAAAGGCCGAATTCAAAGAGATGTGTCAAAGCGGTGTACAGGGGGAAAATTTATTTTCCCAAATGAGCATTTTTGTATTGATTTATCCAAATGTCATGGGCTCATTCAGGTAGTGTGGCCAGTACGACATTTGTTCATTATACTGATCCAGCCCACAACAATGAAAGCACAGCACTAGTGGGTATGTCCGCACAATGCTCAAGGCGGTTAGCAAAAACTATGTGGCGGACAAGCCACGGCTATTACAAGATTGGAAAGGGAGCAGGCTATCACATCAGGGATGGTAATACAATCTCATCCCAAATCATAGAATGAGGGAGTTTGGATGCATCTTGGAGCTAGAGGGTGATTGGTGAATAATGGTGTGATAATTCACAGGACAGTATACACCTGGTTTTGATGGGTTGGAATTGGGGCTATATGGTGGATCACATGAAAAAGAGGTGAAATGGCTAATGTGCAGTGGCATGCCCCATACGCTTGTCCAGGATCCCAATATGTCACACCCGAATCCTGACGCCTGTCCATGATCCCGACGCTTCACACGCAAAACCTTGCGCTGTAAATCCTTACGCTGGGGCAGCCTTCTGACAATGCCAAAAATTCCTTACGCCTGTCCAGGCTCCCAATTCTTCACACCCAAAATCCTTACAGCTGTACAGGTTCCCAACAATTCAAATAATTGCCTGTGTGAGCATTTTTGGATTGATCTATCCAAATGTCATGGGCTCATTCAGGTAGTGTGGGCCAGTAGTCCAATTGTTCATTATACTGATCTAGCACACGATAATGAAAGCACAACACTAGTGGGTATGTCTGCACAATGCTCAAGGAGGTTAGCAAAAACTGTGTGGCAGAAAAGCCACAGCTACTATGAGATTGGAAAGGCAGTGGGCTATCACATCAGGAATGGTAATACAATCTCATCCCAAATCAAAAAATGAGTGAGCTTGGATGCATCTTGGAGCTAGAGGGTGATTGGTGAATAAGGGTGTGATAATGCGCAGGACAGTATACACCTGGTTTTGATGGGTTGGAATTGGGGTTATATGGTGGATCACATGAAAAAGAGGTGAAATGGTTTATTTATGGTGGCATGCCACCGTACGCTTGTCCAGGATCCCAACGTGCCCCATGCAAATCCTTACACCTGTGCAGGATACCAACGCTTCACATGCAAGACCTTGCACTGTAAATCCTTACGCCAGGGCAGCCTTCTGACAATGCCAACAATTCCTTATGCCTGTCCAGGCTCCCAATTCTTTACACCTGTACAGGTTCCCAAAAATTCAAATAATTTTCTACGCCAGGGCAGCCTTGCAACAGCTCTGACACTTCCTTATGTGGGTTTGGGAGCCCAATGCTTCACACCCAAATCCTTATGCTTGTGCAGGTTCCCAACAATTCAAACAATTGCTTATGCCAGGGAAGGCTTCCAACAGTCCACACGCAAATCCTTATGCTTGTAAAGGTTCCCAACGCTTCACATACACATCCTTACCCTTGTACAGGTTCCAAGCAATTCAGACCATTCCTTACTCCTGGGCAGCCTCCCAACAATTCTAAAAATTCCTTACACGATTAAGATTAATAGCATGTGACCATAGGAAAGGCAATGACTCATGGATCTGGAGTGGATTGCTCACATGCGGGGAACCCCCAAATCTTTACAGTTAAGATCTGAGATGCTTGTAATCCATGGAAGAAAAAAATATAGGAGGGGTAATAGTGACTATTCACACATTTTCTGCAAAAGAGGTTTTCACAAACAAATACTAACTCCAAAATTTGGTGGGGCACTTACAAAAATTATTCTCACACAATAGGATATTTGAACCATTGAGGAAAATATAATTTCACGTGAACAAAGGATGTAATATAAATTGAAAATAACAATTCTTGAATACAAATAATTGAAGCTTTTTGGAAACAAGACTTCAAGCTTAAAATACCTAAATAATAAGACTGTAATACTCATAGTCAATGTTAACTTTTTCCTTCCACATTTCTGACTTCAAACTCCATGCCACCGTCATATCCTTCTCTCTTTTCATTGAATCCCAAGCAAAAACTGATACAATTACCCAGTGGGTCAAACCTCCCCATGATGACCCCTCCCCATTCCATTATTCAAACCACCCTCCTCCCTCATCAAAAGACCGGACTAGCTTTTCTTTGGGATCAAGAAATCCCCAATGCACAATCAACCTATAACCTCTCGGCCACCTCAGCCCCTGGATCCACTTTTAATGCCAGGCACATAAGTACAAACAAGGTCGTCAGCTCATTCAAATCCCTTTTGACCAATACCCCTCTTGGAGGACTTCTTGCGAATGATATGGGATTGGGTAAAATCATTCAGGCATTGCTCTAATTGGTACCTCCAAGGAGCACCTAATTACAAACCCCCAACCCTCCACGCCCACCTCACTTAATTACCAACTGTCAATCTGAATTATGTAAGAATGCTCAGGCTGGAGCACTAAAAGCCAAAATCTACCATGGTCCCACTCATAAATCATTATCCGAGGCCAAAATCTTAAAATGTGATATCATCATCACTTCTTACAATACAATTACCCAAGAATTTCAACAAACCAATACCTCTACATCATTAATTTTTAAAATCAGTTGGCATTGTATAATTTTGGATGAAGCACAGTGAGTGCCTGATCTCAAAATGATTGAAATTACCTTTTTTATCCAATACCCTTCCCCAATTCTATAGCTATATTTGCTCTCAATACACCGCAACTCACCGTTCCATTAATAGCCTCCCATCATCCTGTACAATATGTTCAACGTGCACACCTATTCACAACACCATTTATGACCTTTTGGGGATCATATCATTCATCACCCAACCCCAGAGCTCAGATCAAGATAACTGGTCACCATTCATCATGAGTAGTCTTTCCAAAGGTAGAAAACATATCTTCCATTTGGCATTGGGGCATTTATGCTTTTGCCGCACCAAAACCACACATCTCAAATCCCTCCCCACTATTAGCCATCATTATGAACTGCTCCAACTTAACCCAACAATGCAGCAAGAATATTACACATTATACAATGAATTCCTATCATTCAAAAGCAAGGGACCAGGAGAATTTTTCAGAAATATTAATAAGCTGGGAATATGTTGTAACCATCACATCATGCTTAACACAATTGCAGATGCAGATTGGGAAGACCACAAGGGCAGGAGCACTAAGGATAACTCCTAAACAATCACACAAACTATTGTGGATGTGGAAACATGCATGATGGGTAGTGAATTTCCACACCTCCTAAAAAGCTTTGTCAGCCTGTGACTCAAAACCAGAGCACAAGCATGACAGCCAAAATACCATAAACCACTGGTATAGCCAAGATACCACCAAGACATGGAGCTGAGCCAAATCAGCTCAAAAGGTATCAGAATAAAGAGGAAACTCACCTCTTTCTGAAAATATAATTCCCATGACCATAGGACAAAGAATAACAAAGTTATTCCTGCTCAAAGTTATTGCTGAGCATAAACCTTAATTTTCACCTCTCATCTAAAATCCAGAAGGAAAGGCTTAACCCAATTAAATGGGTACTCAAAGGAAGCTCTAAGCCAGGCCTATCTAATGGTACCAGCCAAACTGAGCTAACACCAGTATTACTTGAGCTATGGCCAAATTCAGGCCAAATAAGGCTGAACAAAACATTCACCTCTCATCTAACTTTTGCAGTTTTAGTGTGAGATACCTAAAGGGGGGTCTTTTTGGAAAGAGCACAATAAGGGCTATCTGATGGTTTCATTAATTTCCTCATAGCTCAATAGAACAAAAGGTATGGGGAAAAGAAGCTCAATACAGCTTTTTGTCTATACCATGCAAATGTACAAAAATGTTGTACATGGGATAGTTTGCCATATTTAAGGATACCCATATAAAATTAGTTACCATTGTGTAGAGCACATACGGAACTACACACAGAACCCATTTTGAGGTTGATATCTCCAGAACTGACAAAATTATGGCTGTTTTAAGATCAGATGCCCACCTGCTGTCATATACAGCCTTACCATGGGATAATATCCCATAATCATGAATAGGAGGTGTCAAACAGACAAAGAAGCTTGTTTTTACTTCAATACCTCATATTTCAGTCAATAATGGGGTCCCATACAGTTTCTGTACAGCATTCTACGCGTCATACATGTCAGAATCAGGCTGTGGGTCCCCAGATGAAAATTTTCACCCCGTATTGGTAAAAACTGCCCATATGTGGTTTCAAGACCACATCTGAGCCCAATACAGGCTATACAGGTCTTTGCAAACCACAAGCCTGTCTCAGAGAGTGAACACACCTTCACCTCCTCTACGTGGGAAGGTCTAGCACCCTTTCCACCCCATTTCAGGATAAAAAGGAGGCTTTTCACAGCCAGCATTGTTGCCTCATCCTGCTCTTGAGTACCCTACGTAGTAAACTGTCCAAAACAGTTTTACTCTTGGGTAATAATCAGGTATAATTATAATTTTAATTATTGTAGTTCTGATTATAGTAATCCAACTCGTAAGACTGCACCCAGGGTTGTCAATAGCGCTCACCACCACTATTCGTTAATAGTAGAACCCTTTAATTTTATCATAAAATCTTTATTTTACTCAAATACTATTATCTTAAATCATTTTTACATGTCACAGTCAAAGTTCTAGTTGTAAATAGCCTAATTACTGCTTTAACATAGACTCAACCTGACATTTTTGGGGGCCTGGCCGTGTTTTAAACTTGTTTGGACCTTATCAAGTGAGTTTTTTCTTTAAATTTCCTCATTCTGACAATTGTTTTATTATTTTTAGGCGTAATCTTTCTGAAGAATATATATTACATTTATATTCTTCTTTTTTTGGTATAAATACCCCTTTATACTCATATTTTAAGAGTATCTGTCATGTGGCTAATAACCACAAGACCCTTATTTTTGGCATGTTTTAAATATAAAAACACTTCAGCCATTAATACAGTCTTTTTTTTAATTAAATTAAGACACCTCATACTGATAAACCAACAGTTGAGGCGTGGTTGGACATATTGTTAATTCAATTGCCCTGTTATACACCACTTTTGACAGACTATACTTGCTCATTACAAGTAATCTGTGAGATATTGGGATAAAAATAGTATACCAAATATCAGTAAGCTGTATTTCTGACGTGGAATTGTTAATTCAATTACACTGTCATTGTACAAGGGCACATTGTAGTAATATACAAGCCCAGAGGCCATTCTTAGCCGTGCAAAAAGCATTTTAAGAAGTCTTAACTGACATTAAGCCCTCTTTGTCCTGTTTTTATTCAGTTGAAGATAACTTCATACCACTTTAAAGCCAGTCAGAGGCCAACACACCAGTGAGGCCCTCAGAACCAGAGGGTAGAAAGGGCAAAGGAAGAGGCACAGTGAAGGTCTCATCACAGCCAAGAAGTGGACTCCAATAGCCACTCAGAGGAGTAGAAAACCACAAAACTCTGCTTCAATAAAAGGTAAACCAACCTTGATAACTTGTACAGGGAAAATTACTATAATTAACCCAGTTTTAACCTCTTAAGGTAAATTGCCCAAATCAGCAGACAACAAATTTGTACAAGGCACAGTCAAAGGTGAATACCCTCATAACATAAATTTTTTGAATGCTTGCAAACACTAACATGTCACCTGTACACCTCAGGGATCACGGTTTCCAAAGGAACCAACCAGAGGACAGAGAAGGTTTGTGCAGAACCAGAAGATCTGAAAGAGGACACGTTGGACACAGTAGTGGATGGCAAAACGATGAGGGAGATAATATCAACCCTGAGACCTCAAACCAGAGGACTGGAAAGAAATGGATCAATTTCTTCAGCTCCACCAACTCCTCAAGGACTTATTCCAATGGAGCATGGACAACAAGAGGTTCAACCTGGTATCTCACTGGGTAGAACTTGGAGCAAGTTGACAGAAGATCTGTCTCAAAGAGATAGACTTCAAAGACCTGATGGTAATCACCAAAGGTTGGAATCCTACCAGGCAGCTCAGACTCCTGGAGGCAAGGGCACAGAGGATAAGGGAGAATCAACCCACTTTCCAAGCTATAGAAGAACAGTTAACCCAGACAGGGCCTACTCAGATTCCTTCAGGCTCACAAAGAGCAGGCCAAATCAGCTCTCCAGTGGCTTCACACCATTCAGAAACCAGAAGATCAGTGTCCAAGAGTCACCATTCTTCACAATTTCAGGAAGTTTCCAGTAGAAGACAAGGGAACAAGGGCAAGAACAAAGCCTCCTTCAACCAGAGGAGAAAAGAGTCAGACCCTATGATTCAGAAGCTGTTAGATTTGGTAAAGGAAGTGCACAAGAACCAGAAGTAGTTGTAAACCACTCTAGAATCAGTAGTCCTAGTAATAGAAAAGTTACCCCCACTCAGACTGAACATAAAATTGTCACATCTGAGAGTAACATCAACAGTGATACATTGTGGTTACAAGTGTCCCAATATGCTGAGCAATCTGAAAATCAGTTTGCAGAAATTGAAGCCAGCCATGAGAGGATGAAAAATTACAACCCTCCATGCAAAAAGTAGTTAAAAATCTTCAAGAAGGACATGCTCAATTGAGAAAAGCCTCTGAAGAAACTAACAAAAGACTGAATCTAGTCTTTGAAGAACAACACCACAGCAAAAGGGACAGGGATTGTCTGGATCAAGACATAAACAAACTGTTTAATGTCTACCATAACTTGAAGCCCCATCCACAAGGCCAAGTTATGGATAATCCATACCAACCAGATGACCTCAAACCAGATGCCATGTTGATGAATAAGGCAAGATCTCCATCACAATACCAGGATGGAGATGGAATGTCTTGGTCAGAGAAGGAAGCCTTGAAACAGCTTCCTGAGGCCTCAAGCTGGCCCAAATTCTCTGGATCAGGAGAATATGATCATATGGACCTCATAGATTATATTGATGGACTCTTCATTGATATACCAAGCATACCAGACTACTGGATTACTGCTAGATTGAATACTTCATTTAAAGGTCATGCTAGTATATGGTACACAGAAATGAAAGAAATCCATGGCAGAAGAAACTGGCCATGGTGGAAGAGTCAAATCATCCAAAAGTACAGTAATGGAACTTGGATATGGCAGAAGACCATTTCATTTGCAAATGACAAATAATCTGTGGACAAGGATCCATATGAGTGGTGTCTCAGACAGTCCACAAGAGTTAAAGGAATTGATCCTCAGATGAACATTCAAATGAGGAATCACAAACTCCTGACACAACTGCCAGGAGAACTAGAGCATGCAGTAAAATGCATATGCAACCAAAATTTCACCTTAGATGACATTTCCAACACCTTACAAGACATAAGGAAAAGGACTAATATAGGGAAATTCACCCCATATAAGAGAAGTGGTTTCAAAGAGAAACAACATTTCAGGGTAGAGATTAAAGAAAAACCCAAAGAAAGAGTGGAAGAAGAGGCAAACAAGAGAAATTCTTGTCACAATTGTGGTTCAACAGACCACTATGCCAAAAACTTTCCAAAGGCAAAGAAAAAATTCTATGCCATTGAGAAAGTCCCAGAGGAGGAATTCCCAACAGAGTATTCTGAATCAGACTGTATGGGTGATGCCATCAGAGACCTATCTGATGATGACCAAAACCCAAAGGAAGAATTTTTAGTAGAATACCAAGAGGAAACCCCACTAGAAATTCAGTACATACAGTTGCAAGCAGGCATGCCACAGGATACTGCCAATAAAAACTTGTGCAAAAACACACAAGATGCACAAACATTCCTGGTTACACCAACCAAAGGAATGGCATATATACATGGAACAGCCACAAAGATGACTGTCTGTATTGACAATGCTCAGCATCCACTGATCATTGACAGTGGAACACACTGCTCCATAGTGGCCAGAGAATATCTGGACAACCACTTACCACATTGGCAAAAACAGCTCTTGCCCACCAAGGCAAAGAACTTTAAAAGTGCCTCAGGGAAGATGACTCCATTAGTACAATTATCAAAGAGATAATTATACCCCACAGGAAGGGTAATATCAGACTAAACCCAGAGTTTGTAGTGCTTAATGATGCCCACATCCAAGGGTTCTTACTGGGAACAGACTACCAGAGGATGTATGGCATAGATATTTATAACAGTAAAAATGGGCACATTACCATTGGTACCAACAAGGAAAAGAAATTTTCACTTGATATATACCATATATCTTCTCAAGATCCACTAGAAGAACTTCTGAATGAATTCATAGAGGGACAGTTTAGCACTACCCTCACCAGTAAACAAAAACTAAGCTTACTGAAGATGCTGAGAAAGCAAAGACCAGCATTTGCCATTGGTGAAGAACCATTAGGCAAGATCAAAGGCCATGATATAGAACTATATCTGGATGTGGAAAGACCGTATCCACCCATGCTTAGGAGACCTCCTTATCCAGAAATCCTGGAAACGGGGAAGGAAATTGAGAAACATATCAATGAACCCTTGGACATGAATGTCATTAGGAAGATTGGACATAATGAAATAGTGTAAATCACCACCCCTGTCCTAATCACCTGGCATGTTTGCAAGTCTAGACTGTGTGGAGACTTAAGAGCTCTGAATAACTACACAAAAGCAGACAGGTACCCTATACCCAGGATACCTCATGCCTTGGATAAACTAGAAAAAGCCAAATACATAACCAAAATGGATTGTATGGAAGGTTTCCACCAGAATGGAGTTAAACCAAACTCCATGAAATTACTCAGAATAATATTCCATATGGGCATATATGAGTATACCAGGATGCCATTTGGCATCAAAAATGCACCAGCCCACTTCCAAAGGATGATGGACACAATATTTCAAGAAGAAATATTGGAAGGATGGATGGTGGTATATATTGATGATATCATTCTATACTCAGAGACATGGGAAGACCATGTACATTACATAGACAGAGTGGTAAGCAAATGTACACCCATCAATCTGAAAATTTCACTGAAAAAGTGTAATTTTGGCCAACAGGAGCTACTGGCTCTAGGACATAAATCTCAGGTCTTAGTCTGGCAATTGACCAGAATAAAGTAGCAGCAGTACTGCGAAAGCCAGTACCAAAGAGCATCAAAGAGGTGCAATCTTTCCTTGGGTTTGCTAGCTACTATAGAAACCATATCAAGAATTTTTCCCACATAACTAGTAGTTTATACAAGTTGTGTTCAAAAGATGTAGTTTTTGAAATCACCAAGGAAAGGAGGGATGCATATGAGATGATCAAATATGAACTCACAAATGCACCTGTGCTCATCTTACCTGACTTTGAATTACCATCGAAGTTATACATAGATGCAGCATGTAGTCAAGGCCTAGGGGCAGCCCTTGCCCAAAGACAAATTGTGCATGGTGAACCAAGAGAAGGAGTAATTTGCTACATCTCAAGGCAACTGAATGATTCAGAATCCATGTATGGGGCCACCCAGACTGAATGTCTATGTCTAGTCTGGGCTCTGGAGAAACTCCCTTATTCTTTGGAATCCAGCTTATGACCCTGAAGTTGCACCCAAAATCCCTATCCATTTCATGGAAACAGATGGGAGGAAAAACTTCAGATTTTCTGAATGGGCACCAGAAAGTGGTACCCTTGACAGTGGAAACACTGATTCAGAGGGAAAAGAAACTCCCATATTGGGAATAAGTTCGTCTGAACTGCACAATGAATTTTTGAGTGCAGTACTGAAGTCTTATGCCAAACACAAACAGTGTGGCATACTACTACAACTCCTTCAACAAAAGTACAGGAGTCCAGAACTGGAATACCAGCTGGAAGAACCCTGGTTGAGGGCCTATAAGGATAACAAGTTCTTCCTTATAGATGGCCTGCTCTACCACAGAAAAAAACACACAAGTGCACTCACAGTGGTAGACAGAGACCACATCTCTTTGATCCTGCAGGAATGCCATGACTGCCCCTATATGGTACACATGATTGAATACAGGACCAAGGAGAGGATAGCAAGCACAGCTTGGTGGCCCAAGTGGGAACAAGAGTTGAGTGAATACATCAACACTTGTGAAAGATGCCAAAAGGCAAATAGGAAACATGGGAAGAAGTATGGGTTACTTCAACATATAGAAGAACCCAAACACCCATGGGAAACCATCAATATGGACTGGGTTACAGGACTTGTCCCAGGAGGCAAAGAAAACAAAAATTCCTGCTTGATCATAGTTGATAGGTTCAGCAAGAGCATGAGGTGTCTACCATGCCACATGGAGGATACAGCCATGAATACTGCTCTGTTTTTTTGTAATAACATCATATCTACATGTGGAGTCCCTAAGATCATCATTAGTGATAGGGACCCAAAATTACCATCCACAAACAGATGGCCTAGCAGAGAGGATGATCCAAACAATGGAGGACATCCTTAGGAGGTTCTGTGCCTATGGCATGGAATATCAGGACCATGAGGGATATGCCCATGACTGGGTTACCCTTCTGCCAGCAGTCCAACTGGCTTATAATACAAGTCAGCACTCTACCACAGGAAAAACACCTGCACTGGTACGGAATGGGTGGAATCCCTTGTTGCGTGTGGATCACTTGAAGAAGAATCTTCTGATCATCCACCCCACAGCCAAAGACTTCCATGATATGTGGAATAGAGCTTGTGACACAGCTGCTAAATGCATAGCTGAGGCAAAAGATTATAATAAGCAGAGGTGGGACAAGACACACATGGAACATGACTTTAAGGAAGGGGACCAGGTGTTAGTGTCTACACTGAACTTCAACAATCATAAAGGACCCAAAAAGATGAGAGACTCATTTGTAGGACCCTTAACTATCATTAGGTTGATAGGCAAGAATGCAGTGGAAGTCAAGCTCACAAAGGAGTTTTCCAGGAAACACCCAGTATTTCCAGTGGGTTTGGTCAAGCCATACTTCCAAACAGAAGAGGGTAACATCCCCTCCAGGAAGAAGAACCTCACACCATCAGAAATAGTGGAAGCAGAGGACTCCCCAGGACCTGTTAGTAAAATCACCAGTGCCAGTTGTTGTGTTTCATTTTTAATTAAAAATGGGCCCAGGGCACCCCTTACGTGTTTTTACTAAAAACTTACATGTTTTTACCAAATTATGGCCAAAACACGTAAGTTTTTAGTAAAAACACGTAAGCTCTTACGTGTTTTTACCAATACCCTATAAATATTGCTTATATCAATATCTAAATTTATCATTGGTAATAGTAGTGTTTTAATTTATTTTTTACTTAAATAACAATTTTTATGCCTTTATTATTTGTTAGTCATAATGAAAAGCTGACACAAATAGATTTATTATTATAAATTAATATATTTATTTTTATTGTATTAATTCTTTCAATATGATTTCTATTATTATAGTTATTCAATAATATAAATCTTTCTATTAATTATTGTAATGTTTTTTATTTTATTTTTTAACTTCATACGGAAATTCACAGTACAACAAGTAAAAAGTGCTTTTCATTCCTTTCTATTAATTTCTTTTATTCATTTCCCTTATTTTAAAAGAAATGACAGCAATTTTTACATGGAAGTTGCCATATCTTCTCAAAAACCACACTTCTGATAAAAATTTATATTTGTTTGTCTTTTTTTGTGTTTTAAGACAACCCAACAGAAAACAATCAGACCTCTGTTGAAACATTGGTGGATGAAGCTTGCCAAAGATCTCCAACACCTGTTATCCATAAAACAATAAAGTCCAAGACATTAATATTTTCAGTAAACATTGTTCAGTACTATGAAAGTGAGTACCTCTCTTGAAATTTGGGTGAAAATATCTTTTAGTATTCTGAAATCTCTTTTATCTCTTATTTCTTCATTATGACTACTACAGGAGGATACCAATGCTCCATACAATCAGATGGAACTGAACTCAGAAGTAGGATTGATCCCTCAAAAGGGAAAAAGGGAGAAATCCTCAAGGGGAAAGAATCCATGGCAGAAAGTGCCATATCCCAAAGGAAAATATCAGAAATTCCAATGTTATCTGAGCCAGATTTGAAACTAAGTATGAGTAAATCCAAAATTTACTAATAACATTCAGAGGGCTCAAAGAGACATATACATGAGCCAGTACAAGTATTAATAAATGGTGTAAAAGGAAAAGTATTTGTGAATGTCTGCACAAATCCACCAAGGAGTGTGGAACTTATGGCATATTTGGAATAATTTTCTGAAAGAGGAGGAAATAGTGGGATCCTCCAATGCATGGAATCACTATCATCCAAACATCAAAGCAAAAAGATGAAGGAGTACTATGCCTAAAAGAAGGAGGAAATCATGAAAGAAGCCCAAGTAACTTCTACCAGAAAGCCTAAAGTCAATCAAGTTCCCCAAGAAGGGAAGAAGAAAAAGAAAAAAATTGGAGGCAACCATATTCTCAAAGTTACAGGATCTCAAAGATCCAAAAAGATTCCATAAAAAATGTCTTAAAAATCACCAGAGGCTTGATGGAATTCAAGGACAAAGAGGAACAAAGAAGAAGGAAACCCCATTTCCAAAAGAAAGAATTTTTTTCTCCTGATGTTGTGAATACTTTGAAAGAAATTAAAAGTAGTATTTTACCTCTGAAAGCCATTAAAAATAGTGTATTATCTTTACAAGAAATAAATGAAACTTTATTATCTATAACACTAATTGTTGTACAAAATAAAAAAAGAAAATGAAAGCATTAAATTCATGGTTGAAAATAATAAACCAAAAGTCCTGATTGACAATACTAAGAAATTGATACAGGGACAACAAGAGTTTTATAAATACATAAAAGATATCTAAGAAAAGACTTGGACCATCAATTATGATGTGATAGTTCATAATCTGACAGAAAAATCAAAAAAAACTAAGCATTTTTGCTGAAAAGTTTGAATAAAACACTTTATCAAATCACAAATTACTTCTAGATCATGTAGAAAAAAATGATGAAACAAAAAATAATTGTGAAGATGGAATTCAAAGTGAAATCACACTTATTGGTAAAAAATTGATAAAACAAAGGACACTAACTCAAATAGTGAAAATTTATCACCCCATTTTCTCACATGAGGATTGTTGTTAGACCAAAAGAGGAAATAAAAAATCCATTCATATCAGACTTGGGCCATCAAGACAAAAATCAAGTCTAAATGAAGCAAGCACCTCAATTAAAATAATTGCTAACATTCACATTGAAGGTGAATATCACCTTATTTCATTTATTAAAACAATTTACATGTTACAAAAGCATTATTCCATACCAGATGAATCAAGCACTTCCACATTACATTCATTATTTCAAAAATCTTCAAAAATATGGTCTTATGACATAAGACAAACAAATGACAAGAATACATGGTGTTGGTGGAAAAATTGAATAATCACCATGTGTGCAAATGATTCCTGCAAGTACAAAATAGGAAATGAATATCAAAATTCCTTCTTTAACCCAGATAATGATGAACATTTGACTTGGTTTTAAAGAGAAGTTGAAAGATCAAATGCACTGTACCTAGGAATGTCACAGAAAATGGTGCATATGAAGATCATTAAAAATGTGCAGAAGAGCTGGAACATTCTCTGAGGAGCAGGTGCATAGAGCCTGGTTCCACAGAAGAGTACATTAATTCACTAGAGGTCATAGTGACAAGCTCTAAGATTGGAAGAACCAGGAAAAAATTCTGTATTCAAAGTCGAAATAAACCATTTATTAAACAAGAAAACCCAGAGAACCTTTCAAAATCAATCCACCCAACAATAAGGAGTGAATCAAATGCCATAAATGTGGTAGTATTGGACACATAGCCAATAATTGCCCCAAAAAGGCAAAAATGAATTAAATTGTGGAAACAGAAGACCACAATGATGAGGAACAACTTTTTTAAGTGATGAGATCAATATAATTAATGCACAAACTAACAATATTGAGAGCTGGAAAGTCAATTATAACTCTTATAATGGTTGAAAACCAACAGTAAAACATAAACCTGGACACAAGAGCATAGTGCACATAAATTGGTAATAGTTATTTGAGAAAAATTATAACAAAGCTGGAAGACAAACTTATACCAATACAAGGTGTTAAATTTAGTAGTTCAAGTGAAAGAATGAAGCCTTTATAACAATGAAAATACAGTTTGTAGTAATTTAAAACTGTACTAGTAATAGATTCATATCAAGACATGACTACTTGTCAATCTATGGCATAGATATCTCTAACCAGAAATACATATATTTTACCATAGGAGAAAATAAAAGACAGAAATTTGGTTTTTTATAAAATAAGAAACAAATGAATGTTATGAAAAATGAAGAGCAAAACCCAGAAAAGTATTCATTCATAGCTGAGGAATTCACAAAGGCAAAATTCAATCAATAATTAACAGAAAAAATCAAAGAAATAATGATTTACATCTTATTTAAATACAAAAGTTTCTTTGCAACTAAAAAAGAGCCACTAGGTGCAATCATTGGACATGAAGTACAAATTATTCTCAATGTGGAAAAAACGTATCCATTTCTTCTAAGAAGACCATCTTAACCAGCTAGCCCAAGAGCTAGAGAAGCCTTGGAGGTACACATTCAAAAATTAATGGACCTTAGGGTGTTGAGGAATGTATGACATAATTAACACATAGAAGTCACTAAAACTTTAATTATAACTTGGCACAATGGAAAATCAAGGATGGTATGGGACTTGATCTTCAAATACCTATACTATACCTGACAGATATCCAATACCCAGAATCCATGGAGCATTAACAAAAATGTCACCAGCTAACAAAATGTCTTAACAGAAACTTCTAAGAAGCTAATTAGGATTTCAGGACAAGTCTATGATGAAGTAGTAATTAGGCTATTTACAGCTTTAACTATGACTGTGACATGGTAATAGAGGTTTAAAATAAGAGTAATTTTGATAATAAGGGTTTATAATGAAAATAAAAGGGCTTCACTACTTGTGGAATAGTGGTGGTGAGCGCTGTTGAAAGCCCTGGGTGCAGCTTTACCTGTTGGATTACAATAATAAAGACTACAATACTTAAGTTTGAAGTATACCTGATTTTTCTCCAAGAAAATAAATTTTTTTGACAGTTGTACTACATAAGAATTCAAGAGCAGGATTAGGAAACCTTTTCTAGCTGTGAAAAGGCCCTTTTTTATCCTAAAATGGGGTGGAAAGGCTGCTAGACCTTTCCAAATTGAAGAAGTGAAGATTTTTCACTCTCTAAGACAGGCTTGTGGTTTTCAAAAGACCTGTATGGCCTCTATTGGGCTCACATGTGGTTTAGGAACCACATATGGTCAGTTTTCACCAATATGGCGTGAAAGGTTTCATCTGGGGACCACACAGATTTATTCTGACATGTATGACACATAGAATGCTCTACAGAACCTGTATGGGACCCCATTATTGAATTAACTATGAGTTATTGAAGTAAAAACAATCTTCTTTGTCTTTTTGAAACCCCATAATCATGGTTATGGGATATTATCCCATGGTAAGGCTGTATTGGCCAAACTGTGGGATTTTGACCTTAAAACAGCCATAACTTAGTCAGTTTTTCAGATATCCACTTCACAATTGATTCAGTGTGTAGCCCAGTATGTTCTCTACACAATGGTACCTCATTTAATACGGCCATCATTAAATATGGCAAAGTTATGCCATATACATTATTTTTGTACATGTGCATGGTTTAGGCAAAAACCTGTATTGGGCTTGTTTGTTCTAGTTGAGATATGAGGAAATTAATGACACCATCAGATAGCCCTGATTGTTCTCTTTCCAAAAGGACACCACTTTAGGTATCTCACACTAAAACTGTAAAAGTTAGACAGGAGGTGAATATTTTGTTCACACTTATTTGGCCTGAATTTGGCCATAAATTCAGTAATACTGGTGCTAGCTCAGTTTGGCTTCTACCATTGGATATCCCTGACTTAGAGATTTATTTTGAATAACCATTTGATGGGGTTAAGCCTCTTACTCTGTATTTCAGATGAGAGGTGAAAATTAAGGTTTATGCTCAGCAACAACTTTCAGCATGAATAACTTTGTTATTCTTTGTCCTATGGTGATTGGACTTGTATATTTCAAAAGGGGTAAGTTACTTCTTTTGTTTGATACCTTTGGAGCTGATTTGGCTCAGTTCCATGTTTTGGTGGTATCTTGGCTATACCATTAATTTATGGTGTCTGGATGTCATGCTTGTGCTCTGGTTTTGAGTCACAGGCTGACAGAGGATAATATTCCACTGTTGAATAAATCAATTCTTACAGATGGCATTTGGTATTAAAGAGGAACCTTCCCCCTATCAAATATTGATTACTAGCATATTTCCTGAAGATTTATCAGATAAAAGGTTAATAATATATATTGATGATATGATGTTTTGCTCAGAAACTTGGGAAAATCAGTTCAAAAAGGAAAATAGTCTGACAAAAGATAGTTCAATTGAATAGGAAAATTTCTTCAAAAAATTTGACTTTGAATATGGTTGACTAAAAAAAATGGTACAGGTTGTATCTGTCTAAGCTTGGGTATAGAGAAAACAAACTAGAAGCTGTACTCCTAAATCCAATGCCCCAAGACAAGAAGGAAATGGAATCCTCCCAGTATTTCCTCGATATTACAGAGTACATATAAAGGAATTTACAAGAATTTCCAAATACTTGAATATGCTCTGTAACCAAAAGACAGTCTATGAAATCACTGAGGAAAGGGTGAACAAATATGAGGAATTGATAAATTCTCTCACAAACTCCCAATTTCTTGTAATGATAGATTGGAAACAACCTTTCAAGCTTTACATTGATGCTTGTGGAGAAGTACTAGCTGCTGTAATAAACCAGAAACAAATCATCAATGTTCAACATGTTGAAGGACCAATTTACTTCATTTCAAGACAAATCAAGCCAACAGAAGCAAAATATGGAGCAAGCCAAATGAAATATCTTCCCCTATTGAGGTATCTAGAGAAATTGTACTACTATTTGCATGGAACATTGTTTTATGTCATCACAGACTGCAATTCTGTAAAATCTTTTTTAAACATGAAGACACCAAATGAACACATGCTGAGATGGCAGATTTACATCCAAGAATATACAGGGAATATGACTATATTTCATGAATCAAGAAATATTCACAATAATGCAGATGGTCTTAGAAAACAGACTCTAGAAAACACACCTGAAACCCCAGAATGGGTACCATAGGAAGAACATCATATAGAAGGCAGAGGTGTGAGAGATAATGGCACATAATTCTTTAATAAAGTTAAAGAGAGCTACAATATTGACAAAGATTGTCAGATCTTATGAAAACTTTTAATGAAAGATTGCAAAGACCCACCATTATTCTCCAAACTAGAGGAAGTCTGGAAAAAAACATATAATGAAGGAAGATTAAACCTCCTTTATGGAATACTTTATGGTAGGGCCAAACCCACATGTGTTATGACCTAGACAGATAAAACTCTGATAAACTGTAAGATGTGACTATGAAACTGATGATAATATTACTTTTAATCAACAGTACTATGTCTGTTCTTATGAAATATAATAATAAAATATTATTATAACCATAATTAAATAATTAAAGAATTATTTCTTTCACGTGTTAAGCACTACTAGTGATTTTAACAGTGAGAAAGTAATTGTCTACAAGAATCAATTACAAGAAGAATTTAATAATAAAAAATTCTTTTATTAAAATAATAAATTATTTTAATATATAATTATCTTTTACAAGAATAATTATAATGATAATCCTTGAAGAAAACTATTACTAGAGAAAAACTTTAAGAATTAAAGATAAATGACTCACTAATACTCCAAAGAACTTATTGATAAATAAAAGTAGAGAAATTTGACGTAGAATTGTGGATTTAAGAGATAAAAATGATTTGTAGCAAGATTACAACAATATATAGTTGGATTCTATGATTTCACGTATTTCTGATTGATTCTGAAAGATTTAAAACACTTAAGAATAGTTTAACTAATACTTACTTCTTGGTAACAATGATATAAATTGATAATAAGATGATGATGATATGGAAAAAACAGCAAGAGAAAGCATCTTTTAAGTCAACAACAGCTCACAGAGGCGTGCCATGGAGCAAACTGAAAAAGCAGTGAGTGAGAAAGCAATAAACCCTTTTGGATTATTGATTGCATTATCTGTTGTCACGTAAGATTATCATAATTACTTAATTGATGCTTTTACGTGACTACCAACCCCAATATGGTTAAGAATAAAAGGAGTAACATTTGTAAATATTCTTTTATTCCAAAGTAATCATTGATTTACCAAAGTTATCAATGTTATTGAAAATTTCATCACAGGTTGTTATTACTGTGAATTTTTGAAGATTCAGTGTTTCACGTAGAATAACCAAAAATGGACTGTAAGTAAAACTTTTAATTTTACTAGTAAAACTGTAATTATTTTTTGGTTGTACCATATATAAAACAGTTCTCAATTGGTCCTGAGGGTTTCAGAAAGATTCATTAAGAATTGTATTTTAAATGAATTTTTGAAGTTTTTACCTCATTTCTACATAGAATTGCAAATATCAGTGTTTGACTGGTTGCTATGAGGTAAATCAATGGATACAAGTCCAAAAAGGGTTTTAATTACTCTTTTGGGGTTTATCCATGGAAAGTCATTAGTAATTAACATGGTTACAGGAGTGTAAGTAGCTCTTTACCTCCTTGGCACGTCAAAATAGCAGGTTATTTGCTATTTTCTGGTGTTTTACAGTAGTTGTAACTTGGTAACCAAGTTCCCAAAGAGGTTTAGTTTACCAATTGGGTCAAGATCAGCCATGGAACCAAGCTTTGGAGCTATCCACGCCTCTGGGACCTCAGAAGTTGGGTACCCTGGCTCTCTTTGATGTCTTTTGTCCCCCTTGCTTATTTTTCATGTCAAAATAGAAATTTAAGCTTAAAGTGAGATATCCACTATGGGTGTACCAAAAGTGCATGTAAGAATACCATAATATTAAGTGCTCAAAACATGTATAACACTATTCTTAGTGTATATGTAACATGGGATTTCCCACTTTCCCATTATTTTGGCGTAAAATCAAGAAAAACAAAAATTTTCACGGATCTTTTATGTGGTATTAATGATGTGGTGTTGAATTATTTTCCATATTACCACCTCAAAGAGTTAATTTGAGCTTATTCACTCTATGGAGCTACCCTAGGAAAATTTTTGTGTAGAATCCAAATCTGGCCTTAAATCCATGGATTTACTTACTCAATAAAAAGTTATTCATCTTTTCTGAAATCAAAAATGATGAATTTTGAATATATTCATGATTTATGAGTTATGTATAATTCAAAATTTCTTTTTAAGATAATTGTGGCCTATTTGGGTATGTAAAATATACCTCAAGGCTCACATAAACTCTATACTACATGAATAGCATTATAGTGTTGTATCTGGTCATTTCTCAGAAGATAGGACACTAGGGAGGGTGAAAACTTGCTTTTGGTGGCCAAAAGGGAGAAAATATTTAGCACAGTATTTCCAGACTTGTGACAGATGTCAAGATGAAAACAGAGAAACAGGCAATATGTTTAGAATGATGATAGAAATCAAAGAACCAAAATCCCCATAGAGAATAGCTCACATTGATTAGGTAACAAACTTCCCTGCAGGAGGAGACAAGAGTTTCAATGCATGTTTTGCACTCGTTGAAAGGTACAACAAATCCCCAATGTTCTTACCATGTCATAAAGATGACACAGCTATGGACGAAGCCAAAATGCTATTGAATAGGTTCATCAGTCATACAGGCTTATTCCCAAACATCATAAGTGATAGAGCTCCCAAATTCACTTCAGAATTATGGAAAAAGCTTCAGAATGTTTTTGGGAGAAAGCTATCATTCTCATCAGCTTACCACCCTCAAAAAGATAGTTTAGCAGAAAGGATGACAAAAACTTCAGAAGAAATGATCTGAATATTCTGTGATTATGGCCTAGAAGCAAAGGACTTGATTATTTCACCCATTGTTGATGCACCTGAATAACAGCTCTTGAACTGCCATATAAAACATCAATCCATTTTTCAAGTGGAAAAACACTAGCCATGCTAGAAGAATTTTTGAATCCAAGACTTCCTTATTATAATCCCAAAAGGACCTGGTGGATATGCACCCATCAGCAAGCAGTTTCAAAATTATTCTTGACAAAGAAAGACATCATTCCAATATATTTAGGAAAAATTCTTTCAAATATGCAAAACAAAGATGGTACAAAATTCATAAGCCATCTGCTTTTAAGGTAGGGGACTTGGTCTTTGTATAAACTGTAAACTTTCATAATATTAAAGGCCTACAGAAATTCAAAAATTTGATTTCCAGACCCTTTTTTATAAAGGCACTATGTGACCCTAGTGCTGTGCAGCTAGAACTCACAAGTTAGTTAATGAATAAACACTTAACTTTCCCTGTAATTCTTAGAAAACCTTACACCTCAAGTCAAAAGGAACTATTTTGCCTCAAAAATAAACCAACACTTCAAATTCACCCTTTATACTTGAGTCTCTTCATAACCATGGAGTGTATAGCTCCAAAGGTACTAATTATCAAAGCTTAATCTTAATATTTATCATTTATGTTCAACCACTATCATCTTAATTTAGGTTTAAAAGGCATATGAGTGATAAAACTGCGGAATACTAGTTTTTTAATTAAAACTGATCATATCCACAAATTTAGCCTTTTTCCAATCCTATGATGTCAGCAAACTTAGAGCTAGAGTCATAAATCTGAAAAATGGGGCAATAATGAGATAAGGTGGTTAAATTATGATTTAATAATCACTAAAACTTTAACTCCTTATCAATTCCAGTGAATATCATCAGTGCAAATCTACTAGAAGCTTCTTTGACAGTAGGAGGAAGTATTCTGCTATATATAAAGCTCTTTTTAACTGTATTTATCCCTCAAATGCAACAAACACATTAACTTATTGAAACCAATGGTAAAAATTGGACTCTTTTTATATTAAACTATTATCTATTTAAATACTTAAATTGATCTTTATTTTAATCATCAATTTCAACATTATTAAATCAACCTTTCATTGTTATGGATAAATTTCTCCCTAAAATCTCCAATTTCACATAAAAATAAGAATATTTGAAATTTCTTCTATTTTTTATTGTATAGAAAATTGAAATAAGTTTTTTGAAATTTTTAGGTGTAAATTCATTCAAAGTTATTATATTAAGTGTCAAAAATAGGTTATATTCCCCTTTTATTATGACTTTCTCTTTGTTATGACTTTAACAATTCTTTTGTTATTACAAACAGTATTTATATTCATATATAAATTTAATATTGGTAATATGATTGTTATAAGCGTTTTGGGTCATCAAATGAAAAAAATTATGCCCTCATTATTTTTTAGTAACAATAATAAAGTGTTATAAATATATTAATTATTATATATCAATATATTTATTTTTATTATGTTAATTTTTTAATATAATTTATATTATTATATTTCTTTGATCATATAAATATTTTTACACCATAATTATAATAATTATTTCTGATTAAAGTTATTTTTATCTTCTTCTTCAATTTAATAAGGACATTCATAGCAAAACAAGAAAAATATTGGTAATATTTACTTATTGTTTCATAGTCAAACCTTAGAGCTAAGAATTTTCATCTCCAAAGACTGGAGTATGTTTCTTACACTGCATATACAACCTTTATTAGTGTAAGTTGTGGCTTTGAAACCCCCTCTTAGATTTTTTCACCAATACAGGGTCAAGGTTTTGTTTCTGGGACCACATAGCCTTCCAGTGACATTTGTGACACTCAGGGATTCTGTACAGAACCTTTATGGTGAAGCCATACAGGCCAAACTATGAGTCACTGAAGGATGAATACGCTCCTTTGGAGAATTGACCGATCATATTCAAGAGTATGGGAAAGTATTCCACAGTAAAGGTGTGTTGGCCAAACTGTGGGATCTTAACCTTAAAAAGTTAGTAAATTTGTCTATTTGAAAGATAATGCTCTCAAAGTTGGTTCATTGTGTAGCCATGGATGGCCTCCTCAATTCTTCCCCATTTGTTATGGGTAATATGAAATATAGCAAAGTTATTCCTGTGAGCCTTAGAGGTATTTTTATATACCCAAAAGATCACAAACAAAAATTAATATACAAACATAGATAAAAGAAATTTATTTACATTATGAAAATAAAAGATAAAATATAAATATGAATTTATATACATAATCAAAAATTTATTTTTAATTTAAAAATAAAAATACATCAAATTTGAAAATTGTAAAAACACATTTTTACTTGAAAAAAATAAGTAAAAATGAATGTTTAACAAAATTAACCAAAATAAAAATTATTTTAAGAAAAAGTTCAATAAATTTTATCATAACTTTTTATCTAACAAATAAACATATAAAATTTATTTCACCATTGGATTCCTTACAAAACATTAGGTGGGGTCACCTCTGAGTGAAACCTTTGCAACTCAACTCTAAATAAGCTTAAATTAAGTTTTTTGTATTTTCTGTATACAAGTTGAAAATCCTCAAAACCTTAATTTAATTCACATCAAATGTGGTTTTAATGATAATTTTTTGTGTTAAAATTGAGGTGTTGTGTATATTTTAGAAGTTATGAGGAATTGAAGTATTTTCAATTGAATTCAATTGAATTGTCAAAATGTGCATGTAAACATAAGTCAACTTTGATTTACATATGAGGTATCATTTATTACTGTATTGTACTTTCCAATTCAATAAAATTACATATATAAATTACAAGTATAATACATGATGAGGAATTAAAGGAAAAAATAAATTGGAAAGATTAAAATGGGGGGGAAAGGAACTCTAGCTCTAAGGGGGAGCCAGACCCCCAAAATCTTTGCTTGCAGGCGTGGGATGTCAAAATCCACCCAAAACCTTTCATCAAATTTGGCCTGGAATTGAGTCACAGGGTCTAAGACTCAATTGATGATGAGGTTTTGATACCAACCAGGGTAGTTTTAACTGCTGCCAAGAGGGTAAAACTACCCTTAAGATAAAGCAATCTGAGTAAAAACATTTTTAACTGGTTTATACTTCTTTTACACTCATTCTGACGTCTTTTGAAGGCTCTAGGCCAAGTATTACTATAGTAATGGCTAATTTAAGGGTCTAAAATAGCTAAAAATAGCAAAAAATGGCCAAAACCAGCCTTTTTTGGCGTAAATCAGGGTTCAATGATTCCATAATTGGCTTTTATGTATTCAGAGTGTTTTTCACGACTGACAAGTGTAAATTTTACCTTTGGAGTAAGAAAATTGACGGCTATAAAAGAATGTCTTCTTTTGCCCACTCTTCTCTTCATGTTAAAATCTTTTCCTTTTATAATTAGTTTAAACACTGTTAAGCCAATCAATAAAAGATTCCAACCACCCTTTTCATATCAGTTTGTACCTTTTAACAATGTGAAAAAATAATTAAAATCATTGTTTGTAACTCCAGAGAGGCTTGATTTAACAGTGATGCCAGAAACCATCAACAAGCACTCAAGCTGTCCACTCAGGCTGATGTTGGAACAGGCAGTGCGCCACAGCCACAATTACTAGACCCTAGTTTTCTTGATTGTGAAATCATCACAACGGAGCAGAGAAGGCTACAAGATTAAGGTTGAATTTCCTTGATCTTTTTCTGGTTTTATAGGTTACAGTTCCACCATCTGTGACAGTACCCCCAGGGTAGGACGCACTGTGTCCCAAAGTGCACTAACACAGATGGGCAACCCTGGGCTCAATCAGGGGGATCAGATACACAGCAGGCCATTATGTGGAGCCATAAGGCTTATGGGTCATAACTCCAAAGCCCTTTCTTCCAATAGGTTTGTAACCCCCAAATTTTGCAATGTGTCACCACTCCACAATTGTGAAATCCACCCATGACAGTAAAACTTCATCTTCTGTCACATAGATGCCAGAAAACATCAACAAACACTCAAGAACTCCACTCAGGGTCATGTCATAAAAGGTGGTCCCCCACAACCACCATGACTAGACCCTAGATGGCTCAATTGCGCAATCATCACAACTGAGAAGAAAAGGCTAGAACATCAAGGTTCAATTTTCTTGATCTTTTTCTGGTATTATAGGTCACAGTTCCACTGTCTGTGACACTTAGGCAGGCCTATCATCTGAAGATGGTGGTTTATGTACTGTAGAGCTATGGTATTCAGGCCGTAGGAGCTGTAGGTGGCCTAGATGGCCCAAATCCCCTAATCAAAGGCATAGTTCAGGGGGTCATAAGCCCATGGAGGGCTGTGAAGATCCCCAAGTGGGTTTTCCTGCAGGGAAAGGGTCATTCAAATTCCCTCAAATAACATTTGGAGGATTTACCAGGAAGCTGGGTGTGGCCCAGAGGTCTGCAAGGGCTTCAAGGTGCCAATTGTCCATAAAATTAATGTCATGGCACCCAATGGCTAAGCCCTGTAAATTGCATGAGAATCCAATTGAGGGCTATAAAGTTACATGGTGGAATGTGTCCAACAAGTTTCCAGTGTTGGCAGTTCTTTCAACTGGTTTGATTGCCTTTTTGGCAAGAGTTTACTTTGTTGAGTTTGGTAGACAGGCATGTGACTCCCAAACCAGTTACCAATATCATGGGTTTTAACCTGATTTTCTTTGCTCCATTTGATTACAAGGGTTCTTCCCCTTTCAGGTTACTTCTGGGCTCCTGTTTTCATTAATTTATCTACATGAGGATTAAATGGGTGATACAATCAGCTACATGCACTTCAGGACACAGTCCTCTGGACATGGGGGTACTGTCATAGGGAAGAATTAAATATATAGATTTGCAGTATTAACCATTGTTTTAAGTGGTTTAATAGCCCTGTTGGCAAGAGTTCCCTTTTTTGATATCTTGCAGACAGCATTATGCCAAAGACACCGTTGAGAAAGTCCTCATGATTTCAATCCAAATGACATGGTATTCCTTGCATCCAAAAGAATAAAATCAACCATAACCACCAGAAACTGTCAGAAATATTCTTAGGTCCTTTACCAATCTTTAATAAATTCGCAATTCATGCCTACCAGCTCAAGCTCCCATCTCAATGAAAATGAATCCACCCCTTATCCCATATTTCCCTCCTTGAAAAATTTAAAATATCCAAAATCCAAAGTAGCAATCAAGAGCCTCCTCCTTCAATCATCATTGAAGAAGAAGTTTACTGGCAATTCTCTCAACTACTGGTTTCACAGTTAATGATAGGAATTTTATGGTATTTGGTGGAATGGAAATGTTACAATCATAATCCAGAAACATCCACTTGCCAACCAACAAATAGACTCAAGAAATGTCATGAAATTTTTCAAGATTTTCTTTCATTATATCTTTAAAATCCAGGGATTATTTATTCAAGAACTTGATTTTGGATGGTTCTTGGTGCAGAGCAGGTTTTATTAAGGCAAGTCCACACTCCTGGTATGCACATTTAGTTCTTTTATGCATTTTTTGTTGGAATCATTGTCTTGGCCATGCTTTGAACTTCAATTCCAATTGTTTGGCCATTTGTACTAGGAAAATAGAGAAGTTTGTTATTTTGTAACTTAAAAGTCTTGAGCATTCCGAGTTATTCCTTTGAAAAGTTTAATTCTCTTTCATTTTTCTCCTGGATTGGTATCTAGAAAAATTAAAACCCTTTTCTGGTGTGCATTTCCCTCAGGGGTCTTTGAGGGGTCAAATAATTGAATGGGCCACTTATTAAGTATGTGGTATAAGCTTTTGTAAAAATATTAGATATCCTAAAAAATTAATTATATTATTACCTTTCATCTTATTTTTCCTTTTTACTCTTTATTTCTAACATTCAATTTTTATATTATTTCTTCACAAAAAAATACATCAATCCTTAAAATTTCTTCAAGTAAAAAATGCAATTTCAAAAGCAGAGCAAGTAATTCCCAAAAAATATGCAGATGTCAATTTGAGTTCAATTTCATGCAAAAATCAACTCCCATTGAAATTCCTATGACAAATAATTTCAATAAAAGCCAAAAATCTTCACCTTTTTTTCCTACACAGGAGCTGATCATCGAAGGTGGGGGTACTGTCATTATATGGCCATTTGGGTAACCTTCAAATATTGGACCAACAGGAAACATCTGGTTTTTGACCCTTTTGTAACACCACTGGTATCTTTGGACCCACACCACCCATGTGGCGCCTGGAATTATGGGGCCTATGGTGCCTTTAATTATTTGGGGTCTGGAATCAGTGGACCTTTAAGGACATTTTGTATCCCTAAATGAGATATGGCCTTTGGCCCATAGGATATCCTCTTCCCCTTTTGCGTTCAAAATCAATGAGGACAAAGGCAAAAATGGGCCAAGCCATTTCTTCAACCTGAACTATTTTTAGACCATGAATGCTCCCAAGGCCAATTTCCTTAATGGACCACCTCAACTCAGTCAGCTTACCCTGAAAAAACCCAGAGGGGCATCAACACCTTTCTTTGGACAAATTCCTTCAAGGCCAGTCAAAGCTCATTTCACCGTTGGGCTATTTTCTGCCAGTAATAAATCAAGGCTTTGTATAGTATTACATACCATTATGCAGCATTTTTTATCAGAAATTCATCAGTGAAAATTACAGGACTCAATTTTGTTAACTGAAGAAAGTTCACAAGCCCTCAATCCCAGTTTGTTTGAAGGAACCATTTAAACCATTCTTGAAGCCATTGAGGGTAATGATTAGTTTCCAGAAGGCTATTTGAATACATAAATCCCTTGGATCATTAAGGTTTTATTGAAAGGGAATAATGGAAAGAATTTAAAAGGGATAGTTAAGCAGGGAGTTATGAAGATCATTTCTTCAGGCATCAATGATTCATTCATTTCTGGAAATCTCAATTAATCCATACAGACTTTACTCAAGAAACTCCTATTTAATTGTGCATTTCATTCCATTGACTTGCATATTGTGTTTCTTCAATAAGCCCTGTTGAATTCTCAAGATGGCCAATGTACGTTTCCCAAAAAATAAATCCAGCTGATAATTCAGCTTTTAAAGATCATTCTTGAAACACCTCTTTTTCCTGGGAACTCTTCCCCAGTTGATTAATCTACCAGTTTATCTTCTTAATATCTTTATTTAATTTCTAAAGTAGATACTTATTTCAAAAACCAAGTAATTTTTATCTTTTTCTTTCCCTTCCAGTGGATATTAGTTGTCATATCCTTTATTGAATCCGCTTTTCTTCCTGGCTGGTTGAAATGATAATAAGGAATTGATTGTTGGACTCTTTTTCCATTGACTTATTTGGTCTTATTGCAATTTTTTGTTCTTGAAGTTTTCAATACAAAGGCAATATACTTTTGTTCCAATTTCTTTAATCCCTTTTTTAGTCTTTGAGGTGAATTTCCTGACTAATTTGTTGTAGGCCCCTCCTGTGACTGTAGCTTGGTTCCAGACTGTGGATTTACCTTTGAATTCAAAATTTAACTTCTAAACTATTAATTTCTTGTTGAATGCAGGAGATTTTGTATAAATTACTTTCTTCTTTTCATAATTCAAGCTTCATGAATTTTTTTCATTACCTCTCATAGATTTTGTTAATGTCAGCAATATCTCTTCCAATTTTCGCCTGACTTGCTGCGCACATTCAGGTATTTACTTATGACCTTGCTTTTTTTTGCTATGTGTTGTAATTTTATCAATAAGAGAAAACCCATAGTTCCAAGATTTCAACATGATATACTTATAATAATAGTTTTCTGTGAATTATAATAATGATGGAAATTTTTCAAAGTTCTTTGATAAATATTTTATCACTTTCATTACCCAAGACTTGAAAAATATTGGCTACTTCATATAATTACTCTCAATTGTGAACTAATTGATATTTGTGAGATTTTTTATATATTTTAACTAAAGCCAATTTTGCTTCAGAAATTCTTCAATGAATGAACTTTAACATCCTTTCCTTTTGGCTAATAATTCTCAAAGGAGAAGATTAAGAATTTTCTTCTATTGATATTCATTTATCTGGCTCCAGATCCTATGCAAAACTTTGTAGCCAATTTAGAGTGGAGTTAGACTTTCCTGTATCTTCACAATTGGTTGCAAGACTGTCTTCGAAGTGGTATGTTCTAGTTCTATGAAAAGACTTTTAAGATGATATTCAATATCAGCGATTAGGTGGAAGATTGATATTGACTAATTCTAGAGCTCCCAAGGATTTTGGACCATTTTTCAAAATGAATGTGGATTTCTTTCATAGCCAATACCTATGAAGTCTGCAAAAACCCCAAATTCTTTCATTAATGTGTTTGAGGCAAATGGATTTCTGATTATTTCCCAAAGGATCTTTTTATTATGCAACAATTCAACATTTCTTTGTATATAACTCTTACAGCCTCATAAATGGTCTTATCCCATTTATGCAAAGGAGGAGGAGTTGAATCAACTGGTATGATTCTAAAATACATCCCCCAAGTCTTCCTAATTGAAATTTATATTGTTGTTATTTGAATATTCACTATAACATAATACATGGAGTATTGGACAACTACTCTTTTCCATGGGTTCATTATTTGGATTGGAAATCCTTTAAGGGATATTCATATTAAACTTTGGGTCTTGTCCCCTAGATGGCTAAGAATCTAAATCAGTAATAGTTCTAACTAAAAGCTGAGTAAATTAATAGCTCATATTATTCATGCAAACAATATTATGCCCATCTACCGATGGTGGAAAGAAATCTTTTCTCTAACCCACTAGTGAATGGTTTTGATAATAGAATCCTCATGAGAATATCTGAGATTAAATTTCAATATTTCCATAAACCATTTAAATATAGCTGAGTAGGATTATTAAGTAATTTTTCTCTTCTAAGGGAGTTGAATTTAGTAAGTACAAGAATTATGCAGGGTACAACCATTAAAAATGGGGACACTAATAATTTAATTCAATGATAATAAATGTAAGTGAGAGCTAAGGAATTGAATATTGGAGTTCTCCAAGGAAACAGGAGTTAATCTTCACAATACCAATGCTCTTATGAACAGGAACAGCTGAAATCATTTTTGGATTTTTCTTATGATCATGAAATCATTTTTTGATTTTATTTATGATCATTGAATCTATTTTTTAATCATTATTTCTTTAGGAGCTGAATCTTAGCTTACCGGTAATAATGATTATCAATTACCTTCAAAATTCATCCCCTGTTACTGTGAAGAATGCATTCATTTTACAAGGATGGATCGAGATTCTTTTACGCAGAAAATTCATCAGGAACTGATCAAAGATCACTCAACCAAACGTCGCGAGGGACCAATACAGGTAGATTGAGTGGCGGTAACATATACGTTTCATAGCTTTATACTAGTGAAGCGATAGCATTGAGCTTATAGGTTAGATTAAGGCTTGAAATAAGCTCTCAAAACTGTTGGGAAGTAAGGGGGCAGGGAAGTGATTCTCTACGTGCAATAAGTTGTTGGAGCCCTATCTACTTCTCATTAGATCAGTTGCTATCTACCCGGGGAAATAGAAATGTCACTATGCTATCTTTGTGCTCACATTCAGGGGTAAATGCTTTTGTATTTCAGGATGACTCTCTTACTCAAAGGTAGAGAGAAAAGAAAGAATCAATTTGTGTTTGATAAAATCGCGACGTCCATTTTTCCATATGCTCAGGACGAGATTAAGGTAAAATTCTTCCTGAGTAGTTAATTAATTTGATATTCATCGTCGGATTTATTTGTTTCTAGTGATCAACGTTCCTTGTACTTTTTTTCAAGTGATTACTGTCATTTTAAAGAAGTTCATAGCGTAGAAGCCAGGTGAATTTGCTTAACTATGGTTTCGAGACATATTTAATCACTTATTAGTATTCTCTTGATTGGAGTCCCAGATCTATCACTGTGTCGGGTATACGCAGGACTGTTATATACATATATATAAATACTCTAACTATCAGTAATATGATTTATTACCTGAGTCACTATTTCATTGTTTCAATTACTCATTACTGTTTGTCCTTAGCTTATATTACTACTACTGGTTTTTATTGAGTTGAAACGTAATCAAGATCATATAACTAAAATCTCTTGCAAAAACAACAGTATGCTGAAAATTAAGGTCATAATAAATGAGTAGACAAGAATTTTTGGCTATAATAAGTTATATATTAAGATTATGTCGGAAAAAAAAGGTTCATCATGGAGGTAGGAGGAACATTTTCCCAAGAATAATCTCAGATTGAAAAGGCTAATTATGTTTATAGCCAGATGAACAGATGAAGTTGATCCACTGAGAGCTTATTGTTTTCATTGAGACTTTTTATAATCATCAATATATAAAAGATAGTTGGTTATGACTTGGAGAATAAAACTTATACTGCATATTTTTTCAAAATTGTCTTATTAATATACTAGTTTTACAAGCCCATAACGGGCGCGACTAGTTTAGGTTTATTCAAGGTTACTTCATTACCAGTAGTATTGTTTTGATTATGAAGTTGGTATCCAATTTGATTTATTCAACAGGTCAAATAATAAATTACCCGGTAGTAGATTTTTCATGACACTTACATTGTGTAGTTTTTCTTACTTGATCATACTGGTTTTATTGTTATTCATACAAAGTAAAAGACTTTTGCAACTTCTGATTGCAGGTTATTGGTTTTTTGAATTAGATTGCTTCAATAAAGTGTCTAACTATGTCATAATATGACACCTCTGAAATGTATACAAAATATCGATGAGAAGGGACTTCCATGATTAAGTGAGGAAGGAAGTAAGACTTCAGCTTACACAGCGTCGCTTTCTGTTTTCATGAGTGTTATTTCTTCCACATCCTGTGATAGGTACAAGAAACTCAAACTCACAGCATATTGAATTTGAGGAAACTAAAATTCTCAGCTCCAAAAGGATTTTGTGAGAGAACCAAGGCTCATTGAAATGCCGTGCGCATCAGGGTGAGAAGATCTATTCCAGATCAGGAGTCAATGCTGGAAGGAATGGCATTCTGCGAATTTATCTTCACGGGATTAAAATTCAACCTTATAGGGAGAAGTTCCAGCTATCTAGTAGGATCTTATTAATCTGAATACTTATTTGAACCAGGATTGTCCAATTTATTTTCAATGGAAATGCATACATGATACGTGTGGTTAGGAAATTTGCAAGCAGAAGTGTTTTGGATTTCGTGAGTTGTTCATCTACTTGATGTAGTTTCAAAAAAGTAAATCTATTCTCACTCTTACACAGTGACACTGAAAGGGTGTTCTATGATTGCGCATACATCATGATCAATGAAATTAAAAGCTAAAATTTCTTGAAAGAGAATGGAAAATACAACTGTTTTTCTAACAAAAATTATTAAAAAATTCCTTTAGGAACCTTCTTATGGAGGGTACGCAATTTCTGTGGATGAAAAAGAATATTAATATTGATTTTATTGGAATTAAGACCTAGACATTGAGACTAACATTGAAACCGGAGGTCCGGAAAGTCTGCTCAAAATTGTATTTTGAACAATACATCGAGAGCAGGAAAAAGTATCCGAACGCATAGGACTAAACTTCCTCCAAAATTTAAAATAATGTCAAAAGAATAAAAAAAAGCAGACTATAACCAAAAGGGGTACATACGATTTTGTAGGACGCAGTTAGGCAGCGGTTGGGGCTTGGGCAATGATGCAAATATGGGAACCGTTACCCCATTGCTTCTCGACCTCGGTGGGGGGCTCCCTGGCGATGACGCAGATGTGGGAGCCATTACCCCATTGCTTGCCATCGTTATTTTTGGGGTTCTCGGTGGGGTTCATCTTTTTATGGGTTGATTTGGTAAGGTGTGGGATGTGATGTTTTGTACGACACGGAAAATGCAGCTACTTATAGTCGCTGGGTGCTGCATGCGCGCAGCTCATAAGGTGTATTTCAAAGGTGGCTCAGTAAAAAGCTTGTTCACCTGTATAGCTCCAATTAAGGAGAGAGGAAATTACTCAACAAAAGTCAATGGGTAACGGCTGAGTAATTGTCGAAAACCCCCTTTATCAAATGCATACTATTCAATGGCCTGAAGCTTGCCGTATGTAATTAGAGTATATTTTCCAACTCCTTCTCAAGCTTCTTCTTTGTAAAAGTGCATATTAAAGAAGATAAGGATTCGTGAACAGTAGTTGAGTCCCTACGGCTTAGCATCAATTCCCTGGTTTTTGACATTCTATTAGATTGTCCCTGTCCTTGAACCGCAATTTGAAATTGAAATTATCTCTCGTATATTTCCGAGAACCCAAAAACATCAAGTTAGAAAATTCTCTTCTGGTCATTTTCCAAAATCCAAATACATAAAAATAGAATTGATTTAAATTGCGCTTCCTGAAGGCCTTATGCCTTTTAAGAAATAATCTTTTGTAATCCTAACTATAATATCAGAAAATTTTTAGATAATTATATTTCTACAAGAGAAACAATTTGAAAGCTATTAACAAGACAGGAAAATTCTGATTTTATTTCAACTTCAATTCTGAGAGATCTCAAATGAATTGAAAATTAACTATTAAAAAGGAAAACGTATGCAGAAATTGTTTTATAAAAAAACTATGCTAACCTCAAACATATTCGAAAATGTATGTAGGTAGAAATATGTAGTAATTTATATGAGCATTGACCTGATCTTATCAGGTATTTTTTTACAAAGAGTAAGATTGGTTATTGGCTCTTAAAATATAGGAATCAATGGAAAAACATGCAAAGGGAGTGATGAAACATTGGAATATCTCTAGCTAGCAGTAAATTAATGAAATATGCAAAGACATAGAAGAATAACAAAAATATGAGGAGAAGCATCATTTTGTAGAATTTTATTCTACTTGAGATGAAAGAATCTGGGATACATTACTTCTTCTGGAAAGGAAAGTTTATTGAAAATTAGTGAGAGTTGTGAGAAATATTAAAAGTTCCAAAAAGAAAATGAAAATCTTATGTAAGCTTCAATTTTGAGGGATCTCAAATGAAATAAGAAGTAACCATTTAAAAGAAGACGTTATGGGGAAATAATTTTATAAAAAACCTATTATAACTTACAGCATCTTCCAATACTTCAATAGGTATCAATATAAAGCAATTTATATCAAAATTGAGCTGAAAATATCAAAAATATCTTTTTGAGAGGAATAAGATTTGCTACTGAGTGTAAATATACAGGACTCAAGAAAGAAACATGTGACAGAAGTTATAAAAAATTGGAATAGATCTGTTTAGTAAATAATTAATCAAACATGAAGAAACAGAGAAGAATAAAAGACAATATGAGGAGTAGCCTCATTTTAAACAAAGGTACTCTGCTTGAAATAGAAGAATCGTGAAAATATTGCTTCTTCTGGAAAGTGATATTGAACACAGTAGCTTTTCTTACCAATCAATCATTAAGTAATGGTTTGATTTAAAATTCTTATTTTTTATCTAATCTTCACTTTCTGGAAAAATTGAGACCACTGGAAATAAAAAACCCTAAAAATAACAGTATTAGTTTGTCTTTTAACAAGGAAACTGAAAAGGTAATTAACTGCAACAATAACATGCTATGAAAATTTACAAAAATATATAAACAAAACAATAGATGATGTAAGGTTTTTTGATTAAACTCTTGATAATATGATTAAAAAACAAGATTAATATGACTGTACTCAGAAGGAAGAATATTCAGGTTAATCATCAGAGCCAGAAACTCATATAATTATCAAAAATAATTATTTGGAAATGATATAAGAATTATCATTTATGAATAATATTTATAGTAAAATAAATTCTTAACAGTCCTAAAAACTATAATAATTCTTTTACACCTTTATTCCCTGAGACTTATAAAAATAAGAAGTGTAAAGCTCTAAATATGACAGTTACACAGGGAAAACAATAATATTTTAAAACTTCTAAAAACTGAGAATGTTATTCATGAAGATATATATCACACACACTGTTCAGAGATCCTCATTCAAGAAAAATTCTGTATAAAATAACTAATAATAAATAAAAACATATATAGAATTCCAAAGAAGAACTTCCTTATCATATTGATCTAATACAATAGTTCAAATACACCAGTTCGAGAATGAAATAATATTTATAAGTGAAAAACACACCATTAATGAGTATTTTTAGAAGAATGAATAATTTTCATGATAAAAAGAAGATTTTAAGATATTGAGAGGAATTTGTGGAATCAAAAGATCCTTAAAACAACAATTTTATGAGATAAAATAAATTCTTTTCTGATTAAAAGACACAATCCAATTTCTACTCTTTCATTGTGTTATTTTGAATTCATGAAGAATATAATAAATTGAGAACTACTTTAATAAAACACTACCTGTTAAAATGTCTAATTTTATGGATTTAATGATTATGATGAACAAGAACAATGATGAAGAAAGTTCTTTTATGCCTTCAGAGAAGCACTCTTTATCACTAATTAATATAGAGTGAATGCTCAGAGAAAAAATGAAGAACCGCCTCTAAGAATAATGTTCTTCATATAAAGTAGCTTATTTTTGATCTCCCTTGAAAGTTACATGTGATATTATCAACTTCAAGTAAGTACAATCATGATTTAAGGTTATTATTTTGAGCTTTATAACAAAATTAATTAATTTATATCATAGTTCATCATGGGAAAAGCTTAAGAATCAACATACAACCAAAGATACTTTGATTGAGATTTTCAATTACTTTTCGCAGAACTCTTAATATTCTTGAAGAATTATACAAAGATTAATTTCCAAGGCTCAATGACAAACAATATTATGATATAAGATACATAAAAATGAAGTTATTGACAAAGAATTTGGAAACTATATCTGTGTGAAATTTTCAACCAAATCTAACAAGAATTTGATATTCTAAAAATTGTCAAAGCTATTTCCATTTTTTCACACCAAAATAGCAATTCATGCTAACACTCAACTCTTTGAAAGGTCTCAATGGCTTTCAATGTTATTTCAATCTTATTCATGCTTATTCAAACTTAAGAAAGTTTTTAAAACTCTAAAAACCACTATCACAGCCCTGCATATTGAGATTTAAAATTTTGGAGTTTTTAATTCTAGTCCCAAAGAGGGATCAACCAGGAAAAAATGAAATTTTTGAGTAAAGTCTAACATAATGCTTACCTGAAGTTTAAAATCCCTAAATACACAAGAAAAATGTTATTTGGGTTCCTTCCAATCCCAAAACCTGGGGACCATTGCATTTTTTGGCTTTTTCCCTTTGTAACCCCCTTATGTGCGAGCTTTGTGCTTTGAATTTATTTAAAGCAATACCATGTATTTGAAACAATTTGAATGGACCCATAGAGGAGTACAAGCCTAGATAGGCAATACTTAGCCTATTTGGCAAATATACACAAAATGTCGGATGTTATTTAATTCTGTAAATTTGGATGAACCTTATGCAACCTCAAAATTAAGCCTAGGTTTAACAATGCCAAATGTTGATCAAAAAGCTTTAAGTAGAGTAATTGTAATGTGATTCTCTTAAAACTTCCAATAAAAATAGAAACATCCATTTTGGGGTACACCCTAGGATATTTCTGATGTAGAGTCCAAATATTATATAATATCTGTAGCTTTGTTTATCAAAAATAAAGCCATATTTATTTTGTGTTATTTTTTGTTTTGAATTAACTTCCAAGTCAGCTTATGATGAAGTCAATTGTGCAAAATATTTTTTGGGGAGTTATGAATATGGAATATATACCTCACAGGCTCACACAAAATTGAAGGAACTTTCAGCCTTTTGATCATCTTTCATGGCTATATTGTCACAAAGACTATTCTGAGTCAGGTATGTCTGATTGTTGCAGACACTCAACTTCAAAAACTGGGTTCCAATATCTCATTCGTTCCCCCCTGCTTTTACACCCAAGTCTCCTTTCATTAATGAGATTCTTTATTTTTATGAATTCATTCTGTTCCATTGGTGGTACAGTGAAATGAGTGGGGTTCCTTGAAGGAGATAATCCATATGGGTCTAGCCTATGTCACTTTTGGTGTAAAATCAAATAATGAAATAATATCCATGAGTTGGGCTATCAAAAATAAATTCATAGTTATTTTTTGTTATTTTGTGTTATTTTTTGTTATTTTTTGTTATTTTTTGTTATTTTTTATTATTTTTTGTTATTTTTTGTTATTTTTTGTTATTTTTTGTTATTTTTTGTTTTTTTTTTGTTATTTTTTGTTATTTTTTGTTATTTTTTGTTATTTTTTGTTATTTTTTGTTATTTTTTGTTATTTTTTGTTATTTTTTGTTATTTTTTGTTATTTTTTGTTATTTTTTGTTATTTTTTGTTATTTTTTGTTATTTTTTGTTATTTTTTGTTATTTTTTGTTATTTTTTGTTATTTTTTGTTATTTTTTGTTATTTTTTGTTATTTTTTGTTATTTTTTGTTATTTTTTGTTATTTTTTGTTATTTTTTGTTATTTTTTGTTATTTTTTGTTATTTTTTGTTATTTTTTGTTATTTTTTCTTATTTTTTCTTATTTTTTGTTATTTTTTGTTATTTTTTGTTATTTTTTGTTTTTGTTTGTTATTTTTTGTTATTTTTTGTCATTTTTTGTTATTTCTTGTTATTTTTTGTTATTTTCTGTAATTTGTTTTGATTTTTTGTAATTTTTTGTAATTTTTTGTAATTTTTTGTAGTTTTTTGTCCTTTTTTGTAATTTTTTGTAATTTTTTATAGTTTTTTGTAATTTTTTGTAATTTTTTGTAATTTGTTTGTAATTTTTTGTGATTTTTTGTAATTTTTTGTGATTTTTTGTAATTTTTCGTAATTTTGTGTAATTTTTTGGAATTTTTTGTAACGTTTTGTTTAGAGAGTTAAGGAAGAAATATGCTCATATGCGTGACTTATGAGGTGTTCAAAGCAAGATTCCAAGGATTATGTGAAGACTGAGGTATATAGTCATTGTACAATTATTGCTGTTTGTTTTGTGTGCCTAAGTTTCAACTGTTGCATGATTTTTTATATATATAATTCTCAAACATCAGAAATCACAAGTCCTGAAATACATCTTTTTTTTTTGAGTTCAACATATTTTTAAAAATAATCAGTATTTGTCAATTACAAAGTGACATAAAACACAATTATGGAAAATGGAATGAGAGGTAGTGGGTAGGGAAATAAGCAATAAATATCCTCCTATTATTGACTAAATGAGGATTCAAGATGAGGGTTTCAAGTATTATATGCAGAGAGATGTGCATTTTCTTTGGAAAATTGAGGATGGCTTTTGTTTATGCAAAAGTGTCAATGAGTACATTGATTTTGATTCTCATCTCAAATTTTCAGAACATAGGAAATCACAAGGGCTGAAAAACATCCATTGATACATTTAAGTTTAAACTTTTTTTGAATTCTTTTCTTGATAAATGTGGAGAAAAGTTGTTCTATATGAGAGCACATATTGAACTGAAAAGTATTTTTTGGGTGAGGGAGTAGCTTTAATCACTCTGAGTGAAAATTTTATTTTCTTGGATAATATATATGGCTTTGTTTGGAAATTGCCATATTATGGGATAGCCAAAAAAGCTCCAATGAAAGTATGCTTTATTATAAAAGATCAGAATAGAAAAGTCAATGGTTTAATGATTTTACCCAAAAATATTATGTACAACTGTGATATTACACTGTCACATGAATATTTGTTTTCAGATTGAGGGAATAAGACCTTCAATTTGGAGACCAAAATGTAATTTCTGCTAAAAAATGTAACAGTGAGGCCTTCATAATATTCTACAGCATTCAAAATGGACTTCATTGGATATGGACTGAAAAGCCTTGCAATAATGAGAAAAAACAATCCTTTAATCTATAAAAAATTGAATTTTCATACTTTAGAATATTTTTTGAGCTGTTGATGTTAAAAAGGTAAGTTTTCAACATAATGTATCCTGAAAAGGCATCGTGAAACCTAGAATCTGGCAAACCTAATATAAAAACCAATAAATTGATAGTAGTCCATCAAGTATTATTTTCAAAAGATAATATATTTGTATTTTCAATCAATAGAAAATAATATTAAGTAGAGATAAATTCTCCTGAAACAATAGGGATCCTGAAAGTCACGTCTATATCAAAATTCAATATTTTCTTACAGAAAAATATGGAAAAGTATTTCATGAGTAGTTTACTCCATGTATTTAAGGGCAGATTTGAATTATACAGATCCTTCAGTTATGCTCATTCAATTTGTGAAAATGCTGAAATTTACTGTATGACATTGTAATATGAAAGGTGCTGTAAAACCTCATTATCATCACCACATAAAGGTATTGTGTGTTTATTTTACATTTTCAGGTCAATATAATGGGATGTCATGAGGTTTTGATACATTTAATTGGATATCAGTCTTGAATCCTGGATTAATATTTTTGACATAAAAAATAGCTATTAAAGGAAAATGACATCAAAGTTAGGCAGGTTACCCATATCCTGAGGCATCTAGGGCATCATTTTCCCCCTGGATCAGATGCATGGGTTAGTGTAGCCAAATCATTTAAAAGGAAATGTAGGGGACGTTCTTTCAAGAGTTAAAATCCCATTAATTCATAAGAAAATTGCAAATATTCCATTTTCACATTACAGAGAGGTAATGGGAAATTGAACTCCAGTAACATCAAAATTGTCATTGGATTTCCAGTGATAAACCAACAAAGAGTTATTAAAAATTCTGTGTGCTACTATCTATACAACTACCTCATGGAAACCAAACTGACCTGGCTATTTTCTTATACCACATACGCAAGGAGGTTGAGCTGCAATAATCAATTATACATACAATTCTAAATGAATCTTTATAAACCTTTCAGTACAAATGGATAAGGGGTTGATAGCACAAAAGCCAACAGAATTTGTGAGACTTTTAGATATGACCACATAACCAAAAAGGTCACAAGAAATATTTAAAATAATTAAACATTAAAAATAATTACCTTAATACTACAAAAATGCCATAAATTGGCATAAAGCTTGTTTTAACTTAAAAACCAATGAATAAACATGTGAAATAAATTACATCGCTGGATTCCCCATTGTAAAATACACATATACCATCTTTATGGCATATCTTTCAAGTCAATATTTAATGAGTTATAAGTAATATTACCTTATAAAAAACATAAATCCTCACTTATTTCAAATAACAATGAAAAAACATGTGGAATAAATAGTACCATTGGATTCTCCATAAAGGTCCACACATAATACAATTAAGAAGCTAATCTCCAAATTCAATACTTAAGGAGTTGAGCTGAATATATGCACTTTTTTGGTAAACACATATATTCAAGGATTTTTGCTAATATATTTTGAAATATGAATGATAGAGTGATTAACCAAAAAGAAAGTCATTACGTAATTACAGTAGGAATACAGAAATTAAGCCTATTTCACAAGCTATAAAACAGGTTAAAACCTGTAAGGGATCATTAATTAAAATCAATAGAGCTGTTGACCACTTTGTCGTGAAAGTGGTCCAAACTTGAAAAAAAAGTAGACAGTTGGATTCTACTAGTCCATTCGTGAAAAATGATGTATTTTTTATTATAATATTCAAGGTATAACCCCTTGAAATCATGGTTTGAAGTTTAAAATATTCAATTTCAACAGAAAAGATGAGTTACAAGAAAAATCATCGAAAATAGAGTTTTGATGATGTAGTGTAATTCTCTTGGAAGCATAATAAGGTTATGCCAAGCTATTAGAATTAACTCTCTGAATTTCTCCAGCGTGTAAAACTCAAAGGTTATTAAGGATCAAAGTTTGAGCTTAATTTGATCATTTATGATCACTCACTGTAACCCTAAATTAAGTTTAACAGTCATATGAGTGATACAATTGGTGAATACTGTTAGTTTATGATTTAAACTTATGAAATCGACAAATTTTGGGGTTATGCCAAGCCTCGACGTCATCAAACTTAGAGTTATAGTGATAACTCTAAATAATGGCATCATAATGAGATAATATGGTTTGATCATGATGTAATAATCACCAAACCTTAAAATATTGATTGATCCCAGTGGATATGATCAGGGAACGTCTACTAGAAGCCTGTTGGACTCTAGGAGGAAGGGATTTAATATAAATAGAGCTCTTTTTACTCTATTTCCCCCTCAGACACTTACAAATCATTAAATCATTAAATAAAAAGGTAATTTCTTTATTCTTTATATATAAAACTTTTATATTATTAAAGACCAAAGATAATATTATAATAATATTCATCTTTGACGTGATTATTGCAATTATTTAATTGTTTTGTTTAAATCTCTCTTAAAAACCTCAATTCCACATAAAACCAAGAAAATTTGTAATTTCTCTTAAATTTTACTGTAACTACAATTCAAATAAGTTGTATTTACATTTCTAGGCGTAAATTTATTCAAAATTATTATATTAAGCATTAAAAGTAGGTTATTTCTCTTATTATAATACTTTTTCTCTATTATTACTTTTAATAATTCTATAATTGATATAAATAGTATTTATATTAATTTATAACTTTAATATTGGAAATATTATTGTGATTAATTGTTTTTTATTAATAAAAAACAATTTTTACGCCTTTATTATTTGTTGGTAACAATAATAAAGTGCTTTTAAATATATTAATTATCTTATATTGATATATTTATTTTATATATATAGTTTTTTATAATATCAATTATATTATTATATTTATTTAATAATATAATTATTTTACGCCATAATAATAATAATTCTTTATTATTATAATAATTTTTATCTTATTTATTTCATTATATGGACATTCATACTACAATAAGTAAAATATTAGTCATTTTTACTTATTGTTTCATAGTAAAACCTTACATTTGGGGTCTGGCCGTGATATTTACTCTAAAAGACCTTTAGAAAGATTCTAATTGGGTTTATCCAATAATAAATTATAATTATATAATAATCTTATATTTATTGATTTTAAAAGCTATTGAGGCATTTGGAAAGCAATTGTACTGTCTTACATGTGGTTTTTCACATCCTTAGACTTGCAAAAACTTTCTTTGAGTGACTCTAGTGATTAAAAAAGATATTTTATAAATTAAAAATAATTTTTTATTATAAATTAATTTTATAAAAGAATCATATTCAATTTTATTTTATTCTTTAAAAATAAAAACATAAAAAATAATAAAAAATAATAAAAACCAATAAAAAAGTTATTTTATTCATTTTAATTTCATTTCTTTAATTATTTTCACTTCTCAAAAGATATGAAAGCAATTTTTACATGGAAAATTGCCATATCTTACCAAAAATAACACTTTTATATAAAAGACTTATATTTATTTGTCTTTTTTAGTGTTTGAAGAAAATCCAACAGAGGACAACCAAACCACTGTTGAAAGATTGGTGGAAGAAACTTGTCAAAGCTCTCCAACACCAATAATCACTAAGAAAAAGAAAGCCAAGAAATTGGAATTTCCAGGACCCACTATTCATGACTCTGAAGGTGAGTACTTCATTTATAAATTGCCATAAGAAGAATTCCTGTTCTGAAATCTTCCTATCTCTTATGTTTCTTAAAATATAACTACCAGAAGAGCCTCCCGATACTCCATGAAATCAGATGGAGCTGGACTTAGAGTTAGAATTGATTCCTCAAAAGGGAAAAGGAAGGGCAATATCCCCAGTGGAACAGAATCCACACAAGGAAGTGCCTTATCCCAAAGTCAAGTCCCAGAAATGCCCATGATATCTGAACCAGAATTGGAACTAAGTATGAGTGACTCAAACAGGTACAAATCACATTCAGAGGGCTCAAATAGACATCTACATGAGCCAGTAAAAACAGTACTACACAGTGTACAAAGACAAGGATTGGGAAATGTTGCCCCAAATACACCAAGCAGTGATGAACTCCTGGCACATCCTGAAAAAGTTCCTTAAAGAGGAGGAAATAGTGAGATACTCCAATGGATGGAATCCACTATCATCCAAACCTCAAGTCAAAAAGATCAAGGAGTATCATGCCAAAAAGAAGGAGGCAACCAAGGAAGAAGCCCCAGTAGCTTCTACCAGCAAGCGCCAAGCCCCAAGCCAACCCACTTCCCCAAGAAGGGAAAAAGAACAAGAAAAAGAATTGGAGAAAACCATATTCCCCAGGATACAGGATCCGCAAAATCCAAAAAGATGCCATGGACAATGTCTTCAACATGGCCAGGAATTTGATGGAATTCAAAGACAAAGAGGAGAAAAGAATGAGACAACCCCATTTCCCAAAGAAATCACCTTGTGTCCTGATGTTATAAATAATTTAACAGAGCTTAAAAATAGTATTTTACCACTTAAAGACATTAAACATAGTTTAATATCTTTCCAATAAATAAATAATAGCTTATAATCTTCAACAAAACTTGTTGTACCAAATAAAAAAGAAATTGATAACATAAAATTTATGATTGAAAAGAAGAAACCAAAAGTATTAATTGATAATACTCAGAAATTAATACAAGGACAACAAGAGTTGTACACATACATAAGTGATATCAAAGAAAAAACTTTGACAATCAATTATGACATGAGTATTGATATTCTTACAGAAAAATTTAAAAAAATTAAGCCTTTCTGTAGAAATATTTGAAGAAAAGACTTCATCACACCAAAAATTACTTTTGGACCATGTGGAAAAGAGTGATGAAGCAAGAATTCATCTGAAAGATGACATTCAAAGTGAAATAAAGCTTATTACCGAAAGAATGGATAAAATTAATGAGGCTAACTTAAATATGCCAAAGTTATCAACACCATTTTCTCACATAAGAAGCCCTGTTAAACCAAAAGAGGTATTAAAAATCCATTCATAACAGACTTGAGTCACCAAGACAATAACCAAGTCTTAATGAAGGAAGCACCTCAATTGAAAGAATGGCCAACATTCACAGGAGAAGGTGAATATGACCACTGGTCATTTATCAAAAAAGATTGACATGCTACAAGAAGATTATGTCATACCAGATGAATTAATCACTGCAAGATGACATTCATTGTTTGAGAAATCTGCAAAAAGATGGTATTATGGCATAAGTCAAACAAATGGTAAAAATACCTGGTCTGGGTGGAAACAAGAAATAATCACCAATTGGGCTAATGATGCCTGGAGGTACAAAATAGAAAATGAAAATGAAAATTCCTTCTTTGACCCAGACAAAGACAAACCTTTAACTTGGTTCTTGAAACAAGTTGAAAGACTTAATGCATTGTACCCAGAAATGTCACAAAAAATGGTGCATATGAAAATACTCAAGAAATGTGGAGGAGAGCTAGAACATGCCCTAAGAAGCAGGTGTAGAAAGCCATGCTCCGCAGAAGAGTATATTAATGCACTAGAAGACATAGTGACAAGAACAAAAATTGGCAAGACTTGGAAGAAATTGGAGATTAAAAGCCCAAATAAACCATTTATCAAAAAAGATAAATCAAAAGAAGCTTTCAAGCCCAATACATCCAACAATAATGAGCAAAGAAAATGACATAAATGTGGAGGTTTTGAACACTTAGCCAATGATTTCCTTAAAAAGGCAAAGATTAATGAAATTGTGGAAACAGAAAACCACAATGACAAAGAAGAGGAATCTGACTGTGAAAAAGAGACAGAAGAATCAGAAAGCTCTGAAAGTGATGAAATTAATATAATTAATGCACAAAATTAATAATATTGATATAATTTATGAAGTACTAGATGTTAACTCAAACTTACCACAAGTTGGAACATCTGACACAAACCTGACAAATATACAAGATGCCAAAATGTATAGAACCCAACCTGCAAAAGGAATGGGATATACAGCTGGAAAATCAAGTATAAGTATGGTTATGGTTGATAACCAAGAAGGAAAAGTGAACTTGGATACAGGAGCATAGTGCACCTGTGTTGGTAAAAGTTATTTAAAAACCATTGTCCCATACTAGCAAGAAAAACGTATGCCAATACAAGGTGTCAAATTTAGTAGTGCAAGTGAGAGCATGAAGCCCCTTGGAATAATTGATTTAACACTAATTTTTCCTCACCCCTCACAATGTGTCAGAATTAAAGTAGAGTTTGTAATAATGGACAAATGTACTAGTAATCACTTCATACTTGGAAATGACTACTTATCAATTTATGGTATAGATATCTCTAACCAAAAAGATAGATATTTTACCATAGGAGACAACAAAAGACAAAAGTTTGGCTTCTTAAATAACAAAGAACATATCACAGTTATTAAGAATGAAGAGAAAATCCCAGAAAAGGAACTTTTTATATCTGAACAGCTCAAAGAGGCAGAATTCAATCAAGAATTAACAGAAAAAATGAAAGAAAAGCTAATTGACCTCTTATTTAAGTAAAAAAATACCTTTGCAACTGACAAAGAACCACTAGGTGCCATAATTGGGCATGAAGTGGATATAATACTTAATGTGGAAAAGCCTTACCCACCTTTACTAAGGAGACCTGCTTACCCAGCTAGTCCAAGGGCTAGAGAAGCCTTGGAGGTACACATTAAAGAATTAATGAACCTTGGAGTATTAAGAAAGGTAGGACATAATGAACAGGTAGAGGTCACTAAACCTGTCATTATAGCTTGGAATAATGGAAAATCAAGGATGGTAGGAGACTTCAGAGCGCTGAACACCTGTACCATTCCAGACAGATATCCAATACCCAGAATCCATGAGACATTGACATAATTGTCACAAGCTAAGTTCATTACAGCCATGGAAGCCTTAAGGGGTTTCATCAAAATGTCTTAACAGACAATGCCAAGAAACTACGGAGGATAATAGTCCACTGTGGGATTTTTGAATACTTAAGAATGCCATTTGGCATAAAAAATGCACCTTCCCATTATCAAAGGATGATGAACACCATATTTCCTGAAGAATTATCAGAAGGATGGTCAATTATCTGTATTAATGATATCATAGCTTGCTCAGAAACTTGGGAAAATCACCTTACAAGACTAGAAAGGGTACTACAAAAAATAGTGCAAGTGAATGTGAAAATTTCCTTGAAAAAGTGTCATTTTGCATACAGTGAACTAAAAGCACTAGGACATGTTGTATATGGACTTAGTCTAGGCATAGACAAGAATAAAGTAGCAGCAGTACTACTTAAGCCAATGCCTCAAACCAAAAAAGAAATGCAATCATTTCTAGGATTTTCTGGTTACTATAGACAGCATATAAAGGACTTTGCAAAAATTGCTAAATCCTTGTATAAGCTATGTGACCAACAAACAGTCTATGAAATTACAGAAGAAAGAGTCAAGTCATATGAAGAATTGAAAAATTCCTTAACAAATGCCCCATTTCTTCTAATGCCAGATTGGAAACTACCCTTCAAACTTTACATTGATGCTTGTGGAGAAGGACTAGGTGCTGCACTACACCATACACAAATTATCAATTATAAACCAGTGGAAGGACTAATTTGTTTTATTTCAAGATAAATAAAGCCAACAGAAGCAAGATATGGAGCAAGCCAAATGGAATGCCTCTCCTTAGTGTGGGCTTTAGAAAAATTACATTATTGCTTGGATGGAACAGTATTTGATGTGATTACAGACTTTAATGCTATAAAATCTCTATTAAACATGAAAACTCCAAATAGACATATGCTGAGATGGCAAATTTCTGTCCAAGAATACAGAGGAAATATGTCTATTGTTCATCAATCCGGCAATATTCCTAAAAATGCAGATGGTCTTAGCAGATGGGCTCTAGCAAATACCCCTGAAAACCCAGCATGGGTACCACAGGAAGAGCACCACATAGAAGGAATATGTGTTACAGACATTGGCACAGAATTCTTTAACCAAGTTAAAGAAAGTTAAAAGATAGACAAGAATTGCCATATCTTAAGCCAACTTCTAATGAAAGACTGCAAACATCCATCAATTTCATCAAAATTAGATGAAACATGGAAAAAGGCATATGATGAAGGAAGATTCCCCCTCCTTGATGGAATCCTTTACCATAGAACAAAACACACATGTGTTATGGCCTTAACAGATAGAACCCTGATAAACACTATTTTACATGAGTTTCATTATAGTATTGCAGCTGGACACCTTTCAGAAGACAGAACACTAGAGAGGGTAAAGACCTTCTCTTGGTGGCCAAATTGGAAGAAAGATGTTTCAGAATACTGCCAAACCTGTGACAGAAGTCAAAAAGCTAACAGATCCACCAAAGAAATTTGGAATGATCATCCAAATACAAGAACAAAAATCCCCTTCGGAAATAGTTCATATGGATTGGGTAACAGCATTACCTCCAGGAGGAGACAAAAGCTATAATGCATGCCTAGTATTAGTTGACAGGTATAGAAAAACTCCTATGTTCCTACCAAGTCAGAAAGATGACACATGTAAGATTTGTCTATGAAACTGATGATAATATGACTATTAATCCACAGTACTATGCCTGTTCTTTTGAAATATAATAACAAAATTTTATTATAGCCACAATTAAATAATTAAAGAATTATTTCTTTCACGTGTTGAACACTACTAGTGATTTTAACTCTGAGTAAGTAATTGTCTAGAAGAATCAATTACAAGATGATTTTAATGATAAAACTTCTTTTATTAAAATGATAAAATTATTTGAATATATAATTATCTTTTGCAAGAATAATTATCATGGTAATTATTGAAGAAAACTAATTTTAGAGAAAAACTTTAAGAATTAAAAATAAATCACTCACTAATATTCCAAGGAACTTATGGAAAGATAAGATAGAGAGATTTAATGTAGAATTGTGGATTTTAAGGATCAAAGTGAATTTATAACAGTATTACAACAATATATAGTTGGATTATATGATTTCACGTCTTTATTATTGATTCTGAAAGATTTAAAACACTTAAGAATAGCTATAACTAATACTTACTTTGTTGGTAATAATGGTTTAAATGATAATAAGAAGATGATGATGTGGAAAAAACAGCAAGAGGAGGCCTCTTTTAGATCAAAAACAGCTCACAGAGGCGTGCCATGGAGAAAACTGAAAAACAAGTGGTGAGAAAACAATAAACCCTTTTGGATTATTGATTGCATCATCTGTTGTCACTTAAGATTATCATAATAACTTATTTGATGCTTTTACGTGACTACCAACCCCAATATGGTTAAGAATAAAAGGAGTAACATCTGTAAATCTTTTTTTATTCCAAAAAAATCATTGATTTATCAATTTTATTGCCAATTTCATCACAGGTTGTAATTACTGTAAATTTTTGAAGATTCAGGGTTTCACGTAGAATAGTCAAAAATGGACTGTAAGTAAAACTTTGCATTTTACTAGTAAAACTGAAATTATTTTTGGTTGTAAAATAGATAATATAGTTCTCCATTATTCCTGAAGGTTTCAGAAAGATTCATCAAGAATCGTATTTTTAATGAATTTTTGAAGTTTTTAACTCATTTCTACGTAGAATTGCAAATATCAGTTTTTAACTGGTTGCTATGAGGTAAATCAATAGATACAAGTCCAAAAAGGGTTTTGATTACTCTTTTGGGGTTTATCCTTGGAAAATCATTAAGAATTGACATGGTTACAGGAGTCCAAGTAGCTCTTTACCTCCTTGGCATGTCAAAATAGCAGGTTATTTGCTATTTTCTTAAGATTTACAGTAGTTGTAACATGGTAACCAAGTTCCCAAAAGGTTTTAGTTTACCAATTAGGCCAAGATCAGCCATGGATCAAAGCTTTGGAGTTGTCCACACCTCTGAGCCCTCAGAAGTTGGGTACCCTGGCTCTCTTTGATGTCTTTTGTCCCCCTTGCTTATTTTTCACGTCAAAATACAAAATTAAGCTTCAAGTGAGATATCCACTATGAGTGTACCAAAGGTCCATGTAAGAATACCATGATATTAAGTGCCCAAAACATGCATAACACTATTCTTAGTGTATATGTAACATGAGATTTCTCACATTCCCATTATTTTGGCGTGAATTTAAGAAAAACAAAAATTTTCATGGCTCTTTTATGTGGTATTGATGATGTGGTATTGAAGTATTTTCCATTTTACCACCTCAAAGAGTTAATTTGAGCTTATTCACTCTATGGATCTACCCTAGGTGAATTTTTGTGTAGAATCCAAATCTGGCCTTAAATCCATGAATTTCCTTACTAAATAAAAAGGTATTCATCTTTTCTGAAATTTAAAATGATGAATTTTGGATATATGCATAATTCAAAATTTCTTTTTAAGATAATTGTGGCCTATTTGGGTATGTAAAATATACCTCAAGGCGCACAACACAGCTATGGAGAGAGCCATAATGATATGGAATAAATTCATTAGCCATACAGGCTTATTCCAGAATTTTATAAGTGACAGAGACCCAAAATTCACTTCAGCATTATGGAAAAATCTCCATAAATTGTTTGTGACAAAGTTATCATTCTCAACAGCATACCATCCTCAAACTGATGGTTTAGCAGAAAGAATGATACAAACTTTTGAGGACATGATCAGAAGATTCTGTGCTTATGGACTAGAATTCAAAGATTCTGATGGTTTTACCCATGATTGGTGTACACTAATACCAGCTCTTGAAATGGCATATAGAACATCAATCCATCCTTCTACTGGAAAAACCCAGCAATGCTAGAAAAAGGTTGGAATCCAAGACTTCCTTATGATACCGTCAAAAAGGACTTAGTGGATACACATCCAACAGCCAGCAGTTTTAAGATAATGCTTGAAAAAGCAAGACACCATGCAAAAAGATGTATGCAAGATTCTTTCAAACATGAAAAAGAAAGATGGGATAAAATTCATTAACCACCTGACTTCAAAATAGGAGACTTGGTAATAGTATCAACCCTTAATTTCAATAACATAAAAGGTCCAAAGAAATTGAAAGATTACTTTTCAGGACCATTTATGTTAAAAGCACTTCATGGACCCAATGCTGTGCAATTGGAACTCACAGGTGAATTGTTGAACAAACACCCAACTTTCCCTGTAAGTCTGATAAAACCTTACAGTTCAAGTGACAAGGAGTTATTTCCACTGAGAAATAAACCCCCACTTGAAATTACCCCCTTGGAAGAAGGAGAAGAAAAGAAAATTGTAAAAGTCCTTAAAGAAAGTAGGACAAGAAACAAAAAAGAAAGAGAATACCTTGTAAGGTATAGAAATTCAACTCAAGAAGATGAATGGCTACTTGAGAAATATATAATAAATGCTGATAAACTACTAAGAATGTTCAGAAATGAAAGAAAACCTGAAAAATAGAAAAGTTAAGCATTATTGAGCTTCAAGACTAACAAAGTCTATTGAAGAGGTAGGACAGTGGATGATACCCTAATTACACATAGCAGATTGTGGTAAAATGTTTTATGGTGGTAGGGAATGTGAGCCTTTGAGATATGACCACATACCCAAAAAGGTCACAAGAAATATTTAAAATAATTATACATTAAAAATAATTACCTTGAAACTACAAAAATGCCATAAAGTGGCATAAAACTTGGTTTAACTTAAATAACAATGCATAAACATGTGAAATAATTTATACCAATGGATTCCCCATGGTAAAATACACATATACCATTTTTATGGCATATCTGTAAAGTCAATATTTAATGAGTTATAGGTAATAATACCTTATAAAGAAAATCCTTAATTATTTCAAATAACAGCGAAACAACATCTAAAATAAATGGTACCATTGGATTCTCCATAAAATTCCACACATAAAACAATTAAGAAGCTAATCTCCAAAGTCAATACTTAAGGAGTTAAGCTGAATATATGCACTTTTTTGGTCAACGCATATATTCAAGGATTTTAGCTAATATCTTTTGAAATATGCATGATAGAGTGATGAACCAAAAATAAAGTCACCACTTAATTACTGTAGAAATACAGACATGAAGTTTATTTCACAAGTTATAAATGAGGTTACAATCTGTAAGGGATTATTGATTAAAATCAATAGAGGTGTTGACCCTTTTGTTGTAAAAGTGGTCCAAACTTGAAAAAAAGTAGACAGTTGGATTCTACTAGTCCATTAGTGAATAATGATTTATTTCATATTATAATATTCAAGGTATAACCGCTTGAAATCATGGTTTGAAGTTGCAAATATTCAATTTCAACAGAAAAGATGAGTTACAAGAAAAATCATCCAAAATAGAGTTTTGATGATTTAATGAAATTCTCTTGGAAGCACAATGAGGCTATGCCATGCTATTAGAATTTACTCTCTGAATTTCTGTAGCATGTAAAACTTAAAATGTATTAAGGATCAAAGTTTGAGCTTAATTTGAGCATTTATGAGCACTCACTGTAACCTTAAATTAAGTTTAACAGTCATATGAGTGATAAAATTGGTGAATACTGTTAATTTATGATTAAAAATAATAAAATACACTAATTTTGGGGTTATTCCAAGCCTTGACGTCATCAAACTTAGAGTTATAGTGATAACTCTAAATAATGGCGTAATAATGAGATAATATGGTTTGATCATGATCTAATCATCACCAAACCTTAAAATATTGATCAATTCCGGTGGATATAATCATTGCACGTCTACTAGAAGCCTTTTGGACTCTAGAAGGAAGGAATTTAATATAAATAGAGCTATTTTTACTCTATTTCCCCCTCAGACCCTTACAACACATTATATCATTAAATAAAAAGGTAATTTCTTTATTCTTTGTATATAAAACGTTTATATTATGAAAGACCAAAGATAATCTTATAGTAATCTTCATCTTTGACGTGATTATTGCAATTATTTAATTGTTTTGTTTAAATTTCTCTTAAAAACCTCAATTCCACGTAAAGCAAGAAAATCTGTAATTTCTCTTAATTTTTACTGTAACTACAGTTTAAATAAGTTGTATTCACATTTCTAGGCGTAAATTTATTCAAAACTATTATATCAAGCATTAAAAGTAGATTATTGTCCTTATTATAATAATTCTTCTCTATTATTACTTTTAATAATTCTATAATTGATATAAATAGTATTTATATTAATTTATAACTTTAATATTGGTAATATTAGTGTTATTAATTGTTTTTTATTAATAAGAAAATTTTTCTTACACCTTTATTATTTGTTGGTTACAATAATAAAGTTCTTTTAAATATATTAATTATCTTATATTAATATATTTATTTTATATCTATTATTTTTTTATAATATAAATTATATTATTATATTTATTGAATAATATAATTATTTTACGCCATAATTATAATAATTTTTATCTTATTTATTTCATTATAAGGACATTCATAGTACAATAAGTAAAATATTAGTAATTTTTACTTATTGTTTCATAGTCAAACCTTACAGAATTATGACTTAATCATTCAACTTGGAAGGCTTTCGCATAATACATTTTTGAGGATCCACATGAAAAAATGAATATTGAAAAATTAAGCAAAAATACAACCTTTACTGTAAATTCTAATAAAATCAATAATTTGGGACAAAAATCCTTGTTATTAAGTGAAGAAAGATTTACAGTACTAAATCCTTTATTCCATACCCAAAGATGGGGTTTTAACCACATAATATGAATTAATCAAGGAATTCCAATAATTTCTCATTCCTACATGTAATTTAAGAAAGAACAATTGAATTTCAACTGTTCTTTGGCTAAATTTTGCTTTAAGCTTGATCCATGGCATTCCTTTTTAAGCTTCAGTAGATTTAAATTAATCCTAATATTGATTTTTTTTAAGATATCTTAATTCTGTCCATCAAGTTCATTAATTAATCAACACCACCAAGTAGTTATTATTTATTAGATCATTATTAGCACCTTAAATCTTTTCAATTGTACATAAGTACATTCAATCACAAAATAAAACTTGTCAAAATGTTATTTTAATTATAATTTTGTTTGTTTTTGTTTATACACATTTTTTGTGCTTCAATCAATAAATAATCTATTAAATAACTTTACCCATATTTCTCAGCACTTTTTATGGTAAAGGTTAATTATTTATTGCATTATTACTTTTTTTCTCAAATTTTAAGCTTATATCAAGAATCTTTACTGATAATTCTTGCAGAATATAGTTATTTATTAAATCAATTTATAATTCATTTGATGGGTAGTCTTAATATTAAAAGTTCTCATAATTCATTCTAGTAGACAGTTACTTTCAGAGTTATGATCACTGGTAACTTATAACAAGTAAAAGAGATAATTAAACAGTAACTTATTTTACTTTGACTTTAATCAATTAATTGATTACAATTTCAGAAGAACAGTAATACAACTATTTACCATTAGCAACATTTTCAGCAATTCCAGAGGCAAATCTGCCAAAAACAGTACCATACCTACCAGAATCATGGAAGTATCAATGAAGAAGAAACCCTTTTGATGATAATCTTTCAACTTTAATAATCTAATGGATATATATATGGAGAGTAAATAAATTACCTTTTTATGTAATGGTTTTATGGTTTTTGGCACATTTGAGGGGGAAATAGGGGAAAAGGGGGTCTATTTATAATATGATCCTCCTCCCAGAGGCCAGCAAGCTGCTGGTAGATGTCGACTGATGGTGTACACTGAAACTGATCAGTAATTTAAGGTTTAGTGATGATTTAATCATAATTAAACCATGTTATCCCATCATTACACCAGTTTTTAGAGTTATCACTGTAAGTCTATGTTTTGTAACATCATAGGCTTGGAAGTAAACCAACCTTTGTGTATTTCATGAGCTTTAATAGTAATAAGCTACTATTAACAACTTTTATCACTTATATGTTTATTAAACTTAAATTAAAATTACATTGAGTGATCATAATTGATCAATTTTAAGCTTAAACTTTGATCATAGTTGATCAATTTTAAGCTTAAACTTTGATCATAGTTGATCAATTTTAAGCTTAAACTTTGATCATTAATAATCTTTGAGTCATACACTTTGAATAAATTCAGAGAGTGAATTATGATAGCTCGAAATGTCATTATTAAAATTACAAGAGTATTTCATCAAATAATCCACAATCTATTTTTGATGTTTGGTTTTGTAACTCCTCTTTTCTGTTGAAATTTAGTATTTTAGAATTCAAACAGGGATTCAAGAGGTTATACCTTGAATATAATAATAAAAATTACATCATCCTTCATTTATGAGCAGGGAGAATTTTGATTTCCAGTTCATTTTAGTTTTGGAGCACTTTCACAACAAAGTGGTCAACAGCTATAACATTTGTGTTCAATAAATCCTTCAAAGTTATAACCTTGTTTATAACTTCTCAAGTCAAGCTTATATCTATATTCCTACATGAATGACATGATAACATGATTTTTGTTCAACTCTCTATCATATATTTCTTAAGGGATATAAGCTAAACCATCAATATATGTACTGAGCATAAAAGTGCATAAACTCATGTTATTATTTAAGTATTGACTTCACAGATATGAAACAAAAATTTTATATGTGTAATTTTTCATGTGGAATCCAATGGTGAAATCTATTAAAAAAATATTAATCATTTTTCAATATAATGAAGATTCAGAGGTAATGAGGAATCTATGCATTTTTATGGCATTTTTATTTATTTCAAAATGATAACTTTAATTCTTAGCATTAGAATAAATATTGTCAATTTGGTTTGTGAAATATTTGGATATATAGTCACATCTAAACAATTCACACTAAAGCTCAGATTTAATGATTCTATCCACTGGACATTATTGGTATTCCAAGTTTTAGTGATCATTATCTCATAATGAAACCTCCTCATCTCAAAACTACACAATTTTTTAGAGTTATCACCATAAATCTAAATTTCATGACATCATAAATTTGGAAAAAGGCTAAACTTGGTGGATTTCATTATTATTCATAATAATATACTAGTATTAACCAGCTTGATAACTTATATCACTGTTAAACTTAAAATAATATTACAGTGTGTGATCATAAATGATCATTTTGAAGCTCTAACTTTGATCAATAATATCTATTGAGTTATTAATGCTAAAGAAATTGATATGTTTATTTATGAAAGATTTGATTTCCTGACATATTTGTTCACAGAAGTTTATTAAATCATGAAAACTCTATTTTTGAAGATTTTTCTTGTAACTCATCTTTTCTGTCAAAATTTACTATTTTCTACATCAAACCATGATTTCAAGGGGTTATACCTTCAAATTGTGGTTTTAAATCAAATTTTATGACCTTCTTCAAGTAAGAACCAATGTAATCTGAATTTTAATTTTTTGTAGGTTTGGACCACTTCCAAATTAAAGTGGTCAACAGCTATTGTTATTTTTCTCAATAAACCCTTGTAAACTATAGCCTTATTTATAGATTTTCAAAAATTATATATATATATTCTTAAAGTTATTTTGTGAAAAATTTATTTTTTCTTCAAATCTTCATCTTGTATAATTCAAGAGATATGAGCTAAAATCCATTAATGTATGGGCTGATCACAAAAATTCATATATTCAGGTTATCTCAGTAAGCATTGATCTTGAAAATATGAAACTAATATTTTATAGGTTTAGATTTTGGTGGGGAATCCAATGGTGTAATCAATTTCACATTTTTATTTTTGGCATCTTAAATAATCAATGTTTTATGCTTTTTAGGGCAGTATCACTTCTTTTAATATAACAATAAAAACTCTTGTTATTATATTAGTATTTTAAAGTTGTTTTGTGACCTTGTTTGATATTTGATGATATCTCAAAGTCTCACAAAAATTAGGCTTTTACATTTATGTAATTCTTTTTAATATGGTAGCTTTTTGTAGAACTATTTGAAATATTACCATGTTTAATCGCTAATTTTCTAAACATATTATGATGTAATCAATTTAAATGAGATACCATTATTCTGCTATTTAAATGAAGAGGACGGTAATAATCATCCCCAAAATGTGTGAAGGTGCATTATCAATTCCCGAATGCATTTTTAAGTAAACATAAATAGAAATGTATGTAATAAGTGCCAAACATTTTTGGAATTATCACCCATAAAGCTCTGATGAAACCCTTGGGGATAATCCATTGAAGTCACAAATTCTTCTTTTTATAGCTGATTCAAGGCTTCTTGAATACTTCAAATTGGGTATCTGTCAATTATGCTTTAGTCATCAATGGAGCCCAGGTCATCAACCAGTCGTGAACTATCATTGTGCAATTTTATAATTACAGGAGTGGTGATTGGAACTTTCTCATTATTCCCTAAGCTTTTTAAGACACCAATTTCTACCAGTGCACCTCTAGCTCAAGGTATTTCTGGGTAGGAAGGTATTCTATGAGCTGGTAGTAACGGCCTCCCCATCTTAAGATTGGTGTTAAATTCTGTAACAAGAATGAAGAAAGTTGTCAGGAAATCAGCAAAGGTGAATCATTGAAGATATTCCAAAAACAAATACCACTCATTACTGTTAATACCCCAATACATGGGGTGAAACCTGTTTTCATCCAACAAAGACAAAACCTATACTGGGACAACAATACAGGCTTTAAGTGTATTTCAAACTCAACCGGAGAAATGAAGTTCAAATCAAACAAAGAAACAGGCTCTGAGAGTCATGCAGCCACTTGATTCCACACTCTAACTCCAGGCTTGTATTTCAGACATATAAGTATGTGTGCCTATACCAGTATTACTTAATGGACCAATTTAAAAAATTAAATAATGAAAGAAAATATCATAATTACATGAACCTGATTGTGTAGTCTGAAATATCAATAAACTAAAAAAAATACATTGAAAACACTTCTTAATCAATAATCCCTTTATTTAATGAATATTCACATTTGAAATTTCTCATATTTAAGATTAAATGTTGTATTTTAATTTTTTTTATTCTAATTGTGTGGGAAGTTGAATGGAAAATAATCTAAATTGTGAGAGTTTTATTTTAAAGTGTTATCTAGCAGCCTAATATTTAGTAGTAATTTGTGGTTTGGGGGTAGTTTTACTTAAAATATCCTTGGTGGAATCCTTATTTAGTCTCTGCTATTAGGAAGAATATTGAGATGGGCTCTATTTGAATCAAAAAAATTATCATCATTTTGAGCTGTTAATTATTGGGCCGGAGGGTAGTGGTGATTATTATTAAAATAATCATAATCGTTTTTTTGTAAATTCTAGAAAAATTGATGATTGGAGTGAATTGATAAAACCTTACCTTGGTGGTAGTAAATTAGCTACAGGCTTATGAGATCCTTGATAATCCTATTTAAATAAAAAGCTAAATAGTTTTCATATGCATATGGATGTGAGAACCTATTAAAAACTTAAAACCTAATGGTATTCCCCCTAAGAACATATATAATGAAACATTTTTGTGAGCCTTAGAGGTATTTTCATATACACAAAAGACCACAAATAACAAAATAATAATAAAACAAATTATTTATATTATCAAAATAAAAATATAAATAAAAATACAAATTTATATATAGAAAATGAAAATTTAATCATAATTTCAAATAAAAATTACATTAAATTTTACATTTGTGAAAATGCATTTTTACTTGAAAAAATTAAGTAAAAATGAATTTTTAATAAGATTGATGAAATTAAACTATTTTTGGTAAAATGTTACATAAAATATATTAGACCTTTTTATTCAATAAATAAATTTAAGCAAATTACTTCACCATTGGATTACTCATAAAAGATAAGGTGGGGTCACCTCTGGGTAAAATTTCTGTAACTCAACTCTAAATAAGCTTAAATTAAGTTTTTAGTATTTTCTGTACAAAAGTTGAAAATACTCAAAAAATTTAATTTAATTCACACCACATGTGGTGTTAACTATCAATTTTTGTGTTAAAATTGAGGTGTTGTGTGCAGTTTAGAGGTTATGAGGAATTGAAGGATTTTCAATTGAAATGTCAAAATGTGCATGTGTATTACATAAGTGAACTGTAATTTACATATGAGGTATCAATTATTACAGGTGTGTACTGTAAAACTCAATTAAATTGTATGTGTAAATTACATGTGTATTACATGATGAGGAATTAAAGAAAAAACAAATTGGAAGTATCAATTCTGGGGAAGAAAAGGTACTCTAGCTCCAAGGGGGATCAAGACCCCAAAAGTCCTTGCTGACTGGCGTGGGATGTCAAAATCCACCCAAACTTTCATCAAATTTGGCCTGGAATTGAGTCACGGGGTTTATGACTCAATTGATGATGAGGTTTTGATACCAACCACGGCAGTTTTAACTGTTGCAAAGAGGGTAAAACTACCCTTAAGTCAAAACAATCTTAATAAGAACAGCTTTAACTGTTTTCTACGCCTCTTAAACACATTCTGACGTGTTTTGAAGGCTCTAGACCAGGTATTACTGCAGTAATGGCTGATTTAAGGGGCTAAAATGGCTAAAAATAGTAAAAAATGGCAAAAACCAGCCCTTTTTTGGTCTAAACCAGGGTTCAATGATGCCATCATTGGCTTTTATGTTTTCAGAGTGTTTTCCATGACTAACAAGAGTAAATTTTACTTTTGGAGTAAGAAAATTAATGACTACAAAAGAATGTCTTCTTTGCCCCACTTTTCTCTTCATGTTAGAATCTTTTCCGTTTATAATGAATTTAAACACTGTCAAACCAATCAATAATAAATTCCAACCACCCTTTTTGAATCATTTTAAACCTCTTATCCATGTGAAAAGTCTTTGTACTCATTGTTTTTAATCCTTATAATCATTTTTACCTCTTGAACCACCCCATAAGTCAATTAAAGCATCTTTCATCACCGTTAACTTTGTCACTTTGTTCCCAAATTCACTCTGGTCACTTTTTAGTGTGTTTTCTATTTAAATATATTCTCAAAGAATTTTTTATTTAATTAATTTCTTTCAGTTCTTTGCTCAATTAATTCCAATTGAAATTGCTCTTGAAGAAATTTCTTTTGTAGCCTTAAATATCTGTTGAAGATTACTTTTGGATAAATTTTTATTGTTGGTAAAACAATAAATCTTTATAATATTGTTTCTATATACTTATGAGGTTAAAAACAATATAATTGGTGTTTTTTTCTCTTAAAAATACTATTTCATACTATTTTTGATCATATTTTACCTTATACAAATTTTGAGGGCAGGAAAAGTAATTGATTTTCAATCAAAGTTTCATATACACACCTTACATCTTTTGCACTCCAGACTTTTACTATCTCAAACTTTTATCTTCTAATTTTTCTTCCAAAGTGTCTTATAGAAGAGGTCAAATTAGAAAATTGTTTGAGAATTGAGCTTAGGAATTAAGTATTGTTTTACATAAATCAATACAACCAACAGTGTGAAAAGATTTCAATTCATCCCTCACTAGCAGGCAGACTATCAATAATTATAATTAGGATCTTAATACTTGAAGCTCAATATTAAGGCCTCCCTATAGTATGTTGATTAAACCTCAAAGTAAATTTTAGATAGTTTTAAAATGGAACAATCACTTTAAAGGAATCATATCTGATCTCAATATAAAATTTTAGCTTTTTGAATCCATTGCACTACTTTTATGCTATATTTAAAACCCTTAATCCAATTCAATTTAATCAAGATACATTATAAAAGTAAAATAAAACCCATCAAAAATTTCAATTACATAAGTTTAAATTATTCACAACATCTTAAAATCCATATTTAAATTACTCAGCTATCACTTCATTATTGATAAGACATAATTTTTTATATTACATTGCAAGTATGTTTATTTCAGTCATAATTTATAATCTAACTTAAAATTGGGCATGTAATTGATCCTACCCTTCTTCTGTCATCCATATTAGAAAAAAATAACATATCATTAAATATCTCAAAGAATCAGATTAAAATAAGAATTCAACAAATTTTTTTTATACACTCACCACATACAGCTCATAGCACACCATAGCAGTATTCCGCTTTTTAGGTCATAAATATCACTAAAAGGCAATTCATTTCAATTCATTGTACCTCAAGATATTTGAAGTGATTTCCCCTGTTAATGAGTGAGTGTACTTATAGTTAAATAACCAGTCTTTTACGTATTACTCATATTATTCTTGAGTATACTAGTTCTATAATCAATGTTTTTTTGATTTGTATTGTGCTATAAGTGTTATAAATTGTTTTTTTCTTCTTTCTAATGGTTTTAATTTAAGTAATATTTTCATTAAAACCATAAAAAAATAAACAAATGAGTTTTGTTTGATTTGTTTTGAATATTAAGAAGTGTTTTCTTCTCCATTATTTTCTGATTTTAATTTGTTTTTTTCATTTATTATGTTCTTGCAATATTACTCTGGTGTAATACAATCAGATTCTATAGAAGTTTTAAAAATTGTTTATTTATTAAGGTTTTGAAAAACCATTGTTTTAAGTACAAAAATACCTTATTAGAGATTGTTGAGTAGAATATTGCCTTTACAAGCTACTATGAATAATCAAATTGATTTTTTGAATTCAGTAAATATAACTTAGTATATTAGGAAGCGCAATCAAGATCACTTTAGCACACAAGGAGAGAAAAGTTTAAAAGTCCCTAAAAGAAATTGCAAAATCTTCAATTGTAACTTCCCCTTCCAGTTACTAATTCTTTAATCCCACAATCAGAGGGGTTCCCACAATACCTTCCCCTCTTCACCAAACTGTGTGTTTTTCCACAGTCAATGATGCTTTTGTGCTTTTGAATAATAATATTTTGCTTACTTACCAAGCAATATTATACTATAATTTTATTCAGTAAGGCTTTGCCTCCCCCCAACCATTCAGAAGAGTGTGGTAACCATATCCTAAGTAACCCTTCTTTTTTGTCAGCCTGTGACTCATATAAATGATTGTTCCATCTCTTTCCCCATACCTCACCTAGAACAGAAGCTGTGGGGAAAACAAGTTCCATAAAGATTTTGAGAAAATCATATATCTGGAAAACAATAAAGTTGCAACTTTATGGTGAAATTCTTAAATCTTCTAATAACATAAGAAATAATCATTTTTGGGTTTAAATCCCTGTGGGTGTACCCTAGGTTATTTTTGGTTTAGAATTGGAAAATGACATAATAACTATGAGTTTGTTTATCCAAAAGAAAGTTATACTTTTTTTTGTTATTTTTTATTTTAAATACAATTGAAAAGTCTTTTCAAGACTGTTAAATTGTATATGAAGTTATTTGTGGCCTTATGGACATTTTATACATACCTCACAGGCTGACAATTATTTGCCTTTTAATGAAATCTTGAATATTGATTCTTTATTAATCACTTTCTCTACATGGTCTAGAAATAATGTTTGGTGTGATGAAGTCTTTTCCCAAATATTTCTGTCATATTGTCAAAGTCTTTTCTTTTATAAATCTTATGTATTTATACAGTTCTTGTTGTCCTTGTAGTAATTTTTGAGTATTTTCAATTAAGAATTTTGGTTTATTATTTTCTACCATGAATTTAATCCTGCCAATTTCTTTTTTATTTTTTACAACATTTCCTGTTAAAGATAACAAACTAATTTTTATTTATTTTGAATATAATGAATGATTTTTAATGTCTTTCCGAGATAAGAAAGTTTTTTTGATTTCTGTTAAATGATTTTCAAACATGAGAAGAAAAAGTTCATCCTTTGGGAAATGGGTTTGTCTCATTCTTCATTCCTCTTTGTCCTTTCATTCCATAAAGGCTCTGGCCATTCTGAAGAAATTGTCCATGGTAGCTTTTTGCATTCTTGCAGTTCTGTGACTTGGGAAATATGGTTTCCTCCAGTTCTGTTTCTTGTTCTTATTCCCTAATTGGGGAGGTTGGTTGGCTGTTTGCTTTATGGTAGCCTGTAGTTTCTTCCTTTGTTTCCTCCTCCTTTTTGTTGTTCCAGTCCTTCATCTTTTCGATTTGAGGGTAGGATGATGGCGGATTCCATATACTGGAGTATATCACTATTTCCTCCTCTTCAAGGAACCTTTTCAGCATTTGCAATGAGCTCATCATTCCATGGTGGATTTGTGAAAATATTTCCCAACTATGTGTAGGTTTTCATTGGGAATCCAATGTTGTAATTTATTAGACATTTTTATTCATTTATTCTTTGAGATAAACATGGTTTTTTGCTTTTTTAAGGCATTTTTACTTATTTTAAGATATATTTTTTGTTAGTCTTCTATGTCTCTGTATATTTCATTAATTTATTGCTAGCTAGAGAGCTTTCAATATTTTATCACTCACTTTGCATGTTTGTCCATTGAGTCCTTTATTTGAAGAGCCAGTAACCAATCTTATTCTTTGTAAAAAAATACCTGATACTATCAGGTAAATTAGCATAGAAATTGCTCTATATTTCTACCTACATACATTTTGGAATATGTTTGAGGTTAGCATAGTTTTTTTATAAAACAATTTTGCATAAATTTTCCTTTTGAATAGTTGATTTTCAATTCATTTTAGATCTCTGAAAATTGAAGTTGAAATAAAATTAGAATTTTCCTGTCTTGTTAATAGCTCTCAAATCCTTCCCTCGTAGAAATATAATTATCTAAAGATTTTCTGATATTATAGTGAGGATACAAACTGTTTTTTCTTAAAATGCATAAGGCCTTCAGGAAGCGTAATTGAAATCAATTCCATTTTTATGTATTAGGATTTTGGAAAATGACCAGAAGAGACTTTTCTAACTTGATGTCTTTGGGTTCTCGGAAATATACGAGAGATAATTTCAATTTCAAATTGCGGTTCAAGGACAGGGACAATCTTATAGAATGTCAAAAACCATGGGATTGATGCTAAGCCGTAGGGACTCAACTACTGTTCACGAATCCTTATCTTCTTTAATATGCGCTTTCACAAAGAAGAAGCTTGAGAACGAGTTGGAAAATATAGTCTAATTACATCCGGCAAGCTTCAGGCCATTGAATAGTATGCATTTGATAAAGGGGGTTTTCGACAATTACTCAGCCCTTACCCATTGACTTTTGTTGAGTAATTCCCTCTCTCCTTAATCGGAACAATACAGATGAACAAGCTTTTTACTGAGCCACCTTTGAACTACCCCTTATGAGCTGCGCGCAAGCAGCACCCAGCGACTATAAGTAGCTGCATTTTCCTTGTCGTACAAAACACCACATCCCACCCCTTATCAAATCAAACCATAAAAAGATGAACCCCAACAACAACGATGGCAAGCAATGGGGTAATGGCTCCCACATCTGCGTCATTGCCAGGGAGCCCCCCACCGAGGTCGAGAAGCAATGGGGTAACGGTTCCCATATTTGCATCATTGCCCAAACCCCAACCGCTGCTTAACCGCGTCTTACATAATCGTATGTACCCCTTTTGGTTATAGTCTCCCCTGTTTTATTGTTTTGACATTATTCTAAATTGTGGAGGCAGTTTAGTCCTATACATTCGGATAAGTTTTCCTGCTCTCGATGTATTGTTCAAAATACAATTTTGATCAGAATTTCCGGACCTCCGGTTTCAATGTTAGTCTCAATGTCTAGGTCTTAATTCCAATAAAATCAATATTAATATTATTTTTCATCCACAGAAATTGCGTACCCTCCATGAGAAAGTTCCTGAAGGAATTTTTTAATAATTTTGTTTAGAAAATAGTTGTATTTTCCATTCTCTTTCAAGAAACTTAAGGTTTCAATTTCCTTGATCATCATGTATGCACCATTATAGTACAACGTCTGACTGTCACTGTGTGAGAGTGAGAATAGATTTACTGTTTTGAAACTACATCAAGTAGATGAACAACTCACGAAATCCAAAACACTTCTGCTTGAAAATTTCCTAACCACACGTATCTTGTATGCATTTCCATTTCAAATAAATTGGACAATCATGGCTCAAATAAGTATTCAGATTAATCAAATCCTACTAGATAGCTGGAACTTCTCCATATGAGGTTCAATATTAATCCCGTCAAGATGCATTTGGATAATGCGATTCCTGCATTCATTGACTCCTGATACGGAATAGATCATTTTACTCTGATGTGCACAGTATTTCAATGATCCTTGTTTCCTTCAGAGAACCCTCTTGAAGATAAATATTTTTGAATCCTCAAATTCAATATGGTGTGAGTTTGAGTTTCTTGTTATACCTATCACTGGATAAGGAAGAAATAACACTCATGAAGATAGATAGGGAAGCTCTGTAAGCTCAAGTCTTAATTCCTTTGTCAATTATTCAAGGCAGTCTTTTCTTATTTATATTTTATATGTATTTTGGAGGTGTAATATTATCAAATAGTTGGACAGTCTATTGAAGCAATTTATTCCAAAAAACCAATAACCTGCAATAAGAAGTTGCAAAAGTCTTTTACCTCATATGAATAACAATAAAACAAGTATCATTAATTAATAATAACTACACAATGTAATTGTCACGCGAGATCTACTACCAAGTAATTTATTCATTGAACTGTTGAATTAATTATAAGAGGATACCAAATTAATAATAAAAACAACACTACTGGTAGTTACGTACCATTAAATCAACCTAAACTAGTGAAGACAAATATGGGCTAGCAAAATTAGTATATGAATAAGACAATTTTAGAAAATATGCAGTATGGTTTTATTTCTAAAAGTGGTGACCAACTGTGGTTTATATCTTAATGAAAATACAAAGTCTTAAAGAAAAAGTGGATCAGCTTCTTCTGTTCCTCTTCTTGTAAAAACCATCAGACTTTTGAATTTGAGATTATTCTTGGGCAAATGTTCCTCCTACCTCCAATATTATCTCTTTACTAGGATAAAGTTATATAAAATTTATGTTACCACCACTTGATCCACCTATATTGGTCCCTCATGAAGTTTGTATAAGTGGTCATAGATCATCTCCTAATGAATTGCCTCCGGAAGAGAACTTCGATCGCTTGTTGTAATAATAATGCATTTCTCATAGTGTTCAATGATTAGTGTCACCATTTTTAATATTTGTACCCTTCATAATTCTTGTTCTCACTAAGCTCAAATTCCTTAAAAGAAAATAATTACTGAGTAATCCTCTTATATATTTGAATGTTTCATGGAAATACTAAAATTTCATCTAAGATCTTCTCATGAAGATTTCCTTATCATAACAATTGACTAGTGGGTTATAGAAAATATTTCTTTCCACAATAAGGTAGGTCAGAATAATAGTGTTTCCATGGCTCATATGAGCTATTAATTTCCGCCACTTTGAGTCAGAACTATTGCTGATTTAAATTATTAACCATCTAGGCAAAAAAACCCAATGGTGGAGATGAATATTCCCTAAAATATTTCCAATCAAAACGATGAACCCATGGAGAAAAGTAGTGGTCCACACTCAATGTATTATGTTAAATTGAAAATACTCATAACAACAATACTGATTTCAATCAAGATGATTTGGATGATTGTTTTTGATAAGCATGACAGATTATTCAACTCCTCCTCTTCTGGAGAAATGCAATAACACCACGTATGAGGCTGTAAGATTTATATAAAAAAATTGATCCCTCAGTAATTATTGAATTGATGAAAAATAAAAAGCTCCTTTGGGAAATATTTGGAAAGCCATTTTCCTCAAAAACATCAATGAAAAAATTCATGGCTTTGTTGGACTGGATAGCTATTGGCTGCAGTACCATCAATGAAAATCAATATAAGAGAATTTGGAATCTTCTCATTTGATAATTGTTAGCCAAAAGTGAAGGCTGTGGAGGTTTAGTTCTTGAAGAGTTTATGCAACATAATCGGTTTTTGTTCAAATATATAAATAAATTTCATCATATTGGATGAGTTCACAATTTAGATTAATTATATAAAGCAGCCAATATTTTTCAAGCCTTATGTCATGATAGTGATGAAATACTCATCAAAAAACTTCAAGCTTTTTCTATAACTATTGTGATTCACAGCAAATCATAATGATAAGTATATTATGTTGAAATATTGTAGCTATATGTTTTATTTTATTAATATAATTTAAACACATAGAAAACACAAAATAAAGTTGTTTAGTGAGTACCTTAAGGTGGGCAGAGAGTTAGGATAAAATTGAAAGAGATATTTCTGACAGTAACAAAAGCTATGAGACACAATGGAAAAAATTCATGGAGCTTTAATTAAGAAAACATCAAATTAGTTTATAGAAAAGGTACTGGCGTTAATAAGATATTAATATTTTGAAGGTCAATTTTTGAAGACCAACAAAAATCCATAGACTGGAAACAAGATATGGTCACAAGGTTTCTTGGGAGTAACAGGAGGGCATGGAACCTAGTATTCATGGAATTCACCTGGAATACTAAAAAAGGGATTAAAGAAATAGGAATAAGAATATATTTCTTTTGTATGGAAAACTCAAAGTACAACATATTTCAATGAAAGAAAATAAGTCAATGGAAAAAGAGCCAACCTATTAAGTCCTCATCACCAGTTACACCTGTATCCACTGGAAGGCCAAGAAAATGATGGAAATTATGGGGTTATTAAAATAAGTATTTACTTTAGAAATCAAATGAAGACATTAAAAAAATACATTTATTAACTAGGGAAGACTTCCCCACAGAAAAGAGGAGTGGATATTATGTGTAAAGAGTTTAAAGAATGATCTCCAAAGGCTTAATACCCAGCTGTATTGACATTTTGGAAAACATAAATTGGCCATCTTGACAATGAAACAGGTCTTCTTGAAAAAACACAATATGGCAGTCAATGGACCACAATTCTCAATGAAATAGCAATTTTGCAGGTAGTGTATGGATTGATTGAGTTGGCCAGAAATTAATGGAGCTTTCATGCCTTAACAACTGATGTGCACAACTCCCCTTTGAATCATCCCTTGAAAATCCTTGCCAGTATTCCCTTGTAATCACTACCTGAATGGGCCAAGGTATTTATGTCTTCAAATGGACTTCTTCAAAACCTAGTAATTACCCGTTATGGATTCAAAGGTGGTTTGAATGGTTCCTTCACAAAACACTGGGATGGAGGGCTTGTCACTTATCTTCAGATAATCAAATTGAGTGTAGAAATTTACACCATTGAATTTCTGACAAGAAATCATGCAAAATGGTATATAATACCATGAAAAGCCTGGGTTTATTAATGGAAGAAATTCAAACCCCAATATCAGGTCTCCACCCTTGGGAGTATCAATTACCAACAGTCCCCATTCAAAGCTTCAGAAGGAAGGGAGCTCAACCATATATCTAGTTTGGTGAGTCACAAATGAAAGTGGACTCAAAAAATTCCAAAATGAGTAAAGGAATCAGTTATGGGAGTTCTGCCATACTCACAGAATATCTGTGAGCAAACCTCTTTGAAATAAATCAGTTGGTTGAACCAGAATCAATGAAAATACCACAAAATACATCAAAAGAGAAGAAAAAAAAATTAAGATATCTTGTGACAGCAGAATCATAAAGACCATTGATCACAACATGATCTTGACTCAGGATTTTCTCTGAAGCGAACTTTTTCCTTCTTGGTGGGTAGTATGGCATCAAGGCCTTTTGAAACAAGCCTTGAGAATATGCTTCTGTCACAGGGGCTCTTTGAGTAACAAGAATGGACTGGCACTCAGGAATCAAGAACTAACTTGGAGGGCCCCAAAAGGATAATGAAATAAAGAAGAATATATTTCTTCAAAGGAAAATAAGACAAATCATAAGATATGCCAAAAGATATGGATTAAGCCAATTGCTCAATAGCCAATCAAATGAATCCTCACTTCGCTTTTCCAACCTGCAATAAAGAACAATGGAATTGGTAAAGGATATCATCACCAATATCCTCTGACAGGCAAAGAGAAAGGTGCAAATGACTGACTTAAGAATATCAGTATTTAATTTTAAGGATGAAAAGAAAATGATAACAGATATCAATGCAGTATATGTGAACAGTTGAACAATGATCCTGGAGGGTTGGTCACCAAGTGGTATTGAGCTTTTTGGGTCAATAAAGATCTGAAAGTCTTGAGAAATGGAGCGTGTGCCGTGAATACCCACAGTTGAATCTGCATGGGCCAAAAAAGGGACAATGTGAGCCTTGAGGTATATTCTACATACCCAAATTACTTTATCTATGTTTGTGACACGGTAAAAATAGTTTTGAAAAGAGTTATAAGGGTTTTAAAGATATTTTAATTTAAGATTAAAAGGGCTTTACTATATATAATATAGTGGTGGTGAGCGCTGTTGAAAGCCCTGGGTGCAGCTTTATCCGTTGGGTTACAATAATAAGAGACTACAATAATTAAACTTATAATTATACCTTATTATTAACCAAGAGTAAAACTTTTTTTGAAAGTTTACTACGTAGGTTATTCAAGAGCAGGATGAGGAGACAATTCTGGCTGTGAAAAGCCTCCTTTTTATCCTGAAATGGGGTGGAAAGGGTGCTAGACCTTTCCATGTAGAGGAAGTGAAGATTTTTTCACTCTCTAGTACTGGCTTGTGGTTTTAAAACAGCCTGTATAACCTGTATTGGGCTCAGATGTGGTTTTGAAACCACATCTGGGCAGTTTTCACCAATACAGGGTGAAAATTTTCATCTGGGGACCTCACAGCCTGATTCTGATGTGTATGATGTGTAGAATGCTGTACAGAAACTCTATGGGACCGCAGTATTGACTTAACTATGAGGTATTGGAGTAAAAACATTCTCTTTTGTCTATTTGACACCTCATATTCATGATTATGGGATATTATCCCATGGTAAAGCTGTATATGAAAGCAGGTGGGAATCTGACCTTAAAACAGCCATAACTTTGTCAATTCTTGTGTCAGCCTGTGACTCAAAACAGAGCACCAGCATGACATCCAACATACCATAAGTAATGGTATGAGGAGTATTGGAAAAATATAGCCAATACAAGTAGATTATAAATAGGAAACCTCCTCAAATATAATAAGAAAGGACAAAGATATGCCCTATCAAAGATAAGACCAAATAAGCAAAAACTCTTATTCTAGCCTCTAATCTAACTTATACATATTTCATGAAACCCCAACCAGAATGGTTTTTTTCTTGAAGCTCCAAGGGAGAGCTATCCAATGGTATCATCTATTCATCTGTAGCACTCCTAAATCAGGAGATACCATTATACCACCTTTTTTCACCAACAACCCCTCAAAGGTGTAGGAGGGCTTGTACAAAACTGTACAAAAGTATAACCAAATTAAAGATATAAACAAGAGCTTTAATTTGAGATACATTAGACCTCTGTATCTCTTAAATTGACTGAGGGATCTTGGTTCAAAGGTTTAACAACCAAAAATACAGATATTCTGAAAACAAGAAAGTAAACAAACCCCTGTATCTTTGGCATACACTCATACAACTGTACAGTGTAATATACCAAACTGTAGAGCTAATCAAGCCCTACAAAACTGTATCATCAGAATACAGATATCTTCCAAATTGGAGAAGATATCTGGCATGGAAGTTTTTGAAGCCTCATACTGATGTACAAAATTACATCCAAAAACTTAAAACCCTTATAACTTTTGCTATTTGAAAGAAGGGTAAACATGAAGCATACCAAATTGAAGAGCTCATTAAGCCCTTCAATTCTGTGCTCTTGGTTTCTTGATATCTCAAAAACTGACTAAGATATCTTGGTTGGAAGTATTTTGACCAATACTGGTCTGTACCAAACCTGTACCAACCAGTACTGGCTTGATACTTGAAATAATGGTTGTTTAAAGCTTAAACCCGCCCAGAATGACTAATATTAGTCATCCAGACACTCTGGACACGTCACAATGGTGCTGACGTGGCCTGTGAAAAGTTTTTTCACCCTGTATTGATCCAGAATGATCATTTGTGGTCCAAAAACCACAATTATGACTATGCTGACGTCAGAATTGATGGTACAGAACCACAACCCAGCCTCCAGAGTGAAGATTTTCACTCTGTAGACGTGTGAAGAGCCTACCAGTCTTTCACAGTCCTCAGAGGAGATAAAGGCAGGTCTTTCCTCACTGGAAAAGACTCATCTTATCATAAATTAACATCCTTACGTAGTAAAACTGTCTTATACCAGTAGTACTCTTAGGATTATATTGATATAATTAAAATAATTAATTATTGTAGTGTTTCTTTACAGTCAAAGATATTAGAGCATTGCAACCCAGGTCCTCAATAGACTCATAACCACTGTTACCACGTAGCAGTGGGACCTGAAGATTTGATTTATTACTTTTTTGTGTGTCACAGTCATAGTGCTAGCTTGTATTTACTATTTTTAAGCTACTACATAGACTCACCCTGACATCTTGAGATATCACCCTCAAAATTGATTCAGTGTGTAGCGCTGTATGTGCTCTACAGAATGGTACCTCATTTTATATGGGTATCACTAAATATGGCAAAGTTATCCCATGTACAGGATTTTTGTACATTTGTGTGTTTTATGCAAAAAGCTGTATTGAGCATGTTTGCCCCATAACTTCTGCAGTAGTTGAAATATGGGGAAGTGGATGACACCATCAGATAGCTCTGATTGTGCTCTTTCCAAAAAGACCCCACTTCAGGTATCCCACACTAAAACTGTAGAAGTTAGATGAGAGGTGAATGTTTTGTTCACCCTTATTTGGCCTGAAACTGACCTTAACTCCAGTAATATTTGTGCTAGCTCAGTTTGGCTGGTACCATTGGATAGCCCTGGCTTAGAGCTTCATTTGGAATACCCACTTGATGGGTTTAAGCCTCTCCTTCTAGATTTTAGATGAGAGGTGAAAATTAAGGTTTATGCTCAGCAATAACTTTGAGCAGGAATAACTTTGTTATTTCTTATCCTATGGTTATGGGACTTATATTTTCAGGAAGAGGTGAGTTTCCTCTTTCTTTTGATACCTTTTGAGCTGATTTGGCTCAGCTCCATTCTTTGGTGGTATCTTGGCTATACCATTGGTTTATGGTATTTTGGCTGTCATTCTTGTGCTCTGGTTTTGAGTCACATGCTGACATTATTCATAACTCATAAGTCATGCATATATCCAAAATTAATTCTTTTTGATTTCAGAAAAGAGGAATAACTTTTTAGTGAGTAGGTAAATCCATGGATTTAAGGCCAGATTTGAATTCTACACAAAAATTCACCTATGGTAGCTCCATAGATTCAATAAGCTCAAATTAACTCTTTGAGGTGGTAATATGGAAAATACATCAATACCACATAAAAGATCCGTGAAAAGTTTTGTTTTTCTTAATTTCATCCCAAAATAATGGGAATGTGAGAAATCCCATATTACATATACACTAAGAATAGTGTTATGCATGTTTTGGGCACTTAATATCATGGTATTCTTACATGGACGTTTGGTACACACATAGTGGATATCTCACTTGAAGATCAATTTTCTATTTTGATGTGAAAAATAAGCAAGGGGGACAAAAGACAACAAAGAGAGCCAGGGTACCCAACTTCTGAGGCCTAAGAGGCATTGACAGCTCCAAAGCTTGGATCCATGGCTGATCTTGGGCTAATTGGTAAATTAAAACCTTTTGGGAACTTGGTTACCATGTTACAACTACAGTAAATCTTAAGAAAATAGCAAATAACCTGCTATTTTGATGTGCCAAGGTGGTAAAAAACTACTTAGACTCCTGTAACCATGTCAATTATTAATGATTTTCCATGGATAAACCCCAAAAGAGTAATCAAAACCCTTTTTGGACTTGTATCCATTGATTTACCTCATAGCAACCAGTTAAACACTGATATTTGCAATTCCACATAGAAATGAGGTAAAAACTTCAAAAATTCATTGAAAATACAATTCTTAATGAATCTTTCTGAAACTTTCAGGACCTATGGAGAACTGTATTAGCCATAGTACAACCAAAAATAATTACAGTTTAACAAGTAAAATGAAAGGGTTTACTTACAGTCCATTTTTGACTATTCTACATGAGACACTGAATCTTCAAAAATTCACAGTAATTACAACCTGTGATAAAATTGCCAATATATTTGATAAATTTGATTAATAAATGATTATTTTGGAATAAAAGAAGATTTACAGATGTTACTCCTTTTATTCTTAACCATATTGGGGCTGGTAGTCACGTAATAGCATCAATTAAGTAATTATGATAATCTTACGTGACAACAGATGATGCAATCAATAATCCAAAAAGGGTTTATTATTTTATCACTCACTGGTTTTTCAGTTTGCTCCATGGCACGCCTCTGTGAGTTGTTTTTGACTTAAAAGAGGCCTCCTCTTGCTGTTTTTTCCACATAATCATCTTATTAACATTTATATCATTGTTACCAAAAAGTAAGTATTAGTTAAAGCTATTATTAATTGTTTTAATTCTTTCAGAATCAAACAGAAAGAAGTGAAATCATAGAGTCCAAACTATATATTGTTGTAATACTCTTTTAAATTCATTTTGATCCTTTAAATCCACAATTCTGCGTCAAATCTCTCTAGCTTATCTTTCAATAAGTTCTTTAGGATATTAGTGAGTGATTTATCTTTAATTCTCAAAGTTTTTCTCTAAAATTAGTTTTCTTCAAGAATTACCATTATAATTATTCTTGCAAAAGATAATTATATATTAAAATAATTTTATTATTTTAATAAAAAGAAGTTTTGTTATTAAAATCTTCTTGTAATTGATTCTTGTGGACAATTACTTGCTCACTGTTAAACTCACTAGTAGTTTTTAACACATAAAAGAAATAATTGTTTAATTATTTCATTGTGGTTATAATAACACTTTGTTATTATATTTCATAAGAACAGTCATAGTACTGTTGATTAATAGTAATATTATCATCAGTTTCATAGACACATCTTACATTTGGGGACCTGGCCGTGATTTTATCCATAGACTTGGCTTTAATCATATTCTAGACTTCATTTGTGTGTTTTAAAAAACCACCATACCTACCACATCTTACATTTGGGGGCCTGGCCGTGTTTTTTTGAACCTTGTACCCTAAATTAATACATTTTTAAGTTCCAAAATATATTAATTTAATAATTTTTTCTTTCATTTTAAAGTTAAAATAATTCTTACTTTTTTGAAATTGTTTTGGAAATCTTTTCATTGAGGAATTTGGTTTAATTTTATACTGTTTGTACACGTTGATTTTCACATCCAAAAACTTCTAAAACTATTCTTTGAGTTACTCTGAATTAATTTTAATTCAAAGTCTTAAAATTTTGATTTTTTTCTTTAAAAAGAATAATTTTTTTAATATTAAAAAATATAAAACTTTTAAAAAATCTTTAAAAATATTTTAAAAAGTATAAAAAATAATTTTTTCTCTTTTATAATTTCTCCTAGTGTCTTTAATAAAATACTGTGCAGCTGGTAACAGAATCAGTAAAAGATATATCACTAGTCCAGAATCTTCAGAGACAGAATCTGAAGACAGTATTGAGGTGCAAATTGCTGAAAGAGGCACCTTATTTAGCTCAGAAAAGCATAAAATACCACCAGAAGGTGTGTGTTTATCTTATATTTTCACCTTTTTATCTTTGGATTGACGTGAAAATGGTGCATACCAGAAATGGAAGCAACTAGTCAGTCCAACCAGATGGTTGTGGACAAGGAAGAGGAAAGACCAAATCCAGAAGTGCCAAGTCTTCCTCAAGAAAGACACATTTGGAGGATGCCAGAGTTGTCCCCCATTCCCCAATGTCTATACCCACAGATTTTGACGTGAATTCTGAGCCTGAACTGATTGATGATAATATTTTCAGGGCTGAACCATTTTCAAGTGGAAGAAATAGAAATATATCAATGACAATACAAAGATTGGTCCAGAGCAGCCAAAGAAGAGGAGTGGGAAATATGGCCAAGCCTTTGGCAGGGGGCCATGAACTCCTACTTACACATCAAGAGCTTTCTGGGTCAGGAGAAGACCATAGAACTCTTAGGAGGGTGGAGCCCCCTGTCTTGCAAAGACAAGGTCAAAAAGATAAAGAACTGGTTGAAGAACCAAAGTCTTTTATCCATAGACCAGAAGCAGGAACTTGAAATGACTCCAGCTCTGGAGACAGAGGCCCCAGTCGCGTCTACCAGCTCCAAACCAGCTCCAGAAATGTCCAAAGACAAGCCCAAAGCACCTCAGAAGATGCAGAGAGGCCCCAAGAACCATCAAGGCAAGGGAAAAGGAAAAGGCAATTGGCACAGACCTTACCCACAGGGGTACAGGATCCCCAAATTGCAGCCTTCAGCTGTGGACAGTGTGTTCAACATGGCCAGAACTCTAATGGAACTGACAGGCAAGGAGCAATAGATTATGAACAGGACCTTTCCATGCAAGTGAATCATGTACAAAGAAGTATTAATGTAGAAATTGGTAAACTTGATTCAAAGTTAACCAAATAAACATTGGATATCAGTGAATTGAAAAGAAATGACAAGAAATATACTGAATGGTATGAATTGACAAATTCCAAATTTGATGCAATTATCAATGCATGTTGCAGGATTGAGAGTACATGTCAAGTTCAGAATGATGAAATGGAAGATATTTCCATTTTTAAAATGAATGATCAACTTAAAATTTTGAAAGATCATGTCTTAGAAAGAGTTGAGAATACCAATCAGTTTGCTACACATTTAGCAAAAAGTGAAAGTGAAAGGCAGAAGTTAAAAAATGAACTCATTAAAAAAGTTCAACAAATTCATAAGAGTTATGTACGACATATGCCAAGACATTCTACACCTTTTACTGAAGTAAAACGTTCTGTTAAAGGAAGTTTTACCCCACTTTTAGGAGAATTTTTTGTCTCTGTTAAAGATCTTCCCAAATTGTTAGAATGGCCAACATTCTCTGGTGAAGGGGAATTCAACCATATTGAGTTCATCAGGACTATTGATATGTTACAAGAAGACTTAAATATACCTGATGAAATCATAGTGGCTAAATTACACTGTCTGTTTACCAGGACTGCAAAGAAATGGTATTAAAAGATGAGAATAGATCATGGGAAAAATGATTGGTCTTGGTGGAAATCTGAAGTCATTACCAAATGGGCCAATAATTCTTGGGGTTTTAAAATGTAAAATGCTTTTGAAAGTGCAATTTTTAACTCAGAAAAAGATAAACACGTACTTGGTTCTTCAAACAAAAAGCCAGATTATCTTCTTTACACCCAGACATGTCTGACACTATGATTAATATGAAAATATTAAGAAAATGTGGGGGAGAACTGGAACATGCTATCCAGAGCAGATGTGTAGAACTCTGTTCAACAGAGGACTACATTAATTCAATGGAAGATATCAATACCAGAACAAGAATTGGTAAAACTTGGACTAGAATCCCTATGGAATCCAAGATGGTCCCAAAAGATTCCCAGAGAGGATAAAGGACCAGAAAGACCTGTCTTGAAGTGTCATAAATGTGGAAGTACTTCAAATTTAGCCAACACTTGCACCAGAAAGACAAAAATCAATGAAATTCAAGTCATTGAAGGAATTCAGTGTACTGAAGAGACAGAGGAATATGCTCAAGATTCTGAAGTCTCTGAGGACATACCAGTGGAGGACTATCCCATTGAAAACATTACACCTTTCTTTGAGGTCACAGAAGTCCATACCCACTTACCACAGTACAGTGAGGATTGCTGCAACCTGATAAATATCCAAAATGCCATAATGTGTAAGACAAGACCTGCTAGAGGTAAAGTTTACACTGCTGGAGCATCCTTTATCACATCAGTTTTGATGAGTGATATTTAAGCCGAAGTAAATTTGGATACAGGGGAATTTTGCACTTGTGTGGGCAAAGATTATCTCTAAATTCTACTTCCTGAATGGAAAAACTATCTATTACCAACAGAAGGTGTGCGATTTAGTAGTGCCAGTACCAATATGTACCCCTTGGGTATGTTTGAAACTAATCTTGTATTTCCACACCCAGAAGGAAGTGCAAGGATCAAAACTGAGATTGTGGTAATGGATAATTGCACATCTCAGCACATCATTCTTGGAAATGATTACTTCAATATTTATGGTATTGACATCAATAACCATAAAGAAAGATATTTCACAATTGGGGATAACAAAAGACAAAAATTTGCTTTTTCCAATATGCCAAAACAAATATCTGTGGTATCTTCTGTTTAAGATACTTATAAAGATGAATTTGTATCTAATCAACTTGTTGAAGCACAAATTAGTCAATCATTGTCACCAAAAATGAGGTATGAACTTATCAATGTGTTATACACTTACAATAATGCATTTGCCTCTGATAATGCACCATTAGGTGCTATAAGGGGACCTGAAGTTGATATTACTCTTAATATTGACAGACCATATCCTCCAGTACTTAGAAGACCAGCTTATCCAGCCAGTCCCAGAGCTAGAGAAGCCTTGGAAAAACATATCCAAGAGTTAATCCAACTTGGTGTACTAAGTAAAGTAGGCCATAATGAGGAAGTTGAAGTGACAACACCTGTTATTATTTCCTGGAATAATGATAAGTAAAGAATGGTTGGAGATTTCAGAGCATTGAATTCCTAAACAGTTCCAGATAGGTATCCAATCCCTAGAATACAAGAAATCTTGACTCAATTGTCTAAAGCCAAGTATATAACATCAATGGATGCATTGAAAGGCTTTCATCAAAATTCGTTGATGCCTAAAGCTCAGAAATTACTTAGAAGTATCACTCACTGTGGTATTTATGAGTATCTTAGAATGCCATTTGGCATTAAAAATGTTCCATCCCATTATAAAAGAATGATGAATACCATTTTTCCCACAGAATTTTCTGAAGGACGGCTTATCATTTATATTGATGATATTATCATATTTTCTTATTCTTGGTCCTTACACCTTGAAATACTTGCAAGGGTACTTCACAAGGTTGCAGAAGTGAACATGAAAATTTCACTTAAGAAATGCAATTTCGGTTTTGAAGAACTCAAAGCATTAGGACATGTTGTTTCTGGTTTAAGCTTGGGTATTGACAAAAACAAAGTATCAGCAGTTTTACTTAAGCCAATACCCCAGAATAAAAAAGAAATGATGTCTTTTCTTGGGTTTGCCAGTTATTATAGGCAACACTTAAAAGACTTTGAAATCCTAGCCAAGTCACTATATAGAATCTGTGATCAATAGACTGTATTTGAGATGACACAGGAGATAATCAACGCTTATGAGAAGATAAAGAAAGCTCTTACATAAGCACCTTCACTCCCCATGCCTGACTGGAATATTCCTTTTAAATTGTACATTGATGCATGTGGAGACGGATTAGGGGCAGCCCTACATGAAGTTCCAATTATTAATGACAAACCTACAGAGGGACCAGTTTGTTATATCTCAAGACAAATCAAACCAACAGAGGCCAGATGAGGTGCAAGTCAAATGGTGTGCTTATTTTCGGTATGGGCACTTGAGAAATTACACTATTATCTTGATGGAAGTGTTTTTGAAGTGATAACTGACTCTAATGCAGTAAAATCACTTCTCAAAATGAAGACTCCCAACAGGCATATGTTGAGGTGGCAGATAGCCATTCAAGAATATAGAGGAAACATGACCATAGTTCACAAAGCAGGCAACATTCACAAGAATTCTGATGGACTTAGGAGGTGGGCATTAGCCAACACTCCTGATAACCCAGCTTATGTACCTTTGGAAGCTTAACCACAGATTCCAATTGAAGGAATTAACATAACCGATATTGGGACTGAATTCTTTGAAGAGGTCAGAGAATCATATAAGCAAGAAAAAAATTCCATATCTTGACTTCTTCATTAGATAAAGACTGCAAAGATACATCTTTAGTTAATGCACTAGATGAAGTTTGGAGAAATTCCTATTCTGAAGGAAGATTTCACTTGTTTGATGGGATTATTTACCACAAAACCAAACATTCTTGTGTAATGATATTATGAAGCAGATTGCTTATCAATACAATTCTTCATTAATGCCATGATAGAATCTACTCTGTACACCTTTCAGAGGACAGAACACTTGAAAAAGTGATGAACTGTGCATGGTTGCCATATTGGAGAAAAGAAACCATTGAATATTTCCATACCTGTGACAGATGTCAAAAAGCAAACAGGAGTACAGGCAAGAAATTTGGACTTATGATCCATATTCAAGAACAGAAATCCCCTTGGGAAGTTGTTCACATGGATTGGGTCACAGCACTTCCTCCAAGTGGTGACAAAAGTTATAATGTGTGTCTAGTCATTGTAGACAGATATAGGAATACTCCCATATTCTTACCATGTCATACAGATGACACTGCTATAGATACAGCTCTTCTTCTATGGAGTAGAGTTATTTCTCATACAGCATTATTTAACAATATCATAAGTGACCAAGATCCCAAGTTCACATCTGCACTTTGGACCAATCTCCATAGATTGTTTGGGACTAAGTTATCACTCTCTACAAGATACCACCCTAAAACAGATGGGCTAGCAGAGAGAATGATTCAAACTTTAGAAGACATGATCAGGAGATTTTGTGCTTATGGGTTAGAATTGGAATCCTCAGATGGGTTTACCCATGACTGGTGCACTCTGGTATCTGCATTAGAATTGGAATACAAGACATCCGTCCATTCTTCCACAGGACACACTCCTGCTATGTTAGAAAAAGGATGGAATCCAAGACTCCTAGCAGACACACTGAGGAAAGACTTGATTGACATTCATCCTACAGCTTCCAGATTCAATATAATGCTTGATAAAGTAAAACATCATGCAAAAAAAAGTATGAATGATGCTTTTGATTATGCAAAAACAAAAGTGGGACAAGAGTCATAAAGTATCAGACTTCAAAGTAGGGGACTTAGTTCTAGTTTCAACCTTGAATTTTAATAATATCAAAGGGCCAAAGAAACTTAAAGATATGTATGTAGGACCTTTTGTTATTGTTGCCTTAGATGGAACCAATGCAGTTCAAGTTGAATTGAGTGGTGAATTGGAAAAAAAACAATCCACTTTTCCAGTCAGCTTGATGAAGCCTTATCAAGCAGCTGAAAAAGAATTGTTTCCTTTAAGGAACCCCATGCCTTTAACTGTGCCACCAGTGGAACAGAATGAAGAGACAAAGATAAAGAAAGTCATTAAAGAAAGGAGACTTAGGGGTAAAAATCAGAGAGGATATCTTGTCAGATATAGAAATGAAGTACATGAAGATGAATAGCTGGCAGAATTAGAAATACCTGACTCAGATAAACACTTGAGAAGATTTAGACATGAAAAAAGGCCACAAGCCTGAATATTTCTATAAATGTGCTTTAAATTACTTGATCTGAGTCATAGAAAGCGGTTGGACAGTGGAAATTAATCCGCTGTGGGGCTTTTATTACTTATACCATTGATAAAATTGTAATACAATTTCATTTTTTGGTGGGAGGGAATGTGAGCCTTGAGGTATATTTTACATACCCAAATAGGCCACAATTATCTTAAAAATGAATTTTGAATTATGCATAAGTCATAAGTCATGCATATATCCAAAATTCATCATTTTTGATTTCCGAAAAGATGAATAACTGTTTATTGAGTAAGTAAATCCATGGATTTAAGGCCAGATTTGGATTCTACATGAAAATTCACCTAGGGTATCTCCATAGAGTGAATAAGCTCAAATTAACTCTTTGAGGTGGGAACATGGAAAATACTTCAATAACACATCATCAATACTCCATAAAAGATCCATGAAAAGTTTTGTTTTTCTTAATTTGACGCCAAAATAATGGGAATTTGAGAAATCCCATATTACATATACACTAAGAATAGTGTTATGCATGTTTTGGGCACTTAATATCATGGTATTCTTAAATGGACTTTTGGTACACCAATAGTGGATATCTCACTTTAAGCTCAATTTTCTATTTTGATGTGAAAAATAAGCAAGGGGGACAAAAGACAACAAAGAGAGCCATGGTACCCAACTTCTGAGGCCTAAGAGGCGTGGACAGATCCAAAGCTTTGATCAATGGCTGATCTTGGCCCAATTGGTAAACTAAAACCTTTTTGGTACTTGGTTACCATGTTACAACTACAGTAAATCTTAAGAAAATCGCAACTAACCCGCTATTTTGACATGCCAAGGAGGTAAAAAGCTACTTAGACTCCTGTAACCATGTCAATTCTTAATGATTTTTCATGGATAAACCCCAAAAGAGTAATTAAAACCCTTTTTGGACTTGTATCCATTGATTTACCTCAAAGAAACCAGTTAAACACTGATATTTGCAATTCTACGTAGAAATGAGGTAAAAACTTCAAAAATTCATTACAAGTACAATTATTGATGAATCTTTCTCAACCTTTCAGGACCAATGGAGAACTGTATTATCTATGGTACAACCACAAATAATTACAGCTTTACTTGTGAAATTCAAAGTTTTACTTACAGTCCATTTTTGACTATTCTACGTGAAACACTGAATCTTCAAAAATTCACAGTAATTACAACCTGTGATGAAATTGCCAATAGCATTGATAACTTTGATAAATAAATGATTAATTTGGAATAAAAGAAGATTTACAGATGTTACTCCTTTTATTCTTAACCATATTGCAGTTGGAAGTCACGTAAAAGCATCAATTAAGTAATTATGATAATCTTACGTGACAACAGATGATGAAATCAATAATCCAAAAAGGGTTTATCATTTTCTCACTCACTGGTTTTTCAGTTTGCTCCATGGCACGCCTCTGTGGGCTGTTGTTGACTCAAAAGAGGCCTCCTCTTGCTATTTTTCCCACATCATCATCTTATTATTATTTATATTACTGTTACCAACAAGTAAGTATTAGTTAAAGATATTCTTAAGTGTTTTAATTCTTTAAGAATCAATCAGAAAGACATGAAATCATAGAATCCAAACTATATATTGTTGTAATACTCTTATAAATTCATTTTAATCTTTTAAATGCACAATTCTGTGTCAAATCTCTCTAGCTTATCTTTCAATAAGCTCTTTAGGATATTAGTGAGTGATTTATCTTTAATTCTCTAAGTTTTTCTCTAAAATTAGTTTTCTTCAAGAATTACCATTATAATTATTCTTGCAAAATATAATTATATATTAAAATATTTTTTTTGTTTTAATAAAAAGAAGTTTTGTTACTAAAATCTTCTTTCAATTGATTCTTGTAGACAATTACTTGCTCACTGTTAAAATCACTAGTAGTGCTTAACACATGAAAGAAATAATTCTTTAATTATTTAATTGTGGTTATAATAACACTTTGTTATTATATTTCATAAGAACAGTCATAGTACTGTTGATGAATAGTAATGTTATCATCATTTTCATAGGCACATCTTACACAATACCTATGCAGTCTGAAAAAACCCTCAGCTCATCCATTAATGTGTTTGAGGAAAATGGATTTCTAATTTTTTCCCAAAGGATCCTTTTATTATGCATGAATTCAACATTTCTTTGTATATAAATCTTACAGCCTCATAGATGGTCTTGTTCCATTTCTGCAATGGAGGAGGAGTTGAATCAACTGGTATGATTCTAAAATAAATACCCCAAGTTTTTCTAATTGAAATTTATATTGTTCTTATTTTAAGATTTACTATAACATAATACATTTAGTATTGTAAAACTACTCTTGTCCATGGGTTTATTCTTTTGATTGGAAATTCCTTAAGGAATGTTCATATTAAAATTTGGGTCTTGTCGCCTAGATGGCTAAGAATCTAAATCAGTAATAGTTCCAACTAAAAAGCTGAGTAAGTTAATAGCTTGTATTAGTCATGGAAACAATATTATGTTTATCTACCAATGGTGGAAACAAATATTTTCTCTAACCCACTAGTGAATAGTTTTGATAATGCAATCTTCATGAGAATATCTGAAATGAAATTTCAATCTTTCCATAAACCATTTAAATATAGCTGAGTAGGATTATTCAGTAATTCTTCTATTTGAAGGAAGTTGAATTTAGTAAGGACAAGAATTTTTCAGGGTACAACCATTAAAGATGGTAACACTAATAATTTAGTTCTATAATAATAAATGTAAGTGAGAGCTAAGGAATTCAATATTGGAGTTCTCCAAGGAAACAGGAGTTAATCTTCAAAATACCAATTCTCTTATGAACAGGAACAGCTGAAATCATTTTTTGATTTTTCTTATGATCATGAAATCATTTTTTGATTTTATTTATGATCATTGAATCATTTTTTCATAATTCTTTCTTTAGGAGCTGAATCTTAGCTTACCGGTCATAATGATTATTAATTACCTTCAAAATTCATCTCTTGTTACTTGGAAGAATGCATTATTATTAAAAGGATGGATCCAGATTATTTTACGGATAAATTTTAGTAGGAACTGATCAAAGACCACTCAACCAAACTTCGTGAGGAACCAATACAGGTAGATCGAGTGGTGGTAACAAATACTTTTTATAGCTTTATACTAGTGAAGAGATAGCATTAAGCTTATAGGTTAGATTGAGGCTTGAAATAAGCTCTCAAAACAACAGTATCCACAAAATCAAGGTCATAATAAAAGAGTAGACAAGAATTTTTGGCTATAGAAGTTATGTATTAAGATTATGTTGGAAAAAAAAGGTTCATCATGGAGGTAGGAGGAACATTTTCCCAAGAAAAATCACAGATTGAAAAGGCTAATGATGTTTATAGCCATAGGAACAGATGAAGTTGATCTACTGAGAGCTTATTTTTTTCATTGAGACTTTTTAAAATCATCAATATATAAACGATAGTTGGTTATTACTTAGAGGATAAAGCTTATACTGCATACTTTTTCAAAATTGTCTTATTAATATACTAGTTTTACAAGCCCATAACGGTCGCGACTAGTTTAGGTTGATTCAAGGTTACTTCATTACCATTAGTATTGTTTTTAGGATGAAGTTGGTATCCAATTATTATTTATTCAACAGGTCAATAAATAAATTACCCGGTAGTAGATTTTTCATGACAATTCCATTGTGTAGTTTTTATTACTTAATGATACTTGTTTTATTGTTATTCATATGGGGTAAAAGAATTTTGCAACTTCTCATTGCAGGTAATTGGTTTTTTGAATCAAATTGCTTCAATAAACTGTCAAACTATGTCATAATATTACACCTTTGGAATACATACAAAATATAAATAAGAAAGGACCTCCTTGAATAAGTGAGGAAGGAAGTAAGACTTTAGCTTACACAGCATCGCCTTCTATTTTCATGAGTGTTATTTCTTCCACATCCAGTGATATGTACAACAAGAACCTCAAAATCACACATATGGAATTTGAGGATGCAAAAATAGTTATCTTCAAGAGGGTTTCCTGAAGGAAACAAAGATCATGGAAATTAGAAAATGAGGGCAGGAATGGAATTCTGCGAAAGAATCTTCACGGGATTAAAATTCAACCTCATATGGAGAAGTTCCATCTATCTAGTAAGATATTATTAATCTGAATACTTATTTGACCCAGGAGTGTCCAATGTATTTGAAATTGAAATGCGTGCAAGACACATGTGGTTAGGAAATTTACAAGCAGAAGCGTGTTGGATTTTGTGAGTTGTTCATCTGCTTGATGTAGTTTCAAACAAGTAAATCTATTCTCACTCTTACACAGTGATAGTCAAAGGGTGTACTATCATGGCGCATACATGATGATCAATGAAATTGACAGCTCAAATTTCTTGAAAGAGAATGGAAAATACAACTGTTTTTCTAAACAAAATTATTAAAAATTTTCTTCAGGAACTCTCTTATGGAGGGTACGCAATTTCTGTGGACGAAAAATAATATTAATATTGATTTTAATGCAATTTAGACCTACCATTGAGACTAACATTGAAACCGAACAACCGGAAGGTCTGCCAAAATTGTATTTTGAATAATGCATCGAGAGCAGGAAAACGCATCCGAATGCATAGGACTAAACTGTTTCCAGAATGTAGAATACTGTCAAAGGAATAAAAAAAGGCATACTATAACCAAAAGGGGTACATACGATCATGTAGGACGCAGTTAAGCAGCGGTTGGGGCTTGGGCAATGATGCAAATATGGGAACCGTTACCCCATTGCTTCTCGACCTCGGTGGGGGGCTCCCTGGCGATGACGCAGATGTGGGAGCCATTACCCCATTGCTTGCCATCGTTGTTGTTGGGGTTCTCAGTGGGGTTCATCTTTTTATGGTTTGATTTGATAAGGTGTGGGATGTGGTGTTTTGTACGACAAGGAAAATGCAGCTACTTATAGTCGCTGGGTGCTGCGTGCGCGCAGCTCATAAGGGGTAGTTTAAAGGTGGCTCAGTAAAAATCTTGTTCATCTGTATAGCTCCAATTAAGGAGAGAGGGAATTACTCAACAAAAGTCAATGGGTAACGGCTGAGTAATTGTCGAAAACCCCCTTTATCAAATGCATACTATTCAATGGCCTGAAGCTTGCCGTATGTAATTAGAGTATATTTTCCAACTCCTTCTCAAGCTTCTTCTTTGTAAAAGCGCATATTAAAGAAGATAAGGATTCGTGAACAGTAGTTGAGTCCCTACGGGTTAGCATCAATTCCATGGTTTTTGACATTCTATTAGATTGTCCCTGTCCTTGAACCGCAATGTGAAATTGAAATTATCTCTCGTATATTTCCGAGAACCCACAAACCTCAAGTTAGAAAAGTCTCTTCTGGTCATTTTCCAAAATCCAAATACATAAAAATAGAATTGATTTAAATTGCGCTTCCTGCAGGCCTTATGCCTTTTAAGAAATAACCTGTTGTAATCCTAACTATAATATCAGAGAATTGTTAGATAATTATATTTCTACAAGAGAAACAATTTGAAAGCTATTAACAAGACAGGAAAATTCTGATTTTATTTCAACTTCAATTCTGAGAGATCTCAAATTAATTGAAAATTAACTATTAAAAAGGAAAACGTATGCAAAAATTGTTTTATAAAAAAACTATGCTAACGTCAAACATATTCGAAAATGTATGTGGGTAGAAATATGGGGTAATTGATATGAGAATTGACCTGATCTTATCAGGTATTTTTTTACAAAGAGTAAGATTGGTTATTGGCTCTTAAAACAAAGGAATCAATGGAAAAACATGCAAAGGGAGTGATGAAACATTGGAATATCTCTAGCTAGCAATAAATTAATGAAATATACAAAGACATAGAAGAATAACAAAAATATGAGGAGAAGCATCATTTTGTAGAGTTTTATTCTACTTGAGATGAAAGAATCTGGGATAAATTACTTCTTCTGGAAAGGACATTTTATTGAAAATTAGTGAGAGTTGTGAGAAATATTAACAGTTCCAAAATGAAAATGAAAATTATATGTAAGCTTCAATTTTGAGGGATCTCAAATGAAATAAGAAGTAACCATTTAAAAGAAGACGTTATGGGGAAATACTTTTATAAAAAACCTATTATAACTTACAGAATCTTCCAATACTTCAATAGGTATAAATATAAAGCAATTTATATCAAAATTGAGCTGAAAATATCAAAAATATCTTTTTGAGAGGAATAAGATTTGCTACTGAGTGTAAATATACAGGACTCAAGAAAGAAACATGTGACAGAAGTTATAAAAAATTGGAATAGATCTGTTTAGTAAAGAATTAATCAAACATGAAGAAACAGAGAAGAATAAAAGACAATATGAGGAGTAGCCTTATTTTAAACAAAGGTACTCTGCTTGAAATAGAAGAATCGTGAAAATATTACTTCTTCTGGAAAGTGATCTTGAACATAGTAACTTTTCTTACCAATCAATCATTAAGTCATGGTTTGATTTAAAATTCTTATTTTTTTATCTAATCTTCACTTTCTCCAAAAATTGAGACCACTGGAAATAAAAAACCCTGAAAATAACAGTATTAGTTTGTCTTTTAACAAGGAAACTGAAAAGGTAATTAACTTCAACAATAACATTCTATGAAAATTTACAAAAATATATAAACAAAACAATAGATGATGTAAGGTTTTTTGATGAAACTCTTGATAATATGATTAAAAAACAAGATTAATATAACTGTACTCAGAAGGAAGAATATTAAAGTTAATCATCATAGCCAGAAACTCATATAATTATCAAAAATAATTATTTGGAAATGATATAAGAATTATCATTTATGAATAATATTTATAGTAAAATAAATTTTTAACAGTCCTAAAAACTATAATAATTCTTTTACACCTTTATTCCCTGAGACTTATAAAAATAAGAAGTGTAAAGCTCTAAATATGACAGTTACACATGGAAAACAATAATATTTTAAAACTTCTAAAAACTGAGAATGTTATTCATGAAGATATATATCACACACACTGTTCAGAGATCCTCATTCAAGAAAAATTCTGTATAAAATAACTAATAATAAATCAAAACATATATAGAATTCCACAGAAGAAATTCCTTACCATATTGATCTAATACAATAGTTCAAATACACCAGTTATAGAATGAAATAATATTTATAAGTGAAAAACACACCATTAATGAGTATTTTTAAAGGCATGAATAATTTTCATGATAAAAAGAAGATTTTAAGATATTGAGAGGAATTTGTGGAATCAAAAGATCCTTAAAACAACAATTTTATGAGATAAAATAAATTCTTTTCTGATTAAAAGACAAAATCCAATTTCTATTCTTTCATTGTGTCATTTTGAATTCATGACGAATATAATAAATTGAGAACTACTTTAATAAAACACTACCTGTTAAAATATCTAACTTTATGGATTTAATGATTATGATGAACAAGAACAAAGATGAATAAAGTTCTTTCATGCCTTCAGAGAAGCGCTCTTTATCACTAATTAATATAGAGTGCATGCTCAGAGAAAAAATGAAGAACCACCTCTAAGAATAATGTTCTTCATATAAAGTAGCTTATTTTTGAGCTCCCTTGAAAGTTACATGCGATATTATCAACTTCAAGTAAGTACAATCATGATTTAAGGTTATTATTTTGAGCTTTATAACAAAATTAATTTATTTATATCATAGTTCATCATGGGAAAAGCTTAAGAATCAACATACAACCAAAGATACTTTGATTAAGATTTTCAATTACTTTTCGAAGAAATCTTAATATTCTTGAAGAATTATTCAAAGATTAATTTCCAAGGCTCAATGACAAACACTATTATCATATAAGATACATAAAAATGGCGTTATTGACAAAGAACATGGAAACTATATCTGTGTGAAATTTTCAACTAAATCTAACGAGAATTTGATATTCTAAAAATTTTCAAAGCTATTTCCATTTTTTCACACCAAAATAGAAATTCATGCTAACACTCAACTATTTGAAAGGTCTCAATGGCTTTCAATGTTATTTCAAGCTTATTCATGCTTATTCAAACTTAAAAAAGTTTTTAAAGATCTAAAAACCACTATCACAGCCCTGCATATTGAGACTTAAAATTTTGGAGTTTTTAATTCTAGTCCCAAAGAGGGATCAACCAGGAAAAAATGAAATTTTTGAGTAAAGTATAACATAAAGCTTACCTGAAGTTTAAAATCCCTAAATACAGACAAAAATTGTTATTTGGGTTCCTTCCAATCCCAAAACCTGGGGACCATTGCATTTTTTGGCTTTTTCCCTTTGTCACACCCTTATGTGTGAGCTTTGCACTTTGAATTTATTTAAAGCAATACCATGGATTTGAAACAATTTGAATGGACCCATAGAGGAGTACAATCCTAGATAGGCAATACTTGGCCTATTCGGTCAATATACACAAAATTTCAGGTGCTACTGAATTTTGTAAGTTTGCATAAAACTTATGCAACCTCAAAATTAAGCCTAGGTTTAACAATGCCAAATGTTTATCAAAAAGCTTTAAGTGGAGTAATTTTAATGTGATTCTCTTAAAACTTCCAATAAAAATATAAACATCCATTTTGGGTACACCCTAGGATATTTCTGATGTAGAGTCCAAATATTATATAATATCTGTAACTTTGTTTATCAAAATTAAAGCCATATTTATTTTGTGTTATTTTTTGTTTTGAATTAACTTCCAAGTCAGCTTATGATGAAGTCGATTGCACAAAATATTTTTTGGCAAGTTATGAATATGGAATATATACCTCACAGGCTCACACAAAATTGAAGGAACTTTCAGCCTTTTAATCATCTTTCATGGCTATATTGCCACAAAGACTATTCTGAGTCGGGTATGTCTGATTGTTGCAGACACTCAACTTCAAAAACTGGGTTCCAATATCTCATTCGTTTCCCTCTGCTTTTACACCCAAGTCTCCTTTCATTAATGAGATTCTTTATTTTTATTAATTCATTCTGTTCCATTGGTGGTACAGTGAAATGAGTGGGGTTCCTTGAAGGAGATAATCCATATGGGTCTAGCCTATGTCACTTTTGGTGTGAAATCAAAGAATGAAGTAATATCCATGAGTTGTGCTAGCAAAAATAAATTCATAGTTATTTTTTGTTATTTTTTGTTATTTTTTGTTATTTTTTGTTATTTTTTGTTATTTTTTGTTATTTTTTGTTATTTGTTGTTATTTTTTGTTATGTTTTGTTATTTGTTGTTATGTTTTGTTATGTTTTGTTATTTTTTGTTATTTTTTGTTATTTTTTGTTATTTTTTGTTATTTTTTGTTATTTTTTGTTATTTTTTGTTATTTGTTGTTATTTTTTGTTATGTTTTGTTATTTGTTGTTATGTTTTGTTATGTTTTGTTATTTTTTGTTATTTTTTGTTATTTTTTGTTATTTTTTGTTATTTTTTGTTATTTGTTGTTATTTTTTGTTATGTTTTGTTATTTGTTGTTATGTTTTGTTATGTTTTGTTATTTTTTGTTATTTTTTGTTATTTTTTGTTATTTTTTGTTATTTTTTGTTATTTTTTGTTATTTTTTGTTATTTTTTGTTATTTTTTGTTATTTTTTGTTATTTTTTGTTATTTTTTGTTATTTTTTGTTATGTTTTGTTATGTTTTGTTATGTTTTGTTATTTGTTGTTATGTTTTGTTATTTTTGTGATTTTTTGTTATTTTTTGTTATTTTTTGTTATTTTTTGTTATTTTTTGTTATTTTTTGTTATTTTTTGTTATTTTTTGTTATTTTTTGTTATTTTTTGTTATTTTTTGTTATTTTTTGTTATTTTTTGTTATTTTTTGTTATTTTTTGTTATTTTTTGTTATTTTTTGTTATTTTTTGTTATTTTTTGTTATGTTTTGTTATTTGTTGTTATGTTTTGTTATTTTTTGTTATTTTTTGTTATTTTTTGTTATTTTTTGTTATTTTTTGTTATTTTTTGTTATGTTTTGTTATGTTTTGTTATTTGTTGTTATGTTTTGTTATTTTTTGTTATTTTTTGTTATTTTTTGTTATTTTTTGTTATTTTTTGTTATTTTTTGTTATTTTTTGTTATTTTTTGTTATTTTTTGTTATTTTTTGTTATTTTTTGTTATTTTTTGTTATTTTTTGTTATTTTTTGTTATTTTTTGTTATTTTTTGTTATTTTTTGTTATTTTTTGTTATTTTTTGTTATTTTTTGTTATTTTTTGTTATTTTTTGTTATTTTTTGTTATTTTTTGTTATTTTTTGTTATTTTTTGTAATTTTTTGTTATTTTTTGTTATTTTTTGTTATTTTTTGTTATTTTTTGTGATTTTTTTGTTATTTTTTGTTATTTTTTGTTATTTTTTGTTATTCTTTGTTATTTTTTGTTATTTTTTGTTATTTTTTGTTATTTTTTGTAATTTTTTGTAATTTTTTGTTATTTCTTCTTATTTTTTGTTATTTTTTGCAATTTTTTGTAATTTTTTGTAATTTTTTGTAATTTTCTGTATTTTTTTTTTGATTTTTTGTAATTTTTTGTAATTTTTTGTAGTTTTTTGTAATTTTTTGTAGTTTTTTGTAATTCTTTGTAATTTTTTGTAATTTTTTGTAATTTTTTGTAATTTTTTATAGTTTTTTGGAACTTTTTGGAATTGTTTGTAACGTTTTGTTAAGAGAGTTAAGGAAGAAATATGCTCATATGAGTGACTTATGAGGTGTTCAAAGCAGGATTTCAAGGATTATGTGAAGACTGAGGTATAGAGTCATTGTAAAATTGTTGCTGTTTGTTTTGTGTGCCTAAGCTTCAACTGTTGCATTATTTTATATATATATAATTCTCAAACAGCAGAAATCACAAGTCCTGAAATACATCATTTTTTTTTGAGTTCAACATATTTTTAAAAATAATCAGTATTTGTCAATTACAAAGTGAAATAAAACAAAATTATGGAAAATGGAATGAGAGGTAGTGGGTAGGGAAATAAGGAATAAATATCCTCCTATGATTGACTGAATGAGGATTCAAGATGAGGGTTTTGAGTATTATATGCTCAATGTGGAGAAAAGTTGTTCTATATGTGTAAGGTTTGACTATGAAACAATAAGTAAAAATTACTAATTTATTACTTATTGTACTCTGAATGTCCTTATAATTAAAATAAATAAGATTAAAATAATAATAATAATAAAGAAATATTATTATTATGGCGTAAAAATATTATATTATTAAATAAATATAATAATATAATTAATATTATATAAAATTATAATATTTTAAATAATATATTAATATAAAATAATTAATATATTATAAAGCTCTTTATTATTCTTACCAACAAACAATAAAGGCGTAAAAAACTGTTTTTTATAAATAAAAAACAATTAACAACAATAATATTACCAATATTAAAGTTATATATTAATATAAATACTATTTATATTAATTAAGAATTATTAAGAGTAATAATAAGAGAAAAATTATTATAATAAGATGAAATAACCTACTTTTAACACTTAAAATAATAATTTTGAGATATTTTACGCCAAAAGAATATAATACAACCTTTTCAAATTGTATTTACAATAAAAATAAAGAAGATTTACTAAATTTCTAGATTTTACGTGGAAATGAGTTTATAGAGAGATTTATGACAAAAACAATTAAAGAAATCGATTTAATCACACAAAAGTAGTGATTAATAATGAGATGGTCTTTGTTCTTTAATAATATAAGAGTTTTATATATAAAGAATAAAGAAATTACCTTTTATTTAATTGATTTAATGTTTTTGATGCGTCTGAGGGGTAAATAGAGTAAAAAGAGCTCTATTTATAGTAAATACCTCCCTCCTAGAGTCCAACAGGCTTCTAGTAGACGTGTACTGATCATATCCACTGGAATTGATCAATATTTTAAGGTTTGGAGATGATTACATCATTATCAAACCATATTACATCATTATTACACCATTATTTAGAGTTATCACTATAACTCTAAAGTTGATGACATCAGAGGCTTGGCAGAACCCCAAATTTCGTGGGTTTTATTAGTTTTAATCATAAACTAATAGTATTCACCAATTTTATCACTCTTAAGACTGTTAAACTTAAATTAAGGTTACAGTGTGTGATCATAACTGCTCAAATTAAGCTCAAACTTTGATCCTCAATAACTTTTAAGATTTACACGCTAAAGCAATTCAGAGAGTGAATTCTAATAGCCTGGCATAACCTTATTATGCTTCCAAGAGAATTACATTACATCATCAAAACTCTAATTTTGATGATTTTTCTTGTAACTCATCTTTTCTGTCGAAATTCAATATTTTAAACTCCAAACCTTGATTTCAGGGGGTTATACCCTGAATTTAATAATAAAAATTACATCATTCTTCACGAATGAACTAGTAGAATCTAACTGTATACTTTTTTTTAAGTTTGGAGCACTTTCACAACAAAGTGGTCAACAGCTCTGTTGATTTTTATCAATATTTCATCATAGGTTTTAACCTTTTTTATAATTTGTAAAATAAAGTTCATATCTGTGTTCTTACAGTAATTACGTGGTAAATTTATTTTTGGTTAATCATTCTATCATGTATAGTTTAGAAGATATTAGCTATGATCCTTGAATATATCCGTTGACCAAAAAAGTGCATATATTCAGGTTAATTCCTTAAGTATTAACATTGGAAATTAGCTTATTAATTGTTTTATGTGTGGAATCTCATGGAGAATCCACTGGTACAATTTATCTCACATGTTGTTTCATTAGTTCTTGAGACAAATAAGGTTTCATGGTTTTTATAAGGTATTATACCTTATAATTCCTTAAATATTGACTTTACAGATATGCCATAAAAATGGTATATGTGTATTTTTCCATGGGGAATCCAATGGTATAATTCATTTTACATGTTGATTCATTGGCTTTTAAGTTAAACCAATTTTTGTACCAATTTATGGTATTTTTTGTATATTTAAGTAATTATTCTTAATGTATAATTATTCTAAGTAATTTTAATATAATTATATTAAAGGTATAATTATTCTGAGTCTTTTTTGTGACCTTATTGGGTATGTGGTCATATCTCAAAGGCTCACAATATGAGAGCACATATTGAACTGAAAAGTATTTTTTGGGTGAGGGAGTAGCTTTAATCACTCTGAGTGAAAATTTCATTTTCTTGGATAATATATATGGCTTTGTTTAGAAATTGCCATATTATGAGATAGCCAAAAAAAGCACCAATGAAAGTATGCTTTATTATAAAAGATCAGAATAGAAAAGTCAATGGTTTGATGATTTTACCCAAAAATATTATGTACAACTGTGATATTACACTGTCACATGAATATTTGTTTTCAGATTGAGGGAATAAGACCTTCAATTTGGAGACCAAAATGTAATTTCTGCTAAAAAATGTAATAGTGGGCCTTCATAATATTCTACAGCATTCAAAATCGACTTCATTGGATATGGACTGAAAAGCCTTGCAATAATGAGAAAAAACAATCCTTTAATCTATAAAAAATTGAACTTTCATACTTTAGAATATTTTTTGAGTTGTTGATGTTAAAAAGGTAAGTTTTCAACATGATGTATCCTGAAAAGGCATCGTGAAACCTAGAATCTGGCAAACCTAATATAAAAACCAATAAATTGATAGTAGTCCATCAAGTTATTATTTTCAAAAGATAATATATTTGTATTTTCAATCAATAGAAAATAATATTAAGTAAAGATAACTTTTCCTGAAACAATAGGGATCCTGAAAGTCACGTCTATATCAAAATTCAATATTTTCTTACAGAAAAATATGGAAAAGTATTTTATGAGTAGTTTAATCCATGTATTTAAGGGCAGATTTGAATTATACAGATCCTTCAGTTATGCTCATTCACTTTGTGAAAATGCTGAAATTTACTGTATGACATTGTAATATGAAAGGTGCTGTAAAACCTCATTATCATCACCACATAAAGGTATTGTGTGTTTCTTTTACATTTTCAGGTCAATATAATGGGATGTCATGAGGTTTTGATACATTTAATTGGATATCAGTCTTGAATCCTGGATTAATATTTTTGACATAAAAAATAGCTATTAAAGGAAAATGACATCAAAGTTAGGCAGGTTACCCATATCCTGAGGCATCTAGGGCATCATTTTCCCCCAGGATCGGATGCATGGATTAGTGTAGCCAAATCATTTAAAAAGAAATGTAGGGGATGTTTTTTCAAGAGTTAAAATCCCATTAATTCATAAGAAAATTGAGAATATTCCATTTTCACATTACAGAGAGGTAATGGGAAATTGAACTCCAGTAACATCAAAATTTTCATTGGATTTCCATTGATAAACCAACAAAGAGTTATTAAAAATTCTGTGTGCTACTATCTATACAGCTACCTCATGGAAAACAAACTGACCTTGCTATTTTCTTATACCACATATGCAAGGAGGTTGAGCTCCAATAATCAATTATACATACAATTCTAAATGAATCTTTATAAACTTTTCAGTACAAATGGATAAGGGGTTGATAGCACAAAAGCCAACAGAGTTTGTGAGCCTTTTAGATATGACCACATACCCAAAAAGTTCACAAGAAATATTTAAAATAATTATACATTAAAAATAATTACCCTAATACTACAAAAATGCCATAAATTGGCATAAAACTTGTTTTAACTTAAAAGCCAATGAATAAACATGTGAAAGAAATTATACCATTGGATTCCCCATGGTAAAATACACATATACAATTTTTAGGGCATATCTTTAAAATCAATATTTAATGAGTTATAAGTAATAATACCTTATAAAAAACATAAATCCTTACTTATTTCAAATAAAAATGAAAAGACATGTGGAATGAATGGTACCAGTGGATTCTCCATTAAAGTCCACAAATAATACAATTAAGAAGCTAATCTCCAAGTTCAATACTTAAGGAGTTGAGCTGAATATATGCACTTTTTTGGTCAATGCATATATTCAAGGATTTTAGCTAATATCTTTTGAAATATGGATGATAGAGTGATGAACCAAAAAGAAAGTAATCACGTAATTACAGTAGGAATACAGAAATGAAGCTTATTTCACAAGTTATAAAAAAGGTTAAAACCTGTAAGGGCTCATTGATTAAAATCAATAAAGCTGTTGACCACTTTGTTGTGAAAGTGGTCCAAACTTGAAAAAAAAAGTAGAAAGTTGGATTCTACTAGTCCATTTGTGAAGAATGATGTATTTTTTATTATAATATTCAAGGTATAGCCCCTTGAAATCATGGTTTGAAGTTTAAAATATTCAATTTCAACAGAAAAGATGAGTTACAAGAAAAATAATCCAAAATAGATTTTTTGATAATGTAATGAAATGCTCTTGCAAGAATAATAAGGTTACTCCAAGCTATTAGAATTCACTCTCTGAATTTCTCTAGCGTGTTAAACTCAAAAGTTATTAAGGATCAAAGTTTGAGCTTAATTTGATCATTTATGATCACTCACTGTAACCTTAAATTAAGTTTAACATTCATATGAGTGATAAAATTGGTGAATACTGTTAGTTTATGATTGAAACTTATGAAATCCACAAATGTTGGGGTTATACCAAGCCTCGACGTCATCAAACTTAGAGTTATAGTGATAACTCTAAATAATGCCATCATAATGAGATAATATGGTTTAATCATGATGTAATAATTACCAAACCTTCAAATATTGATTGATCCCAATGGATATGATCAGGGAACCTCTACTAGAAGCCTGTTGGGCTCTAGGAGGAAGGGATTTAATATAAATAGAACTATTTTTACTCTATCTCCCCCTCAGACACTTACAAATCATTAAATCATTAAATAAAAAGGTAATTTCTTTATTCTTTCTATATAAAAATTTTATATTATTAAAGACCAAAGATAATATTATAATAATCTTCATCTTTGACGTGATTATTGCAATTATTTAATTGTTTTGTTTAAATTTCTCTTAAAAACCTCAATTCCAAATAAAAGCAAGAAAATTTGTAATTTCTCTTAAATTGTACTGTAACTACAATTTAAATAAGTTTTATTTACATTTCTAGGCGTAAATTTATTCAAAATTATCATATTAAGCATTAAAAGTAAGTTATTTCTCTTATTATAATACTTTTTCTCTATTATTACTTTTAATAATTCTATAATTGATATAAATAGTATTTATATTAATTTATAACTTTAATATTGGTAATATTATTGTTATTAATTGTTTTTTATTAATAAAAAACAATTTTTTATGCCTTTATTATTTGTTGGTAACAACAATAAAGTGCTTTTAAATATATTAATTATCTTATATTAATATATTTATTTTATATATATTATTTTTTTATAATATCAATTATATTATTATATTTATTTAATAATATATTTATTTTACGCAATAATAATAATAATTTTTCTCTTATTTATTTCATTATAAGGACATTCATAGTACAATAAGTAAAATATTAGTAATTTTTACTTATTGTTTCATAGTAAAACCTTACATTTGGTGTCTGGCCGTGATATTTACTCTAAAAGACCTTTAGAAAGATTCTAATTGGGTTTATCCAATAATAAATCATAATTATATAATAATTTTATATTTATTGATTTTAAAAGCTATTCAGGAATTTGGAAAGCAATTGTACTGTCTTACATGTGGTTTTTCACATCCTTAGACTTGCAAAAACTTTCTTTGAGTGACTCTCGTGATTAAAAAAGATATTTTATAAATTAAAAAATGATTTTATATTATAAATTAATTTTATAAAAGAATCATATTCAATTTTATTTTATTCTTTAAAAATCAAAACATAAAAAATAATAAAAAATATTAAAAACCAATAAAAAAGTTATTTTATTCATTTTAATTTCATTTCTTTAATTATTTTCACTTTTCAAAAGATATAAAAGCAATTTTTACATGGAAAATTGCCATATCTTACCAAAAAGAACACTTTTATATAAAAGACTTATATTTATTTGTCCTTTTTAGTGTTTGAAGAAAATCCAACAGAGGACAACCAAACCACTGTTGAAAGATTGGTGGAAGAAACTTGTCAAAGTTCTCCAAAACCAATAATTACCAAGAAAAAGAAAGCCAAGAAATTGGACTTTCCAGGACCCACTATTCATGACTCTGAAGGTGAGTACCTCATTTATAAATTGCCATAAGAAGAATTCCTGTTCTGAAATCTTCTTATTTCTTATTTTTCTTAAAATATGACTACCAGAAGAGGCTTCCAATACTCCATCCAATCAGATGGAGCTGGACTCAGAGTTATAATTGATTCCTCAAAAGGGAAAAGGAAGGGCAATGTCCCCAGTGGAACAGAATCCACACAAGGAAGTGCCTTATCCCAAAGGCAAGTCCCAGAAATGCCCATGATACCTGAACCAGAATTGGAACTAAGTATGAGTGACTCAAACAAGTACAAATCACATTCAGAGGGCTCAAATAGACATTTACATGAGCCAGTACAAACAGTACTACACATTGTACAAAGAGAAGGATTGGGAAATGTTGCCCCAAATACACCAAGGAGTGATGAACTCCTGGCACATCCTGAAAACATTCCTCAAAGAGGAGGAAATAGTGAGATACTCCAATGGATGGAATCCACTATCATCCAAACCTCAAATCAAAAAAGATCAAGGAGTATCATGACAAAAAGAAGGAGGCAACCAAGGAAGAAGCCACAGTAGCTTCTACCAGGAAGCCCCAAGCCCCAAGCCAACCCACTTCCCCAAGAAGGGAAGAAGAACAAGAAAAAGAATTGGAGAAAACCATATTCCCCAAGCTACAGGATCCCCAAAATCCAAAAAGATGCCATGGACAATGTCTTCAACATGGCCAGGACTTTGATGGAATTCAAAGACAAAGAGAAGCAAAGAATGAGACAACCCCATTTACCAAAGAAATATCCTTGTCTCCTGATGTTGTAAATAATTTAACAGCGCTTAAAAATAGTATTTTACCGCTTAAAGACATTAAAAATAGTTTATTATCTTTCCAATGAATAAATAATAGCTTATCATCTTCAACAAAACTTGTTGTACAAAATAAAAAAGAAATTGATAACATACAATTTATGATTGAAAATAATAACCCAAAAGTATTAATTGATAATACTCAGGAATTAATACAAGGACAACAAGAGTTGTACAAATACATAAGTGATATCAAAGAAAAAACTTTGACAATCAATTATGACGTGAATATTGATATTCTTACAGAAAAATTAAAAAAATTAAGCATTTCTGTAGAAATATTTGAAGAAAAGACTTCATCACACCAAAAATTACTTTTGGACCATGTGGAAAAGAGTGATGAAACAAGAATGCATCCAAAAGATGACATTCAAAGTGAAATAAGGCTTATTACTGAAAAAACGGATAAAATTAATGAGGATAACTCAAATATGCCAAAGTTATCAACACCATTTTCTCACATAAGAAGCCCTGTTAAACCAAAAGAGGAATTAACAAATCCAGTCATAACAGACTTGAGTCACCAAGACAATAACCAAGTCTTAATGAAGGAAGCACCTCAATTAAAAGAATGGCCAACATTCACAGGAGAAGGTGAATATGACCACATGTAGTTTATCAAGACAATTGACATACTACAAGAAGATTATGCCATACCAGATGAATTAATCACTGCAAGAATACATTCAATGTTTGAAAAATCTGCCAAAAGATGGTATTATGGCTTAAGGCAAACAAATGGCAAAAATACCTGGTCTTGGTGGAAACAAGAAATAATCACCAAGTGGGCTAATGATGCCTGGAGGTACAAGATAGAAAATGCATTTGAAAATTCCTTCTTTGACCCAGACAAAGATAAACCTTTAACTTGGTTCTTAAAACAAGTTGAAAGACTCAATGCATTGTACCCAGAAATGTCACAAAAAATGGTGCATATGAAAATACTTAAGGAATGTGGAGGAGAGCTAGAACATGCCCTAAGAAGCAGGTGTATAGAGCCATGCTCCACAGAAGAGTATATCAATGCACTAGAAGACATAGTGACAAGAACAAAAATTGGCAGAACTTGGAAGAAATTGCACATTAAAAGTCCAAATAAACCATTTATCAAAAAGGGTAAAACAAAAGAAGCTTTCAAGCCCAATAGATCCAAAAATAATGAGAAAAGAAAATGCCATAAATGTGGAGGTATTGGACACTTAGCCAATAATTGCCTCAAAAAGGCAAAGATTAATGAAATTGTGGAAAAAGAAAACTACAATGACAAAGAGGAGGAATCTGACTCTGAAAAAGAAACAGAAGAATCAGAAAGCTCTGAAAGTGATGAAATTAATATAGTTAATGCACAAAATTAATAATATTGATATAATTTATGAAGTACTAGATGTTAACTCAAGCTTACCACAAGTTGGAACATCTGACACAAACCTGACAGATATACAAGATGCCAAAATGTATAGAACCAAACCTGCAAAAGGAATGGGATATACAGCTGTAAAATCAAGTATAAGTATGGTTATGGTTGATAACCAAGAAGGAAAAGTGAACTTGGCTACAGGAGCATATTGCACCTGTGTTGGTAAAAGTTATTTAAAAACCATTGTCCCATACTGGAAAGAAAAACGTATGCCAATACAAGGTTTCAAATTTAGTAGTGCAAGTGAGAGCATGAAGCCCCTTGGAATAATTGATTTAACACTAATTTTTCCTCACCCCTCACAATGTGTCAGAATTAAAGTAGAGTTTGTAGTAATGGACAACTGTACTAGTAATCACTTCATACTTGGAAATGACTACTTATCAATTTATGGTATAGATATCTCTAACCAAAAAGATAGATATTTTACCATAGGAGACAACAAAAGACAAAAGTTTGGCTTCTTAAATAACAAGAACCAAATCACAGTTATTAAGAATTGAGACAAAATCCCAGAAAAGGAACTTTTCATATCTGAACAACTCAAAGAGGCAGCATTCAATCAAGAATTAACAGAAAAAAATGAAAGAAAAGTTAATTGACCTCTTATTTAAGTACAAAAATACCTTTGTAACTGACAAAGAACCACTAGGTGCCATAATTGGGCAAGAAGTGGATAGAATTCTTAATGTGGAAAAGCCTTACCCACCTTTACTAAGGAGACCTGCTTACCCAGCTAGTCCAAGGGCTAGAGAAGCTTTGGGGGTACACATTAAAGAATTAATGGACCTTGGAGTATTAAGAAAGGTAGGACATAATGGACAGGTAAAGGTCACTAAACCTGTCATTATAGCTTGGAATAATGGAAAATCAAGGATGGTAAGAGACTTCAGAGCCCTAAACACCTGTACCATTCCAGACAGATATCCAATACCCAGAATCCATGAGACATTGACACAATTGTCACAAGCTAAGTTCATTACAGCCATGGATGCCTTAAGGGGTTTCATCAAAATGTCTTAACAGACAATGCCAAGAAACTACTGAGGATAATAGTCCACTGTGGGATTTTTGATTACTTAAGAATGCCATTCGGCATAAAAAATGCAACTTCCCATTATCAAAGGATGATTAACACCATATTTCCTAAAGAATTATTAGAAGGATGGTCAATTATCTATATTAATGATATCATAGTTTGCTCAGAAACTTGGGAAAATCACCTTACAAGATTAGAAATGGTACTACAAAAAATAGTGCAAGTGAATGTGAAAATTTCCTTGATAAAGTGTCATTTTTCATACAGTGAACTAAAAGCACTAGGACATGTTGTATCTGGACTTAGTCTAGGCATAGAGAAGAATAAAGTAGCAGCAGTACTACTTAAGCCAATGCCTCAAACCAAAAAAGAAATGAAATCATTTCTGGGACTTGCTGGTTACTATAGACAGCATATAAAGGACTTTGAAAAAATTGCTAAATCCTTGTATAAGCTATGTGACCAAAAAACAGTCTATGAAATGACAGAAGAAAGAGTCAAGGCATATGAAGAATTGAAAAATTCCTTAACAAATGCCCCATTTATTCTAATGCCAGATTGGAAACTACCCTTCAAACTTTACATTGATGCTTGTGGAGAAGGACTAGGTGCTGCACTACACCAGACACAAATTATCAATTATAAACCAGTGGAAGGACCAATTTGTTTTATTTCAAGACAAATAAAGCCAAAAGAAGCAAGATATGGAGCAAGCCAAATGGAATGCCTCTGCTTAGTGTGGGCTTTAGAAAAATTGAATTATTACTTGGATGGAACAGTATTTGATGTGATTACAGACTTTAATGCTGTAAAATCTCTATTAAATATGAAAACTCCAAATAGACATATTCTGAGATGGCAAATTGCTATCCAAGAATACAGAGGAAATATGACTATTGTTCATAAATCTGGCAATATTCATAAAAATGCAGATGGTCTTAGCAGATGGGCTCCAGCAAATACCCCTGACAACCCAGCATGGGTACCACAGGAAGAGCACCACATAGAAGAAATATGTGCTACAGACATTGGCACAGAATTCTTTAACCAAGTTAAAGAAAGTTAAAAGATAGACAAGAATTGCCATATCTTAAGCCAACTTCTAATGAAAGACTGCAAAGATCCATCACTTTCATCAAAATTAGATGAAACATGGAAAAAGGCATATTATGAAGGAATATTCCACCTTCTTGATGGAATCCTTTACCATAGAACAAAACACACATGTGTTATGGACTTAACAGATAGAACCCTGATAAACACTATTTTACATGAGTTTCATTATAGTAGTGCAGCTGGACACCTTTTGGAAGACAGAACACTAGAGAGGGTAAAGACCTTCTCTTGGTGGCCAAATTGGAAGAAATATGTTTCAGAATACTTCCAAACCTGTGACAGATGTCAAAAAGCTAACAGAGCCACAAAAGAAATTTGGAATGATGATCAAAATACAAGAACCAAAATCCCCTTGGGAAATAGTTCATATGGATTGGGTAACAGCATTACCTCCAGGAGGAGACAGAAGCTATAATGCATGCCTAGTATTAGTTGACAGGTATAGCAAAACTCCTATGTTCCTACCAAGTCACAAAGATGACACATGTAAGATTTGTCTATGAAACTGATGATAATATGACTATTAATCCACAGTACAATGACTGTTCTTTTGAAATATAATAAAAAGAATTTATTATAACCACAGTTAAATAATTAAAGAATTATTTCTTCCACGTGTTGAACACTACTAGTGATTTTAACTCTTAGTAAGTAATTGTCTACAAGAATAAATTACAAGATGATTTTAATAATAAAACTTCTTTTATTAAAATAATAAAATTATTTTAATATATAATTATCTTTTGCAAGAAAAATTATCATGGTAATTCTTGAAGAAAACTAATTTTAGAGAAAAACTTCAAGAATTAAAAATAAATCACTCACTAATATTCCAAGGAACTTATGGAAAGATAAGATAGAGAGATTTGACGTAGAATTGTGGATTTTAAGGATCAAAATGAATTTATAACAGTATTACAACAATATATAGTTGGATTATATGATTTCATGTCTTTCTGATTCATTCTGAAAGATTTAAAACACTTAATAATAGCTATAACTAATACTTACTTTGTTGGTAATAATGGTTTAAATGATAATAAGAAGATGATGATGTGGAAAAAACAGCAAGAGGAAGCCTCTTTTAAGTCAACAACAGCTCACAGAGGCGTGCCATGGAGCAAACTGAAAAACAAGTGAGTGAGAAAACAATAAACACTTTTGGATTATTGATTGCAACATCTGTTGTCACGTAAGATGATTGTGAGCCTTAGAGGTAATTTCATATACCCAAAAGACCACAAATACAAAATTAACATATAAATATAAATAAAATAAATTTATTTATATTATTAAAATAAAAATCAAAATATAAATATAAAATTATATTCAAAATAAAAATTTAATTACAATTTAAAAATAAAATTATATTAAATTTTGGAATTATAAAACTACATTTATACTTGAAAAAATTAAGTAAAAATGAAATTTTAACAAAATTGTGAAAAAATAAATAAATTTGGAAAAAAGTTAAATAAAAATTATTATAACGTTTTATCCAATAAATAAACATATAAAAATTATTTCACCATTGGATTCATCATAAAAATCAGGGGGGGTCACCTCTGAGTGAAATTCTTGTAACTCAACTCTAAATAAGCTTAAATTAAGTTTTAGTATTTTAAATACAAAAGTTGCAAATCCTCAAAACCTTAATTTAATTCACACCACATGTGGTGTTAACCAGCAATTTTTGTGTTAAAATTGAGGTGTTGTGTTTAGTATTGAAGTTATGAGGAATTGAAGTATTTTCAATTGAATTCAATTGAAATGTCAAAATGTGCGCGTGTATTACATAAGTGAACTTTGATTTACATATGAGGTGTCAATTATTATTGTATTGTACTGTACAGTTAAATTGAATTACATATGTAAATTATAAGTATAATACATGATGAGGAATTAAAGGAAAAATAAATTGGAAAGATTAAATTTGGGGGGGGAAAGGAACTCCAGCTCTAAGGGGGAGCTAGACCCCCAAAATCCTTTCTGACAGGCGTGGGATGTCAAAATTCACGCAAAAGCTCATCACTCTTGGCCTGGAATTTAGTTGCAGGGTCTGTGGACTCAATTGATGATGAGGTTTTGATACCAACTGGGGTAGTTTTAGCTGTTGCCAAGAGGGTAAAACTACCCTTAAGATAAAACCATCATAGTAAAAGCAGTTTTAACTGGTTTCTACGTCTCTTACACACATTCTGACGTGTTTTGAGGGCTCTAGACCAGGTATTACTATAGTAATGGCTGATTTCAGTGTCTAAAATGGCTAAAAATGGCTTAAACCAGCCCTTTTTGGTCTAAACCAGGGTTCAATGATGCCATAATTGGATTTTCTGTTTTCAGACTGTTTTTCACGACTGAAAAGATAAAATTTTACTTTTTGAGTAAGAGAATTGATGGCTATAAAAGAATGTCTTCTTTGCCCCACTTTTCTCTTCATGTTATAATCTTTTCCTTTTATTTATTAGTTTAAACACTGTTAAACCAATCAAGAAAAGATTCCAACCACCCTTTTTAAATCATTTTAAACCTTTTAGCCACGTGAAAAAATCATCATAATCATTGTTTGTAACTTTTATAATCATTTTTACCCCTGAACCACCCCCAAAAGTGAATTAAAGCATCCTTCATCACTGTAAACTTTGTCACTTTGTTTCCAAATTCACTCTGGTCACTTTTGGGCGTGTTTTTTCTTTAATATTCTTTTAAAGACTTTGTTCTTGAATTAATTGCTTGCAGTTCTTTGCTCAATTAATTCCAATTGAAATTGCTCTTGAAGAAATTTCTTTTGTAGCCTTAAAATATCTCTTGTAGAGTATTTTTTGGATAAATTTTTATTGTTGTTAAAACAATAAATTTTTATAATATTATTGTTTTATACTGATAAAGTTATAAACAATAAAATTGGTGTGTTTTCTCTTAAAAATAATATTTCATACTATTTTTAACTGAATTTTACCTTATACAAATTTTGAGGACAGGAAAAGTACTTGATTTTTAATCAAAGTTTCATATCCACACCTTACAATTATCATAATAACTTAATTGATGCTTTCATGTGACTACCAACCCCAATATGGTTAAGAATAAAAGGAATAACATCTGTAAATATTCTTTTATTCCAAAAAAATCATTGATTTATCAATTTTATTTCCAATTTCATCACAGGTTGTAATTACTGTAAATTTTTGAAGATTCAGTGTTTCACGTAGAATAGTCAAAAATGGACTGTAAGTAAAACTTTGCATTTTACTAGTAAAACTGAAATTCTTTTTGGTTGTAAAGTAGATAATAAAGTTCTCCATTAGTCCTGAAAGTTTCAGAAAGATTCATTAAGAATTGTATTCTTAATGAATTTTTGAAGTTTTTACCTCATTTCTATGTAGAATTACAAATATCAGTGTTTAACTGGTTGCTATGAGGTAAATCAATGGATACAAGTCCAAAAAGGGCTTTAATTACTCTTTTGGGGCTTATCCATGGAAAATCATTAAGAATTGACATGGCTACAGGAGTCTAACTAGCTCTTTACCTCCTTGGCACGTCAAAATAGCAGGTTATTTGCTATTTTCTTAAGATTTATGGTAGTTGTAACATGGTAACCAAGATCCCAAAAGGTTTGAGTTTACCAATTAGGCCAAGATCAGCCATGGATCCAAGCTTTGGAGCTTTCCACACCTCTGAGCTCTCAGAAGTTGGGTACCCTGGCTCTCTTTGATGTCTTTTGTCCCCCTTGCTTATTTTTCACGTCAAAATACAAAATTAAGCTTCAAGTTAGATATCCACTATGGGTGTACCAAAAGTCCATGTAAGAATACCATGATATTAAGTGCTAAAAACATGCATAACACTATTCTCAGTGTATATGTAACAGGGTATTTCTCACATTCCCATTATTTTGGCGTGAATTTGAGAAAAACAACAAATTTCATGGATCTTTTATGTGGTATTGATGATGTGGTATTTAAGTATTTTCCATTTTACCACCGCAAAGAGTTAATTTGAGCTTATTCGCTCTATGGAGCTACCCTAGGTGAATTTTTGTGTAGAGTCCAAATCTGGCCTTAAATCCATGGATTTTCTTACTCAATAAAAAGCTATTTATCTTTTCTGAAATGTAAAATGATGAATTTTGGCCATATGCATGACTTATGAGTTATGCATAATTCAAAATTTCTTTTTAAGATAATTGTGGCATATTTGGGTATGTAAAATATACCTCAAGGCGCAAAAAACAGCTATGGACACAGGCATAATGATATGGAATGAAGTCATTAGCCATACAGGCTTATTCCAGAATGTTATAAGTGACAGAGACCCAAAATTCACTTCAGCATTATGGAAAAATCTCCATAACTTGTTTGTGACAAAGTTATCATTCTCAACAGCGTACCATCCTCAAACTGATGGTTTAGCAGAAAGAATGATACAAACTTTTGAGGACATGATCAGAAGATTCTGTGCTTATGGACTAGAATTCAAAGATTCTGATGGTTTTACCCATTATTGGTGTACACTAATACCAGCTCTTGAAATGGCATATAGAACATCAATCCATTCTTCTACTGGCAAAACCCAGCAATGCTAGAAAAAGGTTGGAATCCAAGACTTCCTTATGATACCGTCAAAAAGGACTTAGTGGATACACATCCAACCGCCAGCAGTTTTAAGATAATGCTTGACAAAGCAAGACACCATGCAAACAGATGTATGCAAGATTCTTTCAAGCATGCAAAAGAAAGATGGGATAGAATTCATTAACCACCTGACTTCAAAATAGGAGACTTGGTAATAGTATCAACCCTTAACTTCAATAAAATAAAAGGTCCAAAGAAATTGAAAGATTACTTTTCAGGACCATTTATGTTGAAAGCACTTCATGGACTCAATGCTGTGCAATTGGAACTCACAGGTGAATTGTTGAACAAAAACCCAACTTTCCCGGTAAGTCTGATAAAACCTTACAGTTCAAGTGACAAGGAGTTATTTCCACTAAGAAATAAACCCCCACTTGAAATTACCCCTTGGAAGAACGAGAAGAAAAAAAAATTGTAAAAGTCCTTAAAGAAAGGAGGACAAGAAACAAAAAAGAAAGAGAACACCTTGTAAGGTATAGAAATTCAACTCCAGAAGATGAATGGCTACTTGAAAAAGATATAACAAATGCTTATAAACTACTAAGAATGCTCAGACGTGAAAGAAAACCTGAAAGATAGAAAAGTTAAGCATTATCGAGCTTCAAGACTAACAAAGTCTATTGAAGAGGTAGGACAGTGGATGATACCCTAATTGCACATAGCGGATTGTGGTAAAATGTTTTATAGTGGTAGGGAATGTGAGCCTTTGAGATATGACCACATACCCAAAAAGGTCACAAGAAATATTTAAAATAATTATACATCAAAAATAATTACCTTGAAGCTACAAAAATTCCATAAATTGGCATAAAACTTGGTTTAACTTGAAGACCAATGAATAAACATGTGAAATAATTTATACCATTGGATTCCCCATGGTAAAATACACATATACCATTTTTATGGCATATCTGTAAAGTCAATATTTAATGAGTTATAGGTAATAATACCTTATAAAAAAAATAAATCCTTAATTATTTCAAATAACAATGAAATAAAATCTAAAATAAATGGTACCATTAGATTCTCCATAAAATTCCACACATAAAACAATTAAGAAGCTAATCTCCAAAGTCAATACTTAAGGAGTTAAGCTGAATATATGCACTTTTTTGGTCAACACATGTATTCAAGGATTTGAGCTAATATCTTTTGAAATATGCATGATAGAGTGATGAACCAAAAAGAAAGTCATCATGTAATTACTGTAAAAATACAGACATGAAGTTTATTTCACAAGTTATAAACAAGGTTAAAATCTGTAAGGGATTATTGATTAAAATCAATAGAGGTGTTGACCCTTTTGTTGTAAAAGTGGTCCAAACTTGAAAAAAAGTAGACAGTTGGATTCTACTAGTCCATTAGTGAAGAATGATGTATTTTTTATTATAATATTCAAGGTATAACCCCTTGAAATCATGGTTTGAAGTTTAAAATATTCAATTTCAACGGAAAAGATGGGTTACAAGAAAAATCATCAAAAATAGAGTTTTGATGATGTAATGAAATGCTCTTGGAAGAAAAATGAGGTTATGCCAAGCTATTAGAATTCACTCTCTGAATTTCTGTAGCGTGTAAAACTTAAAATGTATTAAGGATCAAAGTTTGAGCTTAATTTGATCATTTATGAGCACTCATTGTAACCTTAAATTAAGTTTAACAGTCATATGAGTGATAGAGTTGGTGAATAATGTTAATTTATGATTAAAACTAATACAATCTACGAATTTTGGGGCTCTGAAAAGCCTTGACGTCATCAAACTTAGAGTTATAGTGATAACTCTAAATAATGGCATCATAATGAGATAATATGGTTTGATCATGATGTAATAATCACCAAACCTTCAAATATTGATTGATCCCAGTGGGTATGGTCAGGGCACGTCTAGTAGAAGCCTGTTGGACTCTAGGAGGAAGGGATTTAATATAAATAGATCTCTTTTTACTCTATTTCCCCCTCAGACACTTACAAATCATTAAATCATTAAATAAAAAGGTAATTTCTTTACTCTTTATATATAAAAATTTTATATTATTAAAGACCAAAGATAATATTATAATAATCTTCATCTTTTACATGATTATTGCAATTATTTAATTGTTTTGTTTAAATTTCTCTGAAAAACCTCAATTCCACATAAAACCAAGAAAATTTGTAATTTCTCTTAAATTTTACTGTAACTATAATTTAAATAAGTTGTATTTACATTTCTAGGCGTAAATTTATTCAAAATTATTATATTAAGCATTAAAAGTTGGTTATTTCTCTTATTATAATAATTTTTCTCTATTATTACTTATAATAATTCTATAATTGATATAAATAGTATTTATATTAATTTATAGCCTTAATATTGGTAATATTATTGTTATTAATTGTTTTTTATTAATAAAAAACAATTTTTTACGCCTTTATTATTTGTTGGTAACAATAATAAAGTGCTTTCAAACATATTAATTATCTTATATTAATATATTTATTTTATATATATTATTTTTTTATAATATAAATTATATTATTATATTTATTTAATAATATAATTATTTTACGCCATAATTATAATAATTCTTTATTATTATAATAATTTTTATCTTATTTATTTCATTATAAGGACATTCATAGTACAATAAGTAAAATATTAGTAATTTTTCCTTATTGTTTCATAGTCAAACCTTACAGAATTATGACTTAATCATTCAACTTGGAAGGATTTTGCATAATCCATTTTTGAGGATCCACATGAAAAAATGAATATTGAAAAATTAAGCAAAAATTCAACCTTTACTGTAAATTCTAATAAAATCAATAATTTTTAGAGAAAAATCCTTATTATTAAGTGAAGAAAGATTTACAGTACTAAATCCTTTATTTCATACCCAAAGATGGGGTTTTAACCACATAATATGATTTAATTAAGGAATTCCAATAATTTCTCATTCCTACAGGTAATTTAAGAAATAAAAATTGAATTTCAAATGTTCTTTGGCTAAATTTTGTTTTCAGCTTGATCCATGGCATTCATTTTTGAGCTTCAGTAGACTTAAATTAATCCTAATATTTTTTTTTAGATATCTTAATTGCGTCCATTAAATTCATTATTTAATCAACACCACCAAGTAGTTATTATTTATTAGATCATTATTAGCACCTTAAATCTTTTCAATCGTATGTGAGTACATTCAATCAAAGAATAAAACTCGTCAAAATGTTATTTTAACTATAATTTTGTTTATTTTTGTTTATACACATTTTTTGTGCTTCAATCAATAAATAATCTATTAAATAACTTTACCCCTATTTCTCAGCACTTTTTATAGTAAAGGTTAATTATTTATTGCATTATTACTTTTGTTCTCAAATTTTAAGCTTATATCAAGGATCTTGACTTATAATTCTTGCAAAATATAGTTATTTATTAAATCAATTTATAATTCATTTGATGGGTAGTCTTAATATTAAAAGTTCTCATAATTCATTCTAGTAGACAGTTACTTCTTAGAGTTATGATCGCTGGTAACTTATAACAAGTAAAAGAGATAATTGAACAGTAACTTATTTTCCTTTGACTTTGATCAATTAATTTATTACAATTTCAGAAGAACAGTAATACAACTATTTACCATTAGCAATATTTTCAGCAATTCCGGAGGCAAATCTGCCAAAAACAGTACCATACCTATCAGAATCATGGAAGTATCAATGAAGAAGAAACCTTTTTGATGATAATGTTTCAACTTTAAAAATATAATGGATATATATGTGGAGAGTAAATAAATTACCTTTTTATGTAATGGTTTTATAGTTTTTGGCACATTTGAGGGGGAAATAGGGGAAAAGGGGTCTATTTATAGTAAGATCCTACTCCTAGAGGCCAGCAAGCTCCTAGTAGATGTGGACCAATGGTTTACACTGGAATTGATCAGTAATTTAAGGTTTAGTGATGATTTAATCATAATTAAACCATGTTATCCCATCATTAAACCAGTATTCAGAGTTATCACTGTAAGTCTATGTTTTGTAACATCATAGGCTTGGAAGTAAACCAACCTTTGTGTATTTCATGAGTTTTAATAATAATAAGCTACTATTAAAAACTTTTATCACTTATATGTTTGTTAAACTTAAATTAAAATTACATTGAGTGATCATAATTGATCAATTTTAAGCTTAAACTTTGATCATAATTGATCAATTTTAAGCTTAAACTTTGATCATTAATAATCTTTGAGTCATACACTTTGAATACATTCAGAGAGTGAATTATGTTAGCTCGAAATGTCATTATTAAAATTACAAGAGTATTTCATCAAATAATCCACAATCTATTTTTGATGTTTGGTTTTGTAACTCCTCTTTTCTGTTGAAATTTAGTATTTTAAAATTCAAACAGTGATTCAAGAGGTTATACCTTGAATATAATAATAAAAATTACATCATCCTTCATTTATGAGCAGGGAGAATTTTGATTTCCAGTTTGTTTTAGTTTTGGAGCACTTTCACAACAAAGTGGTCAACAGCTATAACAGTTGTGTTCAATAAATCCTTCAAAGTTATCGCCTTGTTTACAACTTCTCAAGTCAAGCTTATATCTATATTCCTACATGAATGACATGATAACGTGATTTTTGTTCAACTCTCTATCATGTATTTCTTAAGGGATATAAGCTAAACCATCAAAATCTGTACTGAGCATAAAAGTGCATAAACTCATGTTATTATTTAAGTATTGACTTCACAGATATGAAACAAAAATGTTATATGTGTAATTTTTAATGTGGAATCCAATGGTGAAATTTATTAAAAAAAATATTAATCATTTTTTAATATAATGAAGATTCAGAGGTAATGAGGAATTTATACATTTTTATGGCATTTTTATTTATTTCAAAATGATAACTTTAATTCTTATCATTAGAATAAATATTGTAAATTTTGTTTGTGACATATTTGGATATATAGTCACATCTCAACAACTCACACTAAAGCTCAGATTTAATGATTCTATCCACTGGACATTATTGGTATTTCAGGCTTTGGTGATGATTATCTCATAATGAAACCTCCTCATCTCAAAACTACACAATTTTTTAGAGTTGTCACAATAAGCCTAAATTTCATGACATCATAAATTTGGAAAAAGGCTAAACTTTGTGGATTTCATTCTTATTCATAATAATATACTAGTATTAACCAGCTTGATAACTTATATCACTGTTAAACTGAAAATAATATTACAGCGTGTGATCATAAATGATCATTTTGAAGCTCTAACTTTGATCAATAATATCTTTTGAGTTATTAATGCTAAAGAATTTAATAGGTTTATTTATGAAAGATTTTAATTTCCTGACATATTTGTTCACAGAAGTTTATTAAATCATGAAAACTCCATTTTTGAAGATTTTTCTTGTAACTCATGTTTTCTGTCAAAATTTACTATTTTCTACATCAAACCATGATTTCAAGGGTTTATACCTTCAAATTGTGGTTTGAACTCAAATTTTATGTCCTTCTTCAAGTAAGAACCAATGTAATCTGAATTTTCATTTTTTGTAGGTTTGGACCACTTTCAAATTAAAGTGGTCAACAGCTATTGTTATTTTTCTCAATAAACCCTTGTAAGCTATAGCCTTATATATAGATTTTCAAAAATGATATATATATACTCTTAAAGTTATTTTGTGAAAAATTTATTTTTTCTTCAAATCTTCATCTTGTAAAATTCAAGTGATATGAGCTAAAATCCATTAATGTATGGACTGATCACAAAAATGCATATATTCAGGTTATTTCAGTAAGCATTTACTTTGAACATATGAAATTCATATTTTATAGGTTTAGATTTTGGTGGGGACTCCAATGGTGTAATCAATTCCACACTTTTATTTTTGGCCTCTTAAATAATCAATGTTTTATGCTTTTTAGGGCAGTTTTACTTCTTTTAATATAACAATAAAAATTCTTGTTATTATATTAGTATTTTAAAGTTGTTTTGTGACCTTTTTTGATATTTGTTGATATCTCAAAGTCTCACAAAAATTAGGCTTTTACATTTATATAATTTTTTTGAATATGGTAGCTTTTTGTAGAACTATTTGCAATATTACCATGTTTAATTGCTAATTTTCTGGACATATTATGAAGTAATAAATTTAAACGAGATACCATTATTCTGCTATTTAAATGAGGAGGACGGTAATAATCATCCCCAAAATGTGTGAAGGTGCATTATCAATTCCCGAATGCATTTTTAAGTAAACATAAATAGAAATGTATGTAATAAGTGCCAAACATTTTTGGAATTATCACCCATAAAGCTCTGATGAAACCCTTGGGGATAATCCATTGAAGTCACAAAGTCTTCTTTTTATAGCTGATTCAAGGCTTCTTGAATACTTCAAATTGGGTATCTGTCAATTATGCTTTAGTCATTAATGGAGCCCAGGTCATCAACCAGTCGTGAATTATCATTGTGCAATTTTATAATGACAAGAGTGTTGATTGGAACTTTCTCATTATTCCCTAAGCTTTTTAAGACACCAATTTCTACCAGTGCCCCTCTAGCTCAAGGTATTTCTGGGTAGGAAGGTATTCTATGAGCTGGTAGTAACGGCCTCCCCATCTTAAGATTGGTGTTAAATTCTGTCACAAGAATGAAGAAAGTGGTCAGGAAATCAGCAAAGGTGAATCATTGAAGATAATCCAAAAACAAATACCACTCATTACTGTTAATACCCCAATACATGGGGTGAAGCCTGTTTTCATCCAACAAAGACAAAACCTATATTGGGACAAAAATACAGGCTTTAGGTGTATTTCAAACTCAACCAGAGGAATAAAGTTCAAATTCAACAAAGAAACAGGCTCTGAGAGTCATGCAGCCACTTGATTCCACACTCTAACTCAAGGCTTGTATTTCAGACATATAATTATGTATGCCTATACCAGTATTACTTAATGGACCAATTTAAAAAATTAAATAATGAAAGAAAATATCATAATTACATGAACCTGATTGTGTAGTCTGAAATATCAATAAACTAAAAAAAATACATTGAAAACACTTCTTAATCAATAATCCCTTTATTTAATGAATATTGACATTTGAAATTTCTCAAATTTAAGATCAAATGTTGTATTTTAATTTTTTTTATTCTAATTGTGTGTGAAGTTGAGTAGAAAATAATCTAAATTGTGAGAGTTTTATTTTAAAGTGTTATCTAGCAGCCTAATATTTAGTAGTAATTTGTGGTTTGGGGGTAGTTTTACTTAAAATATCCTTGGTGGAATCCTTATTTAGTCTCTGCTATTAGGAAGAATATTGAGATGGGCTCTATTTGAATCAAAAAAAATTATCATCATTTTGAGGTGTTAATTATTGGGCCGGAAGGTAGTGGTGATTATTATTAAAATAATAATAATCATTTTTTTGTAAATGCTAAAAAATTGATGATTGGAGTGAATTGATAAAACCTTACCTTGGTGGTAGTAAATTAGCTACGGGCTTATGAGATCCTTGATAATCCTATTGAAATAAAAAGCTAAATAGTTTTCATATGCATATGGATGTGAGAACCTATTAAAAACTTAACAACTAATGGTATTCCCCCTAAGAACATATATAATCAAACATTTTTGTGAGCCTTAGAGGTATTTGCATATACGCAAAAGACCACAAATAACAAAATAATAATAAAACAAAATTATTTATATTATAAAAATAAAAATATAAATAAAAATACAAATTTATATACAGAAAATGAAAATTTAATCATAATTTAAAATAAAAATTACATTAAATTTTACAATTGTGAAAATGCATTTTTACTTGAAAAAATTAAGTAAAAATGAATTTTTAATAAGATTAATGAAATTAAACTATTTTTGGTAAAACGTTACATAAAATATATTAGACCTTTTTATTCAATAAATAAATTTAAGCAAATTACTTCACCATTGGATTCCTCATAAAAATAAAGTGGGGTCACCTCTGGGTAAAATTTCTGTAACTCAACTCTAAATAAGCTTGAATTAAGTTTTGAGTATTTTTTGTACAAAAGTTGAAAATACTCAAAAAATTTAATTTAATTAAAACCACATGTGGTGTTAACTATCAATTTTTGTGTTAAAATTGAGGTGTTGTGTGCAGTTTAGAAGTTATGAGGAATTGAAGGATTTTGAATTGAAATGTCAAAATGTGCATGTGTATTACATAAGTGAACTGTAATTTACATATGAGGTATCAATTATTACAGGTGTGTACTGTAAAACTCAATTAAATTGTATGTGTAAATTACATGTGTATTACATGATGAGGAATTAAAGAAAAAACAAATTGGAAATATTAATTCTGGGGAAGAAAAGTTACCCTAGCTCCAAGGGGGATTAAGACCCCAAAAGTCCTTGCTGACTGGTGTGGGATGTCAAAATCCACCCAAACCTTCATCAAATTTGGCCTGGAATTGAGTCACGGGGTCTATGACTCATTTGATGATGAGGTTTTGATACTAACCACGGCAGTTTTAACTGTTGCAAAGAGGGTAAAACTACCCTTGTGAGCCTTGAGGTATATTTTACATACCCAACTAGGCCACAATTATGTTAAAAAGAAATTTTTGAATTATACATAACTCATAAATCATGCATATATTCAAAATTCATCATTTTTGATTTCAGAAAAGATGAATAACTTTTTATTTAGTAAGTAAATCCATGGATTTAAGGCCAGATTTGGATTCTACACAAAAATTCACCTAGGGTAGCTCCATAGAGTGAATAAGCTCAAATTAACTCTTTGAGGTGGTAAAATGGAAAATATTTCAATACCACATAAAAGATCCATGAAAATTTTTGTTTTTCTTAATTTCACGCCAAAATAATGGGAAAGTGAGAAATCCCATGTTACATATACACTAAGAATAGTGTTATGCATGTTTTGAGCACTTAATATCATCGTATTCTTACATGGACTTTTGGTACACCCATAGTGGATATCTCACTTGAAGCTTAAATTACTATTTTGACGTAAAAAATAGGCAAGGGGGACAAAAGACATCAAAGAGAGCCAGGGTACCCAGCTTCTGAGGACTCAGAGGCGTGGATAGCTCCAAAGCTTGGTTCCATGGCTGATCTTGACCCAATTGGTAAAATAAACCTCTTTGGGAACTTGGTTACCATGTCTCAACTACTGTAAATCTTAAGAAAATAGCAAATAACCTGCTATTTTGACGTGCCAAGGAGGTGAAGAGCTACTTAGACTCCTGTAAACACGTCAATTCTTAATGAATTTCCATGGATAAACCCCAAAAGAGTAATTAAAACCCTTTTTGGACTTGTATCCATTGATTTACCTCATAGCAACCAGTGAAACACTGATATTTGCAATTCTACGTAGAAATGAGGTAAAAACTTCAAAAATTCATTAAAAATACAATTCTTGATGAATCTTTCTGAAACATTCAGGACCAATGGAGAAATGTATTATCTATGGTACAACCAAAAAGAATTACAGCTTTACTAGTAAAATTAAAATTTTTACTTACAGTCCATTTTTGACCATTCTATGTGAAACACTGAATCTTCAAAAATTCACAGTAATTAAGACCTGTGATGAAATTGGCAATAACTTTGATAACTTTGAGAAATCAATGATTATTTTTGAATAAAAGAAGATTTACAGATGTTACTCCTTTTATTCTTAACCATATTGGGGTTGGTAGTCACGTAAAAGCATCAATTAAGTAATTATGATAATCTTACGTGACAACAGATGATGCAATCATTAATCCAAAAAGGTTTATTGTTTTCTCAATCACTGGTTTTTCAGTTTTCTCCATGGCACGCCTCTGTGAGCTGTTGTTGACTTAAAAGAGGCCTTCTCTTGCTGTTTTTTCTGTATCATCATCATCTTATTAATCATTTATATCAATATTACCAACAAGTAAGTATTAGTTAAAACTTTTCTTAAGTGTTTTATTCTTTCAGAATCAATCAGAAAGACGTGAAATCATAGAAATAAACTATATATTGTTGTAATACATTTATAAATTCATTTTGATCCTCTAAATCCACAATTCTACGTCAAATCTCTCTATCTTATCTTTCAATAAGCTCTTTGGAATATTAGTGAGTGATTTATCTTTAATTCTTAGAGTTTTTCTCTAAAATTAGTTTTCTTCAAGAATTCTCATTATAACTATTCTTGCAAAAGATAATTATATATTAAAATAATTTTATTATTTTAATAAAGAAGTTTTTTATTATTAAATTCTTCTTGTAATTGATTCTAGTAGACAATTACTTACTCACTGTTAAAATCACTAGTAGTGCTTAAAACATGAAAGAAATAATTCTTTAATTATTTAATTGTGGTTATAATAATATTTTATTATTATATTTCATAAGAACAGACATAGTACTGTTGATTAATAGTAATATTATCATCAGTTTCATAGTCACATCTTACAACCCTTAAGTCAAAACAATCTTAATAAGAACAGTTTTAACTGGTTTCTACGGCTCTTACACACATTCTGACGTGTTTTGAAGGCTTTTGAGCAGCTATTACTGTAGTAATGGCTGATTTAAGGGTCTAAAATGGCGAAAACCAGCCCTTTTTTGGTCTAAACCACGGTTCAATGATGCCATCATTGCCTTTTCTGTTTTCAGAGTGTTTTCCACGACTAACAAGAGTAAATTTTACTTTTGGAGTAAGAAAATTAATGACTACAAAAGAATGTCTTCTTTGCCCCACTTTTCTCTTCATGTTAGAATCTTTTCCGTTTATAATGAATTTAAACACTGTCAAACCAATCAAATAAAAATTCCAACCACCCTTTTTGAATCATTTTAAACCTTTTAGCCATGTGAAAAGTCTTTGTACTCATTGTTTTTAACCCTTATAATCATTTTTACCTCTTGAACCACCCCATAAGTCAATTAAAGCATCTTTCATCACTGTTAACTTTGTCACTTTGTTTCCAAATTCACTCTGGTCACTTTCTAGTGTGTTTTCTCTTTAAAAATATTTTTAAAGAATTTTTTATTTAATTAATTTCTTTCAGTTCTTTGCTCAATTAATTCCAATTGAAATTGATCTTGAAGAAATTTCTTTTGTAGCCTTAAATATCTGTTGAAGATTACTTTTGGATAAATTTTTATTGTTTGTAAAACAATAAATCTTTATAATATTGTTTTTATATACTTATGAGGTTAAAAACAATAAAATTGGTGTCTTTTATCTTAAAAATACTAATTCATACTATTTTTGATCATATTTTACCTGATATGAATTTTGATTGCAGGAAAAGTAATTGATTTTCAATCAAAGTTTCATATCCACACCTTACATCTTTTGCACTCCAGACTTTTACTATCTCAAACTTGTATCTTCTAATTTTTCTTCCAAAGTGTCTTATAGAAGAGGTCAAATTAGAAAATTGTTTGATAATTGAGCTCAGGAATTAAGTATTTTTTTTACATAAATCAAGACAACCAACAGTGTGAAAATATTTCAATTCATCCCTCACTACCAGGCATACTATCAATAATTATAATTAGGATCTTAATACTTGAAGCTCAATATTAAGGCCTCCCTATAGTATGTTGATTAAACCTCAAAGTAAATTTTAGATAGTTTAAAAATGCAACAATCACTTTAAAGGAATCATATCTGATCTCAATATAAAATTCTAGCTTTTTGAATCCATTACACTACTTTTATGCTATATTTAAAACCCTTAATCCAATTCAATTTAATCAAGATACATTATAAAAGTAAAATAAAACCCATCAAAAATCGCAATTACATAAATTTAAATTATTCACAACATCTTAAAATCCATATTTAAATTACTCAGCTAGCAGTTCATTATTGAAAAGACATACTTTTTTATATTATATTGCAAGTATGTTTATTTCAGTCATAATACATAATCTAACTTAAAATTGGGCATCTTTTTAGGTCATGTATATCATTAAAAAGCAATTCATTTCAATTTATTGTACCTCAAGATATTTCAAGTGATTTCCCCTGTTAATGAGTGAGTGTACTTATAGTTAAATAACCAGTCTTTTACTTATTACTAATATTATTCTTGAGTGTACTAGTTCTACAATCCATGTTTTTTTGATTTGTATTGTGCTATAAGTGTTATAAATTGTTTTTTTCTTCTTTCTAATGGTTTTAATTTAAGTAATATTTTCATTAAAACCATAAAAAAAGATACATATAAGTTTTGTTTGATTTGTTTTGAATATTAAGAAGTGTTTTCTTCTCCATTGTTTTCTGATTTTAATTTGTTTTTTTCATTTATTATGTTCTTGCAATATTACTCTGGTGTAATACAATCAGATTTTATAGAAGTTTTAAAGAGTGTTTATTTATTAAGGTTTTTAAAAACCATTGTTTTAAGTACAAAAATACCTTATTAGAGATTGCTGAGTAGAATATTGCCTTTACAAGCTACTATGAATAATCAAATTGATTTTTTGAATTCAGTAAATATAACTTAGTATAATAGGAAGCGCAATCAAGATCACTTTAGCACACAAGCAGAGAAAAGCTTAAAAGTCCCTAAAAGAAATATCAAAATCTTCAATTGTAATTTCCCCTTCCAATTACTAATTCTTTAATCCCACAATCACAGGGGTTCCCACAATACCTTCCCCTCTTCACCAAACTGTGTGTTTTTCCACAGTCAATGATGCTATTGTGTTTTTGAATAATAATATTTTGCTTACTTACCAAGCAATATTATACTATAATTTTATTCAGTAAGGCTTTGCCTCCCCCCAACCATTCAGAAGAGTGTGGTAACCATATCCTAAGTAACCCTTCTTTTTTGTCAGCCTGTGACTCATATAAATGATTGTTCCATCTCTTTCCCCATACCTCACCTAGAACAGAAGTTGTGTGGAAAACAAGTTCCATAAGGATTTTGAGAAAATCATATATCTGGAAAACAATAAAGTTGCAACTTTACGGTAAAATTCTTAAATCTTCTAATAACATAAGAAATAATCATTTTTGGGTATAAATCCCTGTGGGTGTACCCTAGGTTATTTTTGGTTTAGAATTGGATAATGACATAATAACTATGAGTTTGTTTATCCAAAAGAATGTTATACTGTTTTTGTTATTTTTTATTTTAAATACAATTGAAAAGTCTTTTCAAGACTGTTAAACTGTATATGAAGTTATTTGTGGCCTTATGGATATTTTATCACATACCTCACCGGCTGACAATTATTTGCCTTTGAATGAAATCTTGAATATTGATTCTTTATTAATCACTTTCTCTACATGGTCTAGAAATAATGTTTGGTGTGATAAAGTCTTTTCCCAGATATTTCTGTCATATTGTCAATAATCATTTCATAATTTATTGTCAAAGTCTTTTCTTTGATAAATCTTATGTATTTATACAGTTCTTGTTGTCCTTGTAGTAATTTTTGAGTATTTTCAATTAAGAATTTTGGTTTATTATTTTCTACCATGAATTTAATCCTGCCAATTTCTTTTTTATTTTTTACAATATTTCCTGTTAAAGATAACAAACTAATTTATATTTCTTTTAAATATAATGAACGATTTTTAATGTCTTTCAGAGGTAATAAACTTTTTTTGATTTCTGTTAAATGATTTACAACATGAGAAGAAAAAGTTCATCCTTTGGGAAATGGGTTTGTCTCATTCTTCATTCCTCTTTGTCCTTTCATTCCATAAAGGTTCTGGCCATTCTGAAGAAATTTTCCATGGTACCTTTTTGCATTCTTGCAGTTCTGTGACTTGGGAAATATGGTTTCCTCCACTTCTTTTTCTTGTTCTTATTCCCTAATTGGGGAGGTTGGTTGGCTATTTGCTTTATGGTAGCCTGTAGTTTCTTCCTTTGTTTCCTCCTCCTTTTTGTTGTTCCAGTCCTTCATCTTTTTGCTTTGAGGGTAGGATGATGGCGGATTCCATATACTGGAGTATATCACTATTTCCTCCTCTTCAAGGAACCTTTTCAGGATTTGCACTGAGTTCATCATTCCATGGTGGATTTGTGAAAATATTTCCCAAATATGTGGAGGTTTTCATTGGGAATCCAATGTTGTAATTTATTAGACATTTTTATTCATTTATTTTTTGAGATAAACATGGTTTTTTGCTTTTTTAAGGCATTTTTACTTCTTTTAAGATATATTTTTTGTTATTCTTCTATGTCTCTGTATATTTCATTAATTTATTGCTAGCTAGAGAGCTTTCAATATTTTATCACTCACTTTGCATGTTTGTCCATTGAGTCCTTTATTTGAAGAGCCAGTAACCAATCTTATTCTTTGTAAAAAAAATACCTGATACTATCAGGTCAATTAGCATAGAAATTGCTCTATATTTCTACCTACATACATTTTGGAATATGTTTGAGGTTAGCATAGTTTTTTTTAAAACAATTTTGCTTAAATTTCCCTTTTGAATAGTTGATTTTCAATTCATTTTAGATCTCTGAAAATTGAAGTTGAAATAAAATTAAAATTTTCCTGTCTTGTTAATAGCTCTCAAATCGTTCTCTCATAGAAATATAATTATCTAAAAATTTTCTGATATTATGGTGAAGATTACAAACTGTTATTTCTTAAAATGCATAAGGCCTTCAGGAAGCGTAATTGAAATCAATTCTATTTTTATGTATTTGGATTTTGGAAAATGACCAGAAGAGACTTTTCTGACTTAAGGTTTTTGGGTTCTCGGAAATATACGAGAGATAATTTCAATTTCAAATTGCGGTTCAAGGACAGGGACAATCTTATAGAATGTCAAAAACCAGGGAATTGATGCTAACCCGTAGGGACTCAACTACTGTTCACGAATGCTTATCTTCTTTAATATGCGCTTTTAAAAATACGAAGCTTGAGAAGGAGTTGGAAAGTATACTCTAATTACATACGGCAAGCTTCAGGCCATTAAATAGTATGCATTTGATGAAGGGGGTTTTCGACAATGACTCAGCCCTTACCCATTGAATTTTGTTGAGTAATTCCCTCTCTCCTTAATTGGAGCTATACAGATAAACAAGCTTTTTACTGAGCCACCTTTGAACTACCCCTTATGAGCTTCGCGCACGCAGCACCCAGCGACTATAAGTAGCTGCATTTTCCTTGTCGTACAAAATGCAATGAGTTCAAGTTATTAAGTCTTTAAATTACTATAATATATATTTAGAACCAGTAAACAGTAACACTTGAAATGATGAAATGATTAGCAATGAGAATTAAACAGTACGCTGATTAAACAATGATAAGTACCTGATTAAGTTAGATAATTGTTTAAAACACGAAATATACAGATCTTATAGTTAACACACAACAGAACTCTAAAGTGTTCGTAAATGTAATCAGTATAATTTAGACATCTTGATACTTAATGAATGGACCTAAACGTGTACCTTTATAATCCCTAAGCCTCGTTGGTAGAGTGGTGTTAGTGTGTTGCGTTACAATAAATGTATTTAAAATATACAATAGAGTAAAATATGCGAAGTAATTAAAATATAGTATAGGAAGATTGTGTAAGGAAAAAGTTATATCTCTTGTAAGTAACATTGTGCTTATATATCCCCAGTGCAGTAGGTTTGATGGTGGATGAGATCTGCTGTCTTAAAACGTCATAGTTAAATGACCATTCCCAATGCTCATAGCTTGATTTCTCAAAGCATTCAGAATTTCACCTTTAAGCGACGACTTAGTATTCCACTATCCTGCTTCAATATTACTTTGTCTTTTCATTATCCTCGAAAGGGGATTCCTTTCTCAACACAAAACACCACATCCCACACCTTATCAAATCAAACCATAAAAAGATGAACCCCAACAACAACGATGGAAAGCAATGGGGTAATGGCTCCCACATCTGCGTCATCGCCAGGGAGCCCCCCACCGAGGTCGAGAAGCAATGGGGTAACGGTTCCCATATTTGCATCATTGCCCAAGCCCCAACCGCTGCTTAACTGCGTCCTACATAATCGTATGTACCCCTTTTGGTTATAGTATGCCTTTTTTTATTTTTTTGACATTATTCTAAATTGTGGAGGCAGGTTAGTCCTATACATTCGGATACGTTTTCCTCCTCTCGATGTATTGTTCAAAATACACTTTTGAGCAGAATTTGTGGACCTCCGTTTTCAATGTTAGTCTCAATTTCTAGGTCTTAATTCCAATAAAATTAATATTAATATTCTTTTTCATCCACAGAAATTGCGAAACCTCCATAAGAAGGTTCCTGAAGGAGTTTTTTCATAATTTTTGTTAGAAAAACAGTTGTATTTTCCATTCTCTTTCAAGAAATTTTAGCTTTTAATTTCATTGATCATCATGTATGCGCCATGATAGTACACCCTTTGACTGTCACTGTGTAAGAGTGAGAATAGATTTACTTGTTTGAAACTACATCAAGCAGATGAACAACTCACGAAATCCAAAACACTTCTGCTTGCAAATTTCCTAACCACACGTGTCTTGCACGCATTTCGATTTCAAATACATTGGACACTCATGGTTCAAATAAGTATTCAGATTAATAAGATCCTACTAGATAGCTGGAACTTCTCCTTATGAGGTTTAATATCAATCCCGTAAAGATGCATTTGGATCATGCTATTCCTGGCATCATTGACTCCTGATACGGAATAGATCGTTTTACCCTGATGTGCACAGTATTTCAATTATCCTTGTTTCCTTCAGGGAACCGTCTTGAAGATAAATATTTTTGAATCCTCAAATTCAATATGGTGTGAGTTTGAGTTTCTTGTTATACCTATCACTGGATAAGGAAGAAATAACACTCATGAAGAAAGATAGGGAAGCTCTGTAAGCTCAAGTCTTAATTCCTTCGTCAATTATTCAAGGCAGTCTTTTCTTATTTATATTCTATATATATTTCAGAGGTGTAATATTATGACATAGCTGGACAGTTTATTGAAGCAATTTAATTCAAAAAACCAATAACCTGCAATGAGAAGGTGAAATAGTCTTTTACCTCATATGAATAACAATAAAACAAGTATCATTAAGTAATAAAAACTACACAATGTAATTGTAACGTGAGATATACTACCAAGTAATTTATTTATTGACCTGTTGAATAAATTATAATAGGATACCAAATTCATAATAAAAACAACACTACTGGTAGTTAAGTACCCTTGAATCAACCTAAACTAGTGAAGACAGGTATGGGCTAGCAAAAGTAGTATATGAATAAGATAATTTTGTAAAATATGCAGTATGGTTTTATTTCTAAAAGTGGTGACCAACTGTAGTTTTTATCCTCATGAAAATACAAATTTTGAAAGAAAAAATAAGCTCTCAGTGGATCAGCTTCTTCTGTTCCTCTGCTTATAAACACCATCAGACTTTTCAATTTGAGATTATTCTTGGGCAAATGTTCCTCCTACCTCCAATATTCTCTCTTCAGTAGTATAAAGTTGTATAAAATATATGTTAGCACCACTTGATCCACCTATATTGGTCCCTCATGAAGTTTGTATAAGTGGTCATAGATCAGCTCCTAATGAATTGCCTCCGGAAGAGAACCTCGATCACTTGTTGTAATAATAATGCATTTCTCATAGTGTTCAATGATTAGTGTCACCATTTTTAATATTTGTACCCTTCATAATTCTTGTTCTCACTAAGTTCAAATTCCTTAAAAGAGAATAATTACTGAGTAATCCTCTTATATATTTGAATGTTTTATGGAAAAACTAAAATTTCATCTAAGATCTTCTCATGAAGATTTCCTTATCGTAACAATTGACTAGTGGGTTATAGAAAATATTTCTTTCCACAATAAGGTGGGTCAGCATAATAGTGTTTCCATGGCTCATATGAGCTATTAATTTGCTCCACTTTGAGTCGGAACTATTTCGGATTTAAATTATTAACCATCTAGGCACAAAAACCCAATGGTGAAGATGAATATTCCCTAAAATATTTCCAATCAAAACGATGAACCCATGGAGAAAAGTAGTGGTCCACACTCAATGTATTATGTTAAATTGAAAAAACTCATAACAACAATACTGATTTTAATCAAGACGATTTGGATGATTGTTTTTGATAAGCATAACAGTTTATTCAGCTCCTCCTCTTGTGGAGAAATGCAATAACACCACTTATGAGGCTGTAAGATTTATATAAAAAAATTGATCCCTCAGTAATTATTGAATTTATGAAAAATAAAAAGATCCTTTGGGAAATAATCGGAATGCCATTTTCCTCAAAAAAATCAATGAAGAAATTCATGGATTTGTTGGACTGGATAGTTATTGGCTGCAGTACCATCAATGAAAATCAATATAAGAGAAGTTGGAATCTTCTCATTTGAGAATTGTTAGCCAAAAGTGAAGGCTGTGGAAGTTTAGTTCTTGAAGAGTTTATGCAACATAATCGGTTTTTATTGAAATATATAAATAAATTTCATCATATTGAATGAGTTCACAATTTAGATTAATTATATAAAGCAGCCAATATTTTTCAAGCCTTGTGTCATGATAGTGATGAAATACTAATCAGAAAACTTTAAGCTTTTTCTATAATTATTGTGATTCACGGAAAATTATAATGATAAGTATATCATGTTGAAATATTGTAGCTATATGTTTTATTTTATTAATATAATTTAAACACATAGAAAACACAAAATAAAGGTGTTAAGTGAGTACCTTAAGGTGGACAGAGAGTTAGGATAAAATTGAAACAGATATTTCTGACAGTAACAAAAGCTATGAGACACAATGGAAAAAATTCATGGAGCTTGAATTAAGAAAACATCAAATTAATTTATAGAAAAGGTACTGGCGTTAATAAGATATTAATATTTTGAAGGTCAATTTTTGAAGACCAACAAAAATCCACACCGGAAACAAGATATGGTCATAAGGTTTCTTGGGAGTAACAGGAGGGCATGGAACCTAGTATTCATGGAATTCACCTGGAATACTAAAAAAGGGATTAAAGAAATAGGAATAAGAATATATTTCTTTCATATGGAAAACTCAAAGTACAACATATTTCAATGAAAGAAAATAAGGCAAGGGAAAAAGAGCCAACCTATTAAGTCCTCATCACCAGCTACACCTGTATCCACTGGAAGGCCAAGAAAATGATGAAAATTATGGGGTTATTAAAATAAGTATTTACTTTAGAAATCAAATGAAGATATTAAAAAAATACATTTATTAACTAGGGAAGACTTCCCCAGGGAAAAGAGGAGTGGATATTATGTGTAAAGAGTTTAAAGAATGATCTCCAAAGGCTTGTTACCCAGCTGTATTGACATTTTGGAAAACATAAATTGGCCATCTTGACAGTGAAACAGGGCTTATTGAAAAAACACAATATGGCAGTCAATGGACCACAATTCTCAATGAAATAGAAATTTCTCAGGTAGTGTCTGTATGGATTGATTGAGTTGGCCAGAAATTAATGGAGCTTTCATGCCTTAACAACTGATGTTCACAGCTCCCCTTTGAATCATCCCTTGAAAATCCTTGCCAGTATTCCCTTGTAATCACTACCTGAATGGGCCAAGGTATTTATGTCTTCAAATGGACTTCTTGAAAACCTAGTAATTACCCGTTATGGATTCAAAGGTGGTTTAAATGGTTCCTTCACAAAAAACAGGGATTGAGGGCTTGTCACTTATCTTCAGATAATCAAATTGAGTGTTGAAATTTACACCATTGAATTTCTGACAAGAAATGATGCAAAATGGTATATAATACCATGAAAATCCTGGATTTATTAATGGAAGAAATTCAAACCCCAATATCAGGTCTCCACCCTTGGGAGTATCAATTACTAACAGTCCCCATTCACAGCTTTGGAAGGAAGGGAGCTCAACCATATATCTAGTTTGGTGAGTCACAAATGAAGGTGGACTCAAAAAATTCCAAAATGAGTAAAGGAATCTGTTATGGGAGTTCTGCCATACTCACAGAATATCTGTGAGCAAACCTCTTTGAAATAAATCAGTTGGCTGCACCAGAATCAATGAAAATACAACAAAATACATCAAAAGAGAAGAAAAAAAATTAAGATATCTTGTGACAGCAGAATCATAAAGACCATTGATCACAACATGATCTTGACTCAGGATTTTCTCGGGAGCGAACTTATTCCTTCTTAGTGGGGAATATGGCATCAAGGACTTTTGAAACAAGCCTTGACAATATGCTTCTGTCACAGGGGCTCTTGGAATAACAAGAATGGACTGGCACTCAGGAATCAAGAGCTAACTTGGAGGGCTCCAAAAGGATAAAGAAATAAGAAGAATATATTTCTTCAAAGGAAAATAAGACAAATCATAAGATATGCCAAAAGATATGGATTAAGCCAATCGCTCAATAGCCAATCAAATGAATCCTCACTTCACTTTTCCAACCTGCAAGAAAGAACAATGGAATTGGTAAAGGATATCATCACCAATATCCTCTGACAGGCAAAGAGAAAGGTGCAAATGACTGACTTAAGAATATCAGTATTTAACTTTAAGGATGAAAAGAAAATAATAACAAATATCAATGCAGTATATGAATTGACTGGGTAAAAGGTCCCCAGGGAAGAAAAGATGGGCAGTATATGTGAAAAGTTGAATAATGATCCTGGAGGGTTGGTCACCAAGTGGTATTGAACTTTTTGGGTCAATAAAGATCTGAAAGTCTTGAGAAATGGAATGTGTGCCGTGAATACCCACAGTTGAATCTGCATGGCCCAAAAAAGGGGAAATGTGAGCCTTGAGGTATATTTTACATACCCAAATAGGCCACAATTATCATAAAAATGAATTTTGAATTATTTGTCAGGATGAAACTATGATGAAGGTGTAAATAGGCTAAATAAAACTTTATCTATGTTTGTGACACAGTAAAAAGAGTTTTGAAAAGAGTTATAAGGGTTTTAAAGATATTTTAATTTAAGATTAAAAGGGCTTTACTATATATAATATAGTGGTGGTGAGCGCTGTTGAAAGCCCTGGGTGCAGCTTTATCCGTTGGGTTACAATAATAAGAGACTACAATAATTAAACTTATAATTATACCTTATTATTAACCAAGAGTAAAACTTTTTTTGAAAGTTTACTACGTAGGTTATTCAAGAGCAGGATGAGGAGACAATTCTGGCTGTGAAAAGCCTCCTTTTTATCCTGAAATGGGGTGGAAAGGGTGCTAGACCTTTCCATGTAGAGGAAGTGAAGATTTTTTCACTCTCTAGTACTGGCTTGTGGTTTTAAAACAGCCTGTATAACCTGTATTGGGCTCAGATGTGGTTTTGAAACCACATCTGGGCAGTTTTCACCAATACAGGGTGAAAATTTTCATCTGGGGACCTCACAGCCTGATTCTGATGTGTATGATGCGTAGAATGCTGTACAGAAACTCTATGGGACCGCAGTATTGACTTAACTATGAGGTATTGGAGTAAAAACATTCTCTTTTGTCTATTTGACACCTCATATTCATGATTATGGGATATTATCCCATGGTAAAGCTGTATATGAAAGCAGGTGGGAATCTGACCTTAAAACAGCCATAACTTTGTCAATTCTTGTGTCAGCCTGTGACTCAAAACAGAGCACCAGCATGACATCCAACATACCATAAGTAATGGTATGAGGAGTATTGGAAAAATATAGCCAATACAAGTAGATTATAAATAGGAAACCTCCTCAAATATAATAAGAAAGGACAAAGATATGCCCTATCAAAGATAAGACCAAATAAGCAAAAGCTCTTATTCTAGCCTCTAATCTAACTTATACATATTTCATGAAACCCCAACCAGAATGGTTTTTTTCTTGAAGCTCCAAGGGAGAGCTATCCAATGGTATCATCTATTCATCTGTAGCACTCCTAAATCAGGAGATACCATTATACCACCTTTTTTCACCAACAACCCCTCAAAGGTGTAGGAGGGCTTGTACAAAACTGTACAAAAGTATAACCAAATTAAAGATATAAACAAGAGCTTTAATTTGAGATACATTAGACCTCTGTATCTCTTAAATTGACTGAGGGATCTTGGTTCAAAGGTTTAACAACCAAAAATACAGATATTCTGAAAACAAGAAAGTAAACAAACCCCTGTATCTTTGGCATACACTCATACAACTGTACAGTGTAATATACCAAACTGTAGAGCTAATCAAGCCCTACAAAACTGTATCATCAGAATACAGATATCTTCCAAATTGGAGAAGATATCTGGCATGGAAGTTTTTGAAGCCTCATACTGATATACAAAATTACATCCAAAAACTTAAAACCCTTATAACTTTTGCTATTTGAAAGAAGGGTAAACATGAAGCATACCAAATTGAAGAGCTCATTAAGCCCTTCAATTCTGTGCTCTTGGTTTCTTGATATCTCAAAAACTGACTAAGATATCTTGGTTGGAAGTATTTTGACCAATACTGGTCTGTACCAAACCTGTACCAACCAGTACTGGCTTGATACTTGAAATAATGGTTGTTTAAAGCTTAAAACCGCCCAGAATGACTAATATTAGTCATCCAGACACTCTGGACACGTCACAATGGTGCTGACGTGGCCTGTGAAAAGTTTTTTCACCCTGTATTGATCCAGAATGATCATTTGTGGTCCAAAAACCACAATTATGACTATGCTGACGTCAGAATTGATGGTACAGAACCACAACCCAGCCTCCAGAGTGAAAATTTTCACTCTGTAGACGTGTGAAGAGCCTACCAGTCTTTCACAGTCCTCAGAGGAGATAAAGGCAGGTCTTTCCTCACTGGAAAAGACTCATCTTATCATAAATTAACATCCTTACGTAGTAAAACTGTCTTATACCAGTAGTACTCTTAGGATTATATTGATATAATTAAAATAATTAATTATTGTAGTGTTTCTTTACAGTCAAAGATATTAGAGCATTGCAACCCAGGTCCTCAATAGACTCATCACCACTGTTACCACGTAGCAGTGGGACCTGAAGATTTGATTTATTACTTTTCTGTGTGTCACAGTCATAGTGCTAGCTTGTATTTACTATTTTTAAGCTACTACATAGACTCACCCTGACATCTTGAGATATCACCCTCAAAATTGGTTCAGTGTGTAGCGCTGTATGTGCTCTACAGAATGGTACCTCATTTTATATGGGTATCACTAAATATGGCAAAGTTATCCCATGTACAGGATTTTTGTACATTTGTGTGTTTTATGCAAAAAGCTGTATTGAGCTTGTTTGCCCCATAACTTCTGCAGTAGTTGAAATATGGGGAAGTGGATGACACCATCAGATAGCTCTGATTGTGCTCTTTCCAAAAAGACCCCACTTCAGGTATCCCACACTAAAACTGTAGAAGTTAGATGAGAGGTGAATGTTTTGTTCACCCTTATTTGGCCTGAAACTGACCTTAACTCCAGTAATATTTGTGCTAGCTCAGTTTGGCTGGTACCATTGGATAGCCCTGGCTTAGAGCTTCATTTGGAATACCCACTTGATGGGTTTAAGCCTCTCCTTCTAGATTTTAGATGAGAGGTGAAAATTAAGGTTTATGCTCAGCAATAACTTTGAGCAGGAATAACTTTGTTATTTCTTATCCTATGGTGATGGGACTTATATTTTCAGGAAGAGGTGAGTTTCCTCTTTCTTTTGATACCTTTTGAGCTGATTTGGCTCAGCTCCATTCTTTGGTGGTATCTTGGCTATACCATTGGTTTATGGTATTTTGGCTGTCATTCTTGTGCTCTGGTTTTGAGTCACATGCTGACATTATTCATAACTCATAAGTCATGCATATATCCAAAATTAATTCTTTTTGATTTCAGAAAAGAGGAATAACTTTTTAGTGAGTAGGTAAATCCATGGATTTAAGGCCAGATTTGAATTCTACACAAAAATTCACCTATGGTAGCTCCATAGATTCAATAAGCTCAAATTAACTCTTTGAGGTGGTAATATGGAAAATACATCAATACCACATAAAGGATCCGTGAAAAGTTTTGTTTTTCTTAATTTCATCCCAAAATAATGGGAATGTGAGAAATCCCATATTACATATACACTAAGAATAGTGTTATGCATGTTTTTGGCACTTAATATCATGTTATTCTTACATGGACGTTTGGTACACACATAGTGGATATCTCACTTGAAGATCAATTTTCTATTTTGATGTGAAAAACAAGCAAGGGGGACAAAAGACAACAAAGAGAGCCAGGGTACCCAACTTCTGAGGCCTAAGAGGCATTGACAGCTCCAAAGCCTGGATCCATGGCTGATCTTGGGCTAATTGGTAAATTAAAACCTTTTGGGAACTTGGTTACCATGTTACAACTACAGTAAATCTTAAGAAAATAGCAAATAACCTGCTATTTTGATGTGCCAAGGTGGTAAAAAACTACTTAGACTCCTGTAACCATGTCAATTATTAATGATTTTCCATGGATAAACCCCAAAAGAGTAATCAAAACCCTTTTTGGACTTGTATCCATTGATTTACCTCATAGCAATCAGTTAAACACTGATATTTGCAATTCCACATAGAAATGAGGTAAAAACTTCAAAAATTCATTGAAAATACAATTCTTAATGAATCTTTCTGAAACTTTCAGGACCTATGGAGAACTGTATTATCCATAGTACAACCAAAAATAATTACAGTTTAACAAGTAAAATGAAAGGGTTTACTTACAGTCCATTTTTGACTATTCTACATGAGACACTGAATCTTCAAAAATTCACAGTAATTACAACCTGTGATAAAATTGCCAATATATTTGATAAATTTGATTAATAAATGATTATTTTGGAATAAAAGAAGATTTACAGATGTTACTCCTTTTATTCTTAACCATATTGGGGCTGGTAGTCACGTAATAGCATCAATTAAGTAATTATGATAATCTTACGTGACAACAGATGATGCAATCAATAATCCAAAAAGGGTTTATTATTTTATCACTCACTGGTTTTTCAGTTTGCTCCATGGCACGCCTCTGTGAGTTGTTTTTGACTTAAAAGAGGCCTCCTCTTGCTGTTTTTTCCACATAATCATCTTATTAACATTTATATCATTGTTACCAAAAAGTAAGTATTAGTTAAAGCTATTATTAATTGTTTTAATTCTTTCAGAATCAATCAGAAAGAAGTGAAATCATAGAGTCCAAACTATATATTGTTGTAATACTCTTTTAAATTCATTTTGATCCTTTAAATCCACAATTCTGCGTCAAATCTCTCTAGCTTATCTTTCAATAAGTTCTTTAGGATATTAGTGAGTGATTTATCTTTAATTCTCAAAGTTTTTCTCTAAAATTAGTTTTCTTCAAGAATTACCATTATAATTATTCTTGCAAAAGATAATTATATATTAAAATGATTTTATTATTTTAATAAAAAGAAGTTTTGTTATTAAAATCTTCTTGTAATTGATTCTTGTGGACAATTACTTGCTCACTGTTAAACTCACTAGTAGTGTTTAACACATAAAAGAAATAATTGTTTAATTATTTCATTGTGGTTATAATAACACTTTGTTATTGTATTTCATAAGAACAGTCATAGTACTGTTGATTAATAGTAATATTATCATCAGTTTCATAGACACATCTTACATTTGGGGACCTGGCCGTGATTTTATCCATAGACTTGGCTTTAATCATATTCTAGACTTCATTTGTGTGTTTTAAAAAACCACCATACCTACCACATCTTACATTTGGGGGCCTGGCCATGTTTTTTTGAACCTTGTACCCTAAATTAAAACAATTTTAAGTTCTAAAATATATTAATTTAATAATTTTTTCTTTCATTTTAAAGTTAAAATAATTCTTACTTTTTTGAAATTGTTTTGGAAATCTTTTCATTGAGGAATTTGGTTTAATTTTATACTGTTTGTACACGTTGATTTTCACATCCAAAAACTTCTAAAACTATTCTTTGAGTTACTCTGAATTAATTTTAATTCAAAGTCTTAAAATTTTGATTTTTTTCTTTAAAAAGAATAATTTTTTTAATATTAAAAAATATAAAACTTTTAAAAAATCTTTAAAAATATTTTAAAAAGTATAAAAAATAATTTTTTCTCTTTTATAATTTCTCCTAGTGTCTTTAATAAAATACTGTGCAGCTGGTAACAGAATCAGTAAAAGATATATCACTAGTCCAGAATCTTCAGAGACAGAATCTGAAGACAGTATTGAGGTGCAAATTGCTGAAAGAGGCACCTTATTTAGCTCAGAAAAGCATAAAATACCACCAGAAGGTGTGTGTTTATCTTATATTTTCACCTTTTTATCTTTGGATTGACGTGAAAATGGTGCATACCAGAAATGGAAGCAACTATTCAGTCCAACCAGATGGTTGTGGACAAGGAAGAGGAAAGACCAAATCCAGAAGTGCCAAGTCTTCCTCAAGAAAGACACATTTGGAGGATGCCAGAGTTGTCCCCCATTCCCCAATGTCTATACCCACAGATTTGGACGTGAATTCTGAGCCTGAACTGATTGATGATAATATTTTCAGGGCTGAACCATTTTCAAGTGGAAGAAATAGAAATATATCAACGACAATACAAAGATTGGTCCAGAGCAGCCAAAGAAGAGGAGTGGGAAATATGGCCAAGCCTTTGGCAGGGGGCCATGAACTCCTACTTACACATCAAGAGCTTTCTGGGTCAGGAGAAGACCATAGAACTCTTAGGAGGGTGGAGCCCCCTGTCTTGCAAAGACAAGGTCAAAAAGATAAAGAACTGGTTGAAGAACCAAAGTCTTTTATCCATAGACCAGAAGCAGGAACTTGAAATGACTCCAGCTCTGGAGACAGAGGCCCCAGTCGCGTCTACCAGCTCCAAAACAGCTCCAGAAATGTCCAAAGACAAGCCCAAAGCACCTCAGAAGATGCAGAGAGGCCCCAAGAACCATCAAGGCAAGGGCAAAGGAAAAGGCAATTGGCACAGACCTTACCCACAGGGGTACAGGATCCCCAAATTGCAGCCTTCAGCTGTGGACAGTGTGTTCAACATGGCCAGAACTCTAATGGAACTGACAGGCAAGGAGCAATAGATTATGAACAGGACCTTTCCATGCAAGTGAATCATGTACAAAGAAGTATTAATGTAGAAATTGGTAAACTTGATTCAAAGTTAACCAAATAAACATTGGATATCAGTGAATTGAAAAGAAATGACAAGAAATATACTGAATGGTATGAATTGACAAATTCCAAATTTGATGCAATTATCAATGCATGTTGCAGGATTGAGAGTACATGTCAAGTTCAGAATGATGAAATGGAAGATATTTCCATTTTTAAAATGAATGATCAACTTAAAATTTTGAAAGATCATGTCTTAGAAAGAGTTGAGAATACCAATCAGTTTGCTACACATTTAGCAAAAAGTGAAAGTGAAAGGCAGAAGTTAAAAAATGAACTCATTAAAAAAGTTCAACAAATTCATAAGAGTTATGTACGACATATGCCAAGACATTCTACACCTTTTACTGAAGTAAAGCGTTCTGTTAAAGGAAGTTTTACCCCACTTTTAGGAGAAATTTTTGTCTCTGTTAAAGATCTTCCCAAATTGTTAGAATGGCCAACATTCTCTGGTGAAGGGGAATTCAACCATATTGAGTTCATCAGGACTATTGATATGTTACAAGAAGACTTAAATATACCTGATGAAATCATAGTGGCTAAATTACACTGTCTGTTTACCAGGACTGCAAAGAAATGGTATTAAAAGATGAGAATAGATCATGGGAAAAATGATTGGTCTTGGTGGAAATCTGAAGTGATTACCAAATGGGCCAATAATTCTTGGGGTTTTAAAATGTAAAATGCTTTTGAAAGTGCAATTTTTAACTCAGAAAAAGATAAACACGTACTTGGTTCTTCAAACAAAAAGCCAGATTATCTTCTTTACACCCAGACATGTCTGACACTATGATTAATATGAAAATATTAAGAAAATGTGGGGGAGAACTGGAACATGCTATCCAGAGCAGATGTGTAGAACTCTGTTCAACAGAGGACTACATTAATTCAATGGAAGATATCAATACCAGAACAAGAATTGGTAAAACTTGGACTAGAATCCCTATGGAATCCAAGATGGTCCCAAAAGATTCCCAGAGGGGATAAAGGACCAGAAAGACCTGTCTTGAAGTGTCATAAATGTGGAAGTACTTCAAATTTAGCCAACACTTGCACCAGAAAGACAAAAATCAATGAAATTCAAGTCATTGAAGGAATTCAGTGTACTGAAGAGACAGAGGAATATGATCAAGATTCTGAAGTCTCTGAGGACATACCAGTGGAGGACTATCCCATTGAAAACATTACACCTTTCTTTGAGGTCACAGAAGTCCATACCCACTTACCACAGTACAGTGAGGATTGCTGCAACCTGATAAATATCCAAAATGCCATAATGTGTAAGACAAGACCTGCTAGAGGTAAAGTTTACACTGCTGGAGCATCCTTTATCACATCAGTTTTGATGAGTGATATTTAAGCCGAAGTAAATTTGGATACAGGGGAATTTTGCACTTGTGTGGGCAAAGATTATCTCTAAATTCTACTTCCTGAATGGAAAAACTATCTATTACCAACAGAAGGTGTGCGATTTAGTAGTGCCAGTACCAATATGTACCCCTTGGGTATGTTTGAAACTAATCTTGTATTTCCACACCCAGAAGGAAGTGCAAGGATCAAAACTGAGATTGTGGTAATGGATAATTGCACATCTCAGCACATCATTCTTGGAAATGATTACTTCAATATTTATGGTATTGACATCAATAACCATAAAGAAAGATATTTCACAATTGGGGATAACAAAAGACAAAAATTTGCTTTTTCCAATATGCCAAAACAAATATCTGTGGTATCTTCTGTTTAAGATACTTATAAAGATGAATTTTTATCTAATCAACTTGTTGAAGCACAAATTAGTCAATCATTGTCACCAAAAATGAGGTATGAACTTATCAATGTGTTATACACTTACAATAATGCATTTGCCTCTGATAATGCACCATTAGGTGCTATAAGGGGACCTGAAGTTGATATTACTCTTAATATTGACAGACCATATCCTCCAGTACTTAGAAGACCAGCTTATCCAGCCAGTCCCAGAGCTAGAGAAGCCTTGGAAAAACATATCCAAGAGTTAATCCAACTTGGTGTACTAAGTAAAGTAGGCCATAATGAGGAAGTTGAAGTGACAACACCTGTTATTATTTCCTGGAATAATGATAAGTAAAGAATGGTTGGAGATTTCAGAGCATTGAATTCCTAAACAGTTCCAGAGAGGTATCCAATCCCTAGAATACAAGAAATCTTGACTCAATTGTCTAAAGCCAAGTATATAACATCAATGGATGCATTGAAAGGCTTTCATCAAAATTCTTTGATGCCTAAAGCTCAGAAATTACTTAGAAGTATCACTCACTGTGGTATTTATGAGTATCTTAGAATGCCATTTGGCATTAAAAATGTTCCATCCCATTATAAAAGAATGATGAATACCATTTTTCCCACAGAATTTTCTGAAGGACGGCTTATCATTTATATTGATGATATTATCATATTTTCTTATTCTTGGTCCTTACACCTTGAAATACTTGCAAGGGTACTTCACAAGGTTGCAGAAGTGAACATGAAAATTTCACTTAAGAAATGCAATTTCGGTTTTGAAGAACTCAAAGCATTAGGACATGTTGTTTCTGGTTTAAGCTTGGGTATTGACAAAAACAAAGTATCAGCAGTTTTACTTAAGCCAATACCCCAGAATAAAAAAGAAATGATGTCTTTTCTTGGGTTTGCCAGTTATTATAGGCAACACTTAAAAGACTTTGAAATCCTAGCCAAGTCACTATATAGAATCTGTGATCAATAGACTGTATTTGAGATGACACAGGAGAGAATCAACGCTTATGAGAAGATAAAGAAAGCTCTTACATAAGCACCTTCACTCCCCATGCCTGACTGGAATATTCCTTTTAAATTGTACATTGATGCATGTGGAGACGGATTAGGGGCAGCCCTACATGAAGTTCCAATTATTAATGACAAACCTACAGAGGGACCAGTTTGTTATATCTCAAGACAAATCAAACCAACAGAGGCCAGATGAGGTGCAAGTCAAATGGTGTGCTTATTTTCGGTATGGGCACTTGAGAAATTACACTATTATCTTGATGGAAGTGTTTTTGAAGTGATAACTGACTCTAATGCAGTAAAATCACTTCTCAAAATGAAGACTCCCAACAGGCATATGTTGAGGTGGCAGATAGCCATTCAAGAATATAGAGGAAACATGACCATAGTTCACAAAGCAGGCAACATTCACAAGAATTCTGATGGACTTAGGAGGTGGGCATTAGCCAACACTCCTGATAACCCAGCTTATGTACCTTTGGAAGCTTAACCACAGATTCCAATTGAAGGAATTAACATAACCGATATTGGGACTGAATTCTTTGAAGAGGTCAGAGAATCATATAAGCAAGAAAAAAATTCCATATCTTGACTTCTTCATTAGATAAAGACTGCAAAGATACATCTTTAGTTAATGCACTAGATGAAGTTTGGAGAAATTCCTATTCTGAAGGAAGATTTCACTTGTTTGATGGGATTATTTACCACAAAACCAAACATTCTTGTGTAATGATATTATGAAGCAGATTGCTTATCAATACAATTCTTCATTAATGCCATGATAGAATCTACTCTGTACACCTTTCAGAGGACAGAACACTTGAAAAAGTGATGAACTGTGCATGGTGGCCATATTGGAGAAAAGAAACCATTGAATATTTCCATACCTGTGACAGATGTCAAAAAGCAAACAGGAGTACAGGCAAGAAATTTGGACTTATGATCCATATTCAAGAACAGAAATCCCCTTGGGAAGTTGTTCACATGGATTGGGTCACAGCACTTCCTCCAAGTGGTGACAAAAGTTATAATGTGTGTCTAGTCATTGTAGACAGATATAGGAATACTCCCATATTCTTACCATGTCATACAGATGACACTGCTATAGATACAGCTCTTCTTCTATGGAGTAGAGTTATTTCTCATACAGCATTATTTAACAATATCATAAGTGACCAAGATCCCAAGTTCACATCTGCACTTTGGACCAATCTTCATAGATTGTTTGGGACTAAGTTATCACTCTCTACAAGATACCACCCTAAAACAGATGGGCTAGCAGAGAGAATGATTCAAACTTTAGAAGACATGATCAGGAGATTTTGTGCTTATGGGTTAGAATTGGAATCCTCAGATGGGTTTACCCATGACTGGTGCACTCTGGTATCTGCATTAGAATTGGAATACAAGACATCCGTTCATTCTTCCACAGGACACACTCCTGCTATGTTAGAAAAAGGATGGAATCCAAGACTCCTAGCAGACACACTGAGGAAAGACTTGATTGACATTCATCCTACAGCTTCCAGATTCAATATAATGCTTGATAAAGTAAAACATCATGCAAAAAAAAGTATGAATGATGCTTTTGATTATGCAAAAACAAAAGTGGGACAAGAGTCATAAAGTATCAGACTTCAAAGTAGGGGACTTAGTTCTAGTTTCAACCTTGAATTTTAATAATATCAAAGGGCCAAAGAAACTTAAAGATTTGTATGTAGGACCTTTTGTTATTGTTGCCTTAGATGGAACCAATGCAGTTCAAGTTGAATTGAGTGGTGAATTGGAAAAAAAACAATCCACTTTTCCAGTCAGCTTGATGAAGCCTTATCAAGCAGCTGAAAAAGAATTGTTTCCTTTAAGGAACCCCATGCCTTTAACTGTGCCACCAGTGGAACAGAATGAAGAGACAAAGATAAAGAAAGTCATTAAAGAAAGGAGACTTAGGGGTAAAAATCAGAGAGGATATCTTGTCAGATATAGAAATGAAGTACATGAAGATGAATAGCTGGCAGAATTAGAAATACCTGACTCAGATAAACACTTGAGAAGATTTAGACATGAAAAAAGGCCACAAGCCTGAATATTTCTATAAATGTGCTTTAAATTACTTGATCTGAGTCATAGAAAGCGGTTGGACAGTGGAAATTAATCCGCTGTGGGGCTTTTATTACTTATACCATTGATAAAATTGTAATACAATTTCATTTTTTGGTGGGAGGGAATGTGAGCCTTGAGGTATATTTTACATACCCAAATAGGCCACAATTATCTTAAAAATGAATTTTGAATTATGCATAAGTCATAAGTCATGCATATATCCAAAATTCATCATTTTTGATTTCCGAAAAGATGAATAACTGTTTATTGAGTAAGTAAATCCATGGATTTAAGGCCAGATTTGGATTCTACATGAAAATTCACCTAGGGTAGCTCCATAGAGTGAATAAGCTCAAATTAACTCTTTGAGGTGGGAACATGGAAAATACTTCAATAACACATCATCAATACTCCATAAAAGATCCATGAAAAGTTTTGTTTTTCTTAATTTGACGCCAAAATAATGGGAATTTGAGAAATCCCATATTACATATACACTAAGAATAGTGTTATGCATGTTTTGGGCACTTAATATCATGGTATTCTTAAATGGACTTTTGGTACACCAATAGTGGATATCTCACTTTAAGCTCAATTTTCTATTTTGATGTGAAAAATAAGCAAGGGGGACAAAAGACAACAAAGAGAGCCATGGTACCCAACTTCTGAGGCCTAAGAGGCGTGGACAGATCCAAAGCTTTGATCAATGGCTGATCTTGGCCCAATTGGTAAACTAAAACCTTTTTGGTACTTGGTTACCATGTTACAACTACAGTAAATCTTAAGAAAATCGCAACTAACCCGCTATTTTGACATGCCAAGGAGGTAAAAAGCTACTTAGACTCCTGTAAACATGTCAATTCTTAATGATTTTTCATGGATAAACCCCAAAAGAGTAATTAAAACCCTTTTTGGACTTGTATCCATTGATTTACCTCAAAGAAACCAGTTAAACACTGATATTTGCAATTCTACGTAGAAATGAGGTAAAAACTTCAAAAATTCATTACAAGTACAATTATTGATGAATCTTTCTCAACCTTTCAGGACCAATGGAGAACTGTATTATCTATGGTACAACCACAAATAATTACAGCTTTACTTGTGAAATTCAAAGTTTTACTTACAGTCCATTTTTGACTATTCTACGTGAAACACTGAATCTTCAAAAATTCACAGTAATTACAACCTGTGATGAAATTGCCAATAGCATTGATAACTTTGATAAATAAATGATTAATTTGGAATAAAAGAAGATTTACAGATGTTACTCCTTTTATTCTTAACCATATTGCAGTTGGAAGTCACGTAAAAGCATCAATTAAGTAATTATGATAATCTTACGTGACAACAGATGATGAAATCAATAATCCAAAAAGGGTTTATCATTTTCTCACTCACTGGTTTTTCAGTTTGCTCCATGGCACGCCTCTGTGGGCTGTTGTTGACTCAAAAGAGGCCTCCTCTTGCTATTTTTCCCACATCATCATCTTATTATTATTTATATTACTGTTACCAACAAGTAAGTATTAGTTAAAGATATTCTTAAGTGTTTTAATTCTTTCAGAATCAATCAGAAAGACATGAAATCATAGAATCCAAACTATATATTGTTGTAATACTCTTATAAATTCATTTTAATCTTTTAAATGCACAATTCTGTGTCAAATCTCTCTAGCTTATCTTTCAATAAGCTCTTTAGGATATTAGTGAGTGATTTATCTTTAATTCTCAAAGTTTTTCTCTAAAATTAGTTTTCTTCAAGACTTACCATTATAATTATTCTTGAAAAATATAATTATATATTAAAATATTTTTTTTGTTTTAATAAAAAGAAGTTTTGTTACTAAAATCTTCTTTCAATTGATTCTTGTAGACAATTACTTGCTCACTGTTAAAATCACTAGTAGTGCTTAACACATGAAAGAAATAATTCTTTAATTATTTAATTGTGGTTATAATAACACTTTGTTATTATATTTCATAAGAACAGTCATAGTACTGTTGATGAATAGTAATGTTATCATCATTTTCATAGGCACATCTTACACAATACCTATGCAGTCTGAAAAAACCCTCAGCTCATCCATTAATGTGTTTGAGGAAAATGGATTTCTAATTTTTTCCCAAAGGATCCTTTTATTATGCATGAATTCAACATTTCTTTGTATATAAATCTTACAGCCTCATAGATGGTCTTGTTCCATTTCTGCAATGGAGGAGGAGTTGAATCAACTGGTATGATTCTAAAATAAATACCCCAAGTTTTTCTAATTGAAATTTATATTGTTCTTATTTTAAGCTTTACTATAACATAATACATTTAGTATTGTAAAACTACTCTTGTCCATGGGTTTATTCTTTTGATTGGAAATTCCTTAAGGAATGTTCATATTAAAATTTGGGTCTTGTCGCCTAGATGGCTAAGAATCTAAATCAGTAATAGTTCCAACTAAAAAGCTGAGTAAGTTAATAGCTTGTATTAGTCATGGAAACAATATTATGTTTATCTACCAATGGTGGAAAGAAATATTTTCTCTAACCCACTAGTGAATAGTTTTGATAATGCAATCTTCATGAGAATATCTGAAATGAAATTTCAATCTTTCCATAAACCATTTAAATATAGCTGAGTAGGATTATTCAGTAATTCTTCTATTTGAAGGAAGTTGAATTTAGTAAGGACAAGAATTTTGCAGGGTACAACCATTAAAGATGGTAACACTAATAATTTAGTTCTATAATAATAAATGTAAGTGAGAGCTAAGGAATTCAATATTGGAGTTCTCCAAGGAAACAGGAGTTAATCTTCAAAATACCAATGCTCTTATGAACAGGAACAGCTGAAATCATTTTTTGATTTTTCTTATGATCATGAAATCATTTTTTGATTTTATTTATGATCATTGAATCATTTTTTCATAATTCTTTCTTTAGGAGCTGAATCTTAGCTTACCGGTCATAATGATTATTAATTACCTTCAAAATTCATCTCTTGTTACTTGGAAGAATGCATTATTATTAAAAGGATGGATCCAGATTATTATACGGATAAATTTTAGTAGGAACTGATCAAAGACCACTCAACCAAACTTCGTGAGGAACCAATACAGGTAGATCGAGTGGTGGTAACAAATACTTTTTATAGCTTTATACTAGTGAAGAGATAGCATTAAGCTTATAGGTTAGATTGAGGCTTGAAATAAGCTCTCAAAACAACAGTATCCACAAAATCAAGGTCATAATAAAAGAGTAGACAAGAATTTTTGGCTATAGAAGTTATGTATTAAGATTATGTTGGAAAAAAAAGGTTCATCATGGAGGTAGGAGGAACATTTTCCCAAGAAAAATCACAGATTGAAAAGGCTAATGATGTTTATAGCCATAGGAACAGATGAAGTTGATCTACTGAGAGCTTATTTTTTTCATTGAGACTTTTTAAAATCATCAATATATAAACGATAGTTGGTTATTACTTAGAGGATAAAGCTTATACTGCATACTTTTTCAAAATTGTCTTATTAATATACTAGTTTTACAAGCCCATAACGGTCGCGACTAGTTTAGGTTGATTCAAGGTTACTTCATTACCATTAGTATTGTTTTTAGGATGAAGTTGGTATCCAATTATTATTTATTCAACAGGTCAATAAATAAATTACCCGGTAGTAGATTTTTCATGACAATTCCATTGTGTAGTTTTTATTACTTAATGATACTTGTTTTATTGTTATTCATATGGGGTAAAAGAATTTTGCAACTTCTCATTGCAGGTAATTGGTTTTTTGAATCAAATTGCTTCAATAAACTGTCAAACTATGTCATAATATTACACCTTTGGAATACATACAAAATATAAATAAGAAAGGACCTCCTTGAATAAGTGAGGAAGGAAGTAAGACTTTAGCTTACACAGCATCGCCTTCTATTTTCATGAGTGTTATTTCTTCCACATCCAGTGATATGTACAACAAGAACCTCAAAATCACACATATGGAATTTGAGGATGCAAAAATAGTTATCTTCAAGAGGGTTTCCTGAAGGAAACAAAGATCATGGAAATTAGAAAATGAGTGCAGGAATGGAATTCTGCGAAAGAATCTTCACGGGATTAAAATTCAACCTCATATGGAGAAGTTCCATCTATCTAGTAAGATATTATTAATCTGAATACTTATTTGACCCAGGAGTGTCCAATGTATTTGAAATTGAAATGCGTGCAAGACACATGTGGTTAGGAAATTTGCAAGCAGAAGCGTGTTGGATTTTGTGAGTTGTTCATCTGCTTGATGTAGTTTCAAACAAGTAAATCTATTCTCACTCTTACACAGTGATAGTCAAAGGGTGTACTATCATGGCGCATACATGATGATCAATGAAATTAAAAGCTAAAATTTCTTAAAAGAGAATGGAAAATACAACTGTTTTTCTAACAAAAATTATTAAAAAACTCCTTGCGGAACCTTTTTATGGAGGGTACGCAATTTATGTGGATGAAAAAGAATATTAATATTGATTTTATTCGAATTAAAACCTAGACATTGAGACTAACATTGAAACCGGAGGTCCGGAAATTCTGATCAAAATTGTACTTTGAATAATGCATCGAGAGCAGCAAAACGCATCCGAATGCATAGGACTAAACTGCTCCCAGGATGTAGAATAATGTCAAAGGAATAAAAAAAGGCATACTATAACCAAAACGGGTACATAGATTATGTAGGACGCGGTTAGGCAGCGGTTGGGGCTTGGGCAATGATGCAAATATGGGAACCGTTACCCCATTGCTTCTCGACCTCGGTGGGGGGCTCCCTGGCGATGACGCAGATGTGGGAGCCATTACCCCATTGCTTGCCATCGTTATTTTTGGGGTTCTCGGTGGGGTTCATCTTTTTATGGGTTGATTTGGTAAGGTGTGGGATGTGATGTTTTGTACGACACGGAAAATGCAGCTACTTATAGTCGCTGGGTGCTGCATGCGCGCAGCTCATAAGGTGTATTTCAAAGGTGGCTCAGTAAAAAGCTTGTTCACCTGTATAGCTCCAATTAAGGAGAGAGGAAATTACTCAACAAAAGTCAATGGGTAACGGCTGAGTAATTGTCGAAAACCCCCTTTATCAAATGCATACTATTTAATGGCCTGAAGCTTGCCGTATGTAATTAGAGTACATTTTCCAACTCATTCTCAAGCTTCTTCTTTGTGGGAGCGCATATTACAGAAGATAAGGATTCGTGAACAGTAGTTGAGTCCCTACGGCTTAGCATCAATTCCCTGGTTTTTGACATTCTATAAGATTGTCCCTGTCCTTGAGCCGCAATCTGAAATTGAAATTATCTCTCGTATATTTCCGAGAACCCAAAAACCTCAAGTTAGAAAAGTCTCTTCTGGTCATTTTCCAAAATCCAAATAAATAAAAACAGAATTGATTTAAATTGCGCTTCCTGCAGGCCTTATGCCTTTTAAGAAATAACCTGTTGTAATCCTAACTATAATATCAGAAAATTGTTAGATAATTATATTTCTACAAGAGAAACAATTTGAGAACTATTAACAAGACAGGAAAATTCTAATTTCATTTAAACTTCAATTTTGAGAGATCTCAAATTAATTGAAAATTGAATATTCAGAAGGAAAACTTATGCAAAAATTGTTTTATAAAAAAAGTATGCTAACCTCAATCATATTCCAAAATTGTATGTAGACAGAAATATAGAGTAATTTATATGAGAATTGACCTCATCGTATCAGGTATTTTTTTACAAAGAATAAGATTGGTCAATGGCTCTTCAAATAAAGTACTCAATGGAAAAACATGCAAAGGGAGTGATAAAACATCAGACGCTCTCTAGCTAGCAATGAATTGATGAAATATATAGAGAAATAGAAGAATCACATAAAATATGAGGAGCAGCATCATTTTGAAGAATTCTATTCTGCTTGAGATGGAAGGATCTTGAATATATTACCTCTTCTGGAAAGGACAATTTGTTGAAAATTAGTGAGAGTTGTGAGAAATATTAACAGTTCCAAAAAGAAAATGAAAATTTTATGTAAGCTTCAATTTTGAGGTATCTCAAATGAAGTAGAAAACTAACCATTTAAAAGATGAAGTTATAGGGAAAGACATTTTTAAAAAATCTATTATAGCTTACAGCACCTTCCAATACTTCAATAGGTATAAATATAAAGCAATTTATATTGAAATTGAGCTGAAAGTATCAAAAACATCATTTTAACAGGAATGAGATTTGCTACTGAGTGTAAATATAAATAACTCAAGAAAGAAAGATGTGACATAAGCTATAAAAAATTGGAATCTATTTTTTAGTAAAGAATTAATCAAACATGAAGAAAAAGAGAAGAAGAAAAGACAATATGAGGAGTAGCCTTATTTGGCACAAAGGTATTCTGCTTGAAATAGAAGAATCTTGAAAAGATTACTTCTTCTGGAAAGTGATCTTGAATATAGTCACTTTTTTTACCAATCAAGCATTAAGTCATGGTTTGATTTCAAATTCTTATCTTATATCTAATCTTCACTTTCTCCAAAAATTGAGACCACTGGAAATAAAAAATCCTACAAATAACATTATTAGTTCATGTTTTAACAAGGAAACTTAATAGGTAATTAACTCCAAAAATAGCATGCTATGAAAAGTTACAAAAATATATAAACAACACGATAAATGATGTAAGAAAAGATATTCAATTTAATCATCATAGCCAGAAAATCTTATACTTATCAAAAATAATTTATTGAAAATGATATAAGAATTATCATTTATTAATAATCTTTATATTAAAATGAACTCTTAATAGTCCTAAAAAATATAATAATTCTTTTATACCTATATTCCCTGAGAGTTATAAAAATAAGAAGTGTAAAGCTCTAAATATGACAGTTACACATGGAAAATAATAATATTTTAAAACTTCTAAAAACTGAGAATGTTATTCATGAGGATATATATCACACACACTGTTCAGAGATCCTCATTCAAGAAAAATTCTGTATAAAATAACTAATCATAAATAAAAACATATATAGAATTTGAAAGAAGAACTTCATTTCCATATTTATCTAATACAATAATTCAAATACACAATTTCTAGAATTAAATAATCTTTATAGGTGAAAAAAACACCCTTAATGACTGTTTTTAAAAGAATAAATAATTTTTATGATAAAAAGAACATTTTAAGATATTGAGAAGATTTTTTGGAATCAAAAGATCCTTAGAACAACAATTTTTTGAGATAAAATAAATGCTTTTCTTTTTACAAAAATACAATCCAATTTCTATTGTTTCATTTTGTTATTTCGAATTCATGAACAATATAATAAATTGAGAAATACTTTAATAAAACACTCCCTGTTCGAATGTCTAATTTTATTGATTTAATGATGATGATGAACAAGAAAAATGATGAAGAAAGTTCTTTTATGCTTTCAGAGATGCACTCTTTATCAGTAATTAATATAGAGTGCATGCTCAGACAAAAAATGAAGAACCACCTCTAAAAATAACATTCTTCATGCAAAGTAGCTTATTTTTGATCTCCCTTGAAAGTTACAAGTGATATTATCAACTTCAAGTAGATAAAATCATGATATAAGGTTATTATTTTGAGCTTTATTACAAAATTAATTTATTTATATCATAGTTCCTCATGGGAAAAGCTTAAAAATCAACATCCAACCAAAGTTACTTTAATTAAGATTTTCGATTACTTTTCGAATAAATCTTAATATTCTTGAAGAATTATTAAAAGATTAATTTCCAAGGCTCAATGACAAACACTATTAGAATATAAGATAGACAAAAAAGATGGAAAGTATATCCGTATGAAATTTCCAACCAAATCTAATGAGAATTTGATATTCTAAAAATTGTCAAAGTTATTTCCATTTTTTCACACCAAAATAGCAATACTTGCTAAACCTGAACTCTTTGAAAGGTCTCAATGGCTTTAAAGGTTATTTCAAGACTATTAATGCTTATTAGAACTTAAAACAGCTTTGAAAGGTTTAAAAAGCTCTATCACAGCCCTGCATATTGAAATTTGAAATTTTGGAATTTTTGATTCTAGTCCCAAAGAGGGATCAACGATCAATAAAGTTAATTTTCGATTAAAGTATAACATAAAGCTTACACTAAGCTTAAAATCCCTAAATACAGGAGAAAAATATCATTTGGGTTCCTTCCAATCCCAAAAGCTGGGAACCATTTCTTTTTTTGGCTTTTTGCCTTTGTCACACCCTTATGTGTGAATTTTGGGCTTTTAATTTATTTAAAGCCATACCATGGCTTTGAAAAAATTTGAATGGACTCATAGAGGAGTACCATCCTAGATAGGCAATACTTAGCCTATTTGGTAAATATACACAAAATGTCAGGTGCTACTGAATTTTGTAAGTTTGCATAAAACTTATGATAATTTAAAATTACGCCTGGTTTAACAATGCCAGATGTTGATCAAAAAGCTTTGAGTGTAGCAATTGTAATTTGATGCTCTTAAAACTTCCAATACAAATAGAAACACCCATTTTGGGTACAACCTAGGATATTTCTGATTTAAAGTCCAAATATGATATAATATCTGTAACTTTGTTTACCAAAATTAAAGCTATATTTATTTTGTGTTATTTTTTGTTTTGTATTCACTTCCAAGTCAGATTTTTATGAAGTAAAATGTGCAAAACATTTTTTGGAGAGTTATGAATATGAAATATATACCTCACAGGCTCACATAAGATTATAGGAACTTTCAGCCTTGGGGACATCTTTCATGGCTATATTTCCTCAAACAGTATTCTAAGTCAGGTATGTCTGATTGTTCCAGACACTCAAATTCATGAAATGGGTTCCTATATCTTAATTCATTTCCCTCTGCTTTTTACACCCAATTCTCCCTTTATTAATGAGAATATTTATTTTGATGTCCTCATTCTGCGCCATTGGTGGTACAGTAAAAACAGTGGGGTTCCCTAAAGGAATCAATTCCTATGGGTCTTGCCTATGTCACTTTTGGTGTAAAATCAAATAATGACATACTATATATGACTTGGTCTGTCAAAAATAAATTCATAATTATTATTTCTTGTTATTTCTTGTTATTTTTTGTTATTTTTTGTTATTTTTTGTAATTTTTTGTAATTTTTTGTTATTTTTTGTTATTTTTTGTTATTTTTTTTCTTTTTTTTGTTATTTTTTGTTATTTTTTATTCATTTTTGTTATTTTTTTTATTTTTTGTGATTTTTTGTTGTTTTTTGTTGTTTTTTGTTATTTTTTGTTATTTTTTGTTATTTTTTGTTCATTTTCGTAATTTTTTGTTATTTTTTGTTATTTTTTGTTTTTTTTGTTATTTTGTGAGATTTTTTGTAATTGTTTGTAATTTTTTGTAGCTTTTTGTTTAGAGAGATAAGGAAGAAATATCCTCATATGAGTGTCTTAGTGAGCTGTTCAAAGCAGGCTTCCAAGGATTACGTGAAGACTGAGGTAAATAGTCTTTGTAAAATTCTGGCTGTTTGTCTTGTGTGCCTAAGTTTCAATTTTTCACAGGGGCTTTTATAAGTGAAGAGGGCCTGGCACTCAGTAAACTGGTACTCACTTATGGAGGGCTCAAGGATATGACAAGAGATGAATACATTTAAGAGTGTAAGATGATGAATTACTAATAAAAGAAATATAAGAAAAGCAGAAACAAAAGAATAAGAGTAAAAGAATAAAATAGCCAATGACAAACAAGTCCAAGTCAACTGTTTCAACCTGTCAGAATGGAAAGAGAAGGGTTAATAAGTATATGGCCACCCAACTCATACTGCACAGGCAAAGAAAGACAAGGCAAAGACTAACTTAAAATTAAATAATTAGAATACCCAAAAAATAAGGATAAGAAAAATTATGAATTAATAAATAAACTAAATTAATTGACCCGCGAAAAGTCCCCAGGGGGAGAAAGAGGGGCTGGTACATTTGAGAATCACCAGCCCTGATCCAGAAAGTGAATTTTCATTGGAATAAATGATGATTGAATTGAGTCTAGCCAAAACAGGTCCTGTAAAAGAGGAGTGGTGCTATTGAGTGATCATACAGTTTGGAAATGGTGTATCCAAACTGTATTGGGTAATTCCAACCTGTACAAGTATTGACAGTCTGTATTGATAAACCAGGCTATATGCATGTTTCAGCAAGGACAATTGCTAAAACCAAATGTTTATACATACAGTCGATTTGCTGGTTTGAGTTGTTTGAGTGGGTGTAAGTATGAATTCCCTTAACCATTATGAGTGGTTGTTACACAATTGTTGCATTATTTTTTTTATATATAATTCTCAAACATAAGAAATCGCAAGTGCTGAAACACATCATTTTTATTTTTGAGTTAAACATATTTTTAAAAATAATCAATATTTGTCAATTACAAAGGGAAATAAAACTCAATTATGGAAAATGGAATGAGAGGTACTGGGTAGAGAAATAAGGAATAAATATCCTCCTATGAGTGACTGAATGAGGATTTAAGATGAGGTTTTCAAGTATTATGTGCAGACAGATGTACATTTTCTTTGGAGAATTCTGGATGGCTTTTGTTTATGCAAAAGTGTCAATGAGTACATTGATTTTGATTCTCATCTCCAAGTTTCAGAACATACAAATTCACAAGGGCTGAAAAAAAAACATTAATACATTTAAGTTTAAAAAATTGTTGAATTCTTTTCTTGATAAATGTGGAGAAAAGCTGTTCTATATGAGAGCACATATTGAACTGAAAAGTATTTTTTGGGTGAGGGAGTAGCTTTAATCACTCGGAGTGAAAATTTAATTTTCTTGGATAATATATATGGTCTTGTTTGTAAATTGCCATATTATATGATAGCCAAAAAAAGCTCCAATGAAAGTATGCTATATTATAGAGGATCAGAATATAAAATTAAATGGTTTAATGATTTTACCCAAAAATATTATGTACAAATCTGATATTACACTGTCACATGAATATTTATTTTAATATTGAAGGAATAAGACCTTCAATTTGGAGACCAACAGGGAATCTCCACTTAAAAATGGAACAGTGAGGCCTTCATCATATTCTACAGAATTCACAATTGACTTCATTGGATCTGGCCTGAAAAGATTTGCAATAATGAGAAAAAACAATCCTTTAATCTATAAAAAAATTGAATTTTAATACTTTAGAATATTTTTTGAGCTGTTGATGTTAAATAGGTAAGTTTTCAACATAATGTATCCTGAAAAGGCATCGTGAAACCTAGAATCTGGCAAACCTAATATAAAAACCAATAAATTGATAGTAGTTCATCAAGTGATTATTTTCAAAAGAGAATATATTGGTATTTTAAAGGAATAAAAAATAATATTAAGTAAAGATAAATTCTCTTAAAAAAATAGGGATCCTGTAAGTCACGTCTATAACAAAATTCAATATTTTCTTACAGAAAAATATGTAAAAGTATTTCATGAGTAGTTTAGTCCATGTATTTAAGGGCAGATTCGAACTATACAGATCCTTTAGTTATGCTCATTGAATTCGTGAAAATGCTGAAATTGACTGTATGAAACTGTAATATGAAAGGTGCTTTAGAACCTCATTATCATCACCACATAAAGGTATTGTGTGTTTCTTTTACATTTTCAGGTCAATATCATTGGATTTGAAGGAATACTGAGTTCCCTTTATGCTAAAACCATTTCCATCAGGTTTTGATACATTTAAGTGGATATGAGTCTTGAATCCTGGATTCATATTTATGACATAAAAAATAGCTATTAAAGGGAAATGACATCAAAATGAGCAAGGTTACACATATGCTGGGCATCTAAGGCATCATTTTCCGCCAGGATCAGATACATGGATTAATGTAGCCAAATCATTTAAGAAGAAATGTATGGGATTTTTTCTCACAAGTTAAAATCCCATTAATTCATAAGAAAACTGCAAATATTCCATTTTCACATTACAGAGAGGCAATGGGAAATTGAACTCCTGTAACATCAAAATTGTCATTGGATTTCCATTGATAAACCAAAAAAGAGTAATTCAAAATTTTGTGTGCTACTATCTATACAACTACCTCACGGCAACCAAACTGACCTTGCTATTTTCTTATACCACATACACCAGGAGGTTGAGCTTCAATAATCAATTATACATACAATTCTGAATTAATCTTTATTAAAGTTTCAGTACAAATGGATAAGGGGTTGATAGCACAAAAGCCAACAGAATTATGAGTTAATCATTCAACTTGGAAGGCTTTCGCATAATCCATTTTTGAGGATTTCTCATGAAACAATGAATATTAAGAAATTCAGCGAAAATACAACCTTTACTGTAAATTCTGATAAAATCAATGATTTCAGAGACAAATCCTTATTATTAAGTGAAGAAATATTGAAAGTAATAAATCCTTTATTTCATAACCGTAGATGAGGTGTTAGACACATAATATAGATTAATTAAGGAATTCCAAGAATTTCTCGTTCCTACAGGTGATTTAAGATATAAAAATTGCATTTCAACTGTTCTTTGGCTAAATTTTTTTTGAAGTTTGATCCATGGCATTCCTTTTCAAGCTTAAGTAGACTTAAATTAATCCTAATATTACTTTTTTTCTGATATCTTGATTCTGTTCATTAAATTCATTAATGAATCAACACCATCAAGTAGCTATGATTTATTAGATCATTATTAGCACCTTAAATATTTTCAATCATACATAAGTAAATTAGATCACAGAATAAAACTTAACAAAATGTGATTTCAACTATAATTTTGTATATTTTTGTTTATACACTTTTTTTCTGCTTGAATCAATAAATAACCTATGAAATAACTTTACCCATATTTCTCAGAACTTTTTATAGTAAAGGTTAATTATTTATTGCATTATTATTTTTGTTCTCCAATTTTAAGCTTATATCAAGCATCTTTACTTATGATTCTTGCATAATATAGTTATTTATTAAATCAATTTCATATTCATTTGATGGGTATTCTTAATATTGAAAATTCTCATAATTCATTCTAGTAGACAGTTACTTCTTACAGTTACAATGACTGGTTACTTATAACAAGTAAAGGAGATAATTAAAAAGTAAATGATGTGCCTTTGGCTTTAATTAATTTATGTATTATAATTGAAGAAGAGCAGTCATACAACTATTTACCATTCGCAATATTGTCAGCAATTCCTGAGGGAAATCTGCCAAAAACAGTACCATACCTACCAGAATAATGGAAGTATCAATGAAGCAGAAACATTTTTGATGATAATATTTCAACTTTAATAATTTAATAGAGTAATATATCAAGAGTAAATAAATTACCTTTTTATCTAATGGTTTTATAGTTTTTGGCGCATTTGAGGGGGAAATAGGGGAAAAGGGGATCTCTTTAAAGTGAAGGCCTCCTCCTAGATTCAAGAAGGATCCTAGTAGATGTGGAATGTTGGTGTACACTGGAATTGATCAGTAATTGAGCTTTTATTGATGCTTGAATCATAATTAAACCATGTTATCCAATTGTTACACCAGTATTTAGAGTTATCACTGTAACTATATGTTTTCTGACATCATAGGCTTGAAAGTAGACTAAACTTTGTGTATTTTATTAGTTTTAATAATAATAACCTATTGTTAACCATTTTTATCACTTATATGACTGTTAAACTTAAATTCAAATTACAGTGAGTGATCATAATTGATCAATTTCAAGCTTAAACTTTGATCATTAATAATATATGAGTCATACACTTTGAATACATTCAGAAAGTAAATTATGATAGCTTGAAATGTCATTATTAAACTTCCAAGAGTATTTTATCAAATGGTCCACAATCTATTTTTGATGTTTTGTTTTGTAACTGATATTTTCTGTTGAAATTTACTATTTTGAAATTCAAACAATGATTCAAGAGGTTATACCTTGAATAAAATGATAAAAATTACATCATCCTTCATGTATGAGCGGGGAGAATTTTGATTTGAAGTTCATTTTTGTTTTGGAGCAATTTCACAACAAAGTGGTAAACAGCTATACCAATTGTGTTCAATAAGCCCTTCAAAGTCATAACCTTGTGTATAGCTTCTCAAGTAAATCTTATATCTATATTACTACATGAATTACATGTTAACCTGATTTTTATTCAAATCTCTATCATGTATATCTTAAGAGATATAATCTAAACCATCAATATATGCACTGATGATAAAAGTGCATAAATTCATCATATTATTTAAGTATTGACTTCACAGATATGAAACAAAAATGTTCTATGTGTAATCTTTCATGTGGAATCTAATGGTGAAGTTTATTAAATGTTTTAATAAGCAGTTTCAATATGATGAAGATTAAGAGTTAATGAGGAATTTATGCATTTCTATGGCATTTTTGATTATTTCAAGAGGATCACTTTAATTCTTATCATTAGAATAAATGTTGTAAATTTGTTTTGTGAAATTTTTGGATATATAGTCAAATCTCAACAGCTCACACTAATGCTCAAATTTTGTGAGCCTTGAGGTATATTTTACATACCCAAATAGGGCACAATTATCTTAAAAATAAATTTTGAATTATGCATAACTCATAAGTCATGCATATATCCATAATTCATCATTTTTGATTTCAGAAAAGATGAACAGCTTTTTATTGAGTAATTAAATCCATAGATTTAAGGCCAGATTTGGATTCTACACAAAAATTCACCTAGGGTAGCTCCATATAGTTAATAAGCTCAAATTAACTCTTTGAGGTGGTAATATGGAAAATACTTCAATACCACATTATCAATACCACATAAAAGATCCATGAAAATTTTTGTTTTTCTTAATTTCATGCCAAAATAATGGGAATGTAAGCAATCCCATGTTACATATACACTAAGAATAGTGTTATGCATGTTTTGGGCACTTAATATCATGGTATTCTTACATGGACTTTTGGTACACCCACAGTGGATATCTCACTTGAAGCTTAATTTTCTATTTTGATGTGAAAAATAGGGAAGGGGGACAAAAGACATCAAAGAGAGCCAGGGTACCCAACTTCTGAGGCCTCAGAGGCATGGAAAGCTCCAAAGCTTGGATGCATGGCTGATCTTGGCCTAATTGGTAAACTCAAACCTTTTGGGAACTTGGTTACCATGTTACAACTACAGTAAATCTTAAGAAAATAGCAAATAGCCTGCTATTTTGACTTGCCAAGGAGGTAAAGAACTACTTAGACTCCTGTAACCATGTCAATTGTTGATTATTTTCCTTTGATAAACCCCAAAAGAGTAATTAAAACCCTTTTTTGGACTTGTATCCATTGATTTACTTCATAGCAACCAGTAAAACACTGATATTTGCAATTCTACGTAGAAATGAGGCAAGAACTTCCAAAATTCATTAAAAATACAATTCTTAATCAATATCTCTGAAACTTTCAGGACCAATGGAGAACTATATTATTTATGGTACAACCCAAACGAATTATGGTTCTACTAGTAGAATAAAAGGTTTTACTTACATTCCATTTTTGACTATTCTACATGAAACACTGAATCTTCAAAAATTCACAGTAGTTACAAGCTGTTATGAAATTGCCAATAGCATGGATAACTTCTAGAAATAAATGAATATTTTGGAATAAAAGAATATTTACATATGTTACTCCTTTTATGCTTAACCATATTGGGGTTGGTAGACACATAAAAGCATTAGTTAAGTAATTATAATAATCTTATGTGACAACAGATGATGCAATCAATAATCCAAAAGTGTTTGTTGTTTTCTCACTCAATGGGTTTTTGGTTTGCTCCATGGCACGCCTCCGTGAGCTGTTGTTGACTTGAAAGAGGCCTCCTCTTGCTGTTTTTTCCACATCCTCATCATCTTATTATCATTTAAATCATTGTTACCAACAAGTAAGTATTAGTTAAAGCTATTCTTAAGTGTTTTAAATCTTTCAGAATCAATCATAAAGAGGTGAAATTATAGAATCCAACTATATATTGTTGTAATGCTGTTATAAATACATTTTCATCCTTTAAATCCACAATTCTACGTCAAATCTCTCTATCTTATCTTTCAAAAAGCTCTTTGGAATATTAGTGAGTGATTTATTCTTAATTCTTAAATTTTTTCTCTAAATCATTAGTTTTCTTCAAGAATTATATTTATAATTATTCTTTCAAAAGATACTTATATATTGAAATAATTTTATCATTCTAATAAAAGAAGTTTTATTATTACAATATTCTGGGAATTGATTCTTGTAGACAATTACTTCTCACTGTTAAAATCACTAGTAGTGTTTAACACGTGAAAGAAATAAATCTTTAATTATTTAATTGTGGTTATAATAATATTTTATTATTATATTTCAAAAGAACAGACATAGTCCTGCTAATTAATAGTAATATTATCATCAATTTCATAGTCAAATCTTACAAATTTACTGATTCTATCCACTGGAATTTATTGGTATTTCAAGTTTTAGTGATGATTATCTCATAATGAAACCTCCTTATCTCAATATTACACCATTTTTTAGACTTCTCACTATAGATATAGATTTCATTACATCATAAATTTGGAAAAAGGCTAGACCAGGTGAATTTCATTATTATTATTATTATTAATATACTAGTATTAACCATCTTGATACCTTATATGACTGTTAAACTGTAAATAATATTATAGTGTGTGATCATAAATGATCATTTTGAAGCTCTAACTTTGATAAATAATATCTTTTGAGTTACTAATGCTAGAGAAACTAATAGGGGGATTTATGAAAGATTCTCATGTCCTTACATAGTTGGTCACAGAAATTCATTACATCATGAAAACTCTGTTTTTGAAGATTTTTCTTCTAACTCATCTTTTCTGTCAAATTTTACTATTTTCAACATTGAACCATGATTCTAAGGGGTTATACCTTCAAATGGTGGTTTGAACTCAAATGTTATGTCCTTCTTCAAGTAAGAACCAATATAATCTGAAGTTTCATTTTTCGTAAGTTTGGACCACTTTTAAATTAAAGTGGTAAACAGCTATTGTTGTTTTTCTCAATAAGCCCTTTTAAACTAAAGCCTTATTTATAGATTTTCAAAAATTATATATATATATTCTTACAGTTATTTTGTTAAAAATTTATTTTTTCCTCAAATCTTCATCTTGTATAATTCAAGAGATATGAGCTAAAATCCATTAATGTATGGACTGATCACAAAAATGCATATATTCAGGTTATTTCAGTAAGTATTTACTTTTAACATATGAAATTCATATTTTCTAGGTTTAGGTTGGGGTGGGGAATCCAATGGTGTAATTAATTTCACATTTTTATTTTGGGCCTCTTGAAGAATCAAGGTTTTATGCTTTTTAGGGCAGTTTTACTCATTTTAATATAATAATTACAATTATTGTTATTATATAAGTATTTTAAAGTGGTTTTGTGACCCTGTTTGATATTTGTTGATATCTCAAAGTCTCACAAAAATTAGGCTTTTACATTTATATAATTCTTTTGAATATGGTAGCTTTTTGTAGAACTATTTGCAATAGTACCATGTTCAATCGCTAATTTTCTAAACATATTATGATGTAATCAATTTAAATGAGATACCATTATTCTGCTTTTTAAATGAAGAGGACGGTAATAATCATCCTCAAAATATGTGAAGGTGCATTATCAATTCCCGAATGCATTGTTAAGTAAACATAAATAGAAATGTATGTAATAAGTGTCAAACATTCTTGTAATTATCACCCATAAATTTCTGATGAAATCTTTTGGGCTCATCTATTGACATCACAACTTTTGCTTTTTATAGCTGATTAAAGGATTCTTGAATACTTCAAATTGGGTATTTTTCAGTTATGCTTTAGTCATTGATGGAGCCCAGGTCATCAACCATTTGTTAATTATCATTGTGCAATGTTACAATGACACCATTGGTTATTAGAGCTTTCTCATTATTCCCTACATTTTTTAAGACACCAATTTCTACCAGTGCCCCTCTAGCTCAAGGTATATCTGGGTACAAAGGTATTCTATGAACTGGTAGTAAGGGCCTCCCCATCTTAAGATTGATGTTAAATTCTTTCACAAGGATGAAGAAAGTGGTCAAGCAATCAGCAAAGGTGAATAATTGAAGATATTCCCCAAAACAATTAGCTCATTACTGTTGATACCCCAATACATGTGCTGAAGCCTGTTTTCATCCAACAAAGACAAAACCTATACAGGGACACAAATACAGGCTTTAAGTGCATTTCAAACTCAACTGGAGAGATAAAGGTCACATTAAACAAAGAAGAAAGCTCTGAGAGTCATTCAGCCACTTGATTCCACACTCAAACTCCAGGCTTGTATTTCTGACATATAATTATGTATGCCTATATCAGTCTTACTTAATGGACCAATATTGAAAATTAAATAATGAAAGAAAATATCATAATTAAATGAACCTCATTGTGTAGCCTGAAATCTCAATAAACTACAAAAATTATATATTGAAAACCCTTCTTAAGTCAATAATCCCTCTATTTAATGAATATTCAAACCTGAAATTTCTCAAATTTAAGATCAAATGTTTTATTTTAAATATTTTTAAGCTAATGGTGTGTGAAGTTGAATAGAAAATAATCCAAATTGTGAGAGTTGTATTTTGAAGATTTATATAGCAGCCTAATTTTTAGTAGTAATTTATGGTTTGGGGGTATTTTTAATTGAAATATCCTTGGTGGAAGCCTTATTTAGTCTCTATTTGAATCAAAAAAAATTATCATAATTTTGAGGTGTTAATTATTGAGCTGAAGGGTAGTGGTGATTATTATTAAAATAATCAGAACGGCTTTTTTGTAAATGCTAGAAAAATTGATGATTGGAGTGAATTTATAAAACCTTACCTTGGTGGTTGTAAATTAGCTACGGGTTTATGAGATTCTTGATAATACTATTGACATAAAAAGCTAACTAGTGTTCATATGCATATGGATGTAAGAACCTATTAAAACCTTAAAACCTAATGATATTCCCCCTAAATAACATAAATAATCGAGCTTTTTTGTGAGCCTTAGAGGTTTTTCATATACACCACAAATAACAAAATAACAATAAAACAAAATTATTTATATTATCAAAAGAAAAATTAAAACATGAATACAAATTTATATATAACAAATGAAAATCTAATTTTAATTTAAAATTAAAATTACACTGAATTTGAAAATTGTGAAAATGCATTTTTACTTGAAAAGAATTAAGCAAAAATGAATTTTGAATAAAATTAATAAAATTAAAGTATTTTTGGTAAAACACTACATAAAATATATTATAACTTCTTATCCAATAAATAAACTTAAGAAAATTACTTCACCATTGGATTCCTCATGAAAAATACGGTGGGGTCACCTCTGGGTAAGATTTCTGTAGCTCAGCTCTAGATAAGCTTAAAGTAAGTTTTTAGTATCTTCTGTACAAAAGTTGAAAAATCTCAAAACCTTAATTTAATTCACACCACATGTGGTGTTAACCATCAATTGTTGTGTTAAAATGGAGGTGTTGTGTGTAGTTTAAAAGTTATGAGGAATTGAAGGATTTTAAATTGAAATGTCAAAATGTGTGTGTGTATTACATAAGTGAACTGTAATTTACATATGAGGTATCAATTATTACAGTTGTGTACTGTAAAACTCAATTGAATTTTAAGGGTAAATTACAAGTGTATTACATGATGAGGAATTAAAGAAAAAACAAATGAAAATATTAATTCTGGGGGGAAAAGGTAGCCGCAAGGGGGATCCAGACCCCCAAAATCCTTGCTGACAGGCATGGGATGTCAAAATACACCCAAATTTTAATCAAATTTGGCCTGAAATTGAGTCACAGGGTCTATGACTCAATTGATGATGAGGTTTTGATACCAACCAGGGCAGTTTTAACTGTTGCCAAGAGGGTAAAACTACCCTTAAGTTGAAATAATCTTAGGAAGAACATGTAGTTCTCTTACACACATTATGACATGTTTGAAGGCTTTATACTAGGTATTACTATAGTAATGGCTGATTTAAGGGTCTAAAATGGCTAAAACCAGCCCTTTTTTGGTCTAAACCAGGGTTCAATGATGCCATAATTGGCTTTTCTGTTGTCAGAGTGTTTTCCATGACTGACGAGAGTAAGTTTTACTTTTTTAGTAAGAAAATTGATGGCTATAAAAGAATGTCTTCTTTGCCCCACTTTTCTGTTCAGGTTAGAATCTTTTGCTTTTATAATTAGTTTGAACACTGTTAAACCAACCAATAAAAAATTCCAAGCACCATTTTGAAATCATTTGAAACCTTTTAACCATGTGAAAAAATTATCATAATAATTGTTTGTAACCCTTATAATCATTTTAACCTCTTCAACCACCCCATAAGTGAATTGAAGCGTCTTTCATCACTGTTAACTTTGTCACTTTGTTTCCAAATTCACTCTGGTCACTTTTGGGTGTGTTTTCTCTCCTAATATATTTTGAAAGACTTTGTTCTTTAGTTCATTGCTTGCAGTTCTTTGCTCAATTAATTCCAATTGAAATTTCTCTTGAAGAAATTTCTTTGGTAGCCTTGAAGATCTGTTATACAGTATTTTTGGATAAATTTTTATTGTTGGTAAAACAATAAATCTTTATAATATTTTTATATATAATTGTAAGTTAAAAACAATAAAATTGGCCTGTTTTCTCTTAAATATATTATTTTATACTATTTTTAATCATATTTTACCTTATACAAATTTTGAGGACAGGAAAAGTACTTCATTTTCAAACAAAGTTTCATATCCACACATTAAATTTTTTGCACTCCAGACTTTTACTATCTCAAACTTGTATCTTCTAATTTTTCTTCCAAAGTCTCTTATAGAAGAGATTAAATTAGAAACTTGTTTGATAATTGAGCTTAGGAATCAAGTATTGTTTTACATAAATCAAGGCAACAAATAGTGTTAAAATATTTCAATTCATCCCTCACTAGCAGGTAGACTATCAATAATTATAATTGGGATCTTAATACTTGAGGATCAATATTAAGGCATCCCTAGAGTTTGTTGTTAAACCTCAAAGTAAATTTTAGATAGATTAAAATGCAACAATTGATTTAAATTAATTGTATCTGATCTCAAGACAAAATTTTAGCTTTTTTTATACATTATACTACTTTTATTCTATATTTAAAACCCTTAATCCAATGCAATTTCATCAAGATACATTATAAAAGTAAAAAAAAAACCATCAAAAATCTCAATTACATAAATTTAAATTCTTAACAACATCTCAACATCCATATTTAAATTGTTCAGCTATCAGTTCATTATTGATAAGACATAACTTTAATATTATATTTCAAGTATGTTTATTTTAGTCATAATTTATAATCTAACTTACAATTGCACATGTAATTGATCCTACCCTTCTTCTGTAATCCATAGTAGAAAAAAATAACATACCATTAAATATATCAAAGAATCAGTTTAAAATAAGAATTAAACAAAAAAATCTTATACCCTTACCACATATGTCTCATAGCACACCATAGCAGTATTTTTTTTGGGTCATAAATATCACTCAAAGCCAATTCATTTCATTTTATGGTACCTAATGATATTCCAAGTGATTTCTCCTGTTAATGAGTGAGTGTACTGATATTTAAATAACCAGTTTTTTGCTTTTTATTATTATTATTATTCTTGAGTATATTAGTTCTATAATCCATGTTTTTTTGATTTTTATTTTGCTATCAGTGTTATCAATTTTGTTTTTCTTCTTTATAATGGTTTTGATTTAAGTGATATTTTTCTTAAAACCATGAGAATATATATATATAAGTTTTGTTTTATTTGTTTTGTATATTAAGAAGTGTTTCCTTCTTCATTGTTTTCTGATTTTACTTTTTTTATTTCATTTATTATATTTTTGTGATATGATTATGGTGTAATACAACCAGATTTTATGGAAGTTCCGAACAGTATTTATTTATTAAGGTTTTGAAAAACCACTGTTTAAAGTAGAGAAATTCCTGATGAGAGATTGTTGAGTAGAATATTGCCTTTTCAAGCTCCTATGAATAATAAAATTGATTTGTTGAAGTCAGTAAATATAACTTAGTACATTAGGAACTGCAATCAAGATCACTCTAGCACACAAGCAGAGAAGAGTTTAAAAGTCCGTAAAAGCAATTTCAAAATGTTCAATTGTATTTTCCCCTTCCAGGTACTTACTCTTTCATCCCACATTCAGAGGAGTTCCCACAATACCTTCCCCTCTTCATCAAACTGCAGGTTTTTCCATAGTCAATGATGCTATTGTATTTTTGAATAATAATATTTTGCTTCCTTACCAAGAAATATTATACTATAATTTGTTCCAGTAAGGCTTTGCTTTCCCCCAAACATTCAGAAGAGGGTGGTAACCATATCCTAAGTAACCCTCTTTTTCTTCCAGCCTGTGACTCATATAAATGATTGTTCCATCTATATCCCCATAGCTCACCTAGAACAGAGATTGTGGGGCAGACAAGTTCCATAAGTATTTTCAGAAAATCATATATCTGTAAAACAATAAAGATGCAATTTTACTGTGAAATTCTTAAATCTTCTGATAACATAAGAAATAATCATTTTTGGGTATAAAGACCTGTGGGTGTACCCTAGGTTATTTTTGATTTAGAATTGAAAAATGACATAATGATTATTAGTTTGTTTATCCAAAACAGAGTTATACTTTTTCTTGTTATTTTTTATTTTAAATACAATTTAAAAGTCTGTTCAAGACTAAATAAACTGTATATGAAGTTATTTGTGGCCTTATGGGTATGTTATACATACCTCACAGGCTCACAATTATTTGCCTTTGAATGAAACCTTGAAGATTGATTCTTGATTCATCACTTTTTTCTACATGGTCTAGAAATAATGTTTGGTGTGATAAAGTCTTTTCTCCAACTCTTTCTGTCAGATTGTCAATAATAATTTCATAATTGATTGTAAAAGTCTTTTCTTTGATAAATCTTATGTATTTATACAGTTCTTGTTGTCCTTGTAGTAATTTTTGAGTATTTTCAATTCAGAATTTTGGCTTATTATTTTCTACCACAAATTCCATCCTTTCAATTTCTTTTTGATTTTTTTACAACATTTCCTGTTAAAGATAACAAAATACATTTTATTTCTTTTAAATATAATGAACAATTTCTCATGTCTTTCAGAGGTAATATACTTTCTTTGGATTTCTGGTAAATTATTTACAACAGGGGAAGAAAAATTTTGTCCTTTGGAAATTGGGTTGTCTCATTCTTTGTTCCTCTTTGTCCTTTCATTCCATAAAGGTTCTGGCTATTCTGAAGAAATTGTCTATGGTACCTTTTTGGGTTCTTGCAATTCTGTAACTTGGGAAATATGGTTTCCTCAAGTTCTTTTTCTTGTTGTTGTTCCCTGATTGGGGAGGTTGGTTGGCTGCTTGCTTTCTGGTAGCCCGGAGCTTCTTTCTTTATTTCCTCCTCTTCAAGGAACTTTTTCAGGATGTTCCATGAGTTCATCATTCCTTGGTGGATTTGTGAAAATGTTTCTCAATATGTGTAGGTTTTCATTGGGAATCTAATGGTGTAATTTATTAGATACTTTTATCAATTCTTTTTAGGATAAACAAGGTTTTATGCTTTTTTAAGGCATTTTTACTTATTTTAAGATAAATTTTTGTTATTCTTCGATGTCTCTGTATATTTCATTAATTTATTGCTAAATAGAGAGCTTTCAATATTTTATCACTCAATTTGCATGTTTTTCCATTGAGTCCTTTATTTGAAGAGCCAGTAACTAATCTCATTCTTTGTAAAAAAAATACCTGATACTATCAGGTAAATTCTCATAAAAATTACTCTATATTCCTACCTACATACATATTGGAATATGTTTGAGGTTAGCATAGCTTTTTTATAAAACAGTTTTTGTATAAGTTTTCCTTTTGAATAGTTAATTTTCAATTAATTTGAGATCTCTCAAAATTGAAGTTTAAATGAAATTAGAATTTTCCTGTCTTCATAATAGCTCTCAAATTGTTTGTCTTGTAGAAATATGATTATCTAACAATTTTCTGATATTATAGTTAGGATTACAAACGGTTATTTCTTGAAATGCATAAGTCCTTCAGGAAGCGCAATTTAAATCAATTCCATATTTATGTATTTGGATCTTGGAAAATGACCAGAAGAGACGTTTCTAACTTGAGGTTTGTGGGTTGCCGGAAATATACGAGAGATAATTTCAATTTCAAATTGCGGTTCAAGGACAGGGACAATCTAATAGAATGTCAAAAACCAGGGAATTGATGCTAAGCCGTAGGGACTCAACTACTGTTCACGAATCCTTATCTTCTGTAATATGCGCTCCCACAAAGAAGAAGCTTGAGAACGAGTTGGAAAATGTACTCTAATTACATCCGGCAAGCTTCAGGCCATTAAATAGTATACATTTCATAAAGGGGGATTTCGACAATTACTCAGCCCTTACCCATTGACTTTTGTTGAGTAATTCCCTCTCTCCTTAATTGGAGCTATACAGATGAACAAGCTTTTTACTGAGCCACCTTTAAACTACCCCTTATGAGCTGCGCGCACGCAGCACCCAGCGACTATAAGTAGCTGCATTTTCCTTGTCGTACAAAACACCACATCCCACACCTTATCAAATCAAACCATAAAAAGATGAACCCCACTGAGAACCCCAACAACAACGATGGCAAGCAATGGGGTAATGGCTCCCACATCTGCGTCATTGCCAGGGAGCCCCCCACCGAGGTCGAGAAGCAATGGGGTAACGGTTCCCATATTTGCATCATTGCCCAAGCCCCAACCGCTGCCTAACCGCGTCCTACATAATCGTATGTACCCCTTTTGGTTATAGTATGCCTTTTTTTATTCCTTTGACAGTATTCTACATTCTGGAAACAGTTTAGTCCTATGCATTCGGATGCGTTTTCCTGCTCTCGATGCATTATTCAAAATACAATTTTGGCAGACCTTCCGGTTGTTCGGTTTCAATGTTAGTCTCAATGGTAGGTCTAAATTGCATTAAAATCAATATTAATATTATTTTTCGTCCACAGAAATTGCGTACCCTCCATAAGAGAGTTCCTGAAGAAAATTTTTAATAATTTTGTTTAGAAAAACAGTTGTATTTTCCATTCTCTTTCAAGAAATTTGAGCTGTCAATTTCATTGATCATCATGTATGCGCCATTATAGTACAACGTCTGACTGTCACTGTGTGATATTGAGAATAGATTTACTTGTTTGAAAGTACATCAAGTAGATGAACAACTCACGAAATCCAAAACACTTCTGCTTTCAAATTTCCTAACCACACGTGTCTTGCATGTTTTTTAATTTCGAATACATTGGACACTCATGATTCAAATAAGTATTCATATTAATAAGATCCTACTAGATAGCTGGAACTTCTCCATATGAGCTTGAATTTTAATCCCGTCAAGATGCATTTGGATCATGCGATTCCTGCCATCATTGACTCCTGATATGGAATAGATCTTGTTACCCCGATGCGCAAAGTATTTCAATGATCCTTGTTTCCTTCAGGAAACCCTCTTGAAGATAAATATTTTTGAATCCTCAAATTCAATATGCTGTGAGTTTGAGTTTCTTGTTGTACCTATCACTGGATGAGGAAGAAATAACATTCATGAAGATAGATAGCGAAGCTCTGTAAGCTCAAGTCTTAATTCCTTCGTCAATTATTCAAGGCAGTCTTTTCTTATTTATATTCTATATATATTTCAGAGGTGTAATATTATGACATAGCTGGACAGTTTATTGAAGCAATTTAATTCAAAAAACCAATAACCTGCAATGAGAAGTTGAAATAGTCTTTTACCTCATATGAATAACAATAAAACAAGTATCATTAAGTAATAAAAACTACACAATGTAATTGTAACGTGAGATATACTACCAAGTAATTTATTTATTGACCTGTTGAATAAATTATAATAGGATACCAAATTCATAATAAAAACAACACTACTGGTAGTTAAGTACCCTTGAATCAACCTAAACTAGTGAAGACAGGTATGGGCTAGCAAAAGTAGTATATGAATAAAATAATTTTGTAAAATATGCAGTATGGTTTTATTTCTAAAAGTGGTGACCAACTGTAGTTTTTATCCTCATGAAAATACAAATTTTGAAAGAAAAAATAAGCTCTCAGTGGATCAGCTTCTTCTGTTCCTCTGCTTATAAACACCATCAGACTTTTCAATTTGAGATTATTCTTGGGCAAATGTTCCTCCTACCTCCAATATTCTCTCTTCAGTAGTATAAATTTGTATAAAATATATGTTAGCACCACTTGATCCACCTATATTGGTTCCTCATGAAGTTTGTATAAGTGGTCTTAGCTCAGCTCCTAATGGATTACCTCTGGTAAAGAACCTCGATCGCTTGTTGTAATAATAACGCATTTTTCATAGTCTTCAATGATTGGTGTCACCATTTTTAATATTTGTACCCTTCATAATGCTCGTTCTCACCAAGTTCAACTTCCTTAAAGAGAATAATTACTGAGTAATCCTCTTCTTATCTATTTAAATGTGTTATGGAAAGACTAAAATTTCATCGAATATCTTCTCATGAAGCTTTCATCATCAAAACAACAGAATAGTGGGTTATAGAACACATTTCTTTCCACCATAAGGTAGGTTAGCATAATAGTGTTTCCATGGATCATATGAGGTATTAATTTCCTCCACTTTGAGTCAGAACTATTTCTGATTTAAATTATTAACCATCTACGGGACAAAAGCCAAACGTGAAGATGAATATCCCCTAAAATATTTCCAATCAAAACAATGAACCCATGGAGAAGAGTAGTGGTCCACACTCAATGTATTATGTTAAATTGAAAATTCTCATAAAAAAATACTGATTTCAATCAAGACAATTTGGAGGATTTCTTTTGATAAGAATAACAGTTGATTCAGCTCCTCCTCCTGTGGAGAAATGAAATAACACCACTTGTGAGGCGGTAAGAGTTATATAAAAAAATCGATCCCTCAGTAATTATTTAATTCGTGAAAAATAAAAAGCCCCTTTGGGAAATAATCCGAAAGCCATTTTCCTCAAAAAAATCAATGAAAAAATTCATGGCTTTTTTGGCCTGCATAGTTATTGGCTGGAGTAGGATCAATGAAAATCAATATAAGAGAATTTGGAATCTTCTCATTTGAGAATTGTTAGCCAAACTTGAAGGCTGTGGAAGTCGAGTTCTTGAAGAGTTGATGCAACATAATGGGTTTTTGTTGAAATATATAAATAAATTTTATCATCTTGAATTAGTTCACAATTTAGATTAATTGTATAAAGGAGCCAATATTTATCAAGCCTCGAGTCATGAAAGTGATACAATAGTTATCAACGAACTTTAACATTTTTTTATAAATATTGTGATTCCAAGTAAATTATAATGATAAGTATATCATGTTGAAATATTGTAGCTATATGTTTTATTTTATTAATAAAATTTAAACACATAGCAAACACAAAATGAAGGTGTTAAGTGAGTACCTTAAGGTGGACAGAGAGTTAGGATAAAATTGAAAGAGATATTTCTGACAGTAACACAAGCTATGAGACACAATGGAAAAAATTCACGGAGCTTGAATTAAGAAAATATCAAATTAGTTTATAGAAAAGGTACTGGTGTTAATCAAATATTAATATTTTGAAGGTAAATTTTTGAAGACCAACAAAAATCCACAGACTGGAAACAAGATACAATCACAAGGTTTCTTGGCAGTAACAGGAGGGGCATGGAGCCCAGTATTTATGGAATTCACCTCGAAGACTAAAAAATGGATTAAAGAATTAGCAATAAGAATATATTTCTTTTGTATGCAAAACTCAAAGTACAACATATTTCAATAAAAGAAAATAAGTCAATGGCAAAAGAGCCAACCTATTAAGTACTCATCACCAGTTACACCTGTATCCACTGGAAGGCCAAGAAAATGATGAAAATTCCTGGGTTATTAAGATAAGTATTTACTTTAGAAATCAAATTTAGATATTAAAAAAATACATTTATCAAATAAGGAAGACTTCCCCAGGCAAAAGATGAGTGGCTATTATGTTTAAAGATTTTAAAGAATGATCTCCAAGAGCTTAATACCCAGATGTATTGACATTTTGGGAAACATCAATTGGCCATCTTGACAATGAAACAGGGCTTATTGAAAAAACACAATATGGCAGTCAATGGACCACAATTCTCAATTAAATAGGAATTTCTCAAGTAGAGTCTGTATGAATTGATTGATTTGGACAGAAGTGAATGGAGCTTTGATGCATTAACAACTGATGTGCACAACTCCCCTTTGAATCATCCCTGGAAGATTTTAAGGTTTGACTATGAAACAATAAGTAAAAATTACTAATATTTTCCTTATTGTACTATGAATGTCCTTTTAAATGCAATAAATAAGATAAAAATAATTATAATAATAAATAATTATTCTAATGATGGCTTAAAATAATTATATTATTAAATAAATATAATAATATAATTTATATTATAAAAAAAATGATATAATAAATAAATATATTAATATAAGATAATTAATATATTTAAAAGCACTTTATTATTGTTACCAACGAATAATAAAGGCGTAAAAAATTGGTTTTTATTAATGAAAAACAATTAATAATAATAATATTACTAATATTCAAGTTATAAATTAATAAAAATACTATTTATATTAATTATAGAATTATTAAAGTAATAATAGAGACAAATTATTATAATAAGAGAAATAACCTACTTTTAATGCTTAATAGAATAATTTTGGTTAATTTTAAGCCTAATAATGTAAATACAACTTATTTAAACTGTAGTTACAATAGAAATTAAGAGAAATTACAATTTTTCTTGATTTTATGTGGAATAGAGGTTTTTAAGAGAAATTTAAACAAAACAATTAAATAATCACAATAATCAAGTCAAAGATGATGATTATAATAAGATTACCTTTGGTCTTTAATAATATAAAAGTTTTATATATAAAGAATAAAGAAATTACCTTTTTATTTAATGATTTAATGCTTTGTAAGCATTTGAGGGGAAAACAGAGTAAAAAGACCTCTATTTATAGTAAATACCTCCCTCCTAGAGTCCAACAAGCTTCTAGTAGATTTGTACTGATGCTTTCTACTAGAATTGATCAATATTTCAATGTTTGGTGATGATTACATCATGATCAAACCATCTTACCTCATAATTACGCCATTATTAAAGTTATCACTATAAATCTAAGTTTGATGACATCATAGGCTTGGCAGAAGCCTAAACTTTGTGTATTTTATTATTTTTAATCATATTCTAATAGTATTTACCAGTTTTATAACTCATATGACTGCTAAACTTAAAATAAGATTACAGGAAGTGATCTTAAATCATCAAATTTAAGCTTAAACTTTGATCATTAATACCTTTTACGTTATAAATGCTACAGCTATTCTGATAGTGTATTCCAATAGCTTGACATGTCCTCTTTAAGACGCCAACAGCATTTCATTACATCATTAAAACTGCATTTTCAATGATTTTTCTTGTAACTCCTCTTTTCTGTTGAAATTTAATATTTTAAGCTTCAAACAATGATTTCAAGGGGTTATACCTTGGATATTGTAATAATAAATACATCATTCTTCACTAATGAGCTAGAAGAATCCAACTGTCTACTTCTTTTTAAGTTTGGACCACTTTCACAACAAAGTGGTCAACAGCTCTATTGATTTTAATCAATAATCCCTTACAGGTTTCAACCATGTTTTTAACTTGTGAAATGAAGTTCATTTCTGTATTCCTACAGTAATCACGTGCTTACTTGAATTTTGGTTCATCACTATATCATGTATATCTCAAAAGAGATTAGCTAAATTCCTTGAATATATGTGTTGACCAAAAAAGTGCATATATTAAGCTTAATTCCTCAAGTATTGAGTTTGGATATTAGCTTCTTAATTGTTTTATGTGTGGATTTTCATGGAGAATCCAATGGTACCATTTATTTCACATGTTGGTTCATTGGTATTTGGAATAGTTAAGGGTTTATCCTTTTTCTAAGGTATTATTACTTACAACTCATTAAATATTGACTTTATAGATATGCCATAAAAATGGTATATGTGTATTTTACCATGGAGAATCCAATGGTAAAGTTTATTTCAAATGTTTATTCATTGCCTTTTAAGTTAAACCAAGTTCTATGCCTATTTATGGAATTTTTGTAGTTTGAAGGTGATTATTTTTACTGTATAATTATTTTAAATATTTCTTGTGACCTTTTTGGGTATGTGGTCATATATCAAACGTTCACAAAAATCCTTGCCAGTATTCCCTTTTAATCAATACCTGAATGGGCCAAGGTATTTATGTCTTCAAATGGACTTCTTGAAAACCTAGTAATTACCCATTATTGATTCAAAGATGGTGTAAATGCTTCCTTCACAAAAAAATGGGATTGAGGGGTTGTCACTTATATTCAGATAATCAAATTGAGTGTTGAAATTTACACCATTGAATTTCTGAAAAAAATGATGCAAAATGGTATATAATACCATCATAATCCTTGGTTTATTAATGGAAGAAAGTGAAACCCCAATATGAGGTCTTCACCCTTGGGAGTATCAATTACTAAAAGTACACATTCAAAGCTTTGGAAGGAAGGGAGATCAACCATATATCTAGTTTGGTTAGTAACAAATGAAAGTGGACTCAGAAAGTTTCAAAATGATTAAAGGAATCTTCTATGGGAGTTCTGCCATACTCACCAAATACCTATGAAAAAACGTCTTTGAAATAAATCAGTTGGTTGCATAATAATAAAACAGAATACCACAAAATAAATCAAAAGGGAAGAAAAGACAAGCAATTTTACATATTTCTTGACAGAAGTATTCAGAATTCACAATTTTTCTGTGGGTGGAATTTCATAAAGACCATTGATCACAACATGATCTTCACTAAGGATTTTCCCTGGAGGGAAATTATTCCTGCTTGCTGGGTAATATGGCATAAAGGCCTTTTGAAACAAGCCTTGAGAATATGCTTCAGTCACAGGGGCTCTTGGGATAACATGAATGGCCTGGCACTCAGGAATCAAGAACTAACTTGGAGGGCTCCAAAAGGATAAATAAATAGACAAGGATATATTTCTTCAAAGGAAAATAAGAGAAAGCATAAGATATGCCAAAAGATATGAATTAAGCCAAAGGCCAAATAGCCAATCAAATTAATCATCATGTCACTGTTTCAACCTCCAAGAAAGAACAATGGAATTAGTAAAGGATATGATCACAAATATGCACTGACAGGAAAAGAGAAATGTTCAAATGACTGACTTAAGAATATCAGTATTTAATCTTAAGAATCAAAATAAAATAATAACAAATATCAATGAAGTACATCAATTGACTGGGGAAAAGGTCTCCAGGGAAGAAAAGATGGCCAGTATATGTGAAAAGCTGAACACTGATCCGGGCAGGTGGGTTACCCAGCAGTATTGAATTTTTTAGGTCAATAAAGCTCTGAAAATATTGAGAAATGAAATGTGTGCCGTGAATACCCACAGTTGAATCTGCATTGGCCAAAAAAGGAAAAATGTCATACAGGTTGCCTGAATGCAGCTTATATGAACCAATTAAGTTTTCCAAAGAGTGCTGAAATTCTTGATGCCTTGAAAACTGATTTTGATAAGGAAAACCCTCTTCAAACTGTCCTTGAAGAATCCTGTAAAAGTATTCCCTTGGGGGGATACTGTTGAAATGAAAATCCAACACTTGAAGGGTCAGGTTATTGGTAACCTCAAAGGATCTGGTGGAGTCCACCATGCAGTGCCAACTTGAGTAAGATGAGTCTTTCCTTGGAGATTGACTAATGGGCTGGTTATTTGACTTTAAATGATGGAATGAAGTCTTGAAATCTCATCATTGGTATAAAATCCAGTGCACATTCCATAGCAGAGATAAAGGGTGTCCCTTGACTTGAGAGTAAATCCTGGTGGTTTCCAGAGGCAGTGGGTAGAGTCTTGGGGTCTATGGGAATATGTGGCCAATTTGATATTTTTTGGTCCTTGGAGAAATTGGCAAAAATTGGGTCATCATTGGGCCCACGTGGAATTTGGGCTAATGGGCTGTCCCCTTGACCCTTTTTGGTTTCATTGAATTTAGGCCAAAAGGGACCTAAATGGTCCTATGGCACACATCCTACATTCTGAAGGCTGAATAGGCCATGGGGGGCCTCAATTTCCCCAAAACGGCATTAAGGCCTAAAACCCCATAATAAAAGGGGGGCTAGGAGCCAGAGAGCTTTATGAAAAAAAATGACCCCCCAGTTCCAAAGTCAAGGTGATTGGTGAGTTAAGGGATTTAGGGGGTTCGCATGAGTGTGACACCTTCCCACCAAAATTAAGAACCAGACCTTCTTCAATCTTCTTGTTTTTTCAGAACACATCAACTTCCTGTCCTTTTTCAGTAAATAAAAATGGGGCTTGTCCCTCTTCTAAAAATTAGATTTATTCTTCATATTGTGTCTTGAGCTTGAATAATTTTACTTTGAGGTTTCAGTCATCTTCTCTTGCAAGAGATTATCTTATTTTTGCCTCTTGTGGTACCTGTTATCAAGCTCCATGGTAATATGCATTAAATCATGAAGACAACAAATAGTTGAAGGATGGGAGAAAAAATGGCTCAACATCTTGCAGGCCAAAACCTTCCTTGCATGATGAATCTCAGCCCTTTCCCCCCAGTATACTCTTATTTCAGCCAAACTCCTTAAATCATAAATATATATAAATAAATGACCTCCTTCATTCATTCAGAAGCCATGCAGGTCTGGTTCAGATCTTTTAACTTCATTTGGGTCTCCATATAAAGTGAAGGGTTGGGATTTGGATAAGATTCCGTTATTCAAGACATAAGTTGGGTCTTTATTGGTGTGGTTGGAAAGGTAAGGCTCAGTCCATTTAGCAGCCCTAACCATGTGAAATGAAGTGGCAAAAACTGTTCTTTCTGTCTTCAAAGAAATTTTCCTTCTAATTATGAAATATAAGCTGGCAGGACTGAATAAAACTTGTAGCTTTGTAGGATTGACTCCCATCAAAGAGGTCTGATGCTTTCATTGATGGTTTCAAAAAATGGTGATCTATACAAATTTAAAAGAAAAGGAAAAGTTTAATAAGGATTGAGAGGAGAATATAAAGAATAGGTCAATTTTTGATATTGAAGAATGAGTGAGAGAAAATTTAGAATCAATTAAGAAGCCATTGGTTGATAAAGTGCTAAAAAGTGACAATTGCTATGAAATGTGGAAGGAGTGTATCTGAGTCTTTGCTTGAAAATCAAGTACTTTTCCTTTTTACAAGTTTGAATTCCAAAAATACTCTAAAATAGATATTAATTGATAAAAAGTTAAATTTTTCAGAATAAGTTAAATTAAACTTAATCAAGAAAAGAAATTGAGGCAATGAATAAGAGAAAAGAGTCTCTCAAAATATTATTAAAGAGAAAGTATGCCTAAAAGTGACCAGAGTGAATTTGGTAATGAAGGGACAAAGTTAAGAGTGATGAATTATGCTTTAATTAACTTTTCAAATGTTTTGAGCCTTTGATATATTACCAATTACCCAAAAAGGTAACTAAAAAAGTTCAAAATACCTATTTTAATAATCAGAATTTATATTGTTATCTCAAATGTAGTGAAAAGGCCTTAAAAAAATAAGACGTTGATTCTCTGATAAACCAATGTATAAGAGTGTGAAATGAATTACACAACTCAATTTCACATTAAAATCTCAATATTCAAAACTTTCATGTCATTTATAAAAAAGTAAATACCTTTGGAGATAACATGAATACATGCACTTTTATGATCAGCACATATATTCATGGTTTTCAGCTTTTTTTGTGAATTATGCATGATAGAGATTTGAACCAAAATTAAAGTTACCACATAATTACAGTAAAAACACAGACATAAACTCTATTTGGAAAGTTATTGGAACGGTCATACATTGAAATGGTTAATTGATCAAGATAGTTGGAGTTGCTTACCACTTTGTTGTAGAAGTGGTCCAAACTCATATATAAGTATTTATTCAGACTCCACTAGCTCATACATCATTACTTATGTAATATTCATCATTATAATCAAGTTATAACCACTTAATTTATGGTTTGACATTTGAAATAGTAAATTCCAATAGCAAGGACAAGTTCCAAGAAAAATTGTCAAGAATAGGGTTTTGATCATGTAATGTAATTATCTTGCGAGTTTTTAAGGACATAAAAAGCTATAAAAATTCACTCACTTAATAGCTGAAGAATGTATATCTTGAGTGTTATGAATGATCAAAGTTTAAGCTTAAAATTTATTAGTTATTATCACTCATTGTAACATTATTTTAAGTTTAACAGCTATATAAGTGATACAATTGGTGAATCCTGATTTAGTATGATGAATAATAATGAAATACACAAAATTTAGATTTCTCAAAAGCCTATTATGTCAGAAAACTCAAGGTTGTAGTGAAGACTCTAAATAATGATGGAATAGTGAGTTAAGAAGGTTTAATTATGACCTAATCATCAGTAAAACCCAAAATATTGATCAATTCCAGTGTAAACCATCAGTAAGAGTCTTCTTAAAGCCTTCTGGAATCTAAGAGGCATTATTTTACTGTAAATAGAGCTCTTTTTCCTCTATTTACCCCTCAGACACAACAAAACACCAAAAGTATTAAATCCAAATGTAATAACTTTACTCCACTTATATAGTTCCATGATATTATAAAATATTAAAGTAGATTGTAATATTATTTAGTTATTTGTACATTCTTCAACTGTTATTTCAATTGTTTTTTTCAATTCTTCTACAAATCTCTAATTCCACATAAAATCAAGAAAATTTGTATTTATTTATTTTTTAGTTGTGGATACAATTTTAATAAGTTTTATTAACACTATTTGGCCTAAAATAATTCAAAATTATTATATTGATTGTTGGAAGTAGGTTATATTCCTCTTTATTATTTTTCTTCATGATTTTCTGACAAGAATTCTTCATGCATATATTATTTGTTTTTAACAATGATAAATTGCCATAAATCAATTAATTATTAATTATCAATACATTTATTTTTAAAATATTCTTTCTTTGTGACATAAATCATATTATTATATTTATATAGTAACATAAATATTTTAACACCATAGTTATAATGATTTTTTTATTAAAATTCTTCTTTATCTTCTGAAGTACTTGAATAGTAAGATTCAGAGTACAATAAGCAAATTGTTAGTAATATTTGCCTATTCTTTTATAGTGAGACCTTATAATGGTCCCAGGTTAAAGCTGCTTATGAGAGATACAAACATTCATTATGATTTTTTTCCATTCTTTTATAAGGTTCAGAATAATTCAAAAAGGGTTTTTGTAATGTCTAATTGATTGTTTTTACAGTGATAAAACAACTTATAGAAGGAAGCAATTATCAAGCCAAGAGAAAAATGTGGCAAAGAAGACATTTTTTATAGCCACCAATTTTCTTACTCCAAAAGTAATATGTACTCTAATAATTATTTTGTGAGCCTTGAGGTATATTTTACTTACCCAAATAGGCCACAATTATCATAAAAATAAATTTTGAATTATGAATAAATCATAAGTCATGCATATACCAAAATTCTACATTTTTGATTTCAGAAAAGATGAATAACTTTTTATTAAGTAAGTAAATTCAAGGATTTGAGGCCAGATTTGGATTCTAAACAAAATTTCACCTAGGGTAGTTCCATAGAGTGAATAAGCTCAAATTAACTCTTTGAGGTGGTAATATGGGAAATACTTCAAGACCATATCATGAATACCACATAAAAGATACATGAAAACCTTTGTTTCTCTTAATTTAACACCAAAATAATGGGAATGTAAGAAATCCCATGTTACATATACACTAAGAATAGTGTTATGAATGTTTGAAGCACTTGATATCATGGTATTCTTAAATAGACCTTTGGTACACCCATAGTGGATATCTCACTTTAAGCTTAAATTTCTGTTTTGACATGAAAAATAAGCAAGGGGGACAAAAGACATCAAAGAGAGCCAGGGTAACTAACTTTTGAGGCCTCAGAGGTGTGGACAGCTCCAAAGCTTGTATCCATGGCTGATCTTGGCCTAATTGGTAAACTAAAACCTTTTGGGAACTTGCTTACCATGTTACAACTACAGTAAATCTTGCGAAAATAGCAAATAACCTGCTATTTTGACATTCCAAGGAGGTAAAAAGCTACTTAGACTCCTGTAACAATGTCAATTCTTAATTATTTTCCATGGATAAGCCCCAAAAGAGTAATTAAAACCCTTTTTGGACATTTATCCATTGATTTAACTCAAAGAAACCAGTTAAACACTGATATTTGCAATTCTACGTAGAAATGAGGTAAAAACTTCAAAAATTCATTAAAAATACAATTCTTAATTAATATTTCTGAAACCTTCAGGACCAATGGAGAACCGTATTATAAATGCTCAAACCACAAAGAATTACAGTTTTACTAGTAAAATGAAAAGTTTTTCTTACAGTCCATTTTTGACTATTCTACGTGAAACACTGAATCTTGTAAAATTAACAGTAATTACAACCTGTGATGAAACTGCCAATAAAATTGTTAAATTTGAGAAATAAATTATTATTTTGGAATAAAAGAAGATTTACAGATGTTACTCCTTTTATTCTTAACCATATTGGGGTTGGTAGTCACGTAAAAGCATCAATTAAGTACTTATGATAATCTTATGTGACAACAGATGATGCAATCAATAATCCAAAGGGGTTTAATTTTTCTCACTCACTGGTTTTTAGTTTGCTCCATGGAATGCCTCTATGAGCTGTTGTTAGCTTAAAAGAGCCCTCCTCTTGCTGTTTTTTCCAGATAATCATCTTATTATCATTCAAATCATTGTTACCAGCAAGTAAGTATCAGTTAAAGCTATTGTTAAGTGTTTTAATTCTTTCAGACTCAATCATAAAGACGTGAAATCATAGAATCCAACTATATATTGTTGTAATACTGTTATAAATACATTTTGATCCCTTAAATCCACAATTCTATGTCAAATCTCTCTGTCTTATCTTTCAATAAGCTCTTTGGAATATTAGTGAGTTATTTATCTTTAATTATTAAACTTTTTTCTAAATAATTAGTTTTCTTCAAGAATTATATTTATAGTCATTCTTGAAAAAGATAATTATATATCAAAATAATTTTATTATTTTAATAAAAGAAGTTTTATTATTAAAATTTTCTTGTAATTGATTCTTGTAGACAATTACTGCTCACTGTTAAAGTCACTAGTAGTTTTTAACACGTGAAAGAAATAATTCTTTAATTATTTAATTGTGGTTATAATAATATCTTATTATTATATTTCATAAGAACAGACATAGTACTGTTGAGTAATAGTAATATTATCATCAGTTTCATAGTCACATCTTACATTTGGGGGCCTGGCTGTGTTTTTTGAACCTTGTACCCTTAATTAATATATTTTTGAGTTCTAAAACATATTAATTTGATATTTTTTTCTTTCATTTTGAAGTTAAAATAATTCTTATTTTTGAAATTGTTTTGAAAATCATTTTCATTGAGGAATTTGTTCTAATTTTATACTGTTTTTACAAGTGGCTTTTTCACATCCAAAAAACTTATAAAATTATTCTTTGAGTTACTCTGAATTAATTTTCATTCAAAATCTTAAAATTTATTTTGTTTCTTTAAAAAGAATAATTTTTTTAATATTGAAAAAATATAAAACTTATAAGAAATCTCTAAAAAATATTTTAAAAAGTATAAAAAATAATTTTTTCTCTTTTATAGTTTTTTTCTAGTGTCTTAAATCAAATACTGTGCAGCTGGTAACAAGCTCCGTAAGAGATATATGACCAGTCCAGAATCTTCAGAAGCAGAATCTGAAGACAGTATTGAGGTTCAAACTGCTAAAAGAGGCACCTTATTTAACTCAGAAAAGAATAAAATACCACCAAAAGGTGTGTGGTTATCTTATATTTTCACTTTTTATCTTTTAATTGACATGAAAATGGTGCATACCAGAAATGGAAGCAACTATTCAGTCCAAGCAGATGGATGTGGACAAGGAAGAGGCAAGGCGAAATCCAGCAGTGGCAAGTCTTCCTCAAGAAAGACACATTTGGAGGATGCCAGAGTTGCCCCCCATTCCCCAAGGTCTGTACCCACAGATTTTGATGTGAATTCTGAGCCTGAACTGATTCATGATAATATTTCCAGGGCTTAACCATTTTCAAGTGGCAGAAATAGGAATATATATCAATGAAAATACAAAAATTGGTTCAGAGCAGCCAAAGAAGAGGAGTGGGAAATATTCCCAAGCCTTTGGCAGGGGGCCATGAACTCCTACATACACATCAAGAGCTTTCTGGGTCAGGAGAAGACCATAGAACTCTTAGGAGAGTGGAGCCCCCTGTCTTGCAAAGACAAGCTCAAAAAGATAAAGAACTGGTTGAAGAACCAAAGTCTTTTATCCATAGACCAGAAGCAGGAACTGGAAATGACTCCAGCTCTGGATACAGAGGCCCCAGTCGCGTCTACCAGCTCCAAACCAGCTCCAGAAATGTCCAAAGACAAGCCCAAAGCACCTCAGAAGATGCAGAGGCCCCAAGAACCATCAAGGCAGGGGCAAAGGAAAAGGCAATTGGCACAGACCTTACCCACAGGGGTACAGGATCTCCAAATTGGAGCCTTCAGCTGTGGACAGTGTGTTCAACATGGCCAGAACTTCAATGGAATTCACAGCCAAGGAGAAATAGAGGATGAACAGGACCTTTCCATGCAAGTAAATCATGTACAAAGAAGTATTAATGTAGAAATTGGTAAACTTGATTCAAAGTTAACCAAAATAACATTGGATATCAGTGAATTAAAAAGAAATGACAAGAAATATACTGAATGGTATGAATTGAAAAATTCCAAATTTGATTCAATTATCAATGCATGTAGCAGGATTGAGAGTACATGTCAAGTTCAGAATGATGAAATGAAAGATATTTGCATTTTTAAAATGAATGATCAACTTAAAATTCTGAAAGATCATGTCTTAGAAATAGTTGAGAATACCAATCAGTTTGCTACACATTTAGCAAAAAGTGACAGTGAAAGGCAGAAGCTCAAAAATGAAATCATTACAAATGTACAACAAATTCATAAGAATTATGTACCACATATGCCAAGACATTCTACACCTTTTACTGAAGAAAAAAATTCTGTTAAAGGAAGTTTTACACAGCTTTTAGGAGAAAATGTTGTCTCTGTTAAAGATATTCCCAAATTGGAAGAATGGGCATCATTCTCTGGTGAAGGAGAATATAACAATATTGAGTTCATCAGGACTATTGATATGTTTCAAGTAGACTTTCATATACCTGATGAAATAATAGTGGGAAAATTACACTCTCTGTTTACCAGAACTGCAAAGAAATGGTATTGCAAGATGAAGATGGATCATGGGAAACATGATTGGTCTTGGTGGAAATCTGAAGTGATTACCAAATGGGCCAGTAATTCTTGGGGGTTTAAAATGGAAAATGATTTTGAAAGTGCAATTTTTAACTCAGAAAAAGATAAACCACGTACTTGGTTCTTCAAGCAAAAAGCCAGATTATCTGCTTTACACCCAGACATGTCTGACACTATGATTAATATGAAAATATTAAGAAAATGTGGGGGAGAACTGGAACATGCTATCAAGAGAAGATGTGTAGAACCCTGTTCAACAGAGGACTACATTAATGCAATGGAAGATATCATTAACAGAACAAGAATTGGTAAAACTTGGACTATAATCCCTATGGAATCAAAAAATGGTCCCAAAGATTCCCAGAGAGGATAAAAGACCAGAAAGACCTGTCTTGAAGTGTCATAAATGTGGAAGTACTTCAAATTTAGCCAACAATTGCACCAAAAAGACAAAAATCAATGAAGTTCAGGTCATTGAAGGAATTCAGTGTAATGAAGAGAAAGAGGAATCTGATCAAGATTCTGCAGTCTCTGAGGATACACCAGTGGAGGACTATCCCATTGAAAACATTACAGCTTTCTTGGAGGTCACAGAAGTCCATACCCATTTGCCACAGCACAGTGAGGATTTCTGAAGCCTGATAAATATCCAAGATGCCAGAATTTGTAAGACAAAACCTGCTAGAGGTAAAGGTTACACTGCTGGAGCATCCTTTATCACATCAGTTTTGATGAGTGATATTTAAGCCAAAGTAAATTTGGATACAGAGGCATTTTGCACTTGTGTGGGCAAAGATTATCTCTAAATTATACTTCCTGAATGGAAAAACCATCTATTACCAACAGAAGGTGTGCAATTTAGTAGTGCCAGTAACAATATGTACCCCTTGGGTATATTGAACACTAATCTTGTATTTCCACACAAACCCAGCAGGAAGTGTAAGGATGAAAACTGAGATTGTGGTAATGGATAATTGCACATCTCAGCACATCATTCTTGGGAATGATTACTTGAATATTTATGGTATTGACATCAATAACCATAAAGACAGATATTTCCAAATTGGGGATAACAAAAGACAAAAATTTGCTTTTTCCAATATGCCAAAACAAATATCTGTGGTATCTTCTGTTAAAGATACTTATAAAGATGAAGTTGTGTCTACTCAACTTGTTGAAGCACAAATTAATCCATCATTTTCACCCAAAAATGAGGAATGAACTTATTGATGTGTTATACACTTACAATATTGCATTTGCCTCTGATAATGAACCATTAGGTGCTATAAGGGGACATGAAGTTGATATTACTCTTAATATTGACAGACCATATCCTCCAGTACTTAAAAGACCAGCTTATCCAGCCAATCCCAGGGCCAGAGAAGCCTTGGAAAAACATATCCAAGAGTTAATTTGACTTGGTGTACTAAGGAAATTAGGCCATAATGAGGAAGTTGAAGTGACAACACCTGTGATTATTGCCTGGGAGAATGATAAGTCACGAATGGTTGGAGATTTCAGAGCATTGAATACCTACACAGATCCAGATAGGTATCCAATCCCTAGAACTCAACAAACCTTGACTCAATGGTCTAAAGCCAAGTATATAACATCAATGGATGCATTGAAAGGCTTTCATCAAAATCTTTTGACACCTAAAGCTAAGAAATTACTTAGAATTATCACTCACTGTGGTATTTATGAGTATCTTAGAATGCCATTTGGCATTCAAAATGCTCCATCCCATTATCAAAGAATAATGAATACCACTTTTCCCACAGAATTGTCTGAGGGATGGCTTATCATTTATATTGATTATATTATCATATGTTCCAATTCTTGGTCCATACACCTTGAAAGACTTGCAAGGGTACTTCACAAATTTGCAGAAGTGAAAATTAAAATTTCACTTAAGAAATGCAATTTTGGTTTTGAAGAACTCAAAGCATTAGGACATTTTGTTTCTGGTTTAAGCTTGGGTATTGACAAAAAGAAGGTAGCAGCAGTGTTACTTAAGCCAATACCCCAGAATCAAAAAGAAATGATGTCTCTTCATGGGTTTGCCAGTTATTATAGGAAACACTTGAGAAACTTTTCAATTCTAGCCAAGTCACTATATAGAATCTGTGATCAACAGACTGTATTTGGGATTACACCGAAGAGAACTAAAGCTTATGAGAAGATAAAGAAAGCTCTTACAGAAGCACCTTTAATCCTCATGCCTGACTGGAATATTCCTTTTAAATTGTACATTGATGCATGTGCGGATGGATTAGGGGCAGCACTACATCAAGTCCAAATTATTGATGACAAACCTACAGAAGGGCCAGTTTGTTATATCTCAAGATGAATCAAACCAACAGAGGCCAGATATGGTGCAAGCCAAATGGAGTGCTTATGTTTGGTATGGGAACTTGAGAAATTACTTTATTATCTTGATGGAAGTGTCTTTGAAGTGATAACTGACTTTAATGCAGTAAAATCACTTCTTAATATGAAGACTCCCAACAGATATATATTAAGATGGCAAATAGCCATTCAAGAATATAGAGGAAACATGACTATAGTCCATAAAGCAGGAAACATTCAAAAGCATTCTGATTCACTTAACAGGTGGGCATTAGCCAACAATCCTGATAATCCAGCTTATGTACCTTTGGAAGCTGAACCACAGATTCCAATTGAAGGAATTAACATAACTGATATTGGGACTGAATTCTTTGAAGAGGTCAGAGAATCTTTAAAGCAAGACAAGAATTGCCATATCTTGACTTCTTTATTAGATAAAGACTGCAAAGATACATCTTTAGTCAATGCACTAGATGAAGTTTGGAGAAATTCCTATTCTAAAGGAAGCTTTCACTTTTTTGATGGGATTATCTACCACAGAACCAAACATTCTTGTGTAAGGACATTATGCAGCAGATTGCTCATCAATACTATTCCTCATTAATTCCATGATAGCATCTACTCTGGACACCTGTAAGAGGACAGAACACTTGAAAAAGTGAAGAACTGTGCATGGTGGCCATCTTGGAGAAAAGAAACCATTGAATATTGCCATACCTGTGACAGATGTCAAAAAGCAAACATGAGTACAGGCAAGAAATTTGGACTTATGATCCATATTCAAGAACCAAAATCCCCTTGGGAAGTTGTTCACATGGATGGGGTCACAGCACTTCCTCCAAGTGGTGACAAAATTTATGATGCGTTTCTAGTCATTGTAGACAGATATAGCAAGACTCCCATATTATTACCATGTCATAAAGATGACACTGCTATAGATACAGCTCTTCTTCTATGGAGTAGAGTTATTTTTCATACAGAATTATTTAACAATGTCATAAGTGATAGAGATCCCAAGTTCACATCTGCACTTTGGACAAATCTTTATAGATTGTTTGGGACTAAGTTATCATTATCTACAAGATACCACCCTCAAACAGATGGGCTAGCAGAAAGGATGATTCAAACTTTAGAAGACATGATCAGGAGATTTTGTGCTTATGGGTTAGAATTCAAAGACTCAGATGGCTTTACCCATGACTGGTGCACTCTGATACCTGCATTAGAATTGGAATACAAGACATCCGTCCATTCTTCCACAGGACACACTCCTGCTATGTTAGAAAAAGGATGGAATCCAAGACTCCCAGAAGACACACTGAGGAAAGACTTGATTGACATTCATCCTACAGCTTCCAGATTCAATATAATGCTTGATAAAGTCAAAAATCATGCAAAACAAAGTATGAATGATGCTTTTGATTATGCAAAACAGAAGTGGGACAAGAGTCATAAAGTACCAGACTTCAAAGTAGGGGACTTAGTTCTAGCTTCAACCTTTAATTTTAATAATATCAAAGGCCCAAATAAACTCAAAGATTCTTATGTTGGACCTTTTATTATTATTGACTTACATGGAACCAATGCAGTTCAAGTGGAATTGATTGGTGAATTGGAAAATAAACACCCCACTTTTCCAGTCAAAGAGACAACTTATTAAGAAGAAAAATGAATGAACATAACTCAAAGGAATTAAGAGCTACTTAATACAGTTTTAGAGCGGCTCTTGGCAAAAATATAACTGGCCTGGAAACCAAAAGTCAATAACTCACTTCAATGGCTTCAAAGTAATAAAGAAGATGATGGAAGATTATATTTCTTTAAAAGATATAACAGGAAGGACAAATATTCCAAAAAAAAAAATAAAAAGGGAAGGAAAAGGTGAAAGAGCCAACCAAATGAGTTTCCAATTCACTTTTGCAACCTTCCAAAAAGAACATTTGACTCAGTAAAAGATATGACCACCAATTTCCACTGACAGGAAAAGAAAATATGCAAATGACAGACTTATAGATATCAGAATTTCCTTTCAATGATGAATAGGAGCTAAGAACAACACTAAGTCTATTGGATTAATCAACTGTGGAAAAGCTGCCCAGGGGTGAAAACATAGCCAGTATATGTGGACAGTTGAAATACAGATCCTGGAAAGCTGAGAAACCCACTTTATTGAATCTTTTGGGAAATTACAGACCTAGCCATCTTGGAAACTGAATTGTGTGTCTTGAATTCTGAAGTTGGAAAAGGAATTGACCTAAAAGGGTAAGTCCCATACAAGTTTCTTGAATAAAGCCTGCATGGATCAATTGAGTTTTACAAGAAGTGCTAGAGATTTTGATGACTTGAAAACTGATTTTAGAATTAAAAAACCCTTGAAAACACCATCAAAAAATCCTTGCACAGTATCCCCTTCAAGGAATAATGTTGCGTTGGAATTGACCAATACATGCAGGGCCAGGTAATTGTTGTCCTCAAATGGTATTCTGAGAGTTTATATAAATAATAATTTTCATTGCTTTAATACCTTCCTTCAAAAATGGATCGGTGGAGTGTTGAATTGACTCCACATGCAATAATTGAATCTTTAAAATGTCACCATTTAATTAATAGATAAAAATGGTGCATAATGGTTTATAATAATGTATATGCCCATTGAGGGTTCCTTCAGTCCTTGGTCCAAGATTGAAAAGAGTTTCCCTTGTCTTGATGGGAAGCCCTTCTGAAGGTGGATGGTGCCCGCTGGTCTCAGCAAGAGGAAATGAGTTCAGTACTGAGGTAACATTGGACAAGTGCCCAACTTCAAGGTTTGGGGGTGTCACAACCACTTGTAATCACCCCCCAATGGGTGTTACAGCAATTATAGCCTGACCTCATTTTATGTCCAATTGGCCATGTCATCATTTTTCAAGGCCAATTGAACCATATTGGTGTTTTATGGCCTCTGGGCCACACCACCTTTTGCTGGCCATTTATGGCCTCCGGCCATATCCTGCATAATTTCCCCTTTTGGCCAGTTCTTCACTTCACCAACCCCCAGGCCAATTGGTTTGTTTTTGACCTCGGGGGTCCATCTAGATTTCCAGGGGCCTCTGGCCCCTCTAGCCACCACCAGGGCCCTTGGGCCCACCACTCTGATTATGGGATTTTTGGTCTAAATGTCCTTTTTGGGCCATTTAGGTCCCCTACAGCCTCTGAAGTCCATGGGACATATTCCACAGCCCATGGTCCTTGGGACCCTTAGGCCCCGTTTTGGCCTAAATCCAATGAGGCCAAAAGGGGCCGGGGGGCAATCACCTACCCTCAAGGCCAGATGGGACCCAAACCATGAGTAGGCCCATGTGAACCAATTTTGGCCCCCAATCTCACCAGTCCCTGAAATGGGCAAAAGGACCCCAGGACTCAAATTGCCCAAGAACCACGTGTTGGCCCCTTTAAACCCCTGGGCTTGGGCAATCACCAGAGGCCAGCAGCCCAAGCTCAGCAAGGCTTCCCCTTGCCCAATGTACTCCATAGCATGGATTCTGGTATGGTGCATATATGGTCTAATATACCATTATGCACCATTTTTGATCAGCAATCCAATGGTGATGGTTTTGTGACCAAATGAATCTATTTAGATCAGGTATCCAAATCGATCACCCATTTCAAAGGAAGTCTTTTCATTCATTCAGTCTTGCAATCCCTGGAAGCTACAAGAAAACCATTCCAGGACCCCAACCACCTGGCCCTGCAGGAGTTGGGTTGTACTTTATTTTCAGTATTATTTGAAGGGCAATTTAAAGAGGTTATCAATCATTGATTCAGTTTTCAGGACATCCAGTACTTTAGTATTCCTTGGACACCTCAATTGGTCCATACAGGCAGTATTCAAACAACCTGTATGGCCTTGGCCCTTTTGGGCCAATTTATATTCCACCGTGGGAATTCCATCACACAGTTAAGCTCTCAATATTTCCAGATATGTGTTGAACAAAAAAAGTCAATACAGCCAGGTGATCAACCCTTCAGGATCAGTCTTCAACGTTTCACATATACTGGCCACCTTTTCTTTTCTGGGGAAGTTTTACCCAGTTAATTAATATTTTGGATTTATATTTATCCCTATGTTCTTTTCATTTATCAAATTAAATACTGAGAATATTAAGTAAGTCATTTGCATGTTTGTCTTCTTTGCCTGTCAGTGGATATTGGTGGTAATATCCTTTACTAATTCCATTGTTCTCTCTGACAGGTTGAAACAGTGAATAGAGCATTCATATGTTTGGTTCTTTGCCTTTTGGCTTTCTCTATTATCTTGGCCATTGGCTTCTCTTTTCTTTTATCTTTGGCATACTTGTCTATACTCTTATTCTTCCTTAAAGAAATATATTCCTCATATTTTCTTGATTTTTTTGGAGCCCTCCAAGTGAGCTCTTGATTCCTGAGTTTCAGGCCACTCTTATTTTCCATAGGAGCCCCTGTGACATAGGGAACTTTGGCACTTATTAATTTGGGGGGAAAAGTTGGTTGAGTCAATCCCAAAAGTGTTTTTGGGCCCTTTTTGATTGTGCCAAAAGGGGCCATAGAGGCCTTAGGGGAATAAATGGCCCATAATACCCCCAATGAAAGGGGGGGGCAGAGAAGGTAAGAAGACCTCCCAGCGCCAATTGGGTTAGATTTTCTGGGAGAAGGGATTTGAAATTTTCCCAAAGGCCCTTAGTGTCAGGAGATGGCCTGTGGGGAAACAATGATGGTTAAGGAAATAAGTGGCCAGTGATAGTGGGTGTGGCCCTGAGGTCACTAAACACTATGAGGGGGAGATTGGCTATAACTGAGATTTTTTCCCAATGTCCATAGATGTGTTAAGGCAATGATTTTGATAAACCCCCATTCAGGGAATTTCCCATGGTTGTGACAATACCTTGAAGACCAAACCCCCAAATAGTAATGGGATTTTGTTAGATCCCATAAAAGACATAAAAATTATGTCTGACTTGATCCATACCTTGCCTTGAATATTTCAGCTTCCTGGAGAAATAACAGATTACTCCTTCTCTGGGTTCACCATCCACACTTTGTCTTTGGTGTGGATCTTTCCCTAAACCTTGATTGAAAGCTGAATCTATGTGCAAATGCAATTGAACTTCAAAGTCAGGTAGAATGACAACAGGTGCATTAGTGAGTTCATGTTTTCTCCTCTCATATGTATCCCTTCCTTCCTTGATAATCCCAAAAACTAAATATTTTAAATATAACTTGTATAAGCTGCTAGTTATGTGGGAAAAACTTTTGATGTGGTTTTTGAAATAGATATCAAACCCAAGGAGGGATTAAAAACCTTGATGTCCCTTGCTACTGCCTTTTGACATATTGCTTTCATTTTGTTTTTGTCTATGGAAAGGCTTAATCCTGAGAATTTATGTCACAATGCCAATAGCACCAGTTGGCCAAAATAACACTCCATAATTGAAATTTTCAGCTTGATGGGTTTTCACTTACTCAAGACTATGTTTATGTATTTCACATGATCTCCTGATGTTTCTGAGTATATGATGATATAATCAATATAAACTAAGATCCATCTTGCTAATATTACCTCCTGAAATATCATGTCCATTATTTTTTGTAATTCATTTGGTGCATCTTTGATGCAAAATCAAATTGAGGTGTACTCATACATATCTATTTGGCATATGATTCTGAGTAGATTAATGGAGTTTGTTTTAAACCACTTTCGTGCCATTAATCTTGGTGATGTATTTGGTTTTTGACAGCTGATCTAGTTCATGGGGTATCCATGGTATAGGATACCTTTAGCCATAGTGTATGGTGTTATGACCTTGACAGATAGAACTCTGATAAGCCCTATAATACATGAATTCCATGATAGTGTTGTATCTGTTCATCTCTCAGAAGATAAGACACTGGCTTATCAATTCCAGTGTATACCATATATAACTTTAATATTGGTAATATTATTGTTATAAATGTTTTTTTGTCATGAAATAAAAAAAGAATTTATGCCCTCATTATTTTTTAGTACCAAAAATAAAGTGTCATAAATATATCAATTATTATATATCAATATATTTATCTTGATAATATTAATTTTTTAATATAATTTCTATTATTATATTTATTTGATAATATAAATGTTTTTACACCATCATTATAATAATTATTTATTATTATAGCTATTTTTTATCTTGTTCTCTGGTTTAATAAGGACATTCATAGTACAATAAGTAAAATATTGGTAATATTTACTTATTGTTTCATAGTCAAACCTTAGAGTTAAGAATTTTCACTTCCAAGGATCGGAGTATGGTTCTTACACTGCCTATACGGCCTTTATTAGTTTCAGATGTGTTTTTGAAACCCCCTCTTAGATTCTTTCACCAATACAGGGTCAAGGTTTTGTTTCTGGGACCAAATAGCCTTCCAGTGAAATTTTTGACACTCAGGGATGCTGCAAAGAACCTGTAGGGTGCAGCAATACTGGCAAAACTATGATTAACTGAAGGATTAATATGCTCCTTTGTAGAATTGATCAATCATATTCAAGATTATGGGAAAGTATTGCACAGTAAAGGTGTATTGGCCAAACCGTGGGATTTTAACCTTAAAAACTTAATAACTTTGTTTCTTTTAAACATGATTCTCTCAAATTTGGTCCATTGTGTAGCCCTGGATGGCCTCCACAATTATGTTTAATTTGGTATGGGTAATATAAAATACTGCAAAGCTATGCCACTTTTAATTTCAATTTTTCAGATATGAAGTTTTCTCACATACTGTATTGGGTTTGTTTGTTTCATAGATTTTATTAGGGATGAGCTAAAAGGAAATGGATGGCACCATAAGATAGCCCTTATTTTTCCCTTTGTAAATTGGCCCCACTCTGGGTGTCTCACACTTCAACTGTAGAGATAATGGGAGGTGAATATTTTGTTCACCTTTATTTGGCTTAATTTTGGGCATATATATGGTGTATTTTTGACCCTATTTGGATTTGGTTAGTTCAATTTAATATCTTTACTTGAAAGCTTTGATTTGAATACCAATTAATGGATTTCTGAATTGTTCTCTGGATTTCAGATGAGAGGTGAAATTTAACAGTGATGCTCAGTTCTTTCTTTGAGTAGGAATAAATTTTTTATTCTTTGTTTTATGGTTATAGAGCTATACGCTTTCAAAGTTGTGCTTTTGCACATTCTTCCAATACCATTAATAAGCTAGTGTGGCTCAATTCCATTTGTGGTGGTATTTTTTTCTGCAATTGGTTTATGATATTTTGGCTGTCATTCTTGTGCTCTGGTTTTGAGTCATGGGCTGACAAGGTCCCTGCAGTCCTGGTCAAATATTTGAGAAAGGTTCCCTTTGACATGGTGGAATGAATTTTACATATTGCTTATGGTGTCTGGTGATTACCAGATGCCATTGCTTCAGTATGGAGGCCTCATGGTGCCAATTGCAATGTCTGGGGGTCTTGAGCATTTTGACAACTTGAGACTTGGTGGTATAAAATGTGCCCTGGTGGCCTCATTTAATTTGGGCCAAGAGAGGCTTGGTGTAACATTGATGCCAGAAACCATCAGCAAGCACTCAAGCTGTACACTCCGGGTGATGTTGGAACAGGTGGTCTGTCACCACCACCATGACTAGACCCTAGTTTGCTTGATTTAGAAATCATCACAACTGAGCAGAAGAGACTACAAGATTAAGGTTGAAGTGCCTTGATATTTTTCTGGTTTTATAGGTTACAGTACCCCCAGGGTAGGACACGCTGTGTCCCGAAGTGCACTTACACAGATGCGCAAACCTGGGCTCAATCAGGGGAATCAGATACACAAAAGGCCAGTATGTGGATCCATAAGGGTTATGGGTCATAACTCCCAAGCCCTTTCTTCCAATAGGTTTGTAACACCCAAATTTTGCAATGTGTCACCACTCCACAATCGTCAAATCCACCCATGACAGTAAACCTTGATCTTCTGTCACATTGATTCCAGAAAACATCAACAAGCACTCAAGATATCCACTCAGCGTCATTTCAGAAAAGGTGGTCCCCCACCACCACCATGACTAGACCCTAGGTTGCTTGATTGTGCAATCATCACAACTGAGAAGAAAAGGCTACAAAATCAATATTGAGGTTTCTTGATCTTTTTCTGGTATTATAGGTCACAGATCCACTGTCTGTGACACTTGGGCAGGCCTATCATCTGAAGACAGTGGTTTATGGACTGTAGAGCTATGGTATTCAGGCCATAGGAGCTGTAGGTGGCCTAAATGGCTCAAATCCCCTAATCAAAGGTGTAGTTCAGGGGGGAATAGGCCCATGGAGGGCTGTGAAGATCCCCAAGTGGGTTTCCTGCAGGGAAAGGGTCATTTAAATGCCCTCAAAGGCCATTTGGAGGATCTCACAGGAAGTTGGGTGTGGCCCAGAGGTCTGAAAAGCCTTCAAGGTGCCAATTGTCCATAAAATTGATGTCATGGCCCCCAATGGCTAAGCCCTTTAAATTCTATGAGAATCCAATTGAGGGTTATAAAGCTACATGGTGGAATGTGTCCAGAAACTTTCCAGTGTTAACAGTTTTTTCAACTGGTTTGATTGCCTTTTTGGCAAGATTTTGCTTTGTTGAGGTCTGGTAGACAGCCATGTTTCTAATAAACCAGTTACTAATATCATGGTTTTTACTCTGATTATTTTTGCTCCATTTGATTACAAGGGTTCTTCCCCTTTCAGGTTCCTTTTGGGCTCCTGTTTTGATTAATGTAGCTACAAGAGGATGAAATGGGTGATACAATTGGCTACATGCACTTTAGGACACAGTCCTCTGGACATGGGGGTACTGTTATAGGGGAGAATTTGATATATAGCTTTGCAGTATTGACCACTGTTTTTAGTGGCGTAATAGCCCTTTTGGCAAGAGTTCCCTTTTTTGATATCTGGCAGACAGCATTGTGACAAAGACATCCCTGAGAAAGTCCTCATGTTTTGAATCCAAATGATGTGGTATTTCTTGCCCCCAAAAACATAAAACCAACCAGACCCACCAGAAACTGTCAGAAATATTGTTGGGTCCTTTACCAATGGTGAATAAACTCAGCATTGATGCCTACCAGCTCAAGCTCCCATCTCAATGAAAATGAATCCACCCCTTATCCCATATTTCCCTCCTTGAACAATTTAAAAAATCAAAAATACACAGTAGCAATCAAGAGCCTCCTCCTTCAATCAGAATTGAAGAAGAAGTTTATTGGAAATTCTTTCAGCTACTAGTTTCACAGTTAATAAGAGGAATGTTATAGCATTCGGTGGAATGGGAATGTTACAATCATAATCCAGAAACATCCACTTGCAATCCAACAAAAAAGCTCAAGAACTGTCATGAAATCTTTCAAGATTTTTTTTTATTATATCTTGAAAATCCAGGGATTAATTATTCGAGAACTTGATTTTGGATGGTTCTTGGTGCAGAGCAGGTTTTATGAAGGCAAGTTCACACTCCTGGCATGCACATTTAGTGCTTTTATACATTTGTTGTTTTAAACATTGCCTTTGCCATGCTTTGAACTTCAATTCCAATTGTTGGGCCATTTTTACTGGGAAATTAGAGCAGTTTTATATTCTGTAACTTAAAAGTCTTGAGCATTCCAAGTTATTCCTTTGGAAAGTTTAATTCTCTTTCATTTTTCTCCAGGATTGGTATGAAGCAAAAATAAATTACTTTCCTTGTGTGCATTTCCCTCAGGTGTCTTCAAGGGGTCAAATAATTGCATTGGCACCTTTTGAGTATGTGGTATCAACTTTTGTGGAAATATTAGATATCCTAAAACATTCCTTATATTCTTACCTTTCCCCTTATGTTTCCGCTTTAATCTTTATTTCCAACATTCAATTTTTATATTATTTATTCACAAAAAATTACATAAATCCTTTAAATTCCTTCAAGTAAAAATCCAATGTCCAAAGGAGAGCAAGTAATTCCCAAACAATATGAAAATGTCAATTTGAGTTCAATTTCATGCAAAAATCAACTCTAATTGAAATCTATATCACAAATAATTTCAACACAAGCCAAAAAGCTTCACTTTTTTTTCCTTCACAGGAGCTGACCATTCAAGTTGGTGGTACTGTCATTTTATGGCCAATTTTGAAACCTTCAAACATTGGACCCACAGGGAATATCTTGTTTTTGACCCTTCTACGACTCAACCAGTATCTTTGGCCATGAATGCTCCCGAGGCCAATTCCCATAATGGACCACCTCAACCCAGGAAGATTTGCCTGAAAAATAACCAGAGGGGAATCAATAGTTTTCTTTGGACAAATTTCTTCAAGGCCAGTCAAATCTCATTTGACCCTTGGGCTATTTTCTGCCAGTGATAAATCAAGGCTTTGTATAGTGTAGCATACCATTATGCAGCATTTCTTATCAGAAATTAATCAGTGCCAATTTCTGGACTCAATTTTCTAAGCTGAAGAAATTTCACAAGCCCTCAATTGCAGTTTTTGTGAAGGAACCATTCAAACCATTCTTGAAGCCATTGGGGTAATAAGTAGTTTCCAAAGGTCATGTGAATACATAAATCCCTTGAATCACTCACGTCTTATTCCAAGGGAATAATGGAAACGATTTACAAGGGATGATTAAGCAGGGAGTTATGAAAATAATTTCTCCAGGAATGAATTATTCATTCATTTGTGGAAAACTCAATTAATCCATACAGACTCTACTCAAGAACCTCCTATTTAATTGCGCATTTCAGTCCATTGACTTTCACATTGTGTTTCTTCAATAAGCCATGTTGAATTCTCAAGATGGCCAATGTATGTTTCCCAAAAAAAATCCAGCTGAATATTAAGCTTCTCAAGATCATTCTTGAAACTCTTTAAATATACTGGCCACTCCTCATTTACCTGGGGAACGCTTCTCCAGTTGATTAATCTACCAGTTTTCCTTTTTAATATCTTTATTGAATTTCCAAAGTAGATACTTATTTTCAAAGCCAAGTATTTTTCATATTTTCTTTCCCTTCCAGTGGATATTAGTTGTAATATTCTTTATTTATCCCACTTTTCTTCCTGGCTGATTGAAATTGTAATGAGGAACTGATTGGTTGACTCTTTTTCCATTGACTTATTTTCTTTTCTTGCAATTTTTTGTTCTTGAAGTTTTCAATACAAGGGAAATATATTTTTGTGCCAATTTATTGAATGCCTTTTTTAGTCTTGGAGGTGATTCTACTGACTAATTTTTTTTGGGCCCTTCCTGTGACTGTAGCTTGTTTCCAGTCTGTGGATTAACCTTTCTCTGCAAAAGTTAGCTTTAAAACTACTAATTTCTTGTTGAATGCAGGAGATTTTGTATAAATTACTTCCTTCTTTTCTTGATTCAAGCTTCATGAATTTTTTCCATTGTCTGTCATAGCTTGTGCCAATGTCAGCAATATCTCTTCCAATTTTTGCCTGACTTTGTGCGCACATTCAGCTACTCACTTACTACCTTGGTTTCTTTTGCTATGTGTTCTAATTTTATCAATAAAACAAAACCCATAGCTCCGCTATTTCAACCTGATATTCTTATCATAATAATTTTCTGTGAATCATAATAATGATGGAAAATTTTGAAAGTTCTTTAATTTTGAGATTTATATATATATATTAACTAAAGCCAATTTTGATTCAGAAATTCTTCAAGGAATGAACTTTAAAATACTTTCCTTTTGGCTAAAAATTCTCAAATGAGAAGATTAAGAATTTTCTTTTATTGATATTCATTAATCTGGCTCCAAATCTTATGCACAGCTTTGAAGGAAATTTAGAGTGGAGTTAGACTTCCCTGAATCTTCACAATTGGTTGCAAGACTGTCTTCAAAGTCATATGTTCTAGTTCTATGAAAAGGCTTATAAGATGATATTCAATATAAGCCATCAGGTGGAATATCGATATTGCCTAGTTCTAGAGCACCGAATGATTTTGGACCAGTTTTAAAAATTAATGTGGATTTCTCTTATAGCCAATACCTATGCAGTCTGAAAAAACCCTGAGATCTTCCATTAATTTGTTTGAGGCAAATGGATTTCTGATTATTTCCCAAAGGATCTTTTTATTATGCATGAATTCAACATTTCTTTGTATATAAATCTTACAGCCTCATAGATGGTCTTATTCCATTTATGCAAAGTAGGAGGAGTTGAATCAACTGGTATGATTCTAAAATAAATACCCCAAGTCTTTCTAATTGAAATTTACATTGTTCTTATTTTAAGATTTACTATAACATAATATATTTAGTATTGGAAAACTACTCTTGTCCATGGTCTCATTATTTTGATTGGAAATCCCTTAAGGAATAATCATATTAAAATTTAATTCTTGTCGCCTAGATGGCTAAGAATCTTAATCAGTAATAGTTCCAACTAAAAAGTTGAGTAAATTAATAGCTCGTATTAGTCATGGAAAAAATATTATGCTGATCTACCGATGGTGGAAAAAATCTTTTCTCTAACCCACTAGTGAATGGTTTTGATAATGGAACCTTCATGAGAATATCTGAAATGAAATTGCAATCTTTCCATAAACCATTTAAATATAGCTGAGTAGAATTATTCAGTAATTATTCTATTTGAAGGAAGTTGAATTTAGTAAGGACAAGAATTATGCAGGGTACAACCATTAAAAATGGGGACACTAATAATTTAATTCTATAATAATAAATGTAAGTGAGAGCTAAGTAATTGAATATTGGAGTTCTCCAAGGAAACAGGATTTAATCTTCACAATACCAATGCTCTTATGAACAGGAACAGCTTAAATCATTTTTTGATTTTTCTTATAATAATTAAATAATTTTTTGATTTTATTTATGATCATTGAATCATTTTTCCATCATTCTTCCTTTAGGAGCTGAATCTTATCTTACCGGTAATAATGATTATCAAATACCTTCAAAATTCATCCCCTGTTACTCTGAAGAATGAATTATTATTACAAGGATGGATCGAGATTATTTTACGGAGAAAATTTATTAGGAACTGATCAAAGACCACTCAACCAAACGTCGTGAGGGACCAATACAGGTAGATCGAGTGGTGGTAACATATACTTTTTATAGCTTTATACTAGTGAAGAGATAGCATTAAGCTTATAGTTTAGATTAAGGCTTGAAATAAGCTCTCAAAACAACAGTATCCCGAAAATTAAGGTCATAATAAAAGAGTAGACAAGAATTTTTGGCTATAATAAGTAATATATTAAGATTATGTCGCAAAAAAAAGGTTTACCATGGAGGTAGGAGGAAAATCCTGACAAGAATAATCTCAGATTGAAAAGGCTAATGATGTTTATAGCCAGAGGAACAAATAAATTTGATCCACTGAGAGCTTATTTTTTTCATTGAGACTTTTTATAATCATCAATATATAAACGATAGTTGGTTATTACTCGGAGGATAAAACTTATATTGCATATTTTTTCAAAATTGTATTATTAATATACTAGTTTTACAAGCCCATAACGGTCGCGACTAGTTGAGGTTGATTCAAGGTTACTTCATTACCATTAGTATTGTTTTGATGATGAAGTTGGTATCCAATTATAATTTATTCAAAAGGTCAATATATAAATTACCCGGTAGTAGATTTTTCGTGACAATTGCATTGTTTAGTCTTGATTACTTAATGATACTTGTTTTATTGTTATTCATATGAGGTAAAAGACTTTTTCAACTTCTCATTGCAGGTTATTGGTTTTTTGAACTAAATTGCGTCAATAAACTCTCTAACTATGTCATAATATTACACCTCTGAAATATATACAACATATAAATAAGAAAAGACTTCCTTGAATAAGTGAGGAAGGAAGTAATACTTTAGCTTACACAGCATCGCCTTCTATTTTCAGGAGTGTTATTTCTTCCACATCCAGTGATATGTACAACAAGAACCTCAAAATCACACATATGGAATTTGAGGATTCAAAAATAGTTATCTTCAAGAGGGTTTCCTGAACGAAACAAGGATCATTGAAATACTATGCGCATCAGGGTGACAAGATCTACTCCGTATCAGGAGTCAATGATGCCAGGAATAGCATGATCCAAATGCATCTTTACGGGATTGATATTAAACCTCATAAGGAGAAGTTCCAGCTATCTAGTAGGATCTTATTAATCTGAATACTTATTTGAACCATGAGTGTCCAATGTATTTGAAATCGAAATGCGTGCAAGACACGTGTGGTTAGGAAATTTGCAAGCAGAAGTGTTTTGGATTTCGTGAGTTGTTCATCTGCTTGATGTAGTTTCAAACAAGTAAATCTATTCTCACTCTTACACAGTGATAGTCAAAGGGTGTACTATCATGGCGCATACATGATGATCAATGAAATTAAAAGCTAAAATTTCTTGAAAGAGAATGGAAAATACAACTGTTTTTCTGACAAAAATTATGAAAAAACTCCTTCAGGAACCTTCTTATGGAGGTTTCGCAATTTCTGTGGATGAAAAAGAATATTAATATTGATTTTATTGGAATTAAGACCTAGAAATTGAGACTAACATTGAAAACGGAGGTCCACAAATTCTGCTCAAAAGTGTATTTTGAACAATACATCGAGAGGAGGAAAACGTATCCGAATGTATAGGACTAACCTGCCTCCACAATTTAGAATAATGTCAAAAAAATAAAAAAAGGCATACTATAACCAAAAGGGGTACATACGATCATGTAGGACGCAGTTAAGCAGCGGTTGGGGCTTGGGCAATGATGCAAATATGGGAACCGTTACCCCATTGCTTCTCGACCTCGGTGGGGGGCTCCCTGGCGATGACGCAGATGTGGGAGCCATTACCCCATTGCTTGCCATCGTTGTTGTTGGGGTTCTCAGTGGGGTTCATCTTTTTATGGTTTGATTTGATAAGGTGTGGGATGTGATGTTTTGTGCGACACGGAAAATGCAGCTACTTATAGTCGCTGGGTGCTGCGTGCGCGCAGCTCATAGGGTGTATTTCAAAGGTGGCTCAGTAAAAAACTTGTTCATCTGTATAGCTCCAATTAAGGAGAGAGGGAATTACTCAACAAAAGTCAATGGGTAACGGCTGAGTAATTGTCGAAAACCCCCTTTATCAAATGCATACTATTCAATGGCCTGAAGCTTGACGGATGTAATTAGAGTACATTTTCCAACTCCTTCTCAAGCTTCTTCTTTGTAAAAGCGCATATTAAAGAAGATAAGGATTCGTGAACAATAGTTGAGTCCCTACGGCTTAGCATCAATTCCATGGTCTTTGACATTCTATAAGATTTTGTAATCCTAACTATAATATCAGAAAATTTTTAGATAATTATATTTCTACAAGAGAAACAATTTGAAAGCTATTAACAAGACAGGAAAATTCTGATTTTATTTCAACTTCAATTCTGAGAGATCTCAAATTAATTGAAAATTAACTATTAAAAAGGAAAACGTATGCAAAAATTGTTTTATAAAAAAACTATGCTTCCTCAAACATATTCGGAAATGTTTGTAGGTAGAAATATGGAGTAATTTATATGAGAATTGACCTGATCTTATCAGGTATTTTTTTACAAAGAGTAAGATTGGTTATTGGCTCTTCAAATAAAGGAATCAATGGAAAAACATGCAAAGGGAGTGATGAAACATTGGAATCTCTCTAGCTAGCAATAAATTAATGAAATATACAAAGACATAGAAGAATAACGAAAATATGAGGAGAAGCATCATTTTGTAGAATTTTATTCTACTTGAGATGGAAGAATCTGGGATACATTACTTCTTATGGAAAGAACATTTTATTGAAAATTAGTGAGAGTTGTGAGAAATCTTAACAGTTCCAAAATGAAAATGAAAATTTTATGTAAGCTTCAATTTTGAGGGATCTCAAATGAAATAAGAAGTAACCATTTACAAGAAGACGTTATGGGGAAATAATTTTATAAAAAACCTATTATAACTTACAGCATCTTCCAATACTTCAATAGGTATAAATATAAAGCAATTTATATCAAAATTGAGCTGAAAATATCAAATATATTTTTGAGAGGAATAAGATTTGCTACTGAGTGTAAATATACAGGACTCAAGAAAGAAACATGTGACAGAAGTTATAAAAAATTGGAATAGATCTTTTTAGTAAAGAATTAATCAAACATGAAGAAACAGAGAAGAATAAAAGACAATAGGAGGAGTAGCCTTATTTTAAACAAAGGTACTCTGCTTGAAATAGAAGAATCGTGAAAATATTACTTCTTCTGGAAAGTGATCTTGAACACAGTAACTTTTCTTACCAATCAATCATTAAGTCATGGTTTGATTTAAAATTCTTATTTTTTTATCTAATCTTCAATTTCTCCAAAAATTGAGACCACTGGAAATAAAAAACCCTAAAAATAACAGTATTAGTTTGTCTTTTAACAAGGAAACTGAAAAGGTAATTAACTTCAACAATAACATGCTATGAAAATTTACAAAAATATATAAACAAAACAATAGATGATGTAAGGTTTTTTGATGAAACTCTTGATAATATGATTAAAAAACAAGATTAATATGACTGTACTCAGAAGGAAGAATATTAAAGTTAATCATCATAGCCAGAAACTCATATAATTATCAAAAATAATTATTTGAAAATGATATAAGAATTATCATTTATGAATAATATTTATAGTAAAATAAATTCTTAACAGTCCTAAAAACTATAATAATTCTTTTACACCTTTATTCCCTGGATTTATAAAAATAAGAAGTTTAAAGCTCTAAATATGAAAGTTACACATGGAAAACAATAATATTTTAAAGCTTCTAAAAACTGAGAATGTTATTCATGAAGATATATATCACACACACTTTTGAGAGATCCTCATTGAAGAAAAATTCTGTATAAAATAACTAATAATAAATAAAAACATATATAGAATTCCAAAGAAGAACTTCCTTACCATATTGATCTAATACAATAGTTCAAATACACCAGTTCTAGAATGAAATAATATTTATAATTGAAAAACACACCATTAATGAGTATTTTGAAAAGAATGAATAATTTTCATGATAAAAAGAAGATTTTAAGATATTCAGAGGAATTTGTGGAATCAAAAGATCCTTAAAACAACAATTTTATGCGATAAAATAAATTCTTTTCTGATTAAAAGACACAATCCAATTTCTATGATTGCATTGTGTTATTTTGAATTCATGAAGAATATAATAAATTGAGAACTACTTTAATAAAACACTACATGTTAAAATGTCTAATTTTATGGATTTAATGATTATGATGAACAAGAACAATGATGAAGAAAGTTCTTTTATGCCTTCAGAGAAGCACTCTTTATCACTAATTAATATAGAGTGCATGCTCAGAGAAAAAATGAAGAACCACCTCTAAGAATAATGTTCTTCATATAAAGTAGCTTATTTTTGAGCTCCCTTGAAAGTTACATGCGATATTATCAACTTCAAGTAAGTACAATCATGATTTAAGGTTATTATTTTGAGCTTTATAACAAAATTAATTTATTTATATCATAGTTCATCATGGGAAAAGCTTAAGAATCAACATACAACCAAAGATACTTTGATTAAGATTTTCAATTACTTTTCGAAGAAATCTTAATATTCTTGAAGAATAATTCAAAGATTAATTTCCAAGGCTCAATGACAAACACTATTATCATATAAGATACATAAAAATGACGTTATCGACAAAGAACATGGAAACTATATCTTTGTGAAATTTTCAACCAAATCTAACGAGAATTTGATATTCTAAGAATTGTCAAAGCTATTTCCATTTTTTCACACCAAAATAGCAATTCATGCTAACACTCAACTCTTTGAAAGGTCTCAATGGCTTTCAATGTTATTTCAAGCTTATTCATGCTTATTCAAACTTAAAAATGTTTTGAAAGCTCTAAAAACCACTATCAAAGCCCTGCATATTGAGACTTAAAATTTTGGAGTTTTTAATTCTAGTCCCAAAGAGGGATCAAACAGGAAAAAATGAAATTTTTGAGTTAAGTCTAACATAAAGCTTACCTGAAGTTTAAAATCCCTAAATACACAAGAAAAATGTTATTTGGGTTCCTTCCAATCCCAAAACCTGGGGACCATTGCATTTTTTGGCTTTTTCCCTTTGTCACACCCTTATGTGTGAACTTTGCGCTTTGAATTTATTTAAAGCAATACCAATGATTTGAAACAATTTGAATGGACCCATAGAGGAGTACAATCCTAGACAACCTCAAAATTAAGCCTAGGTTTAACAATGCCAAATGGTGATCAAAAAGCTTTAAGTGGAGTAATTGTAATGTGATTCTCTTAAAACTTCCAATAAAAATAGAAACATACATTTTGGGTACAGCCTAGGATATTTCTGATGTAGAGTCCAAATATTATAGAATATCTGTAACTTTGTTTATCAAAATTAAAGCCATATTTATTTTGTGTTATTTTTTGTTTTGAATTAACTTCCAAGTCAGCTTATGATGAAGTCAATTGTGAAAAATATTTTTTGGGGAGTTATGAATATGGAATATATACCTCACAGGCTCACACAAAATTGGAGGAACTTTCAGCCTTTTGATCATCTTTCATGGCTATATTGCCACAAAGACTATTCTGAGTCAAGTATGTCTGATTGTTGCAGACACTCAACTTCAAAAACTGGGTTCCAATATCTCATTCGTTTCCCTCTGATTTTACACCCAAGTCTCCTTTCATTAATGAGATTCTTTATTTTCATGAATTCATTCTGTTCCATTGGTGGTACAGTGAAATGAGTGGGGTTCCTTGAAGGAGATAATCCATATGGGTCTAGCCTTTCACTTTTGGTGTAAAATCAAATAATGAAATAATATCCATGAGTTGTGCTATCAAAAATAAATTCATAGTTATTTTTGGTTATTTTGTGTTATTTTTTATTGTTTTTTGTTATTTTTTGTTATTTTTTGTTATTTTTTGTTATTTTTTGTTATTTTTTGTTATTTTTTGTTATTTTTTGTTATTTTTTTGTTATTTTTTGTTATTTTTTGTTATTTTTTGTTATTTTTTGTTATTTTTTGTTATTTTTTGTTATTTTTTGTTATTTTTTGTTATTTTTTGTTATTTTTTGTTATTTTTTGTTATTTTTTGTTATTTTTTGTTATTTTTTGTTATTTTTTGTTATTTTTTGTTATTTTTTGTTATTTTTTGTTATTTTTTGTTATTTTTTGTTATTTTTTGTTATTTTTTGTTATTTTTTGTTATTTTTTGTTATTTTTTGTTATTTTTTGTTATTTTTTGTTATTTTTTGTTATTTTTTGTTATTTTTTGTTATTTTTTGTTATTTTTTGTTATTTTTTGTTATTTTTTGTTATTTTTTGTTATTTTTTGTTATTTTTTGTTATTTTTTGTTATTTTTTGTTATTTTTTGTTATTTTTTGTTATTTTTTGTTATTTTTTGTTATTTTTTGTTATTTTTTGTTATTTTTTGTTATTTTTTGTTATTTTTTGTTATTTTTTGTTATTTTTTGTTATTTTTTGTTATTTTTTGTTATTTTTTGTTATTTTTTGTTATTTTTTGTTATTTTTTGTTATTTTTTGTTATTTTTTGTTATTTTTTGTTATTTTTTGTTATTTTTTGTTATTTTTTGTTATTTTTTTATAATTTTTTGTAATTTTTTGTAATTTTTTGTAATTTTTTGTGATTTTTTGGAATTTTTTATAGTTTTTTGTAATTTTTTGTAGTTTTTTGTAATTTTTTGTAATTTGTTTGTAATTTTTTGTAATTTTTTGTGATTTTTTGTAATTTTTTGGAATTTTTTGGAATTTTTTGGAATTTTTTGTAACATCTTGTTTAGAGAGTTAAGGAAGAAATATGCTCATATGAGTGACTTATGAGGTGTTCAAAGCAGGATTCCAAGGATTATGTGAAGACTGAGGTATATAGGCATTGTAAAATTATTGCTGTTTGTTTTGTGTGCCTAAGTTTCAACTGTTTCATTATTTTATATATATATAATGCTCAAACATCAGAAATCACAAGTCCTGAAATACATCATTTTTATTGAGTTCAACATATTTTTAAAATTAATCAGTATTTGTCAATTACAAAGTGAAATAAAACGCAATTATGGAAAATGGAATGAGAGGTAGTGGGTAGGGAAATAAGGAATAAATATCCTCCTATGAGTGACTGAATGAGGATTCAAGATGAGGGTTTCAAGTATTATCTGCAGACAGATGTGCATTTTCTTTGGAAAATTGAGGATGGCTTTTGTTTATGCAAAAGTGTCAATGAGTACATTGATTTTGATTCTCATCTGAAATTTTCAGAACATAGGAAATCACAAGGGCTGAAAAACAACCATTAATACATTTAATTTTAAACTTTTTTTGAATTCTTTTCTTGATAAATGTGGAAAAAAGTTGTTCTATATGAGAGCACATATTTAACTGAAAAGTATTTTTTGGGTGAGGGAGTAGCTTTAATCACTCTGAGTGAAAATTTTATTTTCTTGCATAATATATATGGCTTTGTTTGGAAATTGCCATATTATATGATAGCCAAAAAAAGCTCCAATGAAAGTATGCTTTATTATAAAAGATCAGAATAGAAAAGTCAATGGTTTAATGGTTTTACCCAAAAATATTATGTACAACTGTGATATTACACTGTCACATGAATATTTGTTTTCAGATTGAGGGAATAACACCTTCAATTTGGAGACCAAAATGTAATTTCTGCTAAAAAATGTAACAGTGAGGCCTTCATAATATTCTACAGCATTCAAAATGGACTTCATTGGATATGGACTGAAAAGCCTTGCAATAATGAGAAAAAACAATCCTTTAATCTATAAAAAATTGAATTTTCATACTTTAGAATATTTTTTGAGTTGTTGATGTTAAAAAGGTAAGTTTTCAACATAATGTATCCTGAAAAGGCATTGTGAAACCTAGAATCTGGCAAACCTAATATAAAAACCAATAAATTGATAGTAGTCCATCAACTTATTATTTTCAAAAGATAATATATTTGTATTTTCAATCAATAGAAAATAATATTAAGTAAAGATAAATTCTCCTGAAACAATAGGGATCCTGAAAGTCACGTCTATATCAAAATTCAATATTTTCTTACAGAAAAATATGGAAAAGTATTTCATGAGTAGTTTAATCCATGTATTTAAGGGCAGATTTGAATTATAAAGATCCTTCAGTTATGCTCATTGAATTTGTGAAAATGCTGAAATTTACTGTATGACATTGTAATATGAAAGGTGCTGTAAAACCTCATTATCATTACCACATAAAGGTATTGTGTGTTTCTTTTACATTTTCAGGTCAATATAATGGGATGTCATGAGGTTTTGATACATTTAATTGGATATCAGTCTTGAATCCTGGATTAATATTTCTGACATAAAAAATAGCTATTAAAGGAAAATGACATCAAAGTTAGGCAAGTTACCCATATCCTGAGGCATCTAGGGCATCATTTTCCCCCAGGATCGGATGCATGGATTAGTGTAGCCAAATCATTTAAAAAGAAATTTAGGGGATGTTTTTTCAAGAGTTAAAATCCCATTGATTCATAAGAAAATTGCAAATATTCCATTTTCACATTACAGAGAGGTAATGGGAAATTGAACTCCAGTAACATCAAAATTGTCATTGTATTTCGATTGATAAACCAACAAAGAGTAATTCAAAATTTTGTGTGCTACTATCTATACAACTACCTCATGGCAACCAAACTGACCTTCCTATTTTCTTATACCACATACACAAGGAGGTTGAGCTTCAATAATCAATTATACGTACGATTCTAAATGAATCTTTATAAACTTTTCAGTACAAATGGATAAGGGGTTGATAGAACAAAAGCCAACAGAATTTGTGAACCTTTGAGATATGACCACATACCAAAAAAGGTCACAAGAAATCTTTAAAATAATTATACATTAAAAATAATTACCTCAATACTACAAAAATGCCATAAATTGGCATAAAACTTGTTTTAACTTAAAACCCAATGAGTAAACATGTGAAATAAATTATACTATTGGATTCCCCATGGTAAAATACACATATACCATTTTTATGGCATATCTTTAAAGTCAATATTTAATGAGTTATAACTAATAATACCTTATAAAAAACATAAATCCTTGCTTATTTCAAATGACAATGAAAAAAACATGTGGAATGAATGGTACCATTCGATTCCCCATAAAGGTCCACACATAATACAATCAAGAAGCTAATCTCCAAATTCAATACTTAAGGAGTTGAGCTGAATATATGCACTTTTTTGGTCAACACATATATTCCAGGATTTTAGCTAATATCTTTTGAAATATGAATGAGAGAGTGATGAACCAAAAATAAATTCATCACTTAATTACTTTAGAAATACAGAAATGAAGCTTATTTCACAAGTTATAAAAAAGGTTAAAACCTTTAAGGGATCATTGATTAAAATCAACAGAGCTGTTGACCACTTTGTTGTGAAAGTGGTCCAAACTTGACAAAAAAGTAGATGGTTGGATTCTACTAGTCAATTCGTGAAGAATGATGTCTTTTTTATTATAATATTCAAGGTATAACCCCTTAAAATCATGGTTTGAAGTTTAAAATATTCCATTTCAACAGAAAAGATGAGTTACAAGAAAAATCATCAAAAATATATTTTTTGATAATGTAATGAAATGCTCTTGGAAGCATAATAAGGCTATGCCCAGCTATTAGAATTCACTCTCTGAATTTCTCTAGCGTGTAAAACTCAAAAGTTATTAAGGATCAGAGTTTGAGCTTAATTTGATCATTTATGATCACTCACTGTAACCTTAAATTAAGTGATAAAATTGGTGAATACTGTTAGTTTATTATTGAAACTTATGAAATCCACGAATTTTGGGGTTATGCCAAGCCTCGACGTCATCAAACTTAGAGTTATAGTGATAACTCTAAATAATGGCATCATAATGAGATAATATGGTTTGATGATGATGTAATAATCACCAAACCTTCAAATATTGATTGATCCCAGTGGATATAATCAGGGAAAGTCTACAAGAAGCCTGTTGGACTCTAGGAGGAAGGGATTTAATATAAATAGAGCTCTTTTTACTCTATTTCCCCCTCAGACACTCACAAATCATTAAATCATTAAATAAAAAGGTAATTTCTTTATTCTTTATATATAAAACTTTTATATTATTAAAGACCAAAGATACTATTATAATAATCTTCATCTTTGACGTGATTATTGCAATTTTTCAATTGTTTTGTTTAAATTTCTCTTAAAAACCTCAATTCCACATAAAACCAAGAAAATTTGTGATTTCTCTTAAATTTTACTGTAACTACAATTTAAATAAGTTGTATTTACATTTCTAGGCGTAAATTTATTCAAAATTATTATATTAAGCATTAAAAGTAGGTTATTTCTCTTATTATAATAATTTTTCTCTATTATTGCTTTTAATAATTCTATAATTGATATAAATAGTATTTATATTAATTTATAACTTTAATATTGGAAATATTATTGTTATTAATTGTTTTTTATTAATAAAAAACAATTTTTTACGCCTTTATTATTTGTTGGTAACAATAATAAAGTGCTTTTGAATATATTAATTATATTATATTAATATATTTATTTTATATATATTATTTTCTTATAATATCAATTATATTATTATATTTATTTAATAATGTAATTATTTTACGCCATAATAATAATAATTCTTTATCTTATTTATTTCATTATAAGGACATTCATAGTACAATAAGTAAAATATGAGTAATTTTTACTTATTGTTTCATACTCAAACCTTACATTTGGGGTCTGGCCGTGATATTTACTCTAAAAGACCTTTAGAAAGATCCTGATTGGGTTTATCCAATAATGAATGATAATTATATAATAATTTTATATTTATTGATTTTAAAAGCTATTGAGGCATTTGGAAAGCAATTGTACTGTCTTACATGTGGTTTTTCACATCCTTAGACTTGCAAAAACTTTCTTTGAGTGACTCTAGTGATTAAAAAAGATATTTTATAAATTAAAAATAATTTTATATTATAAATTAATCTAATAAAAGGATAATATTCAATTTTATTTTATTCTTTAAAAATAAAAACATAAAAAATAATACAAAATAATAAAAACCAATAAAAAAGTTCTTTTATTCATTTTAATTTCATTTCTTTAATTATTTTCACTTTTCAAAAAATATAAAAGAAATTTTTACGTGGAAAATTTCCATATCTTACCAAAAATAACACTTTTATATAAAAGACTTATATTTATTTGTCTTTTTTAGTGTTTGAAGAAAATCCAACAGAGGACAACCAAACCACTGTTGAAATATTGGTGGAAGAAACTTGTCAAAGTTCTCCAACACCAATAATCACTAAAAAAAGAAAGCCAAGAAATTGGACTTTCCAGGACCCACTATTCATGACTCTGAAGGTGAGTACCTCATTTATAAATTGCCGTAGGACGAATTCCTGTTCTGAAATCTTCTTATTTCTTATTTTTCTTAAAATATGACTACTAGAAGAGGCTCCCAATACTCCATCCAATCAGATGGAGCTGGACTCAGAGTTAGAATTGATTCCTCAAAAGGGAAAAGGAAGGGCAATATCCTCAGTGGAACAGAATCCACAGAAGGAAGCTCCTTATCCCAAAGGCAAGGACCAGAAATGCCCATGATATCTGAACCAGAATTGGAACTAAGTATGGGTGACTCAAACAGGTACAAATCACATTCATAGGGCTCAAATAGACATTTACATGAGCCAGTACAAACAGTACTACACAGTGTACAAAGACAAGGATTGGGAAATGTTGCCCCAAATACACCAAGTAGTGATGAACTCCTGGCACATCCTGAAAAAGTTGCTCAAAGAGGAGGAAATAGTGAGATACTCCAATGGATGGAATCCACTATCATCCAAACTCCAAATCAAAAAGATCAAGGAGTATCATTCCAAAAAGAAGGAGGTAACCAAGGAAGAAGCCCCAGTAGCTTCTACCAGCAAGCCCCAAGCCCCAAGCGAACCCACTTCCCCGAGAAGGGAAGAAGAACAAGAAAAAGAATTGGAGAAAACCATATTCCCCAAGCTACAGGATTCCCAAAATCCAAAAAGATGCCATGGACAATGTCTTCAACATGGCCAGGACTTTGATGGAATTCAAAGACAAGGAGGAGCAAAGAATGAGACAACCCCATTTCCCAAAGAAATAACCTTGTCTCCTGATGTTGTAAATAAAGTGAAATAAGGCTTATTACTGAAAAAATGGATAAAATTAATGAGGCTAACTCCAATATGCCAAAGTTATCAACACCATTTCCTCACATAAGAAGCCCTGTTAAACCAAAAGAGGAATTATCAAATCCATTCATAATAGACTTGACTCACCAAGACAATAACCAAGTCTTAATGAAGGAAGCACCTCAATTAAAAGAATGGCCAACATTCACAGGAGAAGGTGAATATGACCACATGTAATTTATCAAGACAATTGACATACTACAAGAAGATTATGCCATACCAGATGAATTAATCACTGCAAGAATACATTAAATGTTTGAAAAATCTGCAAAAAGATGGTATTATGGCTTATGGAAAACAAATGGCAAAAATACCTGGTCTTGGTGGAAACAAGAAATAATCACCAAGTGGGCTAATGATGCCTGGAGGTACAAGATAGAAAATGCATTTGAAAATTCCTTCTTTGACCCAGACAAAGACAAACCTTTAACTTGGTTCTTAAAACAAGTTGAAAGACTCAATGCATTGTACCCAGAAATGTCACAAAAAATGGTGCATATGAAAATACTCAAGAGATGTGGAGGAGAGGTAGAACATGCCCTAAGAAGCAGGTGTATAGAACCATGCTCCACAGAAGAGTATATCAATGCACTAGAAGACATAGTGACAAGAACAAAAATTGGCAGAACTTGGAAGAAATTGGACATTAAAAGTCCAAATAAACCATTTATCAAAAAGGATAAATCAAAAGAAGCTTTCAAGCCCAATACATTCCAAAATAATGAGCAAAGAAATGCCATAAATGTGGAGGTATTGGACACTTAGCCAATAATTGCCTCAAAAAGGCAAAGATTAATGAAATTGGGGAAAAAGAAAACCACAATGACAAAGAGGAGCAATCTGACTCTGAAAAAGAAACGGAAGAGTCAGAAAGCTCTGAAAGTGATGAAATTAATATAATTAATGCACAAAATTAATAATATTGATATAATTTATGAAGTACTAGATGTTCACTCAGACTTACCACAAGTTGGAACATCTGACACAAACCTGACAAATATACAAGATGCCAAAATGTATAGAAACAAGCATGCAAGAGGAATGGGATATACAGCTGGAAAATCAAGTATAAGTATGGTTATGGTTGATAACCAAGAAGGAAAAGTGAACTTGGATACAGGAGCATATTGCACCTGTGTTGGTAAAAGTTATTTAAAAACCATTGTCCCATACTGGCAAGAAAAACGTATTCCAATACAAGGTGTCAAATTTAGTAGTGCAAGTGAGAGCATGAAGCCCCTTGGAATAATTGATTTAACACTAATTTTTCCTCACCCCTCACAATGTGTCAGAATTGAAGTAGAGTTTGTATTAATGGACAACTGTACTAGTAATCACTTCATACTTGGAAATGACTACTTATCAATTTATGGTATAGATATCTCTAACCAAAAAGATAGATATTTTACCATAGGTGTAAGATGTGACTATGAAACTGATGATAATATTACTATTAATCAACAGTACTATGTCTGTTCTTATGAAATATAATAATAAAAATTATTATAACCACAATTAAATAATTATAAAATTATTTCTTTCACGTGTTATACACTACTAGTGATTATAACAGTGAGCAGTAATTGTCTACAAGAATCAATTACAAGAAGAATTTAATAATAAAAAACTTCTTTTATTAAAATAATAAAATTATTTTAATATATAATTATCTTTTACAAGAATAATTATAAAGATAATTCTTGAAGAAAACTATTACTAGAGAAAAACTTTAAGAATTAAAGATAAATGAATCACTAATACTCCAAAGAACTTATTGAAAGATAAGAGTAGAGAAATTTGACGTAGAATTGTGGATTTAAGGGATCAAGATGATTTATAACAGTATTTCAACAATATATAGTTGGATTCTATGATTTCACGTCTTTCTGATTGATTCTGAAAGATTTAAAACACTTAAGAATAGCTTGAACTAATACTTACTTGTTGGTAATAATGGTTTAATAAATTTATAAGATGATGATGATACGAAAAAAACAGCAAGAAGAGGCTTCTTTTAAGTCAATAACAGCTCACAGAGGCGTGCCATGGAGCAAACTGAAAAACCAGTGAGTTAGAAAACAATAAACCTTTTTGGATTATTGATTGCATCATCTGTTGTCACGTAAGATTATTATAATTACTTAATTGATGCTTTTACGTGACTACCAACCCCAATATGGTTAAGAATAAAAGGAGTAACACTTGTAAATCTTCTTTTATTCTAAAATAATAATTGATTTCTCAAAGTTATCAATGTTATTGCCAATTTCATCACAGGTTGTAATTACTGTGAATTTTTGAAGATTCAGTGTTTCACGTAGAATATCCAAAAATGGACTGTAAGTAAAACTTTTAATTTTACTAGTAAAACTGTAATTCCTTTTGGTTTTACCATAGATAATACAGTTCTCCTTTAGTCCGGAAAGTTTCAGAAAGATTCATTAAGAATTGTATTTTTAATGAATTTTTGAAGGTTTTACCTCATTTCTACATAGAATTGCAAATAGCAGTGTTTTGCTGGTTGCTATGAGGTAAATCAATGAATATGGGTCCCAAAAGGGTTTTAATTACTCTTTTGGGGTTTATCCATGGAAAGTCATTAGTAATTGACATGGTTACAGGAGTGTAAGTAGCTCATTACCTCCTTGGCACATCAAAATAGCAGGTTATTTGCTATTTTCTGATGTTTTACAGTAGTTGTAACTTGGTAACCAAGTTCCCAAAGAGTTTTAGTTTACCAATTGGGCCAAGATGAGCCATGGATCCATGCTCTGGAGCTATCCACGCCTCTGAGGCCTCAGAAGTTGGGTACCCTGGCTCTCTTTGATGTCTTTTGTCCCCCTTGCCTATTTTTTACATCAAAATAGTAATTTAAGCTTAAAGTGAGATATCCACTATGGGTGTACCAAAAGTCCATGTAAGAATACCATGATATTAAGTGCTCAAAACATGCATAACACTATTCTTAGTGTATATGTAACATGGGATTTCTCACTTTCCCATTATTTTGGCTAAAAATCAAGAAAAACAAAAATTTTCACGGATCTTTTATGTGGTATTAATGATGTGGTATTGAAGTATTTTCCATTTTACCACCTCAAATACTTAAATTGAGCTTATTCACTCTATGGAGCTACCCTAGGTGAATTTTTGTGTAGAATCCAAATCTGGTCTTAAATCCATGGATTTACTTACTCAATAAAAAGTTATTCATCTTTTCTGAAATTAAAAATGATGAATTTTGGATATATGCATGACTTATGAGTTGTGCATAATTCAAAATCTCTTTTTAAGATAATTGTGGCCTATTTGGGTATGTAAAATATACCTCAAGGCTCACATTCCCTCCCACCAAAAAATAAAATTGTATTACAATTTTATTAGTGATAAAAGAATAAGGCCCCAAAAAGGGGTAATGTCCACTGTCCAACCTCTTTTTATTACTCAGATCAAGTAATTTAAAGCACATTTATAGACATATTCAGGCTTGTGGCCTTCTTTCATGTCTAAATCTTCTTAAGAGTTTATCTGAGTCAGGTATTTCTGATTCTGCCATCCATTCATCTTCATGTACTGGGTTTCTATATCTGACAAGATATTCTCTTTGATTTTTACCCCTAAGTCTCCTTTCTTTGATGACTTTCTTAATCTTTTTGTCTTCATTCTGTTCCACAGGTGGTACAGTTAAAGGAGTTGGGTTTCTTAAAGGAAACAATTCTTTATCAGCTGGTTGATAAGGTTTTATCAAGCTGACTGGAAATGTGGGGTGTTTATTTTCCAATTCACCACTCAATTCCACTTGAACTGCATTGGTTCCATGTAAAGCAACAATAACAAAAGGTCCTACATAAGAATCTTTAAGTTTCTTTGGGCCTTTGATATTATTAAAATTCAAGGTTGAAACTAGAACTAAGTCCCCTACTTTGAAGTCTGGCACTTTATGACTCTTGTCCCACTTCTGTTTTGCATAATCAAAAGCATTATCCATACTTTGTTTTGCGTGGTGTTTTACTTTATCAAGCATTAATTTGAAGCTGGAAGCTGTAGGATGAATGTCAATCAAGTCTTTCCTCAGTGTGTCTGCTGGGAGTCTTGGATTCCATCCTTTTTCTAACATAGCAGGAGTTTGTCCTGTGGAAGAATGGACTGATGTCTTGTATGCCAATTCTAATGCAGGTATCAAAGTGCACCAGTCATGGGTAAAGCCATCTGAGTCTCTGAATTCTAATCCATAAGCACAAAATCTCCTGATCATGTCTTCTAAAGTTTGAATCATCCTCTCTGCTAGCCCATCTGTTTGAGGGTGATATGCTGTAGAGAATGATAACTTAGTCCCAAACAATCTATGAAGATTGGTCCAAAGTGCAGATGTGAACTTGGGGTCTCTGTCACTTATGATATTCTTAAATAACCCTGTATGAGAAATAACTCTACTCCATAAAAGAAGAGCTGTATCCATAGCAGTGTCATCTTTATGACATGGTAAGAATATGGGAGTTTTGCTATATCTGTCTACAATGACTAAACAAGCATTATAACTTTTTTCACCACTTGGAGGAAGTGCTGTGACCCAATCCATGTGAACAACTTCCCAAGGGGATTTTGGTTCTTGAATATGGATCATTAATCCAAATTTCTTGCCTGTACTCCTGTTTGCTTTTTGGCATCTATCACAGGTATGGCAATATTCAATGGTTTCTTTTCTCCAAGATGGCCACCATGCACAGTTCTTCACCTTTTCAAGTGTTCTGTCTTCTGATAGGTGTCCAGAGTAAATGCTATCATGGCATTCATGAAGAATGGTATTGATGAGCAATCTACTACACAATGTCATCACACAAGAATGTTTTGTTCTATGGTAAATAATCCCATCAAACAAGTGAAATCTTCCTTCAGAATAGGAATTTTTCCAAACTTCATCTAGTGTATTAACCAAAGATGTGTCTTTGCAGTCTTTATCCAATAAAGAAGTCAAGATATGGCAATTCTTGTCTTGTTTATAAGACTCTCTGACCTCTTCAAAGAATTCAGTCCCAATATCAGTTATGTTAATCCCTTCAATTGGAATCTGTGGTTCAGCTTCCAAAGGTACATAAGCTGGGTTATCAGGAGTGTTGGCTAAAGCCCATCTACTAAGTCCATCAGCATTTTTGTGAATGTTTCCTGCTTTATGAACTATAGTCATGTTTCCTCTATATTCTTGAATGGCTATTTGCCATCTCAACATATGTCTGTTGGGAGTTTTCATGTTAAGAAGTGATTTCACGGCATTACAGTCAGTTATCACTTCAAAAACACTGCCATCAAGGTAATAGTGTAATTTCTCAAGTGCCCATACCAAACATAAGCACTCCATTTGGCTTGCACCATATCTGGCTTCTGTTGGTTTGATTTGTCTTGAGATATAACAAACTGGTCCTTCTGTAGGTTTGTCATCAATAATTTGGACTTGGTGTAGGGCTGCCCCTAATCCATCCCCACATGCATCAATGTACAATTTAAAAGGAATATTCCAGTCAGGCATGAGGAGTAAAGGTGCTTCTGTAAGGGCTTTCTTTATCTTCTCATAAGCTTTAATTCTTTCCTGTGTCATTTCAAATACAGTCTGTTGATCACAGATTCTATAAAGTGACTTGGCTAGAATTGCAAAATCTTTCAAGTGTTGCCTATAGTAACTAGCAAATCCAAGAAAAGACATCATTTCTTTTTTATTCTGGGGTATTGGCTTAAGTAACACTGCTGCTACTTTATTCTTGTCAATACCCAAGCTCAAACCAGAAACAACATGTCCTAATGCTTTGAGTTCTTCAAAACCAAAATTGCATTTCTTAAGTGAAATTTTCATGTTCACTTCTGCAACTTTATGAAGTACTCTTGCAAGTCTTTCAAGGTGCAAAGACCATGAGTCAGAACATATAATAATATCATCAATATAAATGATAAGCCATCCTTTGGACAATTCTGTGGGGAAGATGGTATTCATCATTCTTTGATAATGAGATGGAGCATTTTTAATGCCAAATGGCATTCTAAGATACTCATAAATACCACAGTGAGTGATAATTCTAAGTAATTTCCTAGCTTTAGGCGTCAAAACATTTTGATGGAAGCCTTTTAATGCATCCATTGATGTTATATATTTGGCTTTAGACAATTGAGTCAAGGTTTCTTGGATCCTAGGGATTGGATACCTATCTGGAACTGTGTAGGTATTCAAAGCTCTAAAATCTCCAACCATTCTTGACTTATCATTATGCCATGCAATAATAACAGGTGTTGTCACTTCAACTTCCTCATTATGGCCTACTTTCCTTAGCACACCAAGTTGGATCAACTCTTGGATATGTTTTTCCAAGGCCTCTCTAGCTCTGGGACTGGCTGGATAAGCTGGTCTTCTAAGTACTGGAGGATATGGTCTATCAATATTAAGAGTAATATCAATTTCATGTCCCCTTATAGCGCCTAATGGTTCATTATCAGATGCAAATGCATTATTGTATGTATATAATACATCAATAAGTTCATTCCTCATCTTTGGTGACAATGATGGATTAATTTGTGCTTCAACAAGTTGTTTAGACACAAATTCATCTTTGTAAGTATTTTTGACAGAAGATACTACAGATATCTGTTTTGGCATATTGGAGAAAGCAAATTTTTGCCTTTTGTTATCTCCAATTGTGAAATATCTGTCTTTATGGTTATTTATATCAATACCATAAATATTCAAGTAATCATTTCCAAGAATGATATGCTGAGATGTACAATTATCCATTACTACAATCTCAGTTTTCATTCTTACACTTCCTGCTGGATGTGGGAATACAATATTAGTCTCCAATATGCCCAAGGGGTACATATTGTTACTGGCACTACTGAACTGTACACCTTCTATTGGTAATAGACGGTTTTTCCATTCAGGAAGTATAATTCGGAGATAATCCTTGCCAATACAAGTGCAAAATGCCCCTGTATCCAGATTTACTTTGGCTTCAATATCACCCATTAGAACTGATGTGATACAGGATGCTCCAGCAGTATAACCCTTTCCTCTAGCAGGTTTTGTTTTACACATTCTGGCATCTTGGATATTGATCAGGTTGTAGCAATCCTCACTGTACTGTGGCAAGTGGGTATGGACTTCTGTGACCTCAAAGAAAGCTGAAATGTTTTCAATGGGATAGTCCTCTACTGGTGTATCTTCAGAGACTGCAGAATCTTGATCAGACTCTTCTTTCTCTTCAGTACACTGAATGTCTTCAATGATTTCAACTTCATTGATCTTTGTCTTCTTAGGGCAAGTGTTGGCTAAATGTGAAGTACTTCCACATTTATGACACTTCAAGACAGGTCTTTCTGGTCTTCTTTCCTCTCTAGGAATCTTTGAGACTATTTTGGACTCTATTGGGTTTCTAACCCAAGTTTTACCAATTCTTGTTCTGGTAATGATATCTTCCATAGCATTAATGTAGTCCTCTGTTGAACAGGGTTCCACACATCTGCTTTTGATAGCATGTTCCAGTTCTCCTCCACACTTTCTTAATATTTTCATATTAATCATAGTGTCAGACATATCTGGGTGTAAAGCAGATAATCTGTCTTTTTGTTTGAAGAACCAAGTAAGTGGTTTGTCTTTTTCTGAGTTAAAAATGGCACTTTCAAAAGCATTCTCCATTTTAAACCTCCAAGAATTATTGGCCCATTTGGTAATCACTTCAGATTTCCACCAAGACCAGTCATGTCTTCCATGATCCATTCTCATCTTGTAATACCATTTCTTTTCAGTCTTGGTAAACAAACAATGTAATTTTCCTACTATGATTTCATCAGGTATATTAAAGTCTTCTTGAAACATATCAATAGTCCTGATGAATTCAATATGGTTGTATTCTCCTTCACCAGAGAATGTTGGCCATTCTTCTAATTTGGGAATATCCTTTGCAGAAATAACATTTTCTCCTAAGAATGGAGTCAAACTTTCTTTGACAGAAAGTTTTTCTTCAGTCAAAGGTGTAGAATGTCTTGGCATATGTGGTTCATGATTGTTATGAATTTGCTCCACACTTGCAATTATTTCATTATTCAATTTCTGCCTTTCACTGTCACTTTTTGCTAAATGTATAGCAAATTGATTGGTGTTCTTAACTATTTGTAAGACATGGTCTTCAAGAGTTTTAAGTCTATCATTTACTTTAAAGATGGAAAGATCCTCTGTGTCATTATTTTGACATTGGTTCTCAATTCTTTCACAAGCATTGCTAATTGACTCAAGGGTGACAGTTGTCAATTTATGCCAATCAGAATGTTGCTTGTCATTTTTCTTTAAATCATTGATGTCTAATGTAACTTGCTTCAACTTTGACTCAAGTTTGCCAATTTCTACACTAATACTTCTATGTACATCATTTATTTGCGTGGAAAAGTCCTGTTCATCCTTTCCTGCTCTTTGGCTGTGAATTCCATAAGAGTTCTGGCCATATTGAAGACACTGTCCATGGCTGAAGGTTCCAATCTGGGGATCCTGTACCCTTGTGGGTAAGGTCTGTGCCAATTGGCTTTGCCTTTGCCCTTGCCTTGATGGTTCTTGGGACCTCTCTGTTTCTTTTGAGGTCCTTTGGGCTTGTCCTTGGATGCTTCTGGAGCTGGTTTGGAGCTGGTACATGCCACTGGTGCCTCTGTCTCCAAAGTTGGAGTCATTTCCAATTCTTTCTTCTGGTCTATGGATAAAAGACTCTGGTTCTTCAACCAATTCTTTATCTTTTTGACCTTGTCTTTGCAAGACAGGGGGCTCCATCCTCCTAAGAGTTCTATGGTCTTCTCCTGACCCAGAAAGCTCTTGATGTGTAAGTAGGAGTTCATGGCCCCCTGCCAAAGGCTTGGGCAGATTTCCCACTCCTCTTCTTTGGCTGCTCTGAACCAATTTTTGTACTGGCTCTGATATATTTCTATTGCTGCCACTTGAAAATGGTTCAGCCCTTGGGGAATGGGGGGCAACTCTGGCATCCTCCAGATGTGCCTTTCTTGTGGAAGATTTGGCACTTCTGGATTTGGTCTTGCCTCTTCCTTGTCCACATCCATCTGGTTGGACTGAATAGTTGCTTCCATTTCTTTTGGTGGTAATTTAGCTTTTTCTGAGTTGAATAAGGTGCCTCTTTTAGCAATCTGCACCTCAATACTGTCTTCGGATTCTGCTTCTGAAGATTCTGGACTAGTGATATATCTTTTGCTGAGTCTGTTGCCAGCTGCACAGTATTTGATTAAAGACACTAAAAGAAATTATAAAAGAGAAAAAATTATTTTTATACTTTTTAAAATATTTTTTAAAGATTTTTTATAAGTTTTATATTTTTTAATATTAAAAAAATTATTCTTTTTAAAGAAAAAAAATTAAAATTTAAGATTTTGAATGAAAATTAATTCAGAGTAACTCAAAGAATAATTTTATAAGTTTTTGGATGTGAAAAAGCCACGTGTAAAAACAATATAAAATTAAACCAAATTCCTCAATGAAAAAGATTTTAAAACAATTTCAAAAAATAAAAATATTTTAACTGTAAATTGAAAGAAAAAAATTAATTAAATTAATATATTTTAGAGCTTAAAAATATATTAATTAAGGGTACAAGGTTCAAAAAACACGGCCAGGCCCCCAAATGTAAGATGTGGTAGGTATGGTTGTTTTTTAGAACACAATAATGAAGTCTAGAATATGATTAAAGCCAAGTCTATGGATAAAATCACGGCCAGGCCCCCAAATGTAAGATGTGACTATGAAACTGATGATAATATTACTATTAATCAACAGTACTATGTCTGTTCTTATGAAATATAATAATAAAAATTATTATAACCACAATTAAATAATTATAAAATTATTTCTTTCACGTGTTATACACTACTAGTGATTATAACAGTGAGCAGTAATTGTCTACAAGAATCAATTACAAGAAGAATTTAATAATAAAAAACTTCTTTTATTAAAATAATAAAATTATTTTAATATATAATTATCTTTTACAAGAATAATTATAAAGATAATTCTTGAAGAAAACTATTACTAGAGAAAAACTTTAAGAATTAAAGATAAATGACTCACTAATACTCCAAAGAACTTATTGAAAGATAAGAGTAGAGAAATTTGACGTAGAATTGTGGATTTAAGGGATCAAGATGATTTATAACAGTATTTCAACAATATATAGTTGGATTCTATGATTTCACGTCTTTCTGATTGATTCTGAAAGATTTAAAACACTTAAGAATAGCTTGAACTAATACTTACTTGTTGGTAATAATGGTTTAATAAATTTATAAGATGATGATGATACGGAAAAAACTGCAAGAAGAGGCTTCTTTTAAGTCAATAACAGCTCACAGAGGCGTGCCATGGAGCAAACTGAAAAACCAGTGAGTGAGAAAACAATAAACCTTTTTGGATTATTGATTGCATCATCTGTTGTCACGTAAGATTATTATAATTACTTAATTGATGCTTTTACGTGACTACCAACCCCAATATGGTTAAGAATAAAAGGAGTAACACTTGTAAATCTTCTTTTATTCTAAAATAATCATTGATTTCTCAAAGTTATCAATGTTATTGCCAATTTCATCACAAGTTGTAATTACTGTGAATTTTTGAAGATTCAGTGTTTCACGTAGAATATCCAAAAATCGACTGTAGGTAAAACTTTTTATTTTACTAGTAAAACTGTAATTCCTTTTGGTTGTACCATAGATAATACAGTTCTCCTTTAGTCCTGAAAGTTTCAGAAAGATTCATTAAGAATTGTATTTTTAATGAATTTTTGAAGGTTTTACCTCATTTCTACGTAGAATTGCAAATAGCAGTGTTTTGCCGGTTGCTATGAGGTAAATCAATGAATATGGGTCCCAAAAGGGTTTTAATTACTCTTTTGGGGTTTATCCATGGAAAGTCATTAGTAATTGACATGGTTACAGGAGTGTAAGTAGCTCATTACCTCCTTGGCACGTCAAAATAGCAGGTTATTTGCTATTTTCTGATGTTTTACAGTAGTTGTAACTTGGTAACCAAGTTCCCAAAGAGTTTTAGTTTACCAATTGGGCCAAGATGAGCCATGGATCCATGCTCTGGAGCTATCCACGCCTCTGAGGCCTCAGAAGTTGGGTACCCTGGCTCTCTTTGATGTCTTTTGTCCCCCTTGCCTATTTTTTACATCAAAATAGTAATTTAAGCTTAAAGTGAGATATCCACTATGGGTGTACCAAAAGTCCATGTAAGAATACCATGATATTAAGTGCTCAAAACATGCATAACACTATTCTTAGTGTATATGTAACATGGGATTTCTCACTTTCCCATTATTTTGGCTAAAAATCAAGAAAAACAAAAATTTTCACGGATCTTTTATGTGGTATTAATGATGTGGTATTGAAGTATTTTCCATTTTACCACCTCAAATACTTAAATTGAGCTTATTCACTCTATGGAGCTACCCTAGGTGAATTTTTGTGTAGAATCCAAATCTGGTCTTAAATCCATGGATTTACTTACTCAATAAAAAGTTATTCATCTTTTCTGAAATTAAAAATGATGAATTTTGGATATATGCATGACTTATGAGTTGTGCATAATTCAAAATCTCTTTTTAAGATAATTGTGGCCTATTTGGGTATGTAAAATATACCTCAAGGCTCACAATAGGAGACAACAAAAGACAAAAGTTTGGCTTCTTAAATAACAAAAAAAAATCACAGTTATTAAGAATGAAGAGAAAATCACATGAAAGGAACTTTTTATATCTGAACAACTCAAAGAGGCAGAATTCAATCAAGAATTAACAGAAAAATGAAAGAAAAGCTAATTGACCTCTTATTTAAGTACAAAAATACCTTTGCAACTGACAAAGAACCACTAGGTGCCATAATTGGGCATGAAGTGGATATAATCCTTAATGTGGAAAAGCCTTACCCACCTTAACTAAGGAGACCTGCTTACCCAGCTAGTCCAAGGGCTAGAGAAGCCTTGGAGGTACACATTAAGGAATTAATGTGTAAGGTTTGACTATGAAACAATAAGTAAAAATTACTAATGTTTTACTTATTGTACTATTAATGTCCTTATAAATGAAATAAATAAGATAAAAATAAATATAATAATAAATAATTATTATAATTATGGCGTAAAAATAATTATATTATTAATAAAATATGATAATATAATTTATATTATAAAATATAATATAATAAAATAAATATATTAATATAAAATCATTAATATACTTAATAGAACTTTAATATTGTTACAAACAAATAATAAAGGCATAAAAAATTGTTTTTTATTAATAAAAAACAATTAATAACAATAATATTACCAATATTAAAGTTATAAATTAATATAAATACTATTTATATTAATTAAAGAATTATTAAAAGAGTAATAATAGAGAAAATTATTATAATAAGAGAAAATAACCTACTTTTAATACTTAATATTATAATTTTGAGATATTTTACGCCAAATAATGTAAATACAACTTATACAAATTGTATTTACAATAAGAAATAGAGAAATTACAAATATTCTTGATTTTTTACGTGGAAATGAGTTTTTAGAGAGATTTTTAACAAAAACAATTAAATAAATGATTCAATCACGTCAAAGTGGATGATTATAATAAGATGATCTTTGGTCTTTAATAATATAAAAGTTTTATATATAAAGAATAAAGCAATTACCTTTTTAATTGTATTGATTCAATGTTTTTGATGCGTCTGAGGGGAAAATAGAGTAAAAAGAGCTCTATTTATAGTAAATAGCTCCCTCCTAGAGTCCAAAAGGTTTCTAGTAGACGTGTACTGATCATATCCACTGGAGTTGATCAATATTTTAAGGTTTGTAGATGATTACATCATGATGAAACCATATTGCATCATTATTACACCATTATTTAGAGTTATCACTATAACTCTAAAGTTGATGACATCAGAGGCTTGGAAGAACCCCAAATTTAGTGTATTTTATTAGTTTTAATCATAAAATAATAGTATTCACCAATTTTATCACTCATATGACTGTTAAACTTAATTTAAGGTTACAGTAGGTGATCATAACTGCTCAATTTAAGCTCAAACTTTGATCTTTAAGAACTTTTAGGTTTTACACGCTACAGTAATTCAGAGAGTGAATTCTGAAAGCCTGACATAACCTATCATTCTGCCAAGAGCTTTTCATTACATCATCAAAACTCTAATTTTGATGATTTTTCTTGTAACTCATCTTTTCTGTCGAAATTCAATATTTTAAACTTCAAATCATGATTTCAGGGGGTTATACCCTGAATTTAATAATAAAAATTACATCATTATTCACGAATGAACTAGTAGAATCCAACTGTGTACTTTATTTGAAGTTTGGACCACTTTCACAACAAAGTCGTCAACAGCTCTGTTGATTTTTATCAATATTTTATCATAGGTTTTAACCTTGGATATAAATTATAAAATAAAGTTGATATCTGTGTTCTTACAGTAATTACGTGGTAGTTTTATTTTTGGTTCATCACTCTATCTTGTATAGTTTAAGAGATATTAGCTTTGATCCTTGAATATATGCATTGACCAAAAAAGTGCATATATTCAGGTTAATTCCTTAAGTATTAGCTTTGGTAATTAGCTCATTAAATGTTTTATGTGTGGAATTTAATGGGGAATCTAATGGTACAATTTATTTCACATGTTGTTTCATTGGTTCTCGAAATAAATAAGGATTTGTGGTTTTTATAAGGTATTATTCCTTATAACTCATTAAATATTGGTTTTACAGATATGCCATAAAAATGGTATATGTGTATTTTACCACGGGGAATCCAATGGTATAACCTATTTCACATGTTGACTCATTGGTTTTTAACTTAAACCAATTTTTGTACCAATTTATGGTATTTTTGTATTTCTGAAGTAATTAATTTTAATGTATAATTATTCTAAGCAATTTTAGTATAATTATCTTAAAGGTATAATGATTCTGAGTCTTTCTTGTGACCTTATTGGGTAGGTGGTCATATCTCAAAGGCTCACATAATGGACCTTGGAGTATTAAGAAAGGTAGGACATAATGAACAGGTAGAGGTCACTAAACCTGTCATTATAGCTTGGAATAATGGAAAATCAAGGATGGTAGGAGACTTCAGAGCCCTGAACACCTGTACCATTCCAGACTAATATCCAATACCCAGAATCCATGAGACATTAACACAATTGTCACAAGCTAAGTTCATTACAGCCATGGATGCCTTAAGGGGTTTCATCAAAATGTCTTAACAGACAATGCCAAGAAACTACTGAGGATAATAGTCCACTGTGAGGTTTTTGAATACTTAAGAATGCCATTTGCAATAAAAAATGAACCTTCCCATTATCAAAGGATGATGAAAACCATATTTCCTGAAGAATTATAAGAAGGATGTTCAATTATCTATATTAATGATATCATAGTTTGCTCAGAAACTTGGGAAAATCACCTTACAAGACTAGAAAGGGTACTACAAAAAATAGTGCAAGTGAATGTGAAAATTTCCATGAAAAAGTGTCATTTTGCATACAGTGAACTAAACGCACTGGGACATGTTGTATCTGGACTTAGTCTAGGCATAGACAAGAATAAAGTAGCAGCAGTACTACTTAAGCCAATGCCTCAAACCAAAAAAGAATTGCAATCATTTCTAGGATTTTCTGGTTACTATAGACAGCATATAAAGGACTTTGCAAAAATTGCTAAATCCTTGTATAAGCTATGTGACCAACAAACAGTCTATGAAATGACAGCAGAAAGAGTCAAGGCATATGAATAATTGAAAAATTCCTTAACAAATGCCCCATTTCTTCTAATGCCAGATTGGAAACTACCCTTTAAACTTTACATTGATGCTTGTGGAGAAGGACTATGTGCTGCACTACACCAGACACAAATTATCAATTATAAACCAGTGGAAGGACCAATTTGTTTTATTTCAAGACAAATAAAGCCAAAAGAAGCAAGATATGGAGCAAGCCAAATGGAATGCCTCTGCTTAGTGTGGGCTTTAGAAAAATTACATTATTACTTGGATGGAACAGTATTTGATGTGATTACAGACTTTAATGCTGTAAAATCTCTATTAAATATGAAAACTCCATTTAGACATATGCTGAGATGGCAAATTGCTATCCAAGAATACAGAGGAAATATGACTATTGTTCATAAATCTGGCAATATTCATAAAAATGCAGATGGTCTTAGCAGATGGGCTCTAGCAAATACCCCTGACAACCCAGCATGGGTACCACAGGAAGAGCAGCACCACATAGAAGGAATATGTGTTACAGACATTGGCACAGAATTATTTAACCAAGTTAAAGAAAGTTAAAGATAGACAAGAATTGCCATATCTTAAGCCAACTTCTAATGAAAGACTGCAAAGATCCATCACTTTCATCAAAACTAGATGAAACATGGAAAAAGGCATATGATGAAGGAAGATTCCACCTCCTTGATGGAATCCTTTACCATAGAACAAAACACACATGTGTTATGGCCTTAACAGATAGAACCCTGATAAACACTATTTTACATGAGTTTCATGATAGTATTGCAGCTGGACACCTTTCAGAAGACAGAACACTAGAGAGGGTAAAGACCTCCCCTTGGTGGCCAAATTGGAAGAAAGATGTTTCAGAATACTGCCAAACCTGTGACAGATGTCAAAAAGCTAACAGAGCCACCAAAGAAATTTGGAATGATGATCCAAATACAAGAACCAAAATCCCCGTGGGAAATAGCTCATATGTATTGGGTAACCACATTACCTCAAGGAGGAGACAGAAGAAATAATGCATGCCTAGTATTAGTTGAAAGGTATAGCAAAACTCCTATGTTCCTACCATGGCACAAAGATGACACATGTAAGATTTGTCTATGAAACTGATGATAATATGACTATTAATCAACAGTACTATGACTGTTCTTTTGAAATATAATAACAAAATGTTATTATAACCACAATTAAATAATTAAAGAATTATTTCTTTCACATGTTAAACACTACTAGTGATCTTAACTCTGAGTAAGTAATTGTCTACAAGAATCAATTACAAGATGCTTTTAATAATAAAACTTCTTTTATTAAAATAATAAAATTATTTTAATATATAATTATCTTTTTCAAGAATAGTTATCATGGTAATTCTTGAAGAAAACTAATTTCAGAGAAAAACTTTAAGAATTAAAAATAAATCACTCACTAATATTCCAAGGAACTTATGGAAAGATAAGATAGAGATATTTGACATAGAATTGTGGATTTTAAGGATCAAAATGAATTCATAACAGTATTACAACAATATATAGTTGGATTATATGATTTCACGTCTTTCTGATTGATTCTGAAAGATTTAAAACACTTAATGATAGCTATAACTAATACTTACTTTGTTGGTAATAATTGTTTAAATGATAATAACAAGATGATGATGTGGAAAAAACAGCAAGAGGAGGCCTCTTTTAAGTCAACAACAGCTCACAGAGGAATGCCATGGAGAAAACTGAAAGACAAGTGAGTGAGAAAACAATAAACCCTTTTGGATTATTGATTGCATCATCTGTTGTCACGTAAGATTATCATAAAAACTTAATTGATGCTTTTATGTGACTACCAACCCCAATATGGTTAAGGATAAAAGGAGTAACATCTGTAAATCTTCTTTTCTTAAAAAAAAATCATTGATTTATCAATGTTATTGCCAATTTCATCACAGGTTGTAATTAATGTAAATTTTTGAAGATTCAGTGTTTCACGTAGAATAGTCAAAAATGGACTGTAAGTAAAACTTTGCGTTTTACTAGTAAAACTGTAATTCTTTTTGGTTGTAAAATAGATAATACAGTTCTCTATTGGTCCTGAAAGTTTCATAAAGATTCATTAAGAATTGTATTTTTAATGAATTTTTGAAGTTTTTACCTCATTTCTACATAGAATTGCAAATATCAGTGTTTCACTGGTTGCTATGAGGTAAATCAATGGATACAAGTCCAAAAAGGGTTTTAATTACTCTTTTGGGGTTTATCCATGGAAAATCATTAAGAATTGACATGGTTACAGGAGTCTAAGTAGCTCTTTACCTCCTTGGCACGTCAAAATAGCAGGTTATTTGCTATTTTCTTAAGATTTACAGTAGTTGTAACATGGTAACCAAGTTCCCAAAAGGTTTGAGTTTACCAATTAGGCCAAGATCAGCCATGGATCCAAGCTTTGGAGCTGTCCACGCCTCTGAGGCCTCAAAAGTTGGGTACCCTGGCTCTCTTTGATGTCTTTTGTCCCCCTTGCTTATTTTTCACGTCAAAATACAAAATTAAGCTTCAAGTGAGATATACACTATGGGTGTACCAAACGTCCATGTAAGAATACCATGATATCAAGTGCTCAAAACATGCATAACACTACTCTCAGTGTATATGTAACATGGGATTTCTCACATTCCCATTATTTTGGCGTGAATTTAAGAAAAACAAACATTTTAATGGATCTTTTATGTGGTATTGAACTATTTTCCATTTTACCACCTCAAAGAGTTAATTTGAGCTTATTCACTCTATGGAGCTACCTTAGCTGAATTTTTGTGTAGAATCCAAATCTGGCCTTAAATCCATGGATTTTCTTACTCAATAAAAAGCTATTCATCTTTTCTGAAATCAAAAATGATGAATTTTGAATATATGCATGACTTATGAGTTATTCATAATTCAAAATTTCTTTTTAAGATAATTGTTGCCTATTTGGGTATGTAAAATATACCTCAAGGCTCACAACACAGCTATGGACACAGCCATAATGATATGGAATGAAGTCATTAGCCATACAGGCTTATTCCAGAATGTTATAAGTGGCAGAGACCTAAAATTCACTTCAGCATTATGGAAAAATCTCCATAACTTGTTTGTGACAAAGTTATCATTCTCAACAGCGTACCATCCTCAAACCGATGGTTTAGCAGAAAGAATGACACAAACCTTTGAGGACATGATCAGAAGATTCTGTGCTTATGGACTAGAACTCACAGATTCTGATGTTTTTACCCATGATTGGTGTACACTAATACCAGCTCTTGAAATGGCATATAAAACATCAATCCATTCTTCTAATGGCAAAACCCAGCAATGCTAGAAAAAGTTGGAATTCAAGACTTCCTTATGATACCGTCAAAAAGGACTTAGTGGATACACATCCAAAAGCCAGCAGTTTTAAGATAATGCTTGACAAAGCAAGACACCATGCAAAAAGATGTATGCAAGATTCTTTCAAATATGCAAAAGAAAGATGGTATAAAATTCATTAACCACCTGACTTCAAAATAGGAGACTTGGTACTAGTATCAACCCTTAATTTCAATAACATAAAAGGTCCAAAGAAATTGAAAGATTACTTTGCAGGACCATTTATGTTAAAAGCACTTCATGGACCCAATGCTGTGCAATTGGAACTCACAGGTGAATTGTTGAACAAACACCCAACTTTCCCTGTAAGTCTGATAAAACCTTACAGTTCAAGTGACAAGGAGTTATTTCCATGAAGAAATAAACCCCTGCTTGAAATTACCCCCTTGGAAGAAGGAGAAGAAAAGAAAATTGTAAAAGTCCTTAAAGAAAGGAGGACAAGAAACAAAAAAGAAAGAGAATACCTTGTAAGGTATAGAAATTCAACTCAAGAAGATGAATGGCTACTTGAGAAATATATGACAAATGCTGATAAACTACTAAGAAGGTTCAGACATGAAAGAAAACCTGAAAAATAGAAAGGTTAAGCATTATTGAGCTTCAAGACTAACAAAGTCTATTGAATAGGTAGGACAGTGGATGATACCCTAATTACAGATAGCAGATTGTGGTAAAATCTTTTATGGTGGTAGGGAATGTGAGCCTTTGAGATATGACCACATACCCAAAAAGGTCACAAGAAATATTTCAAATAATTATACATTAAGAATAATTACCTTGAAACTACAAAAATGCGATAAATTGGCATAAAACTTGGTTTAACTTAAAGACCAATGAATAAGAATGTGAAATAATTTATAACATTGGATTCCCCATGGTAAAATACACATATTCCATTTTTATGGCATATCTGTAAAGTCAATATTTAATGAGTTATAGGTAATAATACCTTATAAAAAAAATCCTTAATTATTTCAAATAACAATGAAACAACATCTAAAATAAATTGTACCATTGGATTCCCCATAAATTTCAACACATAAAACAATTAAGAAGCTAATCTCCAAAGTCAATACTTAAGGAGTTAAGCTGAATATATGCACTTTTTTGGTCAATGCATATATTCAAGGCTTTTAGCTAATATCTTTTGAAATATGTATGATAGAGTGATGAACCAAAAATAAAGTCATCACTTAATTACTGTAGAAATACAGAAATGAAGTTTATTTCACATGTTATAAATGAGGTTAAAACCAGTAAGGGATTATTGATTAAAATCAATAGAGCTGTTGACCTTTTTGTTGTGAAAGTGGTCCAAACTTGAGAAAAAAAGTAGACAGTTGGATTCTAATAGTCCATTCGTGAAGAATGATGTATTTTTTATTATAATATTCAAGGTATAACCCCTTGAAATCATGGTTTGAAGTTTAAAATATTCAATTTCAACAGAAAAGATGAGTTACAAGAAAAATTATCAAAAATAGAGTTTTGATGATGTAATGAAATGCTCTTGGAGGCATAAATAGGTTATGCCAAGCTATGAAAATTCACTCTCCGAATTGCTGTAGCGTGTAAAACTTAAAATGTATTAAGTATCAAAGTTTGAGCTTAATTTGATCATTTATGATCACTCACTGTAACCTTAAATTAAGTTTAACAGTCATATGAGTTATACAGTTGGTGAATACTGTTAATTTATGATTAAAAATAATAAAATCCACGAATTTTGGGGTTCTGCCAAGCCTTGACATCATCAAACTTAGAGTTATCACTATAACTCTAAATAATGGTGTAATAATGAGATAATATTGTTTGATCATGATGTAATCATCACCAAACCTTAAAATATTGATCAATTCCAGTGGATATAATCATTGCACATCTACTAGAAGCCTGTTGGACTCTAGAAGGAAGGAATTTAATGTAAATAGAGCTCTTTCTACTCTATTTCCCCCACAGACCCTTACAAAACATTAAATCATTAAATAAAAAGGTAATTTATTTATTCTTTATAAATAAAACATTTATATTATTAAAGACCAAAGATAATCTTATAGTAATCTTCATCTTTGGCATTATTTTTGCAATTATATAATTGTTTTATTTAAATTTGTCTTAAAAACCTCAATTCCACGTAAAACCAAGAAAATTTGTAATTTCTCTTAAATTTTACTGTAACTACAGTTTTAAATAAGTTGTATTTACATTTATAGGCGTAAATTTATTCAAATTTATTATATTATGCATTAAAAGGAGATTATTGTCCTTATTATAATAATTTTTCTCTATTATTACTTTTAATAATTCTATAATTGATATAAATAGTATTTATATTAATTTATAGCTTTAATATTGGCAATATTATTGTTATCAATTGTTTTTTATTAATAAAAAAGAATTTTTTACGCCTTTATTTTTCGTTGGTTACAATAATAAAGTTCTTTTAAATATATTAATTATCTTATATTAATATATTTATTTTATATATATTATTTTTTTATAATATAAATGATATTACTATATTTATTTAATAATATAATTATTTTACACCATAATTATAATAATTTTTATCTTATTTATCTCATTATAAGGACATTCATAGTACAATAAGTGTCAGGGTGAGTCTATATAGTAGCTATAAAATGTAGTTACAAGCTAGTATTATGACTGTGACACATCAAAAAACAAATAACTTTAAATCTTCAGGTCCTACTGCTATGTGGTAACAGTGGTGAAGAGTCTGTTGAGGACCTGGGTTGCAATACTCTAATATCTTTGACTGTAAAGAAGTACTGCAATAATTATATTCTAATTATATCTTCAATAAGAATTCTAGGGACACTACTGATTGATAACAGTTTTGTCACGTAAGAATATGGATAATAAGATAAAGATGATGGGTTTTCAAGGAAAAAACCCTTCTTTTTATATCTTTCAAGACTGTCAAGAGTTATTAACTCTTCACACATCAGAGGAGTTAAAATCTTCACTCCAATGATCAGTCTGTGGTTCTGGATCATCAATTCTGACGTCAATAGAGGCAGAATTGTGGTTTTGGAACCACAAATGATCATTCTGGATCAATACAGGGTGAGAAAACTTTTTCACCTGCCACGTCAGCACTTGGATGACGTAGTTCTGGTGTCTGTATGATCAATAAGGATGATTTTAGAGAGGTTATATCTTCATAAGTATATTATTTTAAGTATGAGAGCAATAATGTTTGATACAAGCTTGATACAGTCATGTATTGCTAGAAAAACCTTCCAGTCAAGATATCTCAGTCATTTCTTAAGATATGAAGAAACAAAGAGCACAGAATTGAGGGCTTAATGAGCTCTTCAATTTGGTATGCTTCATGTTTACCCTTCTTTAAAGTAGCAAAAGCTATAAGGGTTTTAACTTTTTGGATGTATTTTTGTACATGATTATGAGGCTTCAAAAACTTCCATACCAGATATCTTCTTCAATTTGGAAGATATCTGTATTCTGATGATACAGTCTTGTAGGGCTTTATTGGCTCTACAGTTTGGTATATTACACTGTACAGTTGTATGAGTGTATTCCAAAGATACAGGGGTTTGTTTACATTGTTGTTTTCAGAATATCTGTATTTTGGTTGTTAAACCTTTGAACCAAGATCCCTCAGTCAATTTAAGAGATACAGAGGTCTAAGGTGTCTCAAATTAAAGCTCTTGTTTAGATATTTAATTTGGTTATACTTTTGTACAGTTTTGTACAAGCCCTCTTTGACTTTCAGGGGGGTCTTGGTTTTGAAATAAAGATCATATGGTATCTCCAGTTGTAGTGGTGTTACAGCAACAGGGATGATACCATTGTGTAGCTCTCTATGTGGGCTTTAAGAGAAATACCACTTTGGTATAGAGTAACTTAAATATGCATAAGTTAGATGAGAGATGAAAATAAGGGTTTTGACTTGTTTATTCTCCTCTAGGTTTCCTTATTCTGTTTGGATAAGGTTGGTGTTTAATTTAAGAGGAGTTTTTTCCTCTTATTTATTACCTTTATTGACTATGTTTGTTCAATACTTGTCATACCATTATTTATGGTATGTTGGATGTCATGCTAGTGCTCTGTTTTGAGTCACAGGCTGACAATAAGTAAAATATTAGTAATTTTTACTTATTGTTTCATAGTCAAACCTTACAGAATTATGACTTAATGATTCAACTTGGAAGGCTTTTGCATAATCCATTTTTGAGGATCCACATGAAAAAATGAATATTGAAAAATTAAGCAAAAATACAACCCTTACTGTAAATTCTAATAAAATCAATAATTTCAGAGAAAAATCCTTATTATTAAGTGAAAAAAGATTTACAGTACTAAATCCTTTATTTCATACCCAAAGATGGGGGTTTAACCACATAATATGAATTAATTAAGGAATTCCAATAATTTCTCATTCCTACAGGTAATTTAAGAAATAAAAATTGAATTTCAAATGTTCTTTGGATAAATTTTGTTTTCAGCTTGATCCATGGCATTCCTTTTTAAGCTTCAGTAGGCTTAAATTAATCCTAATATTGCCTTTTTTTCAGATATCTTAATTCCGTCCATTAAATTCATTAATTAATCAACACCACCAAGTAGTTATCATTTATTAGATAATTATTAGCCCCTTAAACCTTTTCAATCGTACGTGAGTACATTCAATCACAGAATAAAACTCCTCAAAATGTTATTTTAACTATAATTTTGTTTATTTTAGTTTATACACATTTTTTGTGCTTCAATCAATAAATAATCTATTAAATAACTTTACCCATATCTCTCAGCACTTTTTATAGTAAAGGTTAATTATTTATTGCATTATTACTTTTGTTCTCAAATTTTAAGCTTATATCAAGAATCTTGACTTATAATTCTTTCAAAATATAGTTATTTATTGAATCAATTTATAGTTCATTTGATGGGTAGTCTTAATATTAAAAGTTCTCATAATTCATTCTAGTAGACAGTTACTTCTTAGAGTTATGATCACTGGTAACTTATAACAAGTAAAAGAGATAATTAAACAGTAAATTATTTTCCTTTTACTTTAATCAATTAATCTATTACAATTTCAGAAGAACAGTAATACAATTATTTACCATTAGCAATATTTTCAGCAATTCCAGAGGCAAATCTGCCAAAAACAGTACCATACCTACCATAATCATGGAAGTATCAATGAAGAAGAAACCTTTTTGATGATAATCTTTCAACGTTAAAATATAATGGTATATATATGGAGAGCAAATAAATTACCTTTTTATGTAATGGTTTTATAGTTTTTGGCACATTTGAGGGGGAAATAGGGTAAAAGGGGGTCTATTTATAGTAAGATCGTCCTCCTAGAGGCCAGCAAGCTCCTAGTAGATGTGAACTGATGGTGTACACTGGAATTGATCAGTAATTTAAGGTTTAGTGATGATTTAATCATAATTCAACCATGTTATCCCATCATTACACCAGTATTTAGAGTTATCACTGTAAGTCTATGTTTTGTAACATCATAGGCTTGGAAGTAAATCAACCTTTGTGGATTTCATGAGTTTTAATAATAATAAGCTACTATTAACAGCTTTTATCACTTATATGTTCGTTAAACTTAAATTAAAATTACATTGAGCGATCATAATTGATCAATTTTAAGCTTAAACTTTGATCATAATTCATCAATTTTAAGCTTAAACTTTGATCATTAATAATCTTTGAGTCATACACTTTGAATACATTCAGAGAGTGAATTATGATAGCTTGAAATGTCATTATTAAAACTAAAAGGTAAGATCATCAAATAATCAACAATCTATTTTTGATGTTTGGTTTTGTAACTCCTCTTTTCTGTTGAAATTTAGTATTTTAAAATTCAAACAGTGATTCAAGAGGTTATACCTTGAATATAATAATAAAAATTACATCATCCTTCATTTATGAGCAGGCAGAATTTTGATTTCCAGTCTGTTTTAATTTTGGAGCACTTTCACAACAAAGTGGTCAAAAGCTATAACAATTGTGTTCAATAAATCCTTCAAAGTTATAACCTTGTTTATAACTTCTCAAGTCAAGCTTATATCTATATTCCTACATGAATTACGTGATAACGTGGATTTTGTTCAACTCTCTATCATTTATTTCTTAAGGGATATAAGCTAAACCATCAATATATGTACTGCGCATAAAAGTGCATAAACTCATGTTATTATTTAAATATTGACTTCACAGATATCAAACAAAAATGTTATATGTGTAATTTTTCATGTGGAATCCAATGGTTAAATTTATTAAGAAAATATTAATCATTTTTTAATATAATGAAGATTCAGAGGTAATGAGGAATTTATGCATTTTTATGGCATTTTTCTTTATTTCAAAATGATAACTTTAATTCTTATCATTAGAATAAATATTGTAAATTTGGTTTGTGACATATTTGGATATATAGTCACATCTCAACAACTCACACTAAAGCTCAGATTTAATGATTCTATCCACTGGACATTATTGGTATTTCAAGTTTTAGTGATGATTATCTCATAATGAAACCTCCTCATCGCAAAACTACACAATCTTTTAGAGTTATCACCATAAATCTAAATTTCATGACATCATAAATTTGGAAAAAGGCTAAACTTTGTGGATTTCATTATTATTCATAATAATATACTAGTATTAACCAGCTTGATAACTTATATCACTGTTAAATTGAAAATGATATGACATTGTGTGATCATAAATGATCATTTTGAAACTCTAACTCTTATCAATAATATCTTTTGAGTTATTAATGATAAAGAAACTAATAGGTTTATTTATGAAAGATTTTAATTTCCTGACATATTGGTTCACAGAAGCTTATTAAATCATGAAAACTCCATTTTTGAAGATTTTTCTTGTAACTCATCTTTTCTGTCAAAATTTACTATTTTCTACTTCAAACAATGATTTCAAGGGGTTATACCTTCAAATTGTGGTTTGAACTCAAATTTTATGACCTTCTTCAAGTAAGAACCAATGTAATTTGAATTTTCATTTTTCGTAGGTTTGGACCACTTTCAAATTAAAGTGGTCAACAGCTATTGTTATTTTTCTCAATAAACCCTTGTAAACTATAGCCTTATTTATAGATTTTCAAAAATTATATATATATATTCTTAAAGTTATTTTGTGAAAAATTTATTTTTTCTTCAAATCTTCATCTTGTATAATTCAAGAGATATGAGCTAAAATCCATTAATGTATGGGCTGATGACAGTTACTGCTCACTGTTAAAATCACTAGTAGTGTTTAACACATGAAATAAATAAATCTTTAATTATTTAATTGTGGTTATAATAATATTTTATTATTATATTTCAAAAGAACAGACATATTCCTGCTGATTAATAGTAATATTATCATCAATTTCATAGTCAAATCTTACAAATTTACTGATTCTATCCACTGGAATTTATTGGTATTTCAAGTTTTAGTGATGATTATTGTAAGATGTGACTATGAAACTGATGATAATATTACTATTAATCAACAGTAATATGTCTGTTCTTATGAAATATAATAATAAAATATTATTATAACCACAATTAAATAATTAAAAAATTATTTCTTTCACGTGTTAAGCACTACTAGTGATTTTAACAGTGAGCAAGTAATTGTCTACAAGAATCAATTACAAGAAGAATTTAATAATAAAACTTCTTTATTAAAATAATAAAATTAATTTAATATAAAATTATCTTTTGCAAGAATAATTATAATGATTATTCTTGAAGAAAACTAAATTTTAGAGAAAAACTTTAAGAATTAAAAATGAATCACTCACTAATATTCCAAAGAGCTTATTGAAAGATAAGATAGAGAGATTTAGCGTAGAATTGTGGATTTAGAGGATCAAAATGGATTTATAAATGTATTACAACAATATATAGTTAATTTCTATTATTTCACGTCGTTCTGATTGATTCTGAAAGAATAAAACACTTAAGAAAAAGTTTTAACTAATACTTACTTGTTGGTAATACTGATATAAATGATTAATAAGATGATGATACGGCAAAAACAGCAAGAAGAGGCTTCTTTTAAGTCAACAACAGCTCACAGAGGCATGCCATGGAGCAAACTGAAAAACCAGTGAGTGAGAAAACAATAAACCTTTTTGGATTATTGATTGCATCATCTGTTGTCACGTAAGATTATCATAATTACTTAATTGATGCTTTTATGTGACTACCAACCCCAATATGGTTAAGAATAAAAGGAGTAACATCTGTAAATCTTCGTTTATTCCAAAATAATCATTGATTTCTCAAATTTATCAATGTTATTGCCAATTTCATCACAGGTTTTAATTACTGTGAATTTTTGAAGATTCAGTGTTTCACGTATAATGGTCAAAAATGGACTATAGGTAAAACTTTGAATTTTACTAGTAAAACTGTAATTCTTTTTGGTTTTAATATAGATAATACAGTTCTCTATTGGTCCTGAGAGTTTCATAAAGATTCATTAAGAATTGTATTTTTAATGAATTTTTGAAGTTTTTACCTCATTTCTATGTAGAATTGCCAATATCAGTGTTTCACTGGTTGCTATGAGGTAAATCAATGGATACAAGTCCAAAAAGGGTTTTAATTACTCTTTTGGGGTTTATCCATGGAAAGTCATTAAGAATTGATGTGGTTACAGGAGTCTAAGTAGCTCTTTACCTCCTTGGCACGTCAAAATAGCACGTTATTTGCTATTTTCTTAAAATTTACAGTAGTTGTGACATGGTAACCAAGTTCCCAAAGAGGTTTAGTTTACCAATTGGGTCAGGATCAGCCATGGAACCAAGCTTTGGAGCTATCCACGCCTCTGAGTCCTCAGAAGTTGGGTACCCTGGCTCTCTTTGATGTCTTTTGTCCCCCTTGCCTATTTTTTACGTCAAAATAGTAATTTAAGCTTCAAGTGAGATATCCACTATGGGTGTACCAAAAGTCCATGTAAGAATACCATTATATTAAGTGCTCAAAACATGCATAACACTATTCTTAGTGTATATGTAACATGGGATTTCTCACTTTCCCATTATTTTGGTGTGAAATTAAGAAAAACAAAAATTTTCATGGATCTTTTATGTGGTATTGATGATGTGGTATTGAAGTATTTTCCATTTTACCACCTCAAAGAGTTAATTTGAGCTTATTGACTCTATGGAGCTACCCTAGGTGAATTTTTGTGTAGAATCCAAATCTGGCCTTAAATCCATGGATTTACTTATTCAATAAAAAGTTATTCATCTTTTCTGAAATCAAAAATGATGAATTTTGAATATATGCATGATTTATGAGTTATGTATAATTCAAAATTTCTTTTTAAGATAATTGTGGCCTATTTGGGTATGTAAAATATACCCCAAGGCTCACAATTATCTCATAATGAAACCTCCTTATCTCAATATTACACCATTTTTTAGAATTATCACTATAGATATAGATTTCATTACATCATCAATTTGGAAAAAGGATAAACCATGTGGATTTCATTATTATGAATAATAATGTACTAGTATTAACCATCTTGATAGCTTATATGACTGTTAAACTGTAAATAATATTACAGTGTGTGATCATAAATGATCATTTTAAAGCTCTCACTTTGATAAATAATATCTTTTGAGTTACTAATGCTAGAGAAACTAATAGGGGGATATATGAAAGATTCTCATGTCCTTACATAGTTGTTCACAGAAATTCATTACATCACAGAAACTCTGTTTTTGAAGATTTTTCTTCTAACTCATCTTTTCTGTCAAAATTTACTATTTTAAACATTGAACCATGATTCTAAGGGGTTATACCTTCAAATGGTGGTTTGAACTCAAATGTTATGTCCTTCTTCAAGTAAAAACCAATATAATCTGAATTTTCATTTTTTGTAAGTTTGGACCACTTTTAAATTAAAGTGGTAAACAGCTATTGTTATCTTTCTCAATAAGCCCTTGTAAACTAAAGCCTTATTTATAGATTTTCAAAAATTATATATATATATATATTCCTACAGTTATTTTGTTAAAAATTTATTTTTACTTCAAATCTTCATCTTGTATAATTCAAGAGATATGAGCTAAAATCCATTAATGTATGGACTGATCATAAAAATGCATATATTCAGGTTATTTCAGTAAGCATTTACTTTGAACATATGATATTCATATTTTATAGGTTTGGATTGGGGTGGGGAATCCAATGGTGTAATTAATTTCACATTTTTATTTTTGGCCTCTTAAAGAATCAAGTTTTTATGCTTTTTAGGGCAGTTTTACTCATTTAAATATAATAATTACAATTATTGTTATTGTATAAGTATTTTAAAGTTTTGTGACCTTGTTTGATATTTGTTGATATCTCAAAGTCTCACAAAAATTAGGCTTTTACATTTATATAATTCTTTTTAATATGGTAGCTTTTTGTAGAACTATTTGCAATAGTACCATGTTCAATCGCTAATTTTCTAAACATGTTATGATGTAATCAATTTAAATGAGATACCATTATTCTGCTATTTAAATGAAGAGGACGGTAATAATCATCCTCAAAATGTGTGAAGGTGCATTATCAATTCCCAAATGCATTGTTAAGTAAACATAAATAGAAATGTATGTAATAAGTGTCAACCATTTTTGGAATTATCACCCATAAAGTTCTGATGAAATCTTTTGTGCTCATCTATTGATGTCACAAATTTTGCTTTTTATAGCTGATTTAAGGATTCTTGAATACTTCAAATTGGGTATTTTTCAGTTATGCTTTAGTCATTGATGGAGCCCAGGTCATCAACCATTCGTTAATTATCATTGTTCAATGTTATAATTACAGGATTGGTTATTAGAACTTTCTCATTATGCCCTACATTTTTTAAGACACCAATTTCTACCAGTGCCCCTCTAGCTCAAGGTATTTCTGGGTATGAAGGTATCCTATGAACTGGTAGTAAGGGTCTCCCCATCTTAAGATTGATGTTAAATTCTTTCACAAGGATGAAGAAAGTGGTCAAGCAATCAGCAAAGGTGAATCATTGAAGATATTCCCCAAAACATCTAGCTCATTACTGTTAATACCCCAATACATGTGCTGAAGCCTGTTTTCATCCAACAAAGACAAAACCTATACAGGGACACAAATACAGGCTTTAAGTGCATGTCAAACTCAACTGGAGTGACAAAGGTCACATTAAACAAAGAAGCAGGCTCTGAGAGTCATGCAGCCACTTGATTCCACACTCAAACTCCAGGCTTGTATTTCTGACATATAATTATCTATGCCTATACCAGTCTTACTTAATGGACCAATATTAAAAATTAAATAATGAAAGAAAATATCATAATTACATGAACCTGATTGTGTAGCCTGAAATAACAATAAACTACAAAAATTATATATTGAAAACCCTTCTTAATTCAATAATCCCTCTATTTAATGAATATTCAAACTTGAAATTTCTCAAATTTAAGATCAAATGTTTTATTTTAAAGATTTTTAAGCTAATTGTGTGTGAAGTTTAATAGAGAATAATCCAAATTGTGAGAGTTGTATTTTGAAGATTTATATAGCAGCCTAATTTTTAGTAGTAATTTATGGTTTGGGGGTATTTTTAATTGAAATATTCTTGGTGGAAGCCTTATTTAGTCTCTGCTATCAAGAAGAATATTGAGATGGGCTCTATTTGAATCAAAAAAATTATCATAATTTTGAGGTGTTAATTATTGAGCTGAAGGGTAGTGGTGATTATTATTAAAATAATCATAAAGACTTTTTTGTAAATGCTAGAAAAATTGATTATTGGAGTGAATTTATAAAACCTTACCTTGGTGGTTGTAAATTAGCTATGGGTTTATGAGATTCTTGATAATACTATTGACATAAAAAGGTAACTAGTGTTCATATGCATATGGATGTAAGAACCTATTAAAACCTTAAAACCTAATGATATTCCCCCTAAGGAACATAAATAATCAAACTTTTTTGTGAGCCTTAGAGGTTTTTCATATACACCACAAATAACAAAATAAAAATAAAGCAAAATTATTTATATTATCAAAAGAAAAATTAAAATATGAATACAAATTTATATATAACAAATGAAAATCTAATTTTAATTTAAAATAAAAATTACATTAAATTTTAAAATTGTGAAAATGAATCTTTACTTGAAAAAAATTAAGCAAAAATGAATTTTTGAAAAAATTAATAAAATTAAAATATTTTTGGTAAAACACTACATAAAATATATTATAACTTCTTATCCAATAAATAAACTTAAGAAAATTACTTCACCATTGGATTCCTCATGAAAAATAAGGTGGGGTCACATCTGGGTAAGATTTCTGTAACTCAACTCTAAATAAGCTTAAGTTAAGTTTTTAGTATCTTCTGTACAAAAGTTGAAGATCCACAAAGCCTTAATTTAATTCACACCACATGTGGTGTTAACCATCAATTGTTGTGTTAAAATTGAGGTGTTGTGTGTAGTTTAGAAGTTATGAGGAATTGAAGGATTTTAAATTGAAATGTCAAAATGTGTGTGTGTATTACATAAGTGAACTGTAATTTACATATGAGGTATCAATTATTACAGTTGTGTACTGTAAAACTCAATTGAATTTTAAGGGTAAATTACAAGTGTATTACATGATGAGGAATTAAAGAAAAAAACAAATGAAAATATTAATTCTGGGGGGAAAAGGTAGCCCCAAGGGGGATCCAGACTGTCACAGGGGCTCTTATGGAAGCAAGAGGGCCTGGCACTCAGGAATCAAGAACTCACTTGGAGGGCTGCAAAAGGTGATAAGAAATACTATGGAATATATTTCTTAAGCAGGAAATAGAGAAAAGACAAATATGCCAAAGATAACAAAGGGTAAGAAGAATGAAGCCAGAGGCCAAAATAAAAGAAGCCAAAAGCCAAGAAGTCAACCAAGTGAATCCTCAATTCACTGTTTCAACCTGCCAGAAAGATCAATGGAATTAGTAAAGGATATGACCACCAATATCCACTGACAGGCGAAGAAAGAAAAGAAGAAGGTGCTAATGACTGAATTAAGATTATCAGTATTAACTTTAATAATGTAAAAGAAAATAAGGATAAAAATAAATCCAATATATTAATTAACTGGGGAAAAAGTCCCCAGGTGATGAAAGGTGGCCGGTATATGTGAAAAGCTGAAAGATTGATCCTGGAAGGTGGATCAATGACTGTATTGTCCGAATCGGGAAATACAGTTCTGGCCATCTTGAAATTTGAACTGTGTGATGGAATTCACACATTGGAATAAGAAATGGCCCAATTGGGCCAAGGCCATACAGGTTGATTGAATAAGGCCTGTACGGATGAATTGGGTTGTCCAAGGAGTATTGAATACTTGATGTCTTGACAACTGATTTAAATGATGTAATACCTCTTGGGAATTGACCTTAGAATAATCCTGAATGAATTGTACCAACCCAACTCCTGCAGATACAGGTGGTTGGGATCCTTGAATGATCTTCTGAATTGCCGCCATGGATTGCCAGACTGATGAGCTGAAAAGTCCTCCTTCAAAATGGGCGTTGGAAATTATGGACCTTGAAATGGAAAGGTGGAATTGGGTCCTGAAAACGTCACCATTGGATTGCTGAGCAAAAATGGTGCATAATGGTATATAATACCATATATGCACCACACCTGCAATCTTGGGTACGGAGTGCATGAAGGAAAGGAAGAAATTCCCCTGAAGTTGAGGGGAAGGCTTTGCTGAGCTGATCTGGTGGCCTCTGGTGGTTGCCAGAGGCCATGATGGAAATATTGATCCATGGTGGTCCATGGCCAAAATTGGGTCCTACGGGATTTATGGCCAAAAGGGTGTCCAAGAGGGATTTGGTCATTTTTGGGTCCAAAGAAAGTCATGGCCAAATTTGGCTCAGGTGGGCCCAATTGTGGTTTGGGGCCCACCTGGCTGGCCCCTTTGGCCCCTTTTGGCCTCATTGGATTAGGCCAAAAGGGGCCTAATTGGCCTATGGACCGCGGACCGCGGCTTACGGACCATGGCCCACGGTCCGTAGGGGGCCTAAATGGCCCAAAAAGGCCATTTAGGCCTAAACCCCCATAATGAAAGGGGTTGGCCAGGGACCAATGATGATGGCTAGGGGGTCCAGAAACCCCTAGAAGATAAAAGGACCCCCCCAGGCCCAAAATGAAAGATGAAGGCCTGGGGGTTGGTGAGGTGGAATTTGGCCAAGAAGGCCAATGATGGCAGGATATGGCCTGAGGCTATAAATGATGGTTGAGAGGGGTTATGGCGTAAAAACCATAAAACACCCAAGGGGGCCAATTGGCCATAAAGGACATGACGTGACCAATTGGCCCCCATCTGGGCTCCAGGTTGAATTGCCGCCGCCATCAAGGAGGAGGGCCAAAACTCGTGGTTGTGACAGTACCCCCCTACCTTGAATGGTGAGCTCCTGAGCACCAAGATAAGGTAGAAGCCTGTTGAGGCTATTAAGACGGATTGGACGGAGGGATTCCAGAGGTATTTGATCTTTGAAAAGCAAAATTTTGAGCTGATAATAGTGTTGGCATATGAATTGAAGTTGACGTAGTCTTCTCTTGACATTTGGCTTTGAAAATGTTGAAGGATTGAATTGACGTAGAATTGGCATAAAGATTATAATAGAAGAGAATTGAAATGATAAAGAAAGAACATAAAAGAAAATGAAACAAAACAGAAAAAAGAAATAAAAAGAAAAGTTTTGAGGGGGAGTCCAATCTTCATCACTGATTTCAAGAATTGAATTGAGAGTGGCCAGGGTACCTGGAAAAGAGATTTGATGCCAGGTGCTCACAAAGTGGCCAAGGTGATGTTTTGGACAGATTGTAGACCCCTCAGGGAAGTGCACACCGGGAGAGGAACTTACTTTTGGTAGTTGCCAATCCCGCCAGTGCCATAAAAGAAAAAACAAACTTGTTAAGGATTGAATTGAATTGGGAAACTTGGAAAAGAAGTAAAAGGGTGAATGGTCCATTTTTCCAAGTGAAAATGGCCATAATTTTGGAATTGAATGTTGAAAAGCCAGGCCAAGATCTGTGTCCAAAATTGCAAAGTGCTCACAGAGTGGCCAGGGTGATGCTTACAACAGATAAGGGTAGAATACCCCGAAGGGTGCATACCAGGAGTGGGACTTACTTTTGGTAATTCCTCTCCCCACCAAGCACCATAAGTGAATCAAGCTTTTGAAGAATTGGGACCCGGCTTGTCAGGATATAAGGAATGAAAATCTTTGACAAGTTCAGGACAATTCTTGAGGTTTTCGGCTGGTTCCCAAGTGGATCTTTCTGGGTCTTGACTGAAACCTTTCCATTCCACCAGATACCATAATTTTCTTCTCTTGAGCTTTGAGTCCAGTATTTGAGAGACTTCCCATTCCTCTTCTTCTTCAATGATGATTGGAGGAGGAGGCTCTTGATGCCGCTCTGGGATTGTTGATGTCTTGACTGGTTCCAAAAGTGAGATATGGAAGACTGGGTGGATGGATTTCCATTGAGATGGAATCTTGAGGTGGTAAGCATGAGAACTGACTTTCTTCAAGATTGGAAAAGGACCCAACCATCTTTCGGATAGTTTTTTGGTGGGTCTGGTTGATTTGATGTTCTTGGAAGAAAGCCATACCATGTCACCAGGATTGAAAACAGGTGGACTTGCTCTACCTTTATCTGCATACCTCTTAAACCGGTTTATGGTGATTTCAAGTTCTCTCTTGACATCTTGCTGTACTGATTGGATTTTTGTTGATAACTTTCCAGCAGGAGTATCTTGAGTGATGTGAACTGAATCAAATTGTGGATCTCTTCCATAAACAGTGAAAAACAGTGATTGCTTGGTTGAAGAGTGATCAGAATTATTGTAGGCAAATTCAGCCAGAGGGAGCCAGGTGTTCCAATCATCTTGATGATAACTGACATACATCCGAAGATACTGTTCTAGTATCTGATTTACCCTCTCTGTCTGTCCATCAGTTTCTGGGTGATAAGCAGTTGACAAGTCTCTTGAAATCTTGAGCTGCTGACAAAGATTGGTCCAGAAGGAAGAAACGAAGAGTGAACCTCTATCACTTACAATGCTTGATGGGAGGCCATGCTTTGAGAAAATATTCTTGATGAATAAATGGGCCAAATCCAGTGAATTGATTGAAGACATTGTTGGAATAAAAACCGCCATTTTTGAGAATCTGTCCACTATGACAAGGATTGAGTCAAAGGAATTGGACAGTGGCAGTTGAGTGATGAAATCCATTGAGAGGAAAATCCAAGGACCATTTGGAATTGGAAGAGGCTTGAGAAATCCAAACTTCTTATGATGAATATTCTTGTTTCTTGAACACTGTTGACAGGAAGAAACATAATCCTTGATGAATTGAGTCATGCCGGACCAGTGGAAATCCCGCTTGACAAGTTTGAGAGTCTTCTCTTGGCCAGGGTGTCCAGCTAGAGGAGAATCGTGACGCTTTTGAAGAATGCTGAGTTGGATTGTGGAGTCATTTGGGACTACCACCTGATGTTTGAAGAGAAGAAGTTGGGAGGAGGAATCAAGAGAATAATCTTGGACAGATTTACCTTTACCCAAATCTTCAAGGATACTTCTGTACTGAGGATCTTGCCATACTGCCTTCTGAATTGAGTCAATCAGATTTGAAAATGACTCCACCTTGACTGCAAAGAACTTTGAGGGTTGAACTTCATCTTGCTTAATGAGTTGCTGAAAATTCATTGGATTCTTGCTGATGGAATCCTCCCCCCTCTCCGGATAAACGTTGTCCCGACGTGATAAAGCATCCAGAAGAGTAGCCAGGCGGCCAGGGCGGTAAGTGATTGAGAAATGAAATTCGGACAGGAATTCAGCCCAACGGGCTTGACGGCGAGTAAGGATCTTTGATGACATAAAGTACTGAAGAGAAGAATGATCGGTAAGAACTTCAAAAGGGGAAGACAGAGAAAGAAGAAAAGCCCTCCAGCGCTTGAGAGCCCAGACTATGCCAAGGAGTTCCTTGTCATGAATCTCATAGTTAAGCTCCGCTGGAATAAGCTTGCGGCTGTCGAATGCAATGGGATGTTTTCCTGAGTCAGAGACCTGACTCAGTACAGCACCCAAGGCATAATTGGATGCATCGGTCTCTACAATGGTGGGTAGAGAAGGATTGGAGCGGTGGTGAAAGCCTCTTTGAGTTGATGAAACTGACTAAGAGCTTCCTCATTGAGGGGGAAACAGGAATCTTTCTTGAGGAAGCTGGTGAGTGAACTGATCTTCTTTGAATAATTCTTGATGAAACGGCGGTAAAAATTGGCAAAGCCAAGAAAGGATTGAAGTGCCTTGAGGTTTCTTGGAGGAGGCCAATTGAGAATCTGCTGGACTTTTGCTTGGTCCATCTTGAAGCCTTCAGAAGAAACAACATAACCAAGGTATTCAACACTAGAAACATGAAAAAGGCATTTGGACGCCTTAGCAAAAAGATTATTGGCCCTAAGTCTGGAAAGAACAGTGGACACATGAGTGACATGCTCTTCCTCAGACTTGGAAAAGACCATAATATCGTCTAAATAAACCACAACATAAACATCAAGCAAATCTTGGAAGATATCATTGACAAGATTTTGAAAAGAAGCAGGAGCATTGGTGATCCCAAACGGCATAAGCAAGTACTCATAACTGCCATATTTAGTTCTAAAACAAGTCAAATGTTCATCACCCTCCTTGATTCTGAGCAGGTTATATGCACCACGCAAATCAATCTTGGAGAAGATAGAAGAACCATTAAAGACATTGAGAAGCTGATTCATAGGCGGAACAGGATACTTGTTCTTCCTAGTAACAGCATTGAGTTTGCGGTAATCAACACACAAACGGAGGCCACCATCTTTCTTTTTGACAAAAAGAACAGGTGCTCCTGTTGAAGAGGAGCTTGGCCGGATGAAACCTTTCTCTACATTCTCTGAAATGTAGGCCCTGAGTGTATCTGACTCTTGTTTGGATAAAGAGTAGATCACCCCAACTGGAGGTAGAGACCCCTCCAGCTCAATATGATGATCACAGGCGCGGTGAGGAGGAAGTTTTTCTGCTTTCACCTTGGAGAATACATCCAGATATTGGTGATAGACAGAAGGAACAACCTTCATCACGGTTTCTACTTCTTCTGGCTCTTCCTCTTCATCCCACAACTCCTCCAGGGAGTCATGATAGGATGAAGGAGGAAGGTCCATATTCCCAAATAAGAGGTGAAGTGAAGATACAGAATTATCTTCTCCAACATCTTGAATCTCTTTGAAGACTTCAGCTCTAGGAGATAGTAATGAATGTGGGGAATTAAGGGAAGGAATATGGACAGAAGATGGAAATGATGGTGTTCTAGAATCACCAACCAGAGCTGCACAAGACTTGGAAGAAGAAAAGTCATTACGGACAGAATTAGAAGGATCAGAATAGTCCAAATGATCAGGATTAAAGGTGATCAGCCCTTGCCTCCAATCAATAGAAGGATTAAAACAATTGAGAAAGTCAAAGCCCAATATGAGGTCTTCTCCCTTGGGAGTATCGATGACTAAAAAGTCCCATTCAAAGCTTGGGAAGGAAGGGAGCTCAACCATATATTTAGTATGGTGAGTCACAAATACGGACGGGGACTCAGAGGAGTCCAAAATGATAAGAGGAATCTTCTCTGGAAGTTCTGACGTAGTCAATGAGTACTTGTGAACAAACTGCTTTGCAATAAATGAGTGTGTAGCACCAGAATCAATGAGAATACTGTAAAAAACATCAGAAAAAGAAGAAAAAACAAAAAATTTAAGAGAATTTTTGACACCAGTATTCAGAATGCACAATTGTGCTCTGGAAGGAAAACTGTGAAGACCATTGAACACAACATGATCTTCACTCAGGCTTTTCCCTGGCTGGGGAAACTGCCTGACGGTTGGGTAAGCTTATTTTGAGGCCTTTTGACACAGGACTCAAGACTATGCTTCCCACCACAATAGGTACACAAGCCCTCTTTGATTCTTCTCTCTTTTTCAGAACCCTTCAACTTGAAGTCCTTATTCAACAAGGAAGAATGGGGCTTGTCCCGCTTTTGAGAATGAAATTTCTTCTTAGGCCTTGAGCTTGAAGAAACTTGATGATGAGAAGAGTGAGACTTCAAGGCTTCAGGCTTCTTCTCTTGATGATGATTCTTCTCCTTTTGCCTCTCATGGTACCTGGTATCAAGTTCCAGGCTGACGTCCATTAAGTCTTGAAGAGAATCAATATTTGAAGGATGGGAGGCTAATTGATCCAGAATTCTGGAGGCCAAGCCCTTCCTGAAATGATGAATGAGAGCCCTTTCACCCCAATCCCCAATTCTTGAAACCAAACTCCTGAAATCGGCAATATATAAAGCAACATGCCCACCTTCTTTCATCCTAAGGCCGTCCAATTCTGCTTCAGCTTTTCTAACTTCATTTGGGTCTCCAAATAAAGTGAACAATTGGGATTCAAACAGTGGCCAGGAATTGAGAAGGTAACTTGAGTCTTGATTATTGAGATTGGAAAGATAAGGCTCAATCCATTTTGCAGCCCTGCCAACTAAGAATGAAGTGGCATAAAGAACCTTCTTTCTATCTTGAGAGAAGTTTTCCGGATCATTATGAAAGATGAGTTGACAAGATTGAATGAAGCTTCTGACTTTGAAGGGTTGCGTCCCATCAAAGCATTCTGGAGCCTTCATAGATGGAGTCTTGAAGGCTGGTGGTCTTGATGACTCAGAGGAAGAAGCTGCTTGAAGATTGGCCATAATTTGAGTCATCTGCTGCATGATGGCCAATAAAGATGGTTCGGACTGATGAGAGACAGGCTGATCAGACTGGGCTAGAGTTGGTCCTCTGGTGCCTTCAGATGCTCCCACAGGAGCAGGAGCAGCCTCAGTGCCATTAGACTCTTCCTCTTCCACAGAATTCCCCTCCTCCTCTTCATCATCTTCACCTTGAACCTTGGGACTGGTTCTTGAAAGTCCTGGGAATCCGCCAACCACTCCTGATAATGAGATTGATCTCCTTGGCACTCTTCCTTCCTTCCTGGATGGTTCTGCTCCTTCCAAAGTGGGTCCTCTGTCCAATCTGGCCCTCAGTTGAGAAACTGCTGGGGTACCGTCAAGGGGAGCCCTTGGAGTTGGAGTCAGAACAGCTTGAGTTCTGGCCTGAGATCTGGTCTGTCTTGCAGGAGGTGAATGTTCAACTGGCATGATTCAGGAATAATAAATCAAATAAATGAAAGGAATTCAAAATTATCTTGAAGTAAAGAATCAACCATCAAATCTTGAGGAAATAAAGGAATCAAGTGAAAATCTTCAAGTATGTCAATAAATCAAAATCAAATGAAGTCTTGAAGTCAAAAATAAAATCAATGTCTTGAATTAAATCAATGAATCAAATCAATCACAATCAAATCAAATCAGAATCTTGCAGAAAGTCAATCAATCAAAATGAATTCTTGATGTGAATAATCAGCAAATCAATAAAATCTTCAGGTCAATCAATTATCTTGATGTCAATTTCAATTATGTCAGATCGGTCAATCAAATCAATTCCAAGTGAATTCTTCCAAAATCAAAACTCTTGAGGAATAAATCAAAATGAATCCTGATATGAAGAACGTGTCTGAATAATCTGATGAATAATTTGAGGATCAAAGATAACAATGCCTGAATTACGGATAAGAGTAAGATTGATGATAATGAAAAATGAGATTAAGATTGAAAAGATGAACAGAAAATAAAATTTGGGTCAGCTTTCAATTTTCAGAATGAAGAAATGAGTGAGAGAAAATTGAGAGATGACGAAGAATCATAAATTTTCATAAGCGTTAAAGAGTCATAATTTCGATGAATGAATGAATGAAATTGATGAAGAATGAATGAATAGAATGAAAAGAAATTATGATTTAATTAATATAATGTCACAGGGGCTCTTATGGAAGCAAGAGGGCCTGGCACTCAGGAATCAAGAACTCACTTGGAGGGCTCCAAAAGGTGATAAGAAATACTATGGAATATATTTCTTAAGCAGGAAATAGTGAAAAGACAAATATGCCAAAGATAACAAAGGGTAAGAAGAATGAAGCCAGAGGCCAAAATAAAAGAAGCCAAAAGCCAAGAAGCAAACCAAGTGAATCCTCAATTCACTGTTTCAACCTGCCAGAAAGAACAATGGAATTAGTAAAGGATATGACCACCAATATCCACTGACAGGCGAAGAAAGAAAAGAAGAAGGTGCTAATGACTGACTTAAGATTATCAGTATTAACTTTAATAATGTAAAAGAAAATAAGGATAAAAATAAATCCAATATATTAATTAACTGGGGAAAAAGTCCCCAGGTGATGAAAGGTGGCCGGTATATGTGAAAAGCTGAAAGATTGATCCTGGAAGGTGGATCAATGACTGTATTGTCCGAATCGGGAAATACAGTTCTGGCCATCTTGAAATTTGAACTGTGTGATGGAATTCACACAGTGGAATAAGAAATGGCCCAATTGGGCCAAGGCCATACAGGTTGATTGAATAAGGCCTGTACGGATGAATTGGGTTGTCCAAGGAGTATTGAATACTTGATGTCTTGACAACTGATTTAAATGATGTAATACCTCTTGGGAATTGACCTTAGAATAATCCTGAATGAATTGTACCAACCCAACTCCTGCAGATACAGGTGGTTGGGATCCTTGAATGATCTTCTGAATTGCCGCCATGGATTGCCAGACTGATGAGCTGAAAAGTCCTCCTTCGAAATGGGCGTTGGAAATTATGGACCTTGAAATGGAAAGGTGGAATTGGGTGCTGAAAACGTCACCATTGGATTGCTGAGCAAAAATGGTGCATAATGGTATATAATACCATATATGCATCACACCTGCAATCTTGGGTACGGAGTGCATGAAGGAAAGGAAGAAATTCCCCTGAAGTTGAGGGGAAGGCTTTGCTGAGCTGATCTGGTGGCCTCTGATGGTTGCCAGAGGCCATGATAGAAATATTGATCCATGGTGGTCCATGGCCAAAATTGGGTCCTACGGGATTTATGGCCAAAAGGGTGTCCAAGAGGGATTTGGTCAATTTTGGGTCCAAGGAAGTCATGGCCAAATTTGGCTCAGGTGGGCCTAGGTGGCTGGCCCCTTTGGCGCCTTTGGGCCTCATTGGATTAGGCCAAAAGGGGCCTAATTGGCCTACGGACTGCGGCCCACGGTCCGTAGGGGGCCTAAATGGCCCAAAAAGGCCATTTAGGCCTAAACCCCCATAATGAAAGGGGTTGGCCAGGGGCCAATGATGATGGCTAGGGGGTCCAGAAACCCCTAGAAGATAAAAGGACCCCCCCAGGCCCAAAATGAAAGATGAAGGCCTGGGGGTTGGTGAGGTGGAATTTGGCCAAGAAGG